>OZ030023.1:48902774-49502774 GCA_964023405.1 Apodemus agrarius
TTCTACTTCTAAGGAAATGATATAAGTATTTTTTTGCTTGCTAATGATCACAGCCAACAAAGCACTATTGAATATATTTCTCATATGTGGCACTCTGAAGTAACTATAGATCGTAAGTTTGTCAACTTTCCATATCTAACAAAAATCCATCATCTCCTTTACTGATATTTATGAGCATCATCCTTATCCTTGTCATGGCTGTGTTGATTGGCTTACCTGTGATTAAGATACACTTCTTGACTCCTGCAAGATGTGAGCACCATCCTCCACAAGTTGCCTTTGTCCCATAAACCTTTAACAAATAGGTCAGGCAGGTGTAAAACAGTACCATGTAGCCATGCCTACTTATTCTTTTTATCTTACACTTCTAAGATCTCTGTGTACCCTATGGTGACATTGCAAATTCCTGCTGACAGCCACTGATACCACTAATTAACTTGCAAGTTTCCTGACCCAAAACAACAAGAGGGCCAACATGTTCTAGTCCCTTGAGATCACTGTGTTCTAGGTGTGATCTACCATGTTCAGGGATTTAAACTGCTCTTGAGCAAACATGCTTCATAAGTTGAAGTCTGGAAGGCACTCAGGGAGTGGCTAAGGTCTGCATTTATTGCTGAACTTTGGCGTGACACTCTCAACTATGTGGTGGTGTTGTGTGACTAGTTAACTGGGTGGAGACTGTTACATCTCAACAGGATAATTTAACACCAGTATGACATTTGATATGAATCTCACAGTAACCAAGGGTCAGTCACTATTTCTTGACTGAGAGAAATTACATATTTAATAAGAATTAAAAGCAGATCATCTGAACCAGGCAAGCTGGTACCCGTCCATAATCCTGGTACGTACAAGGCTAAGCCAGGAGGATTACAAGTTCAAAGACCGCCTGAGATGTACAGGGAGAGGGTCTCAAAGGGAAAATTAAGTTAATGCAAGAAACTCATTAGACACAGAATATATTACTGACTAAATTTGTCTGCTTGGTTTTGATGGATATGAGGAATAAGCTTGACAATAACTTTCATTGCAGTTAAAAGGGTCTGTAGGATGTTGGTTTGAGACGGCTTTAGGTTTTGCTATTGTACAGAAGTGTATGTTTTCACACTAGTGTATTTTAAAGATTAATCTTAAATTGATGTGACCATAAAACACCATTTGCATAGTCATTATAATACAGTCCCCTTTTCAAAACATCAACTTATTTAGAATTTTTTCTTTGTTTCAGGGCTCATGCCTGTTGCACAGCAACCTGTTTATTGTGCTTCAAAGCATGGCATAATCGGATTCACACGCTCAGCAGCGGTGAGGAAATCATAATCAGAAACTCTTTTTCTCCTTACATTCAGAAATGAAACCCGAATCTTATAGACTATAAGAACAGAAGTCCAAAATTCAATATATCTGGCTGGAAGATGGAGAACACAGCTTACTGAAATCTTTTTTTATAAAAACATTTTCAATCATCTAAATGACTAAATAAAGATTATATCATTGTAAAATAGACAAGAGACGACACTAATGAATATTTTAAGGATAAAGAATGGGGAGATACTCTGTTTTTAAAATTGTATACAGTTTCTGTAATATTAATGTTAAAGAGTCCTTAAATAGAACACTTAAATAGAATTTTGCCTGCTGTTTAGAAAATATACTATAAAACACAGAAAAAAATAAAAGTTGGGAAACCTCTGAGAAATAGGATAGAAGGGCCAGGGAGATGCAGTGTTTTTCATTAACAAGGAAAAGAATAAACAGAACTGTCAGTGTTAATCATCCCAAGAAGAAAAGCAGGCTTCACTCTTAATTTGGATTGATTAGAGACCAGTGCTTTATTTGAAAATATTTCAATGATTTAGAACAAGATCAACCATTACAAAGCAGGAATTTAACTTTATGACAGAATATTTCTACAGTTGGCTCTCATTTTTCACAGCAGTTACATGCAAATACTGAATTAGTAAGTGCTGAACTATCATTTCCTGGAAAAATAAAATGTAAAATGATGAAAGACCTAGGTTCATAACATTTTAGCCAAACACTCAATATTTAACGTTGTTTTTATGTGCATTTCTGTTTAATGAAAAGTTGCCTTTAGATATTGTAGAAATATTGAATCACGAGCAATAAAACTTCCCTTAGGATGTTTGCCTCAATAAAGCCTCAGCCGTCTAGCTTCAGATCCTCACAGAGTTCAATAGAAAGAGCACTTTAGATAACTTTGTAAGTTTCGGAGTTTTTTAGTGGTGTTGTTTCACAAACGATTAATTCAGTCAAGCTATGGTGAAGGAATGTCTTTATGGTGTAGGTATGTCTTTATGTTCTATGTGCCTGCCGGCTGGTGACTATTCTGTATTTCGAAGCACATCTGACTCATGTGCTTTATATTAGCCTTTTAAAGAAGTTTTTATTCCAGTTTGTCTTGTTCCTGAAAAAGCTGAAGCCTAAGACTGTGTTCTTTTGATTGGCAGATGGCTGCTAACCTCATGAAGAGCGGCGTAAGGCTGAACGCTATTTGTCCAGGCTTTGTGAATACGCCCATCCTTGAATCCATTGAAAAAGAAGAAAATATGGGCCAATATATAGAATATAAGGACCAGATCAAGGCTATGATGAAATTCTATGGGATTTTGGAGTAAGTAAAACTTTCTACAATGGAACTAAGCATTATCTATACAAGCAATCAATTTTTTTAAAGGTTTAAGTTTTAGAAAATAGTCAAAGTTTGAACTGACAAACCTTGTGAAAGGAAAACTAGGCACAAGGAATAGAATTACATGTAAGCATTATGGAATTTACTTTGATAAATAATTTACTTTATTTTATTTCCTTTCTATATGGAACATTGCAAAGCAATTATAGTTTACATGCCTAAACTTCAAGCAATAAGCAGATAAAACCCTTGGGAAATGTACAGTTCCAAAATTTCAACCACTTTTATAAAAGCAATTGATCATCTCACACACACACACACACACACACACACACACACAGAGAGAGAGAGAGAGAGAGAGAGAGAGAGAGAGAGAGAGAGAGAGAGAGAACTGAATCTTAGAATGGGTGGACCAAAACAAATATGAACTCACAGAGACTCTGGCTGCAGACACAGGGCTTAGGCAGGTCTGGGCCAGGTGGGGTCCCAGCCCTAAGAGAGAAAGTAGATGAAAGCCTCCATCCTAACCCTAAAGTTATTGCTAATTGACAACTGCTGACAAATGAGGAAAAATGATCTTTCATAAATGCTATTAATCAATTCTCTTCCTCCCTCAATGGTATTTCTGTCTGGTATGTCTGATGTCTACTAATCTGGAATAGATGAGAACATAACGGTTTTTATCAATAAAATTAATGACCTCAAATACCTCCCCAAATGATCACTAAATATATAATTTACTTATCATCTCAATGAATAAAAATTAGAGGTAATGATACCTTAATGAAGTATGTTTTCTTATGACTAGAATGTGGGTGTGTTAGAAAATAACGTGAAGTTATTTAGTTTGATTCTTTAATTTCAAAATACAAATGTTTTCTTTATTTTTAGCCCATCAATCATTGCCAATGGATTAATAAATCTCATTGAAGATGATGCTCTCAATGGTGCCATTATGAAGATCACAGCATCGAAAGGAATTCATTTTCAGGACTATGACATCTCTCCATCCTTTGTCAAAGCTCCATGAACTTCCAAAGCTTCGGCCATAACTGAAAATAAGCACAAGTGACTCACTCAGACTGCATCCTTACTAATACAGCTTTTTCAATGAAATGCCATATGATAAAAACTTCATATATCTGATGTTAATATTTTTCTAAATGATTAGTTGAATGTATGGTTAAAGATGTTTGATAAGCTAACAAAAATGCAGTGCAAATGAAAACTGGGTTATAACCTATATAATCTTAAAGACGAAACAAAGGATATTCAAGAGATATTCTGCCTTTCAGAAAACATATTTATAACAGTGCCTCATAAATATTAATGGTTTTCAGAAAGTCATCTTAAAGGAGATACTTGAATTGTTATTTAAGTCAAAGCAGATTTTAAATGATTCACTTTGTATGTTTGCACTTCAAAAGGGGCCAGCTCCTTTACAATGGAAATATTTAGTAATAAAAGCTTGTACATGATCTGCAAGCTCAACATTTCAGCTCTTTGAAGTAGTGGTGTGTTTGTGGACCAGTGTTAGGGAATGGGTTCCAGTGTGGCCATGTCCCAGTGACAAGTCTGCTGTGTGGGAGTATGATATTGTTACTAACACTGAAAATTCACAATTCAGCCCCAAATCAAGGAAGATGATTTCTTTCTTCCTTCCTAACTTAAAAATTTTAATGGCGTCCAAAACCCTCAGGAATGAAACTTTTTAACAGTCATAGCAAAATGGGGGTGGGTGTAAATTTATATATATATATATTGTATATGCTTATTATGAAATGATGCAAATTTATTTTCCAGATTATTTCTCTGTTGGTTTGTACCAATTTCAAAAGTGCCTATCTTTCAATAAAACTCTTCTATTCTAATTTACATAAATTGCCTACTCTTTTTAAACCTCTTTTTTAATTTCCCTTTTTAAAGTGCATCGGTGGTTGTTTGAGTGTATGTCTGTGTGAGGGTGTTGGATGCCCAGGAACTGAAGTTACAGACAGTTATGAGCTGCCATATGTGTTCTGGGAATTGAACCAGCATCCTCTGGAATAGACAGTGCTCTGAACCACTGAGCCACCTTTCCTGTCCTGCTTAGTCTTGTATATAAACCTGGTGAGAGGAAAAAAAGCAACTCTACCAAAGCCAAAACTTAAAAAATGTATTTGAACATATACTAAAAAAATGTAGTATAACACCGAGTGACAAATAGTTCTGCTCTTCTCTCTTTATAGTCTGATGTTTTAAGATAGAATCATTAGATGTATCTCCTTTGAGTAATACTATTTACAAGCAGTAATTAACCCTAATAAAAGTAAAAGAATAAGCTTTTCAAACCAGTCAATTCCTCAAAGAAATGTTGTGTAAAATGACTCACTGTGCTTCCAAAACCCAGGCCTCTCAGTGTGAAGCAAGATCTATTTGAAATTGATGAGCACTTCCCAGATACTAAAATAGTTAGCATATTTTGCCCTATTTTAATTCTTCCATGAAGAACTACTCACTTGATTTTTAAGAAGTAATTTGACAATGAATAATTAGTCTGAAGTTTCACCTACCATATTGACACGCACCAGGAAATCAGTATCCGTGAAGAATTAGTAGAAACGAATTACAAAGATATAAACACATATGCATATTCCAGTAGTGTCCAATCAGCAAGTACTATACATACGTGTAGTGTACCTTATCTTATTATATCTTTTTTCCTATAAAGTGAAGTTACAAATTAAACTTCTTACTTATGGATAAACATTTTCTACTTATAGATACCAATGTATGTTATATTTTGCATTAAAAATTCAAATTAACTATAAATGTATTTAAAATCAAATACCACATAAAGCTGAAATATTGTGGCATTATTCTAAACCTTTATTTACTTAAAATTTATGTTCTATAAGTAGCCTTAGATAAATCATTTTTTAAATGTCTTGCTTTCCTTTTATTTTATGTTATTTTATTAGAAATTTGCTTTATTTAGATTTCAAATGATATCCCCTTTCCTCATTGCCCCACTGAAAACACCCTGTCCCATCCCGCCCCCCATTTTCCTGACCTGGCATTCCCCTACACTGGGGCATTGAGCCTTCATAGGACCAAAGACTCTCATTGATGTCTGAAAAGGCCATCCTCTGCTACATATATAGCTGGAGCCATGGGTCCCTTCATGTGTACTCTTTGGTTGGTGGTTTAGTCCCTGGAAGCTCTGGGGGTACTGGTTGGTACATATTATTATTCCTCGTATGGGGCTAAAAACCTCATCGCTACTTGGGTCCTTTCTCTAGCTCCTCCATTGGAGACCCTATGATCAGTCTATTGGTTGGCTGTGTGTGATGGGTATTTTGATCCACCTTCTAAGAAACATCAAAGTATCCACACTTTGGGCTTCCTTCTCCTTGAGCTTCACATGGTCTGTGAGTTGTATCTTGGGTATTCTAAGATTTTGGTCTAATATCAACTTATCAGCGAGTACATACCATGTGTTCTTTTGTGATTGGGTTACCTCACTCAGGATGATATTTTCTAGTTCCATCCATTTGCCTAAGAATTTCATGAATTCACTGTTTTAAAAGCTGAGTAGTAATCCATTGTGTAAATGTACCACGGTTTCTGTATCCATTCCTCTGTTGAGGAACATCTGGGTTCTTTGAAACTTCTGGCTATTACAGATAAGGCTGCTATGAACATAGTGGAGCATGTGTGCTTATTAGATGTTGGAGCATCTTCTGGGTATATGCCTAAGTGTAGTATGGCTGGGTCCTCAGGTAGTACTATGTCCAATTTACTGAGGAACGGTCAAACTGATTTCCAGACTGGTTTGATCAGCTTGCAGTCCCACAAACAATGGAGGAGTGGTCCTCTTTCTCCACATCCTCTCTAGCATCTGCTGTCCCCATAGTTTTTGATCTTAGCATTCTGACTGGTGTGAGGTGAAATTCCAGGGTTGTTTTGATTTGCATTTTCCTGATGATTAAGGATATTGAACATTTCTTTAATTATTAATAGGGTTATTTGACTCTGGTGTCTAACTTCTTGAGTTCTTTGTATATATTGAATATTAGCCCTCTACCAGATGTAGATGTAAAGATTATTTGCCAATCTGTTGGTTGCCATTTTGTCCTATTGACAGTATCCTTTGCCTTATAGAAGCTTTGTAATTTTATGAGATCCCATTTGTCAGTTCTTGATCTTAGTACATAAGCCATTGGTCTTCTATTCAGAAAATTTTCCTCTGTGCCCATGTGCTCCAGGTTCTTCCCCACTTTCTCTTCTATTAGATTCAATGTATCTGGTTTTATGTGGAGGTCCTTGATCCACTTGGACTTGAGCTTTGCACAGGGAGATAAGAATGGATCAATTTGCATCCTTCTACATGTTGACTGCCAGTTGAGCCAGCACCATTTGTTGAAAATGCTGTCTTTTTTCCACTGGATGGTTTTAGCTCCTTTGTCAAAGACCAAGTGACCATAGGTGTGCGTGTTTGTTTCTGGGTCTTCAATTCTATTCCATTGATCTAGCTGTCATTGTACCAATACCATGCAGGTTTTATCACAATTGCTCTGTAGTATAGTTGATGGTGATTTTTCCAGAGGTTCTTTTATTGTTGAGAAGAGTTTTCTCTATCCAGGGTATTTTGCTATCCCAGATAATTTTGGAAATTGCTCTTTCTAAATCTATGAAGAATTGAGTTGGGATTTTGATGGGGATTGCATTGAACACACAGATTGTTTTGGGCAAGATGACCATTTTTACTATATTAACCCTGCCAATCCATGAGCATGGGAGATCTTTCCATCTTCTGAGATCTTCAATTTCTTTCTTCAGAGACTTGAAATTCTTGTCATACAGATCTCTCACTTCCTTGGTTAGAGTCACACCAAGGTATTTTATATTATTTGTGACTATTGTGAAGGGTGTTATTTCCCTAATTTCTTTCCCAGCCTCTTTATCCTTTAAGTATAGAAAGGCTACTGATTTTTTTTAGTTAATTTTAAATTCAGCCACTTTGCTGAAGTTTTTTTTATCAGGTTTAGGAGTTCTCTGTTGGAATTTTTGGGGTCACTTAAGTATACTATCATATTATCTGCAAATAGTGATACTTTGACTTCTTCCTTTCCAAATTTTTATAACTTTGACTTTCTTCTGTTGTCTAATTGCTCTGGCTAGAACTTCAAGTACTATATTGAACAGGTTACTATGTTTAGGTATGGGACTTGAATTCCTGATCTTTCATCATGAAGGGGTGTTAGATTTTGTCAAGTGCTTTCTCAGCATCTAATGATCTGACCATCTGCTTTTTTTCTTTGACTTGGTTTATGTAGTGGATTACATTGATGGATTTCTGTATATTGAACCATCCTCCCATCTCTGGGATGAAGCCTACTTGACTGTGGTGGATGATTGTTTTGATGTATCCTTGCATTCGGGTGACAAGAATTTTATTGAGTATTTTTGCATCAATATTCATAAGAGAAATTGGTCTAATGTTCTCTTTCTTTGTTGGGTCTTTGTGTACTTTAGGTATCAGTGAAATTGTGGCTTCATGGAACAAATTCGATAGTGTTCCTTCTCTTTCTATCGTGGAATAGTTTGAAGAGTGTCAGTATTAGGTCTTCTTTAAATATCTACTAGAACTCTGAATTAAACCCATCAGGCCCTAGACTTTTTTTGGTTGGGAGACTATTAATGTTTGCTTCTATTTCTTTAGGGGTTATGGGATTGCTTAGATCATTTATCTGATCCTTATTTAAATTTGGTACCTGTATCTGTCCAGAAAATTGTCCATTTCAACTATATTTTCCAGTTTTGTTGAGTATATGTTTTTGTAGTAGGATATGGTGATTTTTTTTAATTTCCTTAGTATCTGTTGTTATGTCTCCCTTTTCATTTTAGATAATTCTTTAATATATCTCTATATAATAGTTGAAAATAATTAAACTTAATACAGAGTAGGGGTCTTTATTTCCTGAATTGTATTTTTCATTGAAAATCCTTATATAATTTATATGTAATTTTAATTATTTAAAATAGCTTTCTCTATAAGTGGAATTAGGTTTTTCAGAACAGAGAACCTACAAATACAAACTCATGAAAAGAGATTGAGGGCTTGAGAAAAAAATTGAAATTTTTAGCCACCTTAATTTTTCTCAAATAAAAAACTTTAAATAAAATATTACATGAACACGAACATTCAGATACCATGACTGCCTATCTGATAACCAATATGGCTAATGAGTGATAATGAGTCTGAACATATATAATGTGGACATGCTGAACAACATTATTCATGTCTCAAGCAAGAAAAAAAAAAACAGAGAGAAGGCACAATGTTTTTTCATGCTACTTAAACTGGCCCTAACTTAAAAGTTATAAATTGTTTATTTTTGGGACTTTTCTATTTAATATGTTCAGACTATTGGTGGCAATGAACACTGAAGTCATGGATAATGTAGGACTGCTGTAGGAAATGCATTCTCACATCTCAGGGCCTATACAAACCAGGATGGTAACTTTTTTGAACAAAAGTATTCAATGTAGGTATACTGTAGGCCGCATTCAAGGTAGTGGTTCAAGAGTTTATATCACCATCAAGAGTTCATTGTTCCACCATGGTTCAAAGTCTTATGTATTATTCAGATATGACCAAGGCACACCTGCTTCATATCTACTTCATTCTATACTAGGGTAATTTTAAAGGCTACTCAAAGGGCCCCACCTACAAGCAAAGTTGGCATGGTATGATGTTTTGAAATGTGATCTCTACCTGCAAACTCACTTTGGAGCAGCAAGGCTACATTTGGAACGAGACTATGAGGCATTGGTTTTCAGGGAAGAGCTAAAGTATCTGAATTTCCTCTCATGTCTTTAAGCTTAAATAGAATACTAGTTTAAATCATTTCAATGTAGGTACTTTGCATTAGCTTTTTCTTGATGTTGCAAACACCTGAAAAAAATTTAAAGGATTTATTTAAAATGTTTAGATCTTTAACCATGGGTTGGTTGTTTTCTTGACTTCTTTTAAATTCCTTTTTATTCCTCCTATTAATCCTTGGTAGGACATATAGCTGGTAAAGATTATCTCACCTTATTTAGGTTCCTTAATTGACCTTTGTTTCCTTTGCTATACAAGGGGGTCCACGGCTTTTGATGAAATCCACATCGGTGCAGCTTTGTAAATTTCTTAGAACAGGTCTTTTAGCCCACAGCACAGCTGTCTGCGAGAGTTCACTGGATACTGCAGCTCTTGTGAGTGCTACCATGGTGCAGTTACTAGTAGAAGTAGAAGCAAATATTAAGAGGAAGCTTGGTGGAATATTGAGCGATTGCATCTTAGAGTCCAGAGAAGCAGCTGCTGGGGTGATAGACTAGTCCTGTTTCCTTTATTTCTCCAACTATAATCAGTAACTAGTTCTGACATGGCCTTCTAGGCAGCCATCTTACCTCTTCAACTTCAATTCTCAGTAACAACAGCAGATTTACTAAAAAGAGATAGCAAGGTGGATTGCAGTATTAGTTACTGAAGAATGAGAATGGGTGTGAAAGTCTCTTAAAATAAAACAATGTAACTTGCTGCATCCATGTCCTCTTCCTAAAGATTTACTAGTCTTCAGCAGCCTTTTGCAATACTAGGACATTTAAACCTTTCAACCAGTCATTCTAAAATAGTTTCTCAGAGAGTTCCCGACCATCCAGTCCAGAAACACATACATACGTTTGGCATGAGATGCTTCCTTGGGGAAACATGAAACACATATCAATTCATCACAGAGAGAAGTAATTATTACACAAGGGTCCGACTTGCTGGACCAACAAGTGCGTTGGTTCTGTTTCCAGGAATATGGGTGAGAAGTTACTCACAGAAGCAGGGATGATTCCACGGCAGCTGCATCACGGGAAAACCCATTGAAGCATGGCGATGACTCATGAATCCTGGGGCGCTGGCACGCTGCACTTGGCTTGCTCACCTCAACAGGTAGAGGAGTGTTTTCTGGGCCGTTCTCCTCAGGGAAATCTCCTCTAGACAGCTTGGCTGGTCAGAGACTCCTGCCCCCGCTATTTTTACTGTGTCTGTAACCTTGGGGAGGGGCTTTATGAATCCTATAAATTTTAGTTCTCTCAGAACCTGTAAGGTCTCTATTTTAAATATTTATGCTTTTATTTGTTTGTCTATTGGAACCATTTTTCTCTTCCCTTTCCTCCTTTGAAAATTTTCCATGTTTTGCCCCATCCCTCTTGCTCTTTTGAATGCATGGCCTCTGTTCCTTTCATTATTGATATTGTGGGTGGTGGTGAAGGTGTTAGTCTGTGTGTTTGTATAGAGAGATAATGGGATAACCAATTGTTGTGTCCTTGCCCGAGGAAGCCTGTTTTTCTTTCTTTCAGTAGTCCTAAGTTACCTATAGTTCTTTGTCTAGGGTCAAAGGCCCCATGAACTTTCCCTATACATATATCTACTGGTAATTCCCTTGTTTAAGTTATATTTATCATATGTAGGCAGTCAAGTTGGTAAGACTTCATGGATGTAGCTCCTGATACTACTAGGACCTTTAGTAGATGAGTTCATTAGAAGTAAAGAAAAAGCTACAGATGGCACCATCCAAAAACAAACATAAACAGTTCTTGACTTATCATCTTTCAATGAACAGTTTTTAGCTTCATGATGGCCAAAGAGTTATACATTGTAACCAGCACAACTGAGAATAAGCATTGGAGAAATGAGAATCTTCAACCACACTGGCCTATTTTCTTCAACAAAAGGAAATGAATGTCACCTATTCCTCTGGAATGCCAGATTGAAAGGTGACCAATCCACCTGGTGATTCTTTGCTAGCCCATTAGGAGCTATCCTACAGCTGAATCTGCCCAATATTCAGACCATTGTTCAGACCCTATGCCTGCAGTGAATGGAACATGTCCCTATGAAAGAAGCCCCATGTGCTTTTCATCCTCCATCCACCCATCCAATCTCTCCTTTTTGTTCTAGATCCTTCTTAGGTCCTAGCTCTGAGCTCTGTTTATCAGCCAATAAAATTCGTTTTTTATAGGTAAAGGTTATAAGTTGCAAGTTCCACTATGTTTAAGCATGTAAAAGAATAAACCATGATGTCAATCCCTAGAAGCCAGGACCCAGTGTCTGCAAAAGAGGGCCCTGTCTCAACTTCCATTCCTCGCCTGTCACAGAGTTCCCTGAGCTGGCCCAGAAGCTTTGGGGGCATCCTGGCAACACACAGCCAACTAAAACAATACATTGAACTTTGAGTTTTAATCGTTTTCAGATTGTGCCAATGTGCATGATAATACTACATTCTCTTATGAGTATGGAACAATGAGGAATCACAACTCCTATTTCATCAGACACTAATAAGCATAAGAAAGCAGTACCCTGAAATGGATGCTACACTACATTACACTACAGGACTTTACACAATAGATAGGCATACTCACTCCGCTTCAACTTCTGTTATTTTCACTTGGGTATATTCATCAACATGTAACTCCATTGAAAGTTCGAGGTATATCTCTGGCACCATGAGTAATCCTGTTGTGTGGTGATCATTTTGCCCACTGATCCAGCACCAGTGCCTTCTTTCAGCATGTAATGTGCAGTTTTCTTCCCTGGAATCTCCCTCTTTCTTTCCTCTCCTTTCTGATTATAGTGGTTTTACTAGTTTCTCTGAAACTCAGGTATGCCTAACATTTCCCCTCTCATACATCTCTCTTACCACATATTTCCAAGGTTATCATGACTGCGCTATTATTTTCCCAGTTTGCCTTCCATTTCTATTACTGTAAGTCAACATTTTAGCCACTGCATGTGGAATTGCCATAAGAAAGAGAGACTAGCTATAGTTGTGTTCTAGGAAGGGTTTATAAACTAGTGCACGTAAAAAGGATACATCATGAAGTACCATCAGAATTATGGTACCTAATTTAAAAGCATGTAGTTTCCAAGCAGGGAATTTACTAATAATTGAGATGATTCAGTTGATGAAAGTGAACCACTGGCTAGGTACTTGTATTCAAAATTCCTCTATAAGCAAGGAGTAAGGTCAAATGACTTTTAATGCATTTTAAAAACATGCTATTTTACAACACACAACAATGACTTTGTTGGTTTATACAAGTAAAAACCATTTACAATTATACCTTTATTATGTTTTTTAATCCCAAAGGATTGGCTCTAGGATTGTTATTCTACTTTGCTTTCCTTTTTTCAAATATAGTGTTGCTTGTCTCCAAGCAACTTTTTACAACCTAAATTGCTTTGGTTGGATATCTTATGAATTGTGTGACTCTACTTTCACTGAGGCAGCCCTGTGAAAAAGGCCATGTAGGTGTCTAATTCTCTAGACAATCTGGCTAAAACCTTTCTAATGAGTCAGAGTAGCCATCTAAATTTAGATGAATATAACACAAATCTTTTTTATGGCGAGAGCTATAAAGTCCTGACTGCTCCACTGTTTCTTTCCATGGGGAAGTATGGAGACAGGAAGGTTTCTATCAGCCAGGATGTTTGGAGTATCAGTTTTCTTAAACAAATTTCATTGTCCTTATCTGATGGTCGCCAACCTGCTATGTGAAAACATGGTTTTTCTCTTCCTGTAGGGAGTAGTGTAAGTTTATGGGAATAACACAGACACCTAGGATTTTATGGGGGTGAGCATGATGCAATGAGCTTTATGAGGCCATTGAGTTAGAAAAAGTAATCTTTCTGGACTAGACTCTTAATTGCTTTTCTAATATTTTTTTCTCTGACCCACATCCACTGTGCAAAGTCAAGCTCTAATAACATTGTACACTCACTAATGTATTTTTATTTTTCTTATAATTAATCTCAAGCCTACAGTTTTTACCATAGTCAATTACCGCTCCCCCCCCCCAATACAGTTATTGAGGTGATTTATCTTACTCCTCTCATCTGGTAGTTTCTCAACTCAAAACCTTGTCTGCTATTTCCAGAAGCGTGAAACTGAGCCCTCTAGACAGTCATGCCAGACATCCCCAGTCAGATCACAAGTCAGTGTCTTATCCCTGTCAGAGCCACTCCTTATCAAGTGACGTGCTTCACACCCTGTGTTCTGGCTTTGCTTACTCTATTCCCTTTGCCCATGTGTTCCCATTTCCATTTTCCATGTGTTGAAGCTGGGCAATGGGGACAAGAGTTTTTCATATGGAAGAATATTAAAATTGAGGTGGAGTAAGCTGGGGGCACTGGTTCTAAAGTAGAGATCCTAGGAGGAACGTTGGACATATCTCAGAGAAATGAGCACTTACAATTGAGTCCAGCATATGAGCATAAGGAATAGATTTCTGATTTCAATCCTCTGCACACAGATGTTCATAAGCACTGTTGATTCAGATTCAATGGCAAAAAGAATGCTTTTTCATACTATAATCATAGCACTGGAGAAGGAGAAGCAGGCCTCCCCATGACGAAGCCTTGTCCTGTAGTGGCGTACAGTAATGCATGTGACCTGTGAGTTGATCTGGACCTTGAAGGAAGAAGTTCAACAGTTATAGTCTGAAAAAGCATTGTCACCATCATCCCCGGACAGCTCTTTCTTCTCGTGTTCTAAAACCTTCCAAGTCAGCCCTGCAGAGAGATTCCATTCTACGATATAATTTCAGAGCACCAAAGGGTCTCCACTCCCTAGGATCTTTCTTTATTGTAACTCAGATTGGAATGGGTGACTAATGAAAATGACTAGTGGAAAGGTTAAATATTCAACAATTCTATCTGTGTCACTGCAGTTAAACATTCAAGTCCTGAAGATAAGAAAATAAAGCACATGGAATAACACTCCAGAGAACTCCTCCCTTGACCCCTCCCCCTCTCCTCCCTCTCTTTCCCTCTCCCTCTCCCTCCCTCTCTCTCTCCCCCTCCCCTCTCTCTCTCTCTCTCTCTCTCTCTCTCTCTCTCTCTCTCTCTCTCTCGCGCACACACACACACACACACACACACACACACACACATTAAAATGTAATGTAATGAGGTAAAATGAGGAGAAATCAATCCAGGCTGAATACAAACATCAATTTTTGAGAAATCTTATTCACTTTAAAACTGTTCAGACTTCAGATATTTCTGAGGCAAAGGCTAGCTCTTTGTCATGCTCCTGCTTCTTACATATCTTTATAATAAAGGGAAGACCTTTCAACATATGGACATTATAGTATGAATGTAGGGAAAACCCCTCATGACCACGATTAGAAAAAAAAAAAAAAAGAGGCAGATATGTCATTTCCTAAATTTGACACAAGAATACAATTTGCACATTTCTTAGCTGGAAATGTTTTTAATAGGTACTTGAAGAAATGCAATGGAACAACGTCCAAAGGCAAGGTCATCTTCTGATGACTGTTCAGCTAAGAATGGTAGACACCAAGGAAGGTTAAAATTTGTTTTCTTTTTTTATTTTCTATATTCTTTGTTTACATTCCAAAGGCTTTCCCCGTTCCCAGTTCCCCCCCACCATACATCCCATAAGTCCTCTCCCCCCCCAACTATTCCCCAATCACACCCCCATCACCACTTCTCTGTTCTGGATCTACAAAACTGGATCCAATCTTTTCAGGCCCAGGGTCCCTCCTTTCTTCTTCTTGGGAATCATTTGACTTGCTAATTTTGCCTTGAGTAAAAATGTATTTTTAGATATAGAGATCATGGGAGAAATACAACTGGACTCAGGATCTTCACACCTGTGGTCAATGTCTCCCTACTAAGGGAGAAAGCATGCTCTCTTCAGCTTTTGGTCTTTGGGGCATCTTTATTCAAATGTCATAGTCTGGAAGTAGAAAACAATTGAGAACAAATTTGTTCCCTTCACTTATTAAAAACAAAAGTCTGAATAGGGATACTATCCAATATAGCCCTTGAATGTTAGAAAACACGGAAGCAGGAGAACCTAGAAAGCCAATGATTTAGATGATCTGAAAAGGACTCTGAATGGAATTTAGAAAAAAAAGGGCAAAGATAATTAATTTTATTATTTTCAAATATGTGCTTACATATACCCCAATCTTAATCTCAGGATAAACATTGCAAAACTTGGTTTGGATATAATCTTGATTTCTTTCCTCTTGAATTAGTTTCACAAGGCATCTCAGAATTTCCCCCATAGAACTGGGAGTTGGACGTACCATTTATTATATATTAAGTAGTATTTAAATGGTATAACTCAATTTATAATTTAAGTCTGTATATCCAGTTCTATAAAATAAGTGAAATGTTGCCTTTTAGAGAGGATGGAGGAATTCTACTTACCATATCAGACACATTAGTCAGACATAATTTTTTCCTGTTTGGTAAACAGTAAACTTTATACCTGTTTTTCATTCAACTATTCAGAGTTTCAAAGAATAGAACCTTGTGAATAATAGTTGGTTATATTCTCAGAGTTATTCTACCAGATTTTCCTTTGAAGATGAACCTTCCCTGTTGTACTATAGCTTCCCGGTTGTACTATAGCTGTGAACTCTCGTGAGGATCAACTCTATCCCAGCTTTAACTGTGTAAATTTATCCTACTTAAAAAACAATAGTTCTCCATCTTCTGAGGTCTTCTTCGATTTCTTTCTTCAAGGACTTGAAGTTCCTGTTGTACAGATCTTTCGCTTGTTTGGTTAGAGTTACGCCAAGATACTTTATGTTGTTTGTGGCTATTGTGAAGGGTATTATTTCCCTAATTTCTTCTCAGCCTGCTTGTCCTTTGAGAACAAGAAGGCCACTGACTTGCTTGAGTTAATTTTATAACCTGCCACTTTGCTGAAGTTGTTTATCAGCTGTAGAAGTTCTCTGGTGGAGTTTTTTGGGTCGCTTAGGTAAACTATCATATCGTCTGCAAATAATGATAGTTTCACTTCTTCCTTTCCAATTTGTATCCCTTTGACTTCCTTATGTTGTCTAATTGCTCTTGCTAGAACTTCAAGTACTATATTGAAAAGATATGGAGAGAGAGGGCAGCCTTGTCTAGTCCCTGATTTTAGTGGGAATGCTTCAAGTTTCTCTCCATTTATTTTGATGTTGGCTACTGGTTTGCTGTAGATTGCTTTTACTATGTTTAGGTATGGGCCTTGAATTCCTGCTCTTTCCAAGACTTTTAGCATGAAAGAATGCTGAATTTTGTCGAATGCTTTTTCAGCATCTAATGAGATGACCATGTGGTTTTTTTCTTTCAGTTTGTTTATGTAGTGGATTACATTGATGGATTTCCGTATATTGAACCATCCCTGCATCCCTGGGATGAAGCCTACTTGATCATGGTGGATGATCATTTTGATGTGCTCTTGGATTCGGTTAGCAAGAATTTTATTTAGTGTTTTTGCATCTATATTCATAAGAGAAATTGGCCTGTAGTTTCAATATAGTAAAAATGGCCATCTTGCCAAAAGCAATATACAGATTCAATGTGATCCCCATCAAAATCCCAACTCAATTCTTCATAGATCTAGAAAGAGCAATTCTCAAATTCATCTGGAGCAACAAAAAACCCAGGATAGCTAAAACTATTCTCAACAATAAAAGGACTTCTGGGGGAATCAATATCCCTGACCTCAAGCAGTACTACAGAGCAATTGTGTTAAAAACTGCATGGTATTGGTATAGCAACAGGCAAGCAGATCAATGGAACAGGATTGAAGACCCAGAAATTAACCCACAGACTTATGGTCACTTGATCTTTGATAAAGGAGCCACAACCATCCTGTGGAATAAAGATAGCCTTTTCAACAAATGGTGCTGGTTCAACTGGAGGTCAACATGCAGAAGAATGCGAATTGACCCACTCTTATCTCTTTGCACTAAGATCAACTCCAAGTGGATCAAGGACCTCCACATAAAACCAGACACACTGAAACTATTAGAAAAGAAACTTGAGAAGACCCTGGAGGACTTGGGCACAGGGGAAAAGTTCCTGAACAGAACACCAATAGCTTATGCTCTAAGATCAAGAATTGACAAATGGGACCTCATAAAATTACAAAGTTTCTGCAAAGCAAAGGACACTGTCAGAAGGACAAAACGGCAACCAACAAAGTGGGAAAAGATCTTCACCAACTCCACATCCGACAGAGGGCTAATATCCAATATATACAAAGAACTCAAGAAGTTAGACCCCAAAGAACCAAATAACCCTATCAAAAAATGGGGCACAGAGCTAAACAAAGAATTTTCACCAGAAGAAATGCGGATGGCCAAGAAACACCTAAAAAGATGTTCAACATCATTAGTCATCAGGGAAATGCAAATCAAAACAACCCTGAGATTCCACCTCACACCAGTCAGAATGGCTAAGATTAAAAACTCAAGAGACAACAAGTGCTGGCGAGGATGTGGAGAAAGAGGAACACTCCTACACTATTGGTGGGATTGCAAAATGGTAAAACCACTCTGGAAATCAGTTTGGCGGCTCCTCAGAAAATTGGGCATGTCACTTCCAGAGGACCCTGGTATACCACTCCTGGGCATATACCCAGAGGATTCCCCTGCATGCAATAAGGACACATGCTCCACTATGTTTATAGCAGCCTTGTTTATAACAGCCAGAAATTGGAAGGAGCCCAAATATCCCTCAAAGGAGGAATGGATACAGAAAATGTGGTATATTTATACAATGGAATACTACTCAGCAATTAAAAATAATGAATTCATGCAATTTATAGGTAAATGGTTAGACCTGGAAAATATCATCCTGAGTGAATTAACCCAATCACAAAAGAATGCACATGAAATGCAATCACTGATAAGTGGATATTAATGAGCCCAGAAGCCCTAAATACTCGACACAAATAGCAAGTCAAATGATTCCCAAGAAGAAGAAAGGAGAGGACCCTGGGCCTGTAAAGATTGCATCCAGTTTAGTAAAGAAACCGAGGGGGGGAGGGGGAATGATTGGGGAATAGTTGGATGGGGAGAGGAACTATGGGAACTATGGTGGGTGGGAACTGGGAAAGGGGAAAGCCTTTGGAATGTAAACATAGAATATAGAAAATAAAAATTTAAAAAAATTGAAAGAAAAAAAAAACAATAGTTCTGTAGTTTGTCCAACCCCAGATTAACCCACATAGGCTTTGTTTCCAGGCAGAGAGATTGTCCCAGTTAGAGTTAACTCTCAGATAATATGGCTCATTGTTTGTAGAAAATGATGCTCTTGTTATTTATGATTAACAACCATACTGTGTATAAGATAGTAGATAAGATAAATCCGAGGATGGATTTAGATAAACAAAAGAATTCAGAGAAGGTCGCAACCAAAAGAGTACAAAGAACTGCAAATCTGTGCTAGTCTAAGGGTGGCTGGATTTTTCATGCATGGAAAATAACAAATTTGAATTATCATTTATGGTAGTTTGATTAGAGGTCTGTTAATTGCAACAAATACAGTGTTGCTAATAAGTAAATATCTGACAAGCTATTTCTATGCAGCAAAAGAATAACAGACTACAGTAAAGGTTAAATTAATGGCTATAATCTCTTTTTAAATTCTTATTGAAAATAGATTTTTTTCTCAAAATATATCATAATTATGTAATCTTCTCCCTCTGCTCCTCCCAGTTTCTCCCTACTTCTTCTCTCCAAATATACCCCCTTGCTGACATTCATTAGAAATTAAACAGGCTTGTAAAGGATAATAACAAAGATAAATAAGATAAAAACAAAAACTAACACATAGGAATTGGACATACAAACAGAAGAAAAGAGCCCAAGAAAAGGCACAAGAAACAGATACCCACTTGTTCGAGCACTCACCAATCTCATAAAGACACTAAACTGGAAGCTATAAGATATATAAAAAGTACATATAGAGGAGAGAGAGAGAGAGAGAGAGAGAGAGAGAGAGAGAGAGAGAGAGAGAGAGAGAGAGTCTGTTTGAGAAAAATGCGATAAAAAGATAAAGGTTTTTTTCACTATTGCCAAGATATTTACCAAGAGATTTACTTTTTATTTATTTATTTATTTATTCATTTATTTACACTCCAGATTTTATGCCCCCCTTCCAATCCATCTTCCAACTGTTCCATACCCCATAACTCCTTCCCAACCCCCTGTCTCTATTAAGGTATCCCCCACCCCCACCCCTCACCCCGCACCCTACCAGACCTCTAAACTCCCTGGAACCTCTAGTCTCTTCAGCATCTTCTTTGCATCTTCTTTGACTGAACCCAGATCCAACAGTCCTCTGCTGTATAATTGTTGGGAGTCCCATATCAGCTGGTATTTGCTCCCTGGTTGGTGGTCTAGTGTCTCAGCATTCCAGGTTAATTGAGACTGCTGGTCCTCCTACAGGGTTTCCCTCCTTCTCACCTTCTTCCAGCCTTTCCTTAATTCAACCACAGGGGTTAGCAGCTTCTGTCCACTTGTTGGCTGCAAATATCTGCATCTGACTCTTTCAGCTCCTTGTTGGGTCTTTCAGAGTGCAGTTATGATAGGTCTCTATGTTTGTTTTTATAAAACAATAGTATTTGGTTTAACTCTAAGTTCCTGGACTATATAGTTTCAGGTTCTTGGTCATCCACGCAGTGCTGGGTATGAGTTCCATCTCATGGAGTGGGCTTACAATGATATCAGATATTGGTTAGTTACTCCCACAAGCTTTGTGCCACAATTGCACTATCCTATCTTGCTGGTAGGACAGCCTCATAGATCAAAGATTTTATTGCTATGTTCACGTTTACCCCTGTCCTTTGGTAGCAGGCAGAATACCTTCCTGTACCAGTGATGCCAGCATGTACAGGTAAAGATCTATGTAGGCACTAGCTTGACTTCTCCATGTTCTATGGGTTGAATAGGTGTTGGCTTCAGCAAAAGGGTGTTGGCATCCATTTGCTATAGAACTGGGGATGGATCTGGTGATTTCATTTGGAAGGCAGAGATAAAATGAAGATCTGAAGCTTGCCTACTTGCTTTGATGGCTTCCTTTCTTTGCTGACAGTGTCTGCTGAATTCCAGAGAATTCCTGCTATAATAGAGAACTATGGTGAGTGGCGATGAAAAATGGTGGTGATCCAACTGATCTGCTAGAGATGAGGGTAGAGAGGAGCTGAAAAATCACCAGGGAAGGTATTCCATAGAGATTGGGTGAGACGGGGCATGGGGTTGGCGGTGAGGAGGGGGAGGTGAACACTTGCAGTCAGATTGCATGCATCCCTGGCTGAAGTGGCCTGTGAGTTAGCAGGGAAAGCCTGATAGAGCTGGGGAGTGGGATAAAATGATGAGTGTGGAGAAGAAAGGAGGAGGGGATAATCTGTGTTGTCACTAGAGATGGGGTAGGGATGGCCAGGAGTGCACAGTAGGAGTCTGCTACAGAGCTGAGGATGGTGTTAGGGGATTTTATTCGGGAGAAAGGAGGGATAGGCGAAGATCTGCAGTTAGCCTACTTGTTTTCTTGGCATATGCATCTGGAGTGGTCCCAGGTATTCGATACTGGTATCAGATATAGGTATTAGATATTAATACCCAGCAGGTATTAGAGGATGGGGTCATAGAATGAGTGGGGAGAAGGGAAGTTGGAGAAAGGACCTTGTCCTACAAAATGTGCAAAAACTAAATTACTTGAAGTCAATCATGGTCTAAAGCATAAGCTACAGAACCACTGAGCTCCAGGAAGAAACAAAGAGGAAAAGCTCCTTGATGTTAATCAATGCAGTGGCAGTTTTGAAAAGAAGTCAAAGGCATCAGTAACAAGGGCAAGACTGAACAGGTGAGGCCACATCTTGCTCAACGTCTGCTGTAAAACAGAGAAAATTACTGGAAAAATGAAAAGCCAGTGTATGAAATTAGAGCAAAGTATTCACAACCCATAGATCTGATAAGGTATTAATATGCTAAACCGACAAAAAGTTGCAGAACGCAATACAAAAATTAGTAATAATAACTTTAAAAGCTGATTTATAAAGTATGCAGAGAATTCTAATAAAATATAAGCGGTCAACTAATCAGAGAGATGAGCCTCCAAGATGCTTAAGAGCAAAGATACTTGTCCAAAAGACTACCTGAGTTTGACCCCTGAGAGCCACATAAGGGAAGAGAATTGATAGGTTGTCCTCTGATCTCCGCACATGCACTGTGGCACACGCACCCAAACACATGCGCATATGTGAGAAATAAAGAACCACTTAAGTAAGTCTTCCACCTAACCTGCCAATCCCTTAGAATATTTTCTTAATTTTTATGTTAGCATACAACATAATGTCTTTCATCCTAACATAGACATTTATTACCAGTATTGTTACATTGATTTTATTTTTGAGAATTTCATTCATGAATACTGTATGTACATCACCTCCACTTTTCTAGCTATTCCCATGTTCCTCCTACTCTCTCTTGAGCTCATTAACTCTTCGTTAATTATTATTATTGCAAACATATATATACATAGATATATATATATATAAGTATATATACACATGCATATATAACATATAAAATATCGTGCTGGATCTATTTAGTGTCTCTCATGTGCTTTTGTGTTTAGAACTGGCCAGTTGGGATTAGATAACCTATCAGAGAGAGATCTTCTCTGGAGAACACATAGTATCCCTCTCTCAGCATCGATCAACTGCCTATGACTCTTCATTCTATGGTAAGAACTTGTAAAAATTCTTTCTACGTTAAGAGCTGTCAAGTGCTGTTGGCATTGTGCTGGTCTTGTTTGGGTGGCCATACAGTTGTGTATAGGTCTAGGGATAACATTGTAGATGAACCATTTAGGGAGTGATACATCAATAAACTTCTGATTGTGTATCCAAGTGAAATGAAATAGCTATCTCAAAGAGATTAGTGATTCCCCTGAAGCATTATTTCAATAGAAAAAAAGATGGAAATAATCCAAGTGTATATTGACAGGTTAAGAATACAACCTGCCCAGGAATATTATTCAGTCATGAGAGGAAAGAAAGTCTGCCATTTGTGCCAATGCGCTTGAAGCTGGATGTCCAAAATGCCATCTGAAATAAGTCTGACAGAAAGTAAAAAATACTGCAAATGTTTTTCCCACATGTGTAGAATCTGAAAATACAAACAAACACAGAAACAAACAGGCAAAAACAAAAAAACAACCAAACACACACACACACACACACACACACACACACACAAAAAAAAAAAAAAAAAACCACAAACTCCTATAGGCAAAAAAAAAAAAAGAGAGGCCAAAAGAGGAACACTGGTTGCCAATAGTTAGATTGTAGAAAAAATGAGAAATATAGCCAGACTGCAAATTTTAGAGAGGAGTAATTTCTAGATATTTATTGTATATCAGGTGACTATAGTTACTAATTCATCATGTACTTAAAAGTAGATGAGAACATATTTTTAAGGCTCTTTGGTCCCTATTCTAAATATCAAGCACACAGACACACACACACACACACACACACACAGACACACACACACACACACACACACACACACACACACACACGTATACATACAAGCAATAGCTGAGTAGAAAGTTAATTTGCCTGTGCCTATCATTACAAAAATAAACAAGTATATTAGTTACTTTTCTATTGCTGTGATAAAACACCACAACTGTGGTAACTTATTTAAGGAAGGATTTATTTGGGCTTAAAGTTTCATAGGGTTAAGAGAACTTCACCATCAAGTCAGAGAAGAAGGACAGGAAGCAGGCATGGTGACTGGAGCCACAAACTGAAAACTCACATCATAAATTGCAAGCACAAAGCAGAGAGAGAGAGAGAGAGAGAGAGAGAGAGAGAGAGAGAGAGAGAGAGAGAGAGAGAAACCAAAAATGGCCCAGTCTTTAAATTTAAAAGCTTGCTGCCAGTGATGCACTTCCTCCATGAAGACTGTTCCTCACTGTCCCCAAATAGTGTCCCCAACTGGATACCAAGTATTTGATTGTGCAAGACAATGGCTTACATCTCATTCAAACCACAATAAGCATATCAAAAACTTATATACGTGTGTGTGTGTGTGTGTGTGTGTGTGTGTGTGTTTCTGTATCTGTATGTGTGTGTGGTAGTGGTAGTGGTGGGGATGGCAGGCATGTGTGTGTGTGTGTGTGTGTGTGTGTATGTGTGTGTGTGTGTGTGTGTGTATGTGTGTGTATGTGTATGTTGGTAGTGGTGGGGATGCCAGGTGTGTGTGTGTGTGTGTGTGTATGTGTATGTTGGTAGTGGTGGGGATGCCAGGTGTGTGTGTGTGTGTGTGTGTGTGTGTGTGTGTATGTGTATGTTGGTAGTGGTGGGGATGCCAGGTGTATGTGTGTGTGTGTGTGTGTGTGTGTGTGTGTGTGTATGTGTATGTTGGTAGTGGTGGGGATGGCAGGGGTGTGTATGTCTGTGTCTGTGTCTCTGTGTGTATGTGTGTGTGTATGTTGGTAGTGGTGGGGATGGCAGGGACGTGTGTATGTGTGTCTGTGTCTCTGTGTGTATGTGTGTGTATATGTTGGTAGTGGTGGGGATGGCAGGGGTGTGTGTGTCTGTGTCTGTGTCTCTGTGTGTATGTGTGTGTGTGTATGTTGGTAGTGGTGGGGATGGCAGGGGTGTGTGTGCCTGTGTCTGTGTCTCTGTGTGTGTGTGTGTGTGTGTGTGTGTTGGTAGTGGTGGGGATGGCAGGGGTGTGTGTGTCTGTGTCTCTGTGTGTATGTGTGTGTGTATGTTGGTAGTGGTGGGGATGGCAGGGGCATGTGTGTGTGTGTGTGTGTGTGTGTGTGTGTGTGTGTATGATGGGGGGGCAACTAGGTACTTTTAATCAAGAGGAATATCAAGTAGGTTAAAAGTAACCAGTTAATGAAAAGCAAGCATGCTTGATATTGAGTATATGTAGTCATCAATTCAACTGTGTTTTATAAATATTAGATACTAGGCTTGAAGAGTATGCCCAGAAAGGTGATTGAATCATTTTGGACATTGGTTGATTTAAAATTTTCAATCTACTAACCAGCTTCTCTATGACATAAAATGCCTAACCTTGTTCATTCAAGTTGAGACTTTGAAAGTTCTTAGCACACAAAACTACAATCTTTGATGGGCAAGATAGAAGCTATTATTTGACATTAAACAACTCAGCACATGTTAGTTTTATCAGACTCTCCCCAGCAGAGATAAGAACCTTAAGGAAACGGAATACAAAGTTTATCTGCTAGAGGAAGGGCAAGGAAGAAAGTGTTCTGGGACACCAGAACTTGCATAGGAAGCAGATATGAATAGAACTAGATAAATGAACATGAGCAGAGGGGAAGAAAGATAGTAAAGAAACAATCTCCTGTCCCACTTCAGCTATTACCACTTGCCAGTGCCAGTCCTGGCTTGAGAATGCTGATACATTATGTCTTAACTCTTGGACGACTTATTCACACAAGTATGAACTCAGACACCAACAATTGGCAAGGCAATAAGAACACATTCTAGAACTAGCAGTGAGTTCATGCCCAAAGCTTGCCACAAACAACCTGAAGAGACACCAAGTTCTAAAGCCTGAAGCTCCCCTCCCTTCTTCCTTTCCTTGGCCCTCACCCCACCCTGCAGCACCAGTCATTGATTTTCTTGGCAATCTGTCTTTACAAGATGTGTGCATGACTTCTCTGCTGCATTTTTCCATCCAGTTTGGAAATTAACCAGTTCCACGTAACTCCCTACTTGGGTCACCAGAAGTGATGACTAGGACGGCATGTAGACACCACTAAAGCTCTTTCCCATGGTAGGTAATAAATTTTACTTTCCCCGAGATGTGTTGTCCCTTCATACATCTTTTGCTACCTTTTTCCCCCCTAGAACATCAAATGAATTTAATTTTCGGATAGACTTCTAGGTATTTGTGTATACTTTGAAAGAAAATCTTTATAAAAGGCACTTTAAGAACATTCTTTTTCCCTAGGATAAAAGTATTAAAAGTAAATATTTGGAGCTGATGTGTAGCTCAATTGGTAATGTGTTTTCCCAGCAACCATGAACCTAGACCTCTCCTTCCCTTCAAACAATACATAAATCAGTGTTGGCTCACTCCTTCAGTCCCAGCACTTGGGAAGTGAATATAGAAGAATGAGAAACTCAAGCATATCCCTGCTGCTTATAGTTCTTTATATAATGTTGAAGCTGCCTGAGTTTTTTCCATAACCACATTAGCATGCCTATTGTAGTTGTCCTTGTTCAGCTCAATTTAAAAGGAAAAAAAAATCCTGAAATACTGAAAGAGTTCCAGTCTATCCTGGGCTATAAAGGCATATGAAAAACTGTCTTTGAAGAGGAGTAATTATTTTCATTTTCTTCTAAGCCCAGATCAGAAAGAAAGGGAAGAGATAATACATTAAAGTATAAAGCTAACATAATGTCATGTTAATCCAATGTTTTATTTTTAAAATACAACTTCAGAAACTACTTTGAAGGAGTAAAATTATAGTATGAGGGAAAATGATGCTGTGTAAAGTTGTTAGAAAAAAAAAGTCTTCCTTTAAAGGTCTAGCTTACGGGTTGCTTCTAGGGAGACCATGCAAGCTCCATTTGAACCACAGAAGTCATTTTCCAGCACAGTAAGTTCAAAGGCTTCCAGTTTTGAAGTGCTGACCTTCTCTCTTTACTTTGTTTAATCAGAAAATAGTTTGTGCTGCACCGTTGAGGCTTCTAGTTTTCAGATCATCTCTGCCAACAGCCTGACCTCTGGGGTTCTGGCAAAAGTAGACTAAGCATGGTAAAATATCAAAATTTCTGCAGCTGTAAGAGCTACAAAGGTTGCATTTTCTTCGTTATTTACTCCACATCCCCGATTCCAACCTACAAATTCATAATGCAATTCAGGAGAGAAACTTGGAGCTTCTGAATCAAATGGAGTAGAGCATAACATCCTAGACTCAGAAAACAAAAGTTCATGTACAGAGCTATGGAAGTTATTCATAATTATGATGGCAATAAATAAATTTACACCAGGAAGTTGTCTTGCACATTCTCGGTTCCGGGTCTCCCCAAGTCCCATCGCTAGTTAATAAGCACATGGCATCTCATAAGTAAGAACTCTGGCTTTCTCTTCCAGTCCCAGGCGCTGCAGGAGCCGCGGCTTACCCTGCAGACACTGCCAAGTCCAAGAACCACACCACCCACAACCAGTCCCGCAAATGGCACAGAAATGGCATCAAGAAACCCCGGTCACAAAGATATGAATCTCTTAAGGGGGTCAACCCCAAGTTCCTGAGGAACATGCGCTTTGCCAAGAAGCACAACAAGAAAGGCCTGAAGAAGATGCAGGCCAACAATGCAAAGGCAGTGAGCGCCCGCGCAGAGGCCATCAAGGCCCTTGTGAAGCCTCAGGCCATCAAGCCTAAGATGCCAAAGGGCCCCAGCCGCAAACTCAGCCGCCTGGCTTTCATCGCTCACCCCAAGCTTGGGAAGCGGATTCGAAGATACATGGCCAAGGGGCGTAGGCTCTGCCAGGCAAAGTCCAAGGTTCAAACTAAGGCAGAGGCCAAAGCTCCAGCTAAGGCCCAGGCGTCAGCTCCAGCTCAGGCTCCCAAAGGTGCCCAGGACCCCGTGAAGGTCCCATAGAAAAGGCTCCTGCCAGTGTGAAGACAGTCGGACTGCTGTGACACACCTACCCACACACTGCAGATGACCAGTGTCCTATGCTGTTTTTACAAATAAATTTGAGGCTGGAAAAAAAAGAACTCTGAATCTATTTGGAGAAGACAGGTGGCACAGCTACGGGATGAACTTGAGATGGTAGCAAGAGGCAAAACCCACAGCTTACATTTTGTTCTCTCAAAAACTCTCTACCTCCACACAGATGATTTGGTTGCATCATCTACACACGCATTGACACATCTTTAAGTGTCCACATTAAAATGCAGTTATTTGTTGAAGACATAAAGGAATAATGTTTTTAATGGCAAGTTTTCAAAAGTAATAGAAGAGCAATTACAGAAACAATAGATTCTTGGTGGAAAAAAAATAATGAATCTTATATTTCTTAAACTCGTCCTTTTCAATGAAAAGACTCAAGATCCTTTGTTAGTGCATCATTATACTTATTTTCTAATAGCTCCAACAACAGTAGACAGTAAGGTTTAAAGACATAATTATTATGATCTATGTGTATGGAGCGATACCTGTGTAAGTGTGTGTGCCCATGGAGATCAGGAAAGGGCATTGGGTCCCTTGGAGCTCGAATTACAAGTGGTTATTACATGGTGGTTATGAGCCACCAGATATGGTCCTAGGAACTAACTCAGTTCCTGGAAGACTCACGAGTAGTCTTAACTGCTGGGCCATCTTTTCAGCTCAGACAACACTTTAAGTTGTAAAAACACATGTAACATATTTGTTGCTCAGTTACAAGTCTCATACTTGAAATACAAGACATAGGCATTTGGAAATGCAGGCATTACTTGTGGTATTTTTACCTTGTACTATACACTAGCTCTTGGTGACATGACCTTAACTTTCTACTTCCTCACCTTCTTTCTGACACATTCTCCAAAAACTGGCCAAATTTTCTGGATGGTGGAAAATTTACTGGCTTAGGGAAATATTTTTTTTAAACAGTTTCAATTTCCTATTCTGATAATAAAAAGGATAAGACCTTGGATTTGAAATATATTGCCTTTAAAACATTTGTGTACAATGGTTTTGTTTTGTTTTGAACAACAGATTGTCTAATATCCCCATGACATACTTAGAGCTACTTGACTCACTAGTGGCTGAGACTGGAACATGAGTCTCCCATACAAGCTAAGTACACTCCACTGGGTTGGTAGACTGGTCAGTTCCCGAGGACTCCACCTCAATGTCCCAGGGCAGGTAGATAATAGCAGAAGGTCACGCCACTTTAGGTAGCTCTCCCCATAGACGTGAGCTCTGTTCCTTTCTGACAGAGACAATTTTGATTTTTAAAGAAAGCCCCATATTTTACCCTCACCTGGGAAGAGAACTGTCACCTTCAGGTCTCATGTTAGGCTAGGTCAGTTGCATAGACAGACTTTGCCAAGCCCTGGTGATGTTTTGCCAGATGCAGATACAAAGGACCTTATCAGCATCTCGCCCAAGAAGCCAGGCTTGAGGGGCAATGAATGCAGTTGGATTTACTGTAAACCACTATTGTGGTGGGAGGTGATGACATGCCTCTAGCTCAGCATTTAGAGGCAAGAGCATCAGAAGTATAATGGTAGACTCAGCTACGTAGTGAGTTCCAGACCAGCCTACAATGCATGATTCTCTTTTCCTAGATATATGAATGAATGAATGAATGAATCACTTACTTATTGAACAAAATACAAAATGGTAATGATAAAACTAACTATTATGAAGAAACATTTTGTGAAAAAGAAACTACATTCCTTTAGAGCAATATCTAAGTTTAATAAATACTCAAAATTTTTCAGTATTTTTTTTTAATCTGGGTCATTTCCAGGAAAGTACCTATACTTTATCTCCAGTTATCTCAAAGATGCCATGCTGATCTTAGATATGCCAAGAACCAATGTGTCTGTCTTCTTCCCTCCCTCTACCTGCGCAAGCATCTGCTCCCATCCCTTTCCTACCCCTCGCAGACAGAACACAGAGAAACTCAGCAGAAATACTTTGCTCACGATAGGAAATTATTCAAAGCTGGAATCATTTTAAAAGTCTGGCTCTTCTGCAACATGTAATAAGTGATATGTGACAAACTGATAAAAATCATTCATTATATTTCAGGTTGAAATGTCACAACATCCCCTCATGTTTAAAGACTTTAGGTGTGTACATGTGTGCATGAATGTGTGCATGATAACATATATGCATGTGTGTGTGTGTGTGTTACTCTGTTTCAATTCACAATTTCCCCACTATACAGAAGTGTGAATGGCCGGCCATACATTCTGTCGAAAGCTAGATGTCGGCTTTTAATTTTTGATCTCATCTCTGATAGTTGTTAAGTAGTGAGAAATGCCTGGTGCTGGGCCGTGAGCCAGGGCTCCGCGTCAGCATGGAGTCATGCAGGTAAACAGTAGACACTCCTCGGTGTCCCTTCTTGCTCAGCTTCAGTGTTTAATTGGCTTATGTGTATGAAATGTGGTTTCAAATTATAGTCTTCAATTTATGATGGGTTTGGTGGTGTGTTCTTTCTCCATGATGAGCCCGAGAGCTTGAGAATCCTGAGGCATTAAATCATCAAGGATTCAGATTGCTCACGGTTAACGTAATGACTGTTTAAGTGATACACGGAAGACACTATTAAAAGAAATAACTATGTTTTTTGCCCTCAGAGGTCACAAAGATTTTCTCTATTTTAGTTTTGCATATGGTTTTGCATACAGTGTACTGTGTATGACAGTAAACTTTTAAAGTCTTCGTATGAAGACTTCAATTTTACATTTTCGTTAAATATAGGTTGTTATGGTTAAGTTGTTGGTTTAGTCGATATGAAATTCACAACTGAGGCTGGTAAGACAGCTTAGCAGTTAAAGACACTTGCCACCGAGTCTTCCGTGTCTGACTAAAGGACCCGAGGTCAGTTTCTAGGACCCACTTGTTTAATGGAGAACATTAACTCTACCAACTTGTGTTTTGACTTCTACATTCACAGCAGAATAAATGTAACTTTGAAAGACACTGTTTCCAACTTACAAATTCTTTAATCTTTCCTGTTTAAAACAAGTATCACAGGACAAGAAAGCAAAGCTCCATTGTTCTGTCTGTCTGTCTGTCTCTCTGTCCCTCTCTATCCAACTCTTTAACATACATATGTTTGTTAAAAAAAAATCAAGAGTCTTTAAGATGCTGTGCCTCATATTAGACAGGAATCTCCATTTGTAGGGGTTAGAGGTTTTATACAATCATAAATCATTTGCTACAAACTATATGTAACCAGATGTTGGTGAATCTCTGCACCGACTTTAGTCTTTACAGTCTTAATTTATTTATCCAGAGTTTCTCTCTTTTTTTTTCATTTTCATTCAAACTTTGTTTTTCTCAGTGTATTATATGTGAAGATTTTGGACACTAGCTGTTCACAGATATCCCACAGTGGACATTAAATAGCTCAGAGGTTAAAGCCATGCGTGAGCTCAGGCTGTGGCAAGTTACATAAACATATCAGTCTTTCTTTCAAACACTTATTCTCATTGTATGTCTTTCCCTCACCTCTGGGCAGAACGCCTTTACTGGCCATGTGTTCTCAGTCTCAGAATCCTCTGAGTTATAACTTACAAGAACACTGGATGTTAAGCTGTTCTTTTCTGCTCTGTGTCACTAACCTTTCTTTCTTTTAACCTCTCTAGACTCCTGCAAGCAAAGTCTAACACTGCCAGGCCTTTGTGATATATAGCAAATCTGAATTATTCTTTAGGGAAAATTAAGACTGGAGTTTACTGTCCTTGTCTCTCTACCTCATGAGAAATAGGTTAATTTATTAAGATTGTTATGAAGAGGAGAGAGGCAGAACAATTTTTTTAAAAAAAAAACAAAAGCTATCTGGATTTTCAGTGCAATGTTTGGGTCTCCTCTATGAAATTTTTGATGGAGGCAGATAAAAAGGAAACAGAGAACACATTTAGTAGTCTAAATATTCATAATGAATAGTAACCCAGGGGAGATAAAGGAGAGGAGTTTGTGAGTCATTGAGTCAAGTTTCCACTTTGAAACTTCATAAACAACAATGACAAATGTTTACAGTGTGTTGTGGCTTCAGGAATGTAGACAGGATGTTGAGGCAGGGAAGATCTGATTCCTGGATTGCCTTCTCATCATGACAAGCCTGTACCTTGCTGTAGAGCAGAACAATGAAGTGCAAGAGGCAGACATCAACAGCCTAATAGGACTTAACCTGAGTTTTCTATCAACTGGGGAAAAATGCATTCCTGGGTAATCTGGGATTTAAAGGGGCTTAGTATAAATAATCACTTAAATATATATAAGTCAACAAATCAACTACCCAGGTACCACAAAATTAGAAAAAGAGCAGCAGCAGCTGATGATGCTTTTCCCTATACTTTAAGAGAGGACTATTGTCTATGGCATAGCTATGCACAGTATTGAAAACAGCTTTGAACTTATTAAGATATTTTCATAAATAATGCAATGCACTGAATCTATAAATCATTTATCTCCACAATTGTAACAGACATTTCTAGTGAACTGACTACCTAACAGTCTTTGAAAACAGTCACAAAATTCAGGATGATTTCATAATTCTCAGAGTTGAGATTTTTAAAGTTCTAACCCATCCCCAATACATGCTAAAATATCCCTGAATGACACTAACTTTGCTTTATGGATCTCTGAGGCTTTATCTGAGATACTTAAACTAGTTCTTCATAGATCAGGTTTTACCTGTCAGGGGCCTTCAGACCCACACTGGAAATGCAAAATGCTTTCTGTGACTAGCATTGTACAGTGACTCCTTGTCTACAGACTTTCTAGATAACAAGAACCTGAATGGCAAGCTTGGTCTTGTCTACTCTGAGGCTTTAGGTTTCCTCAGGCTACATTTCTAAAATCAGAGGTCGTTTTTAAATAACAATTTCAATGCTTGGCTCTAAGAAAATACTAACAGAATGTCCCATTGTAACTACCTCCATGTGTGTCTTCAAGAAACCAGAGCAGATGTATTTTTATCAGGCATAAGAAAATATAGAGGCTCTGCCAAGTCTCTGGACTAGGGCTGGGTAAACAGTTAAGTGGTAGAGCATTTCTCTATTTTGGGTACAGGCCTCAGTTCAGTCCCAAGAAGCGCACACACACACACACACACACACACACACACACACAAGAATTCTCTGCATTATTTTAGGAATTTCAGTAGGAGTAATTTAAGCCACAGATTGGTATTTCTTATTATTTATTTAAATGAAAACTTCCTTCATTTGTCTCTAGAACAAGATTTACTGTCTGTTGGATCTTTACACCTCAAAATGAACTTGATCTTTCAGGTACACCTCTCTGTGGGGTTTGCAAAAGAAGTTTCTGAATTCTGGAATGGAACTTGATTCATGGCATCTAATAAAGATATTTTACTATCCCTGCCAAGTTCAGCAACAGGCTTGCCAGAACGCAGACTCTCCGGTAAGCCTACTCCTTAATCTTCTGTGAGAAAAGAAAACAGGCCCAAAGGCAACAAGAATTGGATATGAGAGTTTGTCTCTCTCCCCTTCTTTCTATAAAAGGGAGATCACCCACAGCAATAATGGCAAAATCTACTAGGGTTCCAAGCATTCACAAGCAGAGCAGGATTCTTCTACCTATGTAGGAAAACCTCTTAACTCTATTGTGACTGTATTTTTCTCATCAAAGAAAGACAACCTTTGGTTTATTGCTAAGACCTTAAGTATTCTAGATGAGTGAGAAACAGCATTTGAGTCTTTCAACTAATGGGCTTGGAAGAGTGACAAGAAGGAGAACGATCAATCAATCAGACTAGTAAGCAATAAAATATTGCACTGTGATTGGTCTTGCACTTTGTTTTTGTACTTTTGTTGGAATATGGGTGTGTCTGGCATCCTGGGAATTCACAGTTCAGGCATGGTAATAAAAGTAGGCCACAGAGACCTGACTCAGAAAAGCCACCAAATGATTCTAGCCCAAGATGTGCTCAACTCTGCCTGGCCCAACCCACTTGCTGCTGAAGATGGACCTTTCTGCTTATCTAATAGTCACCCGGGTTAAGTAAGTTGAACGGAGCACTGCCTGATTCTTAAAAAGAAAATGAAAGCAAGATTTTCCAGAGAATGATTATGTAAGAGGAGGATGAGTAACTATTTCCAAAGAAAATCAATGAAGTGAAATCAATTCCCTTCTTTGGAAATTAAAACTTGTCATACTTTTTTCCATTGAGGTTAACATACTTGATCATTGTTTGCATTTCACAAAAAGAGGTTGTTACTAGAATTGTTAACTACTTCCTACTAGCCCATATAGTGACCTCCATGAAAGACACAATAAAATCTAGGTAGTGGTACAGAAGAATAGGAAGACCAGAAATTTAAGATGAAGACCATTTAAAAATCCACTTAATCTATATGTTCTTGCATTGTTAAAGAGATACATGTATTGAAGGTAAAATTAACTACATTATCTGGTGAAGTTTGAACAACAATGGGGCTGCCTAAAATCAGAACATTTTATTGCTTTGCTTTGAAGTTTCAATTATTTTCCTAATGCCAAACCCTTGAATTATGGTAATGAACCAAACAGTTCACAGATGCTCTTTAGCACAGAGATTTATTCTCTACACAATGTTTTATCTCAGTGTAGTCTCAAGAGGACAGACATTTTAAACAATGCTAATTCAGGGACATACCAATATATTGCATACAGAAAGCATTGTTCCATTTCCAGGCTTGGGAGATCTGTGTATAGTATCTAAATGATTAAATTATTAATGTATACATTGGAGATTTTTAATGATCAGAATTTTGATCTTTTAAAAATAAGATAGGAAAACAATACAGTTTAATTTATATCAATGGATGAAAAAACAAGAATATAAATTTTTGTTAAATTAGGCAGCTGTATTAGTTTTATAAGATTTTTCTACTTAGGTTTTTACCATACTTGTAGATAGAGTATACTAGCTAAGGACCCATCAGATTTTGACAAAAATACAGCACAACTCAAACTGGACTTTTATTCAATAGGAAAAACTTTGCTCTGAAAGAGAAAATAAACAAAAAGGAAACAACGTAAATGAAGAAGTATAAATGAATATTCATAACACATTAATAGATAGGAACTAAACAAAAAGACACCCAAGTGCCCCTTGACATAGTTGGAATAAGCAGTGCCTAAAAGTTTGAGTCATTGACTACAAAGTAAAAACAAATAGGACAGTCTGTATTAAAAATTATATTTATAATTCACCCAGGACTTGTTATGACAGATGTTAGAAAACATGTAATATGATAAAATGAAAGAAATTCTCACTGTTTTTCAAAGGATTTGATCTTAGTCATCGTAAGATTGGTCTGGAGAATCAAAAAAATGTCCATGTATTTATCTAGAAAACAGCATCATACTAATTGAGGTAACCCAGTCTCAAAAGAATACCCATGGTACGCAGTCACTGATAAGTGGATATTAGCCTAGAATCTTGGGACACCAAAGACACAATCCACATACCAAATGATGTCTGACAAGAAGAAAGGAGTGGACACTGGTGCTGGAAAGGATCAAAGCATCTGAGTAGGGGAATAACAGAACAGGGAAGTGGGAAGGGGTGGATGGGGGAACAGGGGGAGGGAAAGGGCATGTGGCACCTTTGGGGGCAGGGAACCAGAAAAAGGGAAATGAAATGTAAATATAGAATATATCCAATAAAAAATTAAAAAAAAGAAAATACCAATTTAAAAGACTCTCTCTTATATTCTTCAGCATTTTCACATTGGATTAGCTTCTCTCAATTACAAATACACCAGTAACAAGGGAAACAATGCTAGCCCCACCTGAGAATCATCAACTTAAATGAGGCTTTGTCGACTTTGGAATAAAGCTCAGAATTTCAGTATGTTCAAGGTTCACATTCAAAATTAAGATTTGTTGCTCAATTTCTGACTGGAGAACACTTTGATATTTGATTTTGATAACAAGGAATCAGGGACCCACGGCCTACAGCCAAGTGAATTCTGACAAAACCAAGAATAAACTTTAATTAAATTTTTCTACCAAATTCCAGACAACTCCGTCCAGTCCACTGTTTGATTTCCCTCTTCTAATACCCCAAATAGAATCTCAGAATAGAAATTGGATCATCAGAACCCACATCAGTGTCAGTAGAGTTAACTACCACATGTAACTCTGGACCTTAGAAGACAGACAAGGTATCCCAACTCAAGCTCATTGGATAGACTGGCCATATCAGGAAATCTATGTTCAGTGAGGAAGCCATGTGTCTTGGTTAGGGTTTTACTGCTGTGAATAGATACCATGACCAATGCAAGTTATATAAACGACAACATTTAATTGTGGCTGGCTTATAGGCTCAGAGGTTCAGTCCATTGCCATCATGGCAGAAATATGGCAGAATCTAGGCAGATATGGTGCAGGAGGAGCTGAGAGTTCTACATCTTCATCTGAAGGCTGCTAGTAGAAGACTGACTTCCAGGCAACTAAGGTGACGGTCTTAAGCCCACACACACAGTGACATATATGTATATGCACACATATGCATATGCAAGCCATACCCAGCAGAATCCCCTGCATACAATAAAGACACATGCTCCACTATGTTCATAGCAGCCTTATTTATAATAACCAGAAGTTTGAAGGAGCCCAGATGTCCTTCAAAGGAGGAATGGATACAGAAAATGTGGTATATTTATACAATGGAATACTACTCAACAATTAAAAATAATGAATTCATGCAATTTGTAGGCAAATGGTTGGATCTGGAAAATATCATCCTAAGTGAGTTAACCCAATCACAAAAGAATACACATGAAATGCAATCGCTGATAAGTGGATATTAATGAGCCCCAATGCTCTGAATACTCAAGGCACAATTAGCAAATCAAAAGATTCCCAAGAAGAAGGAAGGAGAGGACCCTGGTCCTGAAAAAATTGGATCCAGATTTGTAGGAGAGTATTAGAACAGAGAAATGGGGGGGGGGGTGATTGGGGAATGAGTGGAGGGAAGAGGACTTATGGGACATATGGTGAGGGGGGAACTGGGAAAGGGGAAAGCCTTTGGAATATAAACAAAGAATATAGAAAATAAAGAGAAAAAAAAGAAAATAAGCTCAAGCACGCTATTGAAGGTATTCAGAACATGTTATCTAAATGTAGTACCATGGTATGTTAACTACTTTTGAGCTGAAAAGACTCTAGAAACAGCAGGTGCTGGAAGGATCTTTAAGGGTCTCCTTTCTACCTACAAACAGGTAATAATATTTGCAAAGATGAAGACATTGTCTCTGTAACCAGAAGAGCATTGTGTGTACTGAAGACTGGTTGTTGATGCAAAGAATGGAACTCTAGAAAATCATTGGTGAATTGGTCCTCCTCTATCCTTAGTATCACTCATTATAGGTGCCTACTCATTTTCCTTCCATAAGAAAATTATCAATTGCTTTGGTTCTTTTTAAATACATAAGCCTCAATCCTGTTTTTTCACATCTCCACTTTTATCCTACAAGTAGTAAACAAATACTCTTTCCACCTCTGCCGTCTGCCTGAGGACCAAATGTCCTCAGTTTGCCTCCTGTGCCCCTTGTGGACCTTATCCCACCCCACCTCAGGTAAGAGTCTCCTGGGCTTACCCTAAACTAAACCATCCTTTCCAAATGTGCTTATATGTCCCATCTTTAGGCAGAGAGATTAAGCTCCTGCCTTCATCATCCACTCCCAAATCTACTTATCCCATGGTACACAGAAATAGTAGACCAGTGCTACTAACTCTGTCAACACCATGGCCAGAGAAGAACCACATCATTGCCTCTACCCATCCCAGCCACCTGTCTGAGGACTATTTGTCATTCCTCATCTTTAGACAGGGATCTTAGGGTCACATCACAGCTAACTCTACCTGTACCTATTGCCAAAAAAAAAAAAAAATTCCAAGCATGCCCCCCCAAATATCTGAAGATTGTCTGAGGGAACCATTTAACTTTACAGATCTCCTGGGCTTAGAAACCTCACTAGCTGGATCTGGATCAGTACCACTCCATTTGAACATCCACACTGAATTACCCAAAGATGGAACCATAAGACAGCTGGTCAACGACCTGCAAATTGATGTTTGTGTTATCTTAAAATAAAAATCTGAGGTTTTAAGTTAGTTGGAGCTGGAAAATAAGCTGCGCTTAAGAGGAGACAAGCATCATTAAGCTAACACTTTCAGGGAAGTATTCACACAGAGCTGTGCATGATACTGGGGAGGCCAAGTCTGTATCACAAGAAAAGACTGAAGGAGCTGAAGGTGTCTACAACTCATAGGAAAAACAAGAATATCAACCAACCAGACCTCCCACCCCAGAACTCCAAGGAACTAAACCACAAACCAAAGAGTACACATGGAGGGACCCATGACTCCAGCCCTATGTGTAGCAGAAGGTGGCTTTGTCAGACATCAATGCGAAAATAGTCCCTTGGTCCCTGGGAAGGCTTGATGTCCCAATGTAGGGGAATGCCACGGTGGTGAGGTATGAGTGGGTGAATGGGTGGGTGAGCACCCTCATGGAAGCAGAGGGAGGGAGGATAGGATAGGGAGTTTCCAGAGGGGAAACTGAGAATGGGTATTTGAAATGTAAATAAATAAAATATCTAGTAGAAAGAAAGGAAGGAAGAAAGGAAGGAAAGAAAAAAAGAAAGAGAGAGAGAGAAAGAAAGAAAGAAAGAAAGGAAGGAAGGAAGGAAGGAAGGAAGGAAGGAAGGAAGAAAGAAAGAAAGAAAGAAAGAAAGAAAGAACTCTCCTGGAAACCTGGGTAGGGGGAAGCTTTTATTAAAAATGACAAAATTTAGCCAAATTAATCAAAAGAAAATAGAAACTATCCAAAGTAATACAATTAAAGATGAAAAGAAAGATATCGCAGCAGATACTGGGGAGATTCATAAAAGGATATATGTTTTAGGCGGGGAAGGACTCAGTTTCATTTAGGAAGCAGGCCACCGAGAGCTTGTCCAACCCCTCCCCTGAAGTGAATATATAGATAACACAAATTGGACCTTTTATGCTAGGGGGAGGGCATGTGAGAAGGGTTGGGGAGGACAGGGAAGGACTGGGGAGTGAGTGTGATATGGGAGAATGGTGTGAAATCCTCGAAGAGTCAATAAAAATGTGTTGAAAAAATGTTTCATTAAACCTGAAAAACCTAAAAGAAATGGATGAATTTTAGATTCGTATGATCGCCTAAACTTACATCAAGATGAAGTACATGATTTAATTTTTAAATTTGTATTGCATTCATGCATTTTGCTTTATGGATGAGTGTTCTGCCTGCAGGTATGCACATGCTTGCCCAAGCTTGGTCTCATAAAGGTTAGAGGAGAGTGTTGGATCTCCTGGACCTGGCGATACAGAGGATTATGAAGCATAATGTGGATGGTGAGAGTCAAAGCCTAGTCTTCTGTAAAAGCAACAAGTCTTCTCACTAGCTGAACCATCTCTCCTGCCCCCATGAAGTAAATAAAGTTAAATATACCCATAACAATAAGATAAACACAGTAATATTTTTTTAAATAAAAAAAACTCTCCTAACTTAAAAAAAAAAAAAAAAAAGGCCAGGGCCAGATAGATTCAGTACAGATTCTACCAGACTTTCACAGAAGAATCAACACCAACATTTCTAAAAAATATTCTATAAAATAGAAAGAAAGAAAATTGTAAATTTCTTTCACAAAGCCAGTATTACCCTAATATCCAAACTATATCTTTGATGAATATAGATTCAAACATTCTCAATAAATTACATGCAGACTGAATTAAAAAGCATATTAAAAATTATCCACTGTGACCAAGTAGGTTTCATCCCAGAAATACAGGAGTAATGAATATATGTAAATAAATAAACAAACTTTAACACATAAATAAACTACAGTACATAAACTACATGACCATCTTGATAGATGCAGAAAGGCATTTGAGGCAAATCTAATACCCAGTCATGATAAAGATCCTGGAAAAAACAGAAATACGGAAGACATATCTCAACGTAATAAAGTAAATATACAGAAAACACACAGTTAATATCATCCTAAAAAGAGAGAAATTCAAAACATTTCTATTAAAATCAGGAATAAGATAAGAATTTTCGCTCTCCCTCTAGAAATAGGAAAAAGGAGTCAAAGTATCTTTATTTGTAGACTATATAATTCTATACATAACAGACACTGAACTCATTGGCATAAGAAAGGATTTTCTGAACTGGACCCCAAATAGTGTATGTGTTAAGATGAACAGCTAATAAATATGGAGCAATTGAAAATCATTCAAATGAAGAGGAAGCCCATAGAATAAAAAATATATATATATATATATATATATTTATTAGTTTTACATCTGACACAGGGGTTGGCATCTTCAATACATAAAGAACTCAAAAAATAAATAATAAAAAATAAACATCAGGTAAACAATTCCATTAAAAACAGAGCCTAGAACTAAATATAGAGTCCTTAAAAGATTAAATGCATAAATTAATCTTACGTACAGTAATCAATCTTAAAAGATTAAATACATTAAATGTTCAATACCCTTAGGCACCAGGAATACACAAATTAAGAGTACTTTGATATTTCATCTTACCCCAGTCAGAATGGCTAGAATTCATCATCCAAATGATCATGAATGCTGGCGTGGATGTGTCTGAAGGTGAAAACTTAATCACTGCTATTGGAAGTACAAACCAAACCGGTACAACTTCTATGGAAATCAGTGTGGAGATTCCTTTAAAAGAAGAAAATAGGTTTACCGTAAAATCCAGCTATACCACTCTTTGGCATTTACTCAAAGCTCTCTTCATTCTAGCACAGAGATAGTCACCCATCCATGTTCATTTCTTCTCTATTCACAATAGCCAAAGACTGGAAACAGACAAGCTGTTTATCAACTGATAATGGATATAAAATGCAGTATATTCATGCAATGGGATATTACTCCGCTATTAAGAAAATTGAAATTAAAGAATTCAGAGATAAATGAATAGATTTGGAAACAATCGTCCATCCTAAATGAGACAACCTAGGGCCAGAAAAACAATTGTTACATGTTTCTCCATTTGTGCATACTAACTTTGAACCTTCAACTATGTATGCTTCATTTGAAATATGCATGAAGGTCAGAAAATGATCAAGTGTGCATGGGGGATAGGGTCTTGGAGGAAAGAAAGGAATTCCTCTTTAACCATATAATCCAGCTATACTACCCTTTGGCATATATGAAATAAGTAGAGATAAATTGGGGTGGGAGAGGACAGAGAAGAAGGAGACTAGAGAGTTTAATACCATAAAGGCTTTTCAAAAAAGTCATTTGGATGTATATTCATGTAGACGTTTCCTAGAGTATATCTGTATCTATATGCATTATTAAGAGTAAAAATGGAATTATCCTGTAACGGGACAATGCCTCTCCTTGTCACCAGAGGCTAACAAATAGCACAGTCCCAAGAATGAATTGTTTCTTTAGGAGTTGTTGGTTAATGAAGACCCAGGCTATTGGCATTACTGTCAGTTATCCTTCAGGACTTGATGGTTAGATCCCACTGCTAAAGCTATTACTTACTTGAATCATAGAAGAATGATAAATCAAGCTGATACTGACTTGGGAACTTCATCCTTACTGGCTAGCTGCATAGTTCTAGAAGGAACCATGCAAGCTACTGGAGGAGGAACACAGTCATCAAGCGTATGAGCTATTAGCCTTGTGGGCTACAATAATAATGGGCCTGGCAAGACATGCTCATAGAAGCAGTAGTGACAGGAATCTACCCACTTTTAAAGTAACCAATCATTTTCTAATAGGAAGTATTAGAATAGAAAAGATTCTAATAGACCTGTTCCACAAGACGAAACTCACACATGCCTCTAATTCGTGTGCAAGAACCTCTGGCTAAACTGTTTCTAAACTCTAGGAGGGAAACTACTATGATTATTCTGCCATATGGATAGAGCACTAAACCAACATCTAATGTTCTAGCGTACCCAGAGATTGAGACATCTCGAAAACCTCAATCAGAGGAGCTTCTGTTTGCAATAGATAATGATCAACACAGACAACTGGGCATGGGGGGAAAATATGGACTGGTGAACATCCAGCCCTAAATGGAACCATCTTGTCTCATATATATACTACAGCCCCTCCTCCCAAGGCTGGGGAGTGTAGCAGAAGAGAGGGTGGGAAGAGTGTAAGAGCCAGAGGCAATGGGTGACTACAAGAAAACAAATGTCTTCTGGACACAGCAGAAGAGCTGCACATATGAACCCATAGCTACAGTGACAACACGCACAAGTCCCGTTCAAGTCCAATCCCATAATGGGGGGGGGGCACGATGAGGTTCCACTCCTAGCAAGGCACTGTTGGCAGTTCTTAGCTATTGAGAGAGGGAGGAGTGCCAGTTTTCTCTAGATAGATTCACTGTGCTCCAGTAGCAAGCCACACAACTAAGAATAATTAGGTAACAGAAATCGGCTGTGAAATAAAATGGGGGGGAGGGCGGCAAAAGCAAAATTAGGTGGGACGGAAAGGGTGGTGTCTGGGGAAGTGAGAGAGAATGCGATTAAATACCAAAACACGTACAACATTTTCAAAGCATTAATATATTTTAAAGATATTAATTAAAGCGTTTGATTTTTGTCCTGGTAACCTTTCTTTTAGACGAGACCTTATGTAATCCAGGCTAGCTTCAAACTGTCAAAGTGACAAAGCAGCTTCCAGTTTCTGCTCCACTTGCCTCTGCTGTTTCTCTCAGAGATAACAGGAACGCGCCATTTGAGGTGCTAAGGACTGAACACAGGGTTTCAATACAGGCTAAGAAACCCTTTGCCTACTCAGATACATCCTCTGCCTCCTGTTTATCAATTTGATTTTCAACTACTTCAAAGGCCTAGCCATAACGTACCATAGCAGAGAGCACATATGTGATTTCCTTACCATGTTAGACAGTGCTGTCTGGGGCTTCTCTGTTCATTATTGCCCAAGGTAATTGAACATTCTCTTATAAATAAACTGTGGGATAATGAACTCTTTCCTCCAGAAGTTCCTCTGCACAGCCAGCAAATTTTTATCCCTTTTCCTTTCCTTTCCTTTCCTTTCCTTTCCTTTCCTTTCCTTTCCTTTCCTTTCCTTTCCTTTCCTTTCCTTTCCTTTTTCCTTTCCTTTTTCCTTTCCTTCTTTCCTTTCCTTCTTTCCTTTCCTTCTTTCCTTTCCTTCTTTCCTTTCCTCCTTTCCTTTCCTTTCCTTTCCTTTCCTTTCCTTTCCTTTCCTTTCCTTTCCTTTCCTTTCCTTTCCTTTCCTTTCCTTATAAACCCAAGCTCCACATTAGGAAGAGGAATTGCTTAACTTAACGTTCTAATGTTAATTCCTCCTCAGAAGCTATATAGTTTTGGCTCTAGAGACAAAAAATCACTGAAGCATTTTCATTAAGTTTGCAATGAGCATTTTGAGCTTTATTGAAGTTGGTGATCTTACGTGTGAAACTTTGAGGTTTCTCTTTGATATATTTTTTAGTCTCATTTCCAAAAGAATTTTAAAGGAGACTTAGAGGGAAGCTTTAGGACAGTTTTCCTGAGAGAGAAGTAAGGCAGGTAAGCTCAAAATCCCAGCATCTTCCAAGAGGGAGATGGAGAAGAGAAATCCAAACCTTTGAGTTAAGACCTAGAAGGCAGGCAGATTCAGGAAATGCAAGCATGAAGCAATCACGTGGTAGAAGGGGGAGGGGAGCTCCAGAGAAAGGATGAGACCTCTCTGGATTGCCAGGGAAGCTTTCTTGGATACTGGGCTTTAGGGCAGTACCTAAGAAAGGGAGACTAATAAAACAAGAAAGGAGAGGAGAGGAGGTGAGGGGAGGAGAGCAGAAGGGAGGGGAGGGCAGGGGAGGGGAGAAAAGGAAAGGAAAGGAAGGAAAGGGAAAGGAAAGGAAAGGAAAGGAAAGGAAAGGAAAGGAAAGGAAAGGAAAGGAAAGGAAAGGAAAGGAAAGGAAAGGAAAGGAAAGGAAAAGGTATAAGTTTGCAAACTGTGTGGAGGAACTTCTGGAGGAAAGAGTTCATTATCCCACTATGGGAAAATGTTGTTCTTGACATATCTTCAGGTGAATCAGATTTCTTGTAGCCCGACAGGTGATTAACAAGTGCCGCTAGATTTCTTAAGAAAGAAGACAATAAGCTATATTGTTCTAATCTCCGGAGCCGATCACAATGCCATGTATCCGTCTACCCAGGAGCACAGTTATTACATTATTTGGATCAGGAGGCCTTTCTTAGTGTTATGGGAAATTGAGACAGTACTGCCAGGAGGGCATGGTTCATCCAAGATAGCCTTCTAAGCTTCTAATTTCTAAATAGCTACCTAAGATTCTCACTAAGAGAGGTAACCCAATCACAAAACAATACACATGGAATGCAGTCACTGATAAGTGGATATTAATTAGCCCAGAAGCTCTGAATACTCAAGACACAATATCAAATGATTCCCAAGAAGAAGGAAGGAGAGCGCCCTGGTCCTGGAAAGGCTTGATCCAGCATTGTAGGGGAGTACCAGAACAGAGAAATGGGGGGGGGGGTGATTGGGGAATGGGAGGAGGGAAGAGGGCTTATGGGACATATGGGGAGGGGGAACCAGGAAAGGGGAAGGCATTTGAAAGAATATAGAAAATTTAAAAAAAAATGTGTTGCCTAGAAAGAAAGAGAGAGAGAGAGAGAGAGAGAGAGAGAGAGAGAGAGAAGGAAGGAAGGAAGGAAGGAAAGAAAGAAAGAAAGAAAGAAAGAAAGAAAGAAAGAAAGAAAGAAAGAAAGAAAGAAACAGACTTCCTTTAAAAAAAATTCCTACTCAAGAGCTGAAAGCCAAAAATCATTTGGGACATGTGTTGAAGTGGGGGAAGGGAGCTAAAACCAATTCCTACCATGAAAATCCAGAGCTCCAATTCCAAACTACTTACAGGAGAGAATCGTACTAGCCTGGAGTTTTTATCTGGCCCCACTCACACAGCTTCCAGTTAGAAGTGCTTGTTTTGAAGAGTAAATAAATGGAGAGACAGCAGACCCAGAAACAGAGCTCCTTCCAGCATTTTTATCCCACGATCAAACTTAACCAAGGATAAGAATAGCACCTGTTTTCATCTGGGGTCCCTGATCCCACAACTACCTCATTAGTTTTACCTCCTGTTCTTATCATTCGGGAATAAATACAATTGGGTGAAGTCCATGTAGTACAGCTAAGTAGAGAAAACTCAAAAATGAAAGACAGGAAGGAGCTGTAAGAGAACAAGGCTCAGGGATATGAGGATGAACTAGCTGTCTCCTAACAGCAGAAATATCATTATGCTATTTTAAAAGGCAATATTCAATTTGTCCTTCCTTCATCAAACCAGACTCTGGATCTAGTTATTCTTTCAAAGTTAAAGGCATGAAATTTGTGATATTAAGTTGCACTTAATGAAAGTAAACATATAATCAAGAAGAACCTATAAAAAATGGGATTCAACCTAATAGATGATAAGGAAATTAGTTTTTGGAAGAGACAAACCACCACGTATTTAGTATGGATGAAAAGAAGACTGAACCGCTGACTCTGCTCGCTGTGGGTTTTTGTAATTGTAATTCAACCCACATTTTTTATATTTCAACCTAGACTTTATAGTAAACCAATTCAATGATGTTCAAAAGTCTGCTTACAGTCCTAGCTTCCCTAACATTTTGTCTTATAAGCAACCCACTGGCTTCAAGTACACTCCAGCTAAGTGCCCATTCAAAGTGCCTGCTGTGGAAACAAGAACTGACAATCTTCTCTATCATTTACTTAGATTAGTTCAAATAATTTCTACATTTCTCAGATTCCTAACAGCTCGCCTGTACCTAACCTTTGAGATTATTTTATTGAAAAAGCTTAAACGCTGAAAGCTTTGTAGATTTCCTTTTAATATAAAATTTGCCTTATTTCTTCCAGTCTAAAGGAAAGGGGGTGTGTGTGTGGAATGTTTACTTTTTTCAAAACCAACCCCTTTACTTTTGTAAAGAATCTCATCCCTACCAACCATTTCTTCATCATCACATTATAACTTACCTTTGCCTTTCAAAAGGAATTTTTTTCCTAATGGCTTGGCTACAACCCAATCCTGGTGGTATTCCCAATCTGATGGTATACCCCAGTTCTACTTCACAAGAGTTCAATGCTCTAGCAATATTTTTCTTGCACCTTCAGTTCTACATTCTTTCCTTTGGCAGGTTCAAGTCCAAACATCTGGGGTTTTTTTTTCCCTGATTTTGCATCTGGTCCTGTGGCCCTGATATTGATATTGATCAAGAAGCATGAAGAAACTAGAGAGCCACCTTCACGTGGAAAAGTTTCACTGACACTCATTCACATTTTTTACTTCATTATGTGTCAGTTCTGGCAATCTGTGTCAGTCAAGGAACTTGTCTACTGGCCGGGTGGTGGGGGCCTTTAATCCCAGCACTTGAGAGGCAGAGGCAAGCAAATTTCTGAGTTCCAGGCCAGCCTGGTCTACAGAGTGAGTTCCAGGACAGCCAGGGCTATACAGAACTTGTCTATGAGTCAAAGTTATCATCTACACTGGCATTACACTGTTCCTTTTCCTTCAGTGTTGGGTAGCTCTAGAGTGATGGACTATTTTCATGATTTATTTTTATTCGTGTGTAGGTGTGTATGTGTTTGTGTGTGTGTGTGTGTGTGTGTGTGTGTGTGTGTGTTTATGTTATATGTCTGCTCAAGGAAGCCATAGGCAGGCACTGGATCTCCTGCAGCTGGAGTTACAGATGATTGTGAGCCCCCTGACATGGGTACTTGAACCTGAACTTGGTCCTTTGACAGGAACAGCAAGTACTCATAACCTCTGAGCCATCACTCTAGCTCCATGACAACCATTTGCTTTTTTAAACTCCTAGCATATTTAATCTGTGTCTTCACTTTTTTCTAAAGAACGTTTTGTATGTGAGATCTTTTTTTCCTACTACAGAACTTGAAAGCCTTTCACATTAAGGCAAGTTTTGAAAATTATCAGATCCCCTTAACTACTTTGTCTGCCTTTCCAAAGTCATGATACCAATCCATGGCTTGGAAGGAAGCAATAGACTTGAGATTCTTAACCTAATTTCTAAAACTCTTTGGCATGTCTGCTCAACCGTGATACTTTGCCACAAAAATGATTCCTCCATGAAATCTAAATGAATCATTGCAGTGCAATCTATGAACCGACTCCCTCTGTTTGCATATCCCTTCATGTGAAGTGACCCAGAAAGGGCTGAAAAGCTGAGAGGACTGTCGGACTCACCTTACTTATGCCCTTTCTCTCAAGCTTACTGATCCACACTGTCTATTACCCAATGTGAGAAAACAGTTTAGTATAATTGGCCTGTAAGCAATCAAGGTAGGAACCAATTGCTCAATCAAGAAGGAAACACAATTTGTTATTTTAAGACTAATTAAATTTTTGAGTTTTGAATTTGCTAATTCTATCACCGTGCTCAACCATGGTCTTGCTGTGACATATGTATTCCCTGTTTGCAGTATTCTTGAACCCTGGGTCTTCTGGAGTAAAAATGCTTTAAGGTACGATCTTTCTCCCTCTCCTCTCTCTCCCTCTCCCTCTTCCTCTGCCTCTCTTCCCTCTCCCTCTTCTTCTCCTCCTCCTCTCTCTTTCTCTGCCTCTGTCTCTGTCTCTCTGTTTCTGTCTCTCTCTGTCTCTGCCTCTCTCTTTCACACATAGACACACACATACACACACACACAAACACACACATTGTGTTGGAATTCATAAACATGCTTTCATAACAGCCATGCATTCAAATAACTAGACTCAGAAAAATCAATGTCTAAATGCAGCCTGACAGGCTTTCACTCTTGCTTAACAGTTGTAGATTTAACTGCTAAAGCACCACCTTTTAAATAAAAACTCTCCACAAAACAAGAACACATTCCACCATTTTTTCTTGTGAAAAGTGTGGCCACATTGCTTTTACTGTTTATACAGAATAATTTGAGACCAATGAACATTGAGGAAGTAATTAAGTTGATTTAGCTTCTCACTTTCCAGGAAACCATGCACATTCATGGAAGATCTCCCTCTCCATTCAGGAGAAACATTTTAACAAATGAAAGGGATAACATGAAACAGCAAACTCTAAACGACAAAGGAAGACATCACAGAAATGGTTAGAAAATGGAAAACTAAACCTTTTAGAAAATGACTATTCCTTTAAACCACTAAATCATGCTGCAAGGAACCATTGGAGTTGTAAGGAGATAATGTAAACTGTAATTTCTTCCTACCTCTATTTTTTTTTCAGAAAACGTATGGTCTCTTCTTTGTGATAGTATACATGCAGTTAAATAGATGGTGTCTATAATTTTGCTATTGGTAATATAATACATAGGTTTACTCAATAGCAAACTATTCAAACTATAAAATAGAAGACAGCAAACTTTCTCTAAAACTTGTCCTATATATAATAAACATGAAATGATTTTAACATAGTAAATTTGATTATTCTCTTCTCCTGTTTATACATAACTATAGCATGATGACCTTCATAAGAATTCAGGTAAAGCCAAGCCACCTACCATGTTTCTCAAACTTCTGGGGGTAAAGAAGTCAAGAAAATTTTAATTAGGAAACAAAGTAGCTATGGAGAATAATAAAATAATCACTGGGTTTTTAGCTCTAAATGTGTTCTGCCTCTCCTGTCTAAATGTTAATGCCTCTGTTTTTGTAATCCATAAAGTGTGGTGGGAAGTTCAAACATATTCAGAAAAACCTTGTAATTAATGAAGAGACAAGGGAGGGGAATTAGGAATAGAGGAGAAGGTGAAGGAAGATGAAGAGGAGGGGGGGGGAGAAAAGGAGCCAGAGGGGAGGAGGAGAAAGAAATTAAAGGCTTAAGTAGCAAAGTAAAGGTTCTTTCGTGGGCTGCTTTAATGTATCCCCACAGAGTTCTGGGTCTAATAGATGGCAAGAGGCATCTCTGTGCTGTACTGAGCCAGTCTGTGGGCTAAGAGCTGGTTTCCAGGTGCTGCCTGACTCTCCCATTACCTAAGCTTCTAGGTTTGATTAACAAATTTGTGTCCAATAAAAACAAAGAGCTTGCTCTGTGTTGCCTCTTCTTTCTAATCATCCATTTGCTAGGGTTGGAAACATAATATTTCTGGATGTGAACACTGCAAAAGTCTGTATGGGACAATGTTAGAATTCTGAAAGATGGGAAACCACAGAGTCTGCTCTTAGGGGTTCTTATCCAACAGCAGAGGTGAGGCAAGCAAAAGTCTATGTATTTGAATGTGTAATAAACACAGTTTATTTTAATTAAGCATGGTAGGAGGCCCAGTTTTACCTAAACTCTTACAAACTACACACACACACACACACACACACACACACACACACATCAAATAGCCCATAGCAATTCTATGAATAAGTTGAAAAGCAGGGAAATAAATGTAATTTCAGAAGGTAAACAATAACTTATAAGACAGCAAAAACTAATATTAGAAGAGATGGACCTCAAACAGGAATTTGAAACAGCAAAGATATCATGCAGAGTAGTCATTGAGATAAATTAACTTACACAAAAATTTATAAAAGAAAAAAGCAAGTTCTACTACTATTTTTATTAATAGCAAAAACTGGAAAAGGTTGATCTATTGGACAGGGATTGGCATGTGCCTAGCATGTGTGATGCCCTATTGTTTTGTAACTTAAATGTCTGTTGTACTAAAATGGGTTCTATTGTCTGACTAGTAAACTCAGATTCACAAAGTAAACTAATGTCAAGTACACATGAAGAAAATGATCATTCCTTCCATTGGGAGGAAGTCAGCTAGGGAATACCAATATGAAGAATGAGCTGAACCAGATGATGGATGACAAGCTTGGGATGGAAAAATCTGGAGTCACATGACTGCAGAACAGTGGGCTCAGCCCTTAGACACAATGCTCCTTGTTGTTCCTGTCCAGACGGAGAAGCCTGAAGGCAAATGCCTGGATGTAGACATGTCCTGTGTTCTACAGCTAAAATCATTGTCCCTGAGCACTAGTTGGGCTATCTGTTATTTTTTTTTCCACCCTACAAAGACATGTTTTCCCACGAGTGTAATAATACAAATTCCCCAGTTATCTTAAAAACAGACAGGTTCCAAGTACTGTGCTGGCAAAACCCAAGTGAGAATGATGTAAGCATTCACAAACTCAAGGAAACTCCCTTATTTGTTGCCAAAGTCTTGATTTTTTGTGCTAGTATATATACTGTTCCTGACATAAAATTATAAGCTATACGTATTAGAATCTCTTTTAATATTTATTATTTTTATTTCTCTCTCTTACTCTCTGCTGTGTGTGTGTGTGTGTGTGTGTGTGTCTGTGTGTGCATACGTGTGTGAGTGTGCATGTGTGCAGACATCCCAGAGGGACAAAAGAGTGGCTAAGACAGATGAGGCTGCTTGACATAGTTCTGGAAATTGAACTCTGGTCTTCTGTAAGAGCAGCGCATTCTCTTCACCGCTAGTCTGTCTCTCCAGCCCTGTATCAGAATTTTAACTAAGTTCATCCTCTGACCCATTTGTTTTTATATGAAAGACAATAATATATCGTGAGAAGTTAGAATCACCCATCTTGCAAAACAAATGACTCAACAATTGCTCAGGAGTTCTCACGATCGAGTCACATAACCTGGAAGAACAAGAAATGAGATTTTTTAAAGGTTTGAACCTCACACCCGTTCAGAGGTATTGAAATTATGGCTTGCCCTTTCCCGCTTACACACATTCCCATGTAGATGGCCTTTAGAGTGCTTTATTCTGAAATTCTGTAGCCATTATGATTTGAAATTATCCTGGGTGAAAAGCTTACTTTAATACTCATCACATCTAATATTAAATAATCAAAAATATTTGCATCGGTCAGGACCTTTTAAATTACATATTCTGGTTTTGTTCATTTTTTTGTGTCAATTTTTTTTTAGTGAGAGATTTCTTTGGAAAAAATGTATTTTCTTTGCAAAAGAAACAAACAAACAAAAGACAACCAAAACACTGTTCCATGTGAAATGCTAAAGTGTGGCAGGCTTTGCAAGTCCTTAGCCCCATTCATCACGGTGAGATTGCTGGGTGATACAGCTTCCATAAATCCCCACCGCAGATATACAGACTCACTCCAAGTACTTACCTTATGTGCAGAGTAAGAAATAAAACCCAAAGGCTGAGACCTGCAGAACAAGCGGACTGAGAGAGGTGAGGGGAACTGACTCTGGCAAATCCACCAGTGAAAATCAAATGGGCTACCTCGTGGTATCTGCTTCTGTTTTCTGTTGAGAATTGAGATAGCTATAAACTATCAAGAATGACTTCCTTTCTCCCCTCTCTGCTCCCCTCACCTAACCCAACCCAGGCTACCTCATCAGAAACAAGAGAAAAATGAACTTCAAACTTTGGAAGACCTCTCTTCATTTCTGATTGCTTAACTATGTATGTGACTACGCATAAAGGCCTTCTTAAGGTTGAATTTGTTTTCCCCTCTTCCCATCACCCAGCCCATGCCCAGGTTACCTCATCAGGATCATGAGAAAAATGAGCTGGTCCACTATGGCTAGTACATAGTCAGTCCCCTACCAGTGCCATGGCAATAATGATTTCTGATCTGTCCTAACCACTTAGTGCTACTGAAAGAATAAATGCTATGATACTTATAATAAGTAAAAATAAAAACAAAAGCATGTAACTTTGGGTTAAAACTTCTTTGAAAAGCAAAATGAACATAACAAAGAAAGTAAATGCAATGGAACAAGCAAGGGCTGGCAAGCTGGTTCAGTCGGAAAAGATTTGCTGACACGCATCGAGACTCGTGAGCTATCGCTCCCTCTCATCCTCATTTTGGAAGGTAGGAACCAACTCCCACAAGTTGTCCTTTGATCAACACAAATTGTCCTTTGACCTCCATATGTGTGTGCATGAGCGTGTGCGTACACACACACACACACACACACACACACACACACACTAAAATATGCAATGAAATCTATGAAAAGAAAAGAATAATAAAACCACCGAATAGCAGTGGCCTGGTGTGTGCGTGCATGCCTGTAATCTTAGCATTTAAAAGGGTAGAACCAGCTTGATTCACACACTAAGACCCCACCAATAAAATGAACAGTACTACAACAAGGAAACAAAACCTGAAGGACACGTTGCCTACCTCTATTCTTTCACTTAAAGAAAACAATGAATTGTTGCAGGGCTCTCTACAATTTTGCAGCTGCCTTTTCGTGAGAAAAAAATTTCCCCAAGAAGTCCGTTTGAAGGCAATAATAACATACTTTGTTTTACACAGCTAAAAATGCATCTACTCCTTGCTTGGGCCCATAAGCTAGCTAAAAGCAGGATAAAAGCCTGACATTACTGCCTTGATTCTGTGTCAACACTTGGGCTGAAAGCGGAGAGGTACATTACTATCCTAACCTTTCTACTTTAGCTACCTTAGGTTCCGGGAAAGACAAGGTCATTCTCCAGACGAGGTCAATAAGCAAAGGTCATTCTCCTCAATGACTATTGTTACCCATGAGGGCCCAGCAGTTAACAGATTGACAGGTTAGCAATTTGTGGAGCCATGATGCAGTACAGACTAGCGCTCAGACAAAGATGGGTCAGTGATGGGCAAGGGCTTCCATTGACCGGTCCTGCATCATTAATTATACATACATTTGCCTTCCATTTATAATCTAAACTTTATTGTTAACACTCCAAAGATAGACTTGATGTTTCTGGGCCTATTTCTTTGTTCTTTTCCCAATGTGACCACACCGAATAGGTCTTTCCCTGGCTTTCACTATTTTTTTTTCTTTTACATTTTATAGGTGTATTGAGTCTGGCAGCCAATTCCTGCCTGTTGGGGCTGGTTGAGCTCCAGCTTTAACGGAAACGACAACATTATACCACTTCAAATTCATCTCCCTAAGGAGCAGATCATATTCTGTTATATTTGTCCCAAACAATGCTATTTAGCATTGCTAACATCTCACAGAGACATCTCTATTTCTGGTAACTGCCACAGAGTCAGTATGCATAAGTGCTAGTGGCAATGTATAATGAAGAAAATAGAATTTGTTAGGTCATTAATTCAGTGTTTTAGAATAGTCTCTCTTAATCATGTGGCTGGTAAGCATAGTGAACTATATACCGGTCACAGACTGCATAATGCATTGTAAACTTCTATTTCTAATGAAGAGAAATGACAACATTTACTGGGTTATATATTGACTTAAAATGGAAACTTGAATTTTTGCCAGTAAATATTATCTGATATATTTTATTTTGAACTATTCCTCCTTTAAACCAAAAGATGCTGAGGTAAAATCTGCACTGAATGCTTCAAATGTGAATATATCAGTGTGTGAATACAACAAAAGCAGAAGAAAAATATTTAGAAAGGACTTCAGAAGGAAGACACACTTTCTGGCTATCCTTTGCTTATAAGTTTCATAATTGATGTGTTCACAAAGAAAGAACTGGAAGTTATTACATCAATGTATTCCCAAGCCTTACCCAAAGTTTTATTCACTATGTACCAATGATAAGCAATACCATATGCTGAAAGTTGCTTTATACAGAGCACAGCACACTGGAAAAACAAGAAGCAATAACACTTTTGGGATAAGGAGCATAGAATGTGCATATATAGAAGAGTGACCTCATAACAAGTCCTAACACTGGGGCCTTATATTTCTAGGAGGAAATAGTGCCTAAGGTTGAAAGTTGGTGGGCATTAGGCAAAGGGACAGGATGTTTAGAGGACAGAGCACAGTATGCATGCGGAGATCAGGACTTGTGAACGTGATGTTTGGAGAAATGAAATTGCCTCCCTTAAGCTGAACACAGGCTCACAGAGAGAGTACTAACTATACTAGCCAGAGGTAAAGTTAGAGACATAATTCATGAGGCAAAGGGGAAGTAAGATTCATGAAAATTTCATTAAAGAAATGCATTTTTATTCAAACAAGAGCAAATATTACAATGCCGGTGGTAGAGGAGTGCAACGAACAGATTTTTGTTCTGAAGTTCACGTTACGGCCTGAACAGTATCTTCATGGAATGTTCAGAAAACTAATAAAGGGGCTGACAGAGAAATTAGAACAAGGTGCAGTGGGGGGAGGTGTCTGTAACATTTTCCATGGTATGTGAAGAGAGGAGAAGAGATGCTCTGAGACTTAGTAAAGATAGAAGTGAGAGCTTGGGGACCCAAAAGGGAGAAGAGAAGAATATGAAAACCACACGAGCTTCTGTTGCAGGACCTAGAAGGATCAGGGAGGCATTCGGCCAAACAGGGAGTGAAAGGAAAAGCATCTCATGCGGGAGGCAATGAAAGTGACAGGGACTTAAGGATGACATCTCTACTGTGAGATTAAAGGATGGACAAGGCCAATACATTATTACATAGGTAAGTATGAATTGGAATTGTAGGCAATACGCAAAAGCTCTTAATCAGAATAAAAATACATTTAGGTAAATACAGAGGGCTAAGGGGTGCAAGAAGTGAGAATATTTATTTGCCTTTTTCTCCACCTTGATGAAAGGCAAATACTTGCGTATGGATGGGTTCACCTCCATGGCGCCTGAAACATTTTGGGAAGGTTGTGGCCACTGTTCTGACCTGACAGCTTCCTCCCTGGAGATTAGCAAAGCATCTTGCAGGTTCTCAAGGGAAAAAAACAACCATAATCTTCCGTACAGATAGAGTGCCTATGAACTAAAACAACAACTGGCCTGGCATGCTAGCCCCAAGAATACAACATCTCTCTATTTGGACTTAAAACCCACTTAACAAGAGAGAAATGCAGTATGGTGCTGGAAACTTAGTCAAGTAATAAGGGTTAGTGAATCCATGAATCTTGGAGGAGAACATACAACTGCTACTTTACTAAACCAAAATAATGTTGAACGACATTCTAACTATCTATCCTGATTTTCACAGATGAGTATAGGGCTTAGCCCTCATCAAATGTAAGGAATAAATGGTCATATGATGTTTCACCCTCAATGACAGAATAACGACACAGCTCATGTGCCTAAGTCTCAGTGATCGTAGTGGAAGAGGGGGTAGAACAACAGTGAGAGCAGCAACGGAGCAGGAATTTGCCTGTAACATTGTGTCTCCTAGAAAGAGCAGAGAAACTATGCAATGAACTCCCATCTACATGTCTGGGTAGCTAACACGTGAACAAGGATAGAAGCAATGGACATACCAACATGGAAGAGGGAAATATCATGAGACCTCAACCACAGACAAGTAACTATAAGCAACTAAGGACTTTTAAGAGTCAAAGAACTATTCTTCCCCAGAAAAGAGACCTCAGAGTAATTACCTAACACCAAGTAGTAATCCCTGAAATCATAAACATAAAAGTAACTGTACATACAGAACAGGCTACATCTATCTAGGAACAAATATGTGTGTATACACATATTATATATTAAATATAATATATATTAAAGAATCTCTCATAAATTTGAGAGAAAGAAAGAGAAGCTATGGGCCTGGTTAGAAGGAGGAAACAAAACAGGGAGAACAAATGTAATTGTATTTTAATTTCAGAAAAATTATAGAAGATTGAACCCACTTGGGTTCTATTAATAAGGGAAAAATCTCAGTGGGAAAGTTAATATGTTAAGGAGAAAGGGGAAATCCATTTAAATACTTTCACTTAGCAGGTTGTCTGCCAAGAAGGGGCAGAGGGAGCTAAGGCTCTGAGCGAAAGTGCTCTGGGGCTCAATGGGAGAATTGGAGCTAAATCAAGAATAATATTTGCTTCAGGTCCCTAGGGAAGCACAAGAACGGATGCCTCTGATTGCAAGCTTTCTCTCAGTAAGGCTCTAGTATTTTCCCTGATCCCTTTCTGCCTCTGCCTTTCAGGCCCCAGCAACCTTGTAAGATGCCAAATGATTCAAAGCCTCAGTCAAATCCCACCACCCTAACCCAGCATCTTCTGTGTCTGTAACTGATCTGTAACTATAATGTTCTTTTGCTCAGCAGTCACAGAGATACTAATTTAGGTACACTATGGGAACATCTAAGACCACACACATGCATCTTCAGTCCCTTTCCTCTGTGCTATCATTTTCTTTATGTTCAGAAGTCACTCAAGTGTAATATAGCATATCCCAATGCAAACTTTTCATATAGTTGTTATTGATTGGCAATATATATTGTGGCCTGTAAACTCAAGGTTAAATAAGTGAGAACCAGTCATCCATGGCTCAGAATGTCTAGGCAGTGGCTATCTTGTAGGATAACTACCTTAGAGCTTAATTATGAGGTGACTCATATCAATCAAGTCCTGGAGCAGTCGACAGGAGAGGTGTTCAACACTAAACTGTATGTAACTTTAGATCTATAAAAAGAATAATTTCCCACACTTAATCACTGAAGCAAATAAACAGATTCATCATTTTAAAACAGAATAATTTATTGTGAAATAAGCTAATTTCAAACCTTATAGACTATCAAATGGTTTCATAGTTTCTCCCTTAAACTCGGGATAAGGTTGCATTTAGAACATGGAAACAGAAAGCTACCCAAAGGTGACAGCCGAAAATGATCATGACTATATCAATAATCCAGAACATTACTTTATACACTTCAAATCCTCTGAAACATGACAAATTTGTTTTAGAAAGGAAGGAAGGAAGGAAGGAAGGAAGGAAGGAAGGAAGGAAGAAGGAAAGAAAGAGAAAGAGAGAAAACAGATTTTTTTAGTGTTTGTTTTTGTTTGTTTTTGATTAGATTACTATCTTCCTAGTAACTCCAACATTGAGAACTAATGAATTTTAATTTCTGTAAAAAGTACTGATCTTCCCCCATGATCCTCCGTCTTTTATCTTACTAAGACATCCATAGAATTCATCTCTTAGTAAGTGAAAGGTGTTAATGTTCACTCTGATACGAGGACGTAAATGAAAGGCTCTGAAGAGCTATAAAAAATAAAAGAAGTAAGAGTCCCAAGCCCCATTACAAACAAGTTAAATGAAATTCTCTGAGATTGGGAACACATCCTTATTTTATTTCACAACCTGATTAGTCTTATTGAAACCTACATTACATCCTAATAGTCAATAAGAAGTGGAGAGCTGACCCAGTGTGCTCCCACTGAATGTTCAGGACATGGGTCTATCTATGCTCACCAATAGGTGGCTGAGCTGTGGCTGCCAGTGCAGAATGGCTTTAACGTCTATATTTATACACCCAGGAGCAACAGAAAACCGTTGCTGGTATATTTCTATAATAAGGAGAATTGGCTAAGAAAACACATAAATGGAAAACTTATTTACTAAAATTTATGACTAGAAAGCTGAAAACGTTTTTTTTTTAATTTCTGAATTTATTAACTAGTCAAGTGACTATTTAAGAAAGAAAGGGAAAAAAAAAAAAACCAAATCATTTTTACAGCATGCTCACTGTATCTGTAAGAAATAGAAGAAATTTCAAAAGACCGGGAAAGAGGAAGGCGGGAAGAATGGAGGGAGAGAGAGAGAGAGAGAGAGAGAGAGAGAGAGAGAGAGAGAGAGAGAGAGAGGAAGGGGGAGGTAAAGAGGGAGAAAGGATGGGAAGGAGGGAGGGAGGAGGGAGCCCAAGACTACGAATCCTGTGCACCAGATAGCCAAGGTATGAGTCATCCTCTGATTCCAGTGTGACATAGGTTTAACACAGAGATTGTCATTTTCATGTCTCATCCTTGAATAATTCTCCCTCCAGTGATCAGAAACCTTCTCCAAGTTGTTATTTAAACTTGGGGTTTCAAAAGCTTTTCACCCAACACATACTACAGAATCACAGACATCCTAGGAAATATCCCCTCGGTTTAACCCAGTTTATCAAAATATGCAGTTCAAGCTTAACAGCACTGCTGTTCCCCCCATACCTCCTCTGTGCTACTTTAGGTCTGTGGTGTTGCTATGCAACTAGGTGATTTCTGTACTGCTAGCTTCATTTTCTAAACCATGAACCAAAGGTCTACTTATCGTCTCAAAATCACAGCACTGTCTGAACGCAAAACATACATCCTTAAACATCCAGCTGAACTATCTGCTAAAAGAAGAATTTCTTAAAATTGGCAGTAAGAAAATTTGACAACAGCAAAGGAGGCTTCCTAGTGTTTCAGGACAGAAATGTCACAACATATCTCCAAAACAGCATTCAGAGCAGACTGCACGGATGTATGGTAGGGAAGTAAAGGTAGGGAAGAGCAGTATTTCTCTAAAATGTCTATGTATTGCCCCTCTGGGGTCATAAATGTAGTCTGCTGAATTAATAACATAAGAATGTAAAAAAAATCAAAACTTTATAATCATAACTATAAAACCAAAGAAATTCATAAATGAGGAACTTTAAGCAGTATTAATTTAATATGACAAATGATGCCATTTCATAAATAAAATAATAACTATTGATATGAAGCATACCAATACTCCAAACTGAAGATTCATCATGTAATTTGAATTTCACTGTTTGTAATAACTGTGTTACTGAAATAGTAAACCCTTCTCCCTTTTACACTCTCATTTGCCTTAGACACTTAAAATAATTGCCAATGCATTAGCATCAAGCATAAGTTAGGTCCTGAGGTGAGCCTACACACAATCTACCTGATACAAAGCTGCCCTCTCACCGTGTACTGCATAGTGCTCCCTTACAAAGTTCCTTTCACACTAGAAATCATGAGATTTACTTCTCAATACGTAAGCTTATTGTGACTTCTAAGATAAGAACAGTAAGAGTTGGATTTTTGTCGTTTTTGTTTGTCAATACTTCTTTTCTTTCTTCTGCAAATACAACTTAATATGGAACAAATTAAAGCTGCAATATGGAAGCGTATCATACCTCCCACTGATGAATCTTCTTTCTTCACATTATGAGCGGCCAACACCCAAGCCAATAGGACTGTCCCTCTTTTTTTTAATTTGAATCACATGAGACAATGATGGCTAGAATTAGTTCAATTAAAGCCAAGCTCAGCAGCACCAGTTACCACCTAAGGGTGTTAGTAGAGCCCAAAAGTAAGGGGCTATGATTGTAGGACCGATTGACCCTACAGCTACCAGGCATTCTCAGTTTATGACACCCTGACATAAAATCTGGAAAATCTTAATTTTTTTTATGAAAGTAAACTTGGGTTGCTCATCTAACTAATACAGAGATTAAAAATAGGAAGAGTGATGCCAGATGTTATAATATGGGGAATATAAAATTTAATCTCTAGTTGGTAATAAAATTAACAGTCCAGGATAAGGAGCTAATAAACCTGTTGCTACTAAGTATCCAACCCAGTTCCCCGGTAAAAGAAAGCTCAGCTCAGCGGTTAACAAAACAAGCTACAAGCCTAGACTGGGCAGGCCTCCCACTCTACTACTCTGTTTCAATCTATTTTATCCCATACAACTTGCAGTTTCTCTAGGCCCCGAGCTTCTCTCCCGGCCACCTCTCCGGTTCTCTTTAACCGTTTCTCTCTCCCCGTTTCTTCTCTTCTTCTCCCCTGTTCTCTCCTCTGTTGCTCCTCCTCCTCCTGTTTTATACCCTGTAGCTCCTCCCCTAGACTCTCTGCTCCTCCCACTTTCCTCCTGCCCAATCATTGGCTCAAGCCTTTATTTGAAAAGTCAAGGTGGGGAGACGGTTCACAAGGCAACTCCTCATCTGCAGTCCCCTGAGGAGTGGAATTAACATCAAAGTACGAGCCCAGGGCTATCCACAACATTTCCCCCTTTCTGTCCAATTAAAAGACTCTTTTATCTCAGACATCAATTGAGCACAATTATTACCATTTTGTAATATATAGCATACAGGATAGACCTAATACCCAGTCAATCATTTTTTAATCAATTAAGTAGTTAGTACCCCTGTCATCTATTAGAACTTAAAAGACTTATAATTCTACACCTGACTCAAGTACACTTTAGACTGTAACCCATCTGAAAACCATCCTCTCAAATCTGTATTATCTTTCTAAATGCTAACCAGCTTGGACTGGCTATAAGACTATTAGTCTTCAACCCCATCAGAAATCCAAGAATGACTAATATTACCTGAAAGTATGAGAAGCACAAAATATAGCTTCTAAAACTTAGCTAATTTATAGAGACCGCTGATCACCTGGACAGGCCCTATACACCAAAACGTTGGAGCATCAGTCTTCAGCCTTCTGGCCCAGGATCATCTGACAGACCTTGGTAATGCAGAATTTTGAAGGGCTGATTACTCTGTCTTGGCAGAGATTATCAGTCAACTATTCTGCAGTGTGTCCTTTTTTGGACAGTATTTGTCTGTAGATGAAATGAGGCAATTCTTGCCTGGTGACTGTCTCACCACAACTAAAGCAACTCCACTGATGCTCAAGTTCTTCTTTGAATTCAAGAAAGGGGTGCTGTCAGGAGCAGACAGGTCTCTAGTCAAATATTAATAAATAAATGTCAATAAACATATTCTGTGGACTTCTGACACCTTTGAAGACCATTTGTCTACCTAAGACATCTCTGAACTGTTAAGCCTTGACTATTCTCGGCTGTTTCTAATCAAAATAGCTCAGGAACACTCTTTTAACTAATTCATAACCACGAGTTTGCTATCTGGCCCTTAACTTGTATTACTTAATCATCTAAAAGCAGTTTATACTAGCAGTTATAGAAGGACTGGGTCTAAGCCTTGTTTTCTTAAATGTGTTATATAGGCACAATGCCTACATGGGAGTAACAATATTAAACCCAGTTTTATGTCAATAGTAAATTCATACCAATGAAAACCTTAAATTTACATCAACTAAATTCTGAACCAATAGGCTTTGCATCAATTATAAAGACTTCTACCAATGTAAGATCTGGCTATGTAATTTTTTGCTGAAAAATACATTTTCTCACCAATCCCTATTTGTCTATTTCTATAATTTCTATGATATTACTTTATCCCCCTTTTTCTTTTCCACCCACTTCTCCTTTACCTAAGAAAGAAGGATAGAGAAGAAGAAAGGAAAGGTAGAAATCCCTGAGTTTAAGTTCTTTAGTTTCCTCCCTGACCAAAGCTACATTTGTGACGTATCCCTAAAATGATAACATATCTATAATTCCTAAAATAACCATAACCATCCACCCCACATAATGAACTGGGACGATGATTGTCTTCTGTCTGCTTCCAGCTGAATTGGGGCGAAGAATTCCCATTTGGGGGCCCAAAGGGAAATTTTGAAAACTAGCTGGCATTATTTGCCTTCCAGTCACTATGTTTTGAGAAAGTTCATGCCTCTATGTCAGATGACATCTTGACCATGACATTCTGAAAGGCTGGAGAGGCAAGTAGAGTTCTGGAAGCAAGTCTTTGATGTAGTTGAAGTAGAGTCAAGTGTGAAGCTGGAATGGAAGGTCCCAAATCTCAGCATCCTGGTGTGTGAATCTTTTCAGGGCTGTCTTTCCCTTCTTTCATCCCTGTAGTATACAAAGCTTAAAAGCAACAAGTAAACAGGTAAAGACATTCACACAGAGCATACAGGGGGCACATATTGGCCAATGAAGATCAATAAAGAAAGACAACTGACTGCCTTTCCTCAGGTTAGCTTGATCACTTGGTCAAACTAAAATGTAACTGTGTATCCATGTCCTCGTAAAGGATGTTTTGTAACACCCAATAAGTGTTAATGGCTGTTTATAGACATTTTAGTCTCAGCCAGTTCCAGAGTTGTCTCCATATACAGAGACATAAACATTACTACATATACATCACCTATTTTGTTGAATGTGTTAGTCTCCATTTTCTTCTCTGTCACCAAGGTCCTCAGGAGGTCTACCTTTGTCATGTCTGATTTTTATCAGCTTGGAAGGGACCCACAGCTTTTCTTTTCCTGTGGAAACATAGACATAGCCCCTCCCCCAGCGTAACACATTTCCCATTCTCCATTCTGATGTTAGAATATCCTTAATATAAACAGGCTGGTTTAGTTCAATAGTTCGTTCCACAGTACAATGTCTTTCAGCAGCTGTGGTGTTTTGTTCATTGACATTTAAAAAATTATCTGGAGGTCTTTGTTGTATACTGACAAGATAGAATAAATTTTGTTTTTTAATAACTTTTGGTTGGCTTATTCTACTTTTATCTTCTATTCCTCCCTGAGTATTTTCCTTTTCCTTGAGTTCCTGTATTTTCTGTTCAAGGTTCTGCCTCCACATTTTGATCTTTTCTTTATATTGCAATTCTGATAGTCCACTGTCTATTTGATTCTGATTGATTAATTTTAAAAGGTTATTCTCCAAGTCTAGCTTCCAATCCTCATTTTTTTCTCTCTGCTGCTCAGTCTGATCTGTGAACTGCCGCATCCTTTGTTCTAGCATCTTTTCTAACTCCTGTCTCACACCTTCATTCTCTTCCTTCTGTCTCTTATTCTGTTCTACAATTTCCTGGGTCTTCAATTCTAGTGTTTCGAACTGCTGCATCCTTTGTTCTAGCATCTTTTCTAACTCCTGTCTCCCACCTTCCTTCTCCTCCTTCTGTCTCTTATTCTGTTCTATAATTTCCTGGGTCTTCAATTCTAGTGTTTCGAACTGCTGCATCCTTTGTTCCAGCATCTTTTCTAACTCCTGTCTCCTACCTTCATTCTCCTCCTTCTGTCTCTTATTCTGTTTCCTTTGTTCCAGCATCTTTTCTAACGCCTGTCTCCCACCTTCAAGTGTTATTTGTAATCTCTTTTCTACGGCAAGGAATTTTTTGTCTAGGGCTCCTGAGATGACATAGTAAATCAAGAGAATAAGTACTGCAATACCAACGACTTTTTCCTCTAAATCCATTCCTGTCAAAATCTCATCAAAATCACTCAAAATATTATCACCTAAAGCCAAAACGGTCTTTATTGTTCTACTCATCTTTAAGTATCAAAATACTATATATCTCCCTTATATCAATGAATCACCTGGTCCTGAACCCTTTCTATCTGCTGTCCGAGCCGTTCAGGGCTTCTCTGGCAGCTAACGTTTTATCTCAGGTTTGTTAGGTTCTAAACAATACGTTGGGCAGCCATTTTGTTGCTACTAAGTATCCAACCCAGTTCCCCGGTAAAAGAAAGCTCAGCTCAGCGGTTAACAAAACAAGCTACAAGCCTAGACTGGGCAGGCCTCCCACTCTACTACTCTGTTTCAATCTATTTTATCCCATACAACTTGCAGTTTCTCTAGGCCCCGAGCTTCTCTCCCGGCCACCTCTCCGGTTCTCTTTAACCGTTTCTCTCTCCCCGTTTCTTCTCTTCTTCTCCCCTGTTCTCTCCTCTGTTGCTCCTCCTCCTCCTGTTTTATACCCTGTAGCTCCTCCCCTAGACTCTCTGCTCCTCCCACTTTCCTCCTGCCCAATCATTGGCTCAAGCCTTTATTTGAAAAGTCAAGGTGGGGAGACGGTTCACAAGGCAACTCCTCATCTGCAGTCCCCTGAGGAGTGGAATTAACATCAAAGTACGAGCCCAGGGCTATCCACAACATAAACCTTGGGGAAATGTAGTGAAAGTAAATGGATATGTTTATATCTTTCCTGATGACAGCAATAGCAAAGCAAACTAACAGAGAAACTGGTACAAGAGAGTAGACTCATGCTTTGACAGACCTGATCATGTTGGTTTGGGGAGTATTGTGAAAGTGTTTGGATCTTGAGGATAGAAAAGCCCCCAAGCCCTCAAAATGTCATAAGCTCTTCTTTGGGATCTTGGGAGATAAGAATATTGAGAGCTATACAGGTGCAGAGGTTGGGCATGTGAAGTTAAAGAGGGTTCCTGCCTCCAGATTCCTGCCTTGAATTTCTTCCCTGACTTCCTTCAATTAAGAACTAAAGTAAAATATGAAATTAAAAAAAAACAACCTGTCCAAAATTGCTTTTAACATGGTGTTTATAGCAACAGAAATCAAACAGAATACAAATGTCCATCCTAAAAATTTTGCTGCTATGTGAAATGCTATTACATGTGCAATTTTTCTATTAATTTTAAATGGGAAAGGGGTTTTATAAGAGTTCTTATGTTAACCAAATTAAATGCTCAAATATACAAAATAATATCTAATTAAAATCCTGGCAAGGAGTTCCTTCCTACACTGTACCATTTATGTTCCCTGGATGAAAGATACACAGCCTTTATAAGTTAATGTGCCTTAGGCTTCACAACAGCTGGACAACAGCCTCCATGCTGTTAGAATCTACTTTCCCGTTGAAAACTCCCAATTATCACTTAGAATTTGCTATGTTCCATCTTGGCTGCTCTTAACCCAATTGGGCAGTCCTCTGCACCACATTCTTTTCGCCCAGAGCCTATGGCGGTCCTCCTTGCTTCTCTCCTTCACCTTCTTACTATCCCATGGAGGCTTCTGGTCTCTCCTTCCTGTGGTCTCAAACCCTGGGAACCAAAACCCTCACCTATGTCTCTTCTCCCAGTGGTTAGCTGCAATCTCCTTTATTTACCAATCAGAGTCCACTGGAGGCAGGGTCCCTCAGTGTCTTCTGTGCAGACTCCAGATCTCGGAGGCCAGCACTTAACATTATGATAATCAGTAAAAGACAAAACCTCAATGCCCAAATATTTTAGTTCTTAGAATTCTGTAATTTGATAATGAAAAATTTAAAAATCAGGATTTTTTTAAAAAAAATCTCATGCAGGGAGGGGCTGAAGAGTCTGCTCAGCAGGTGAGAATACCTGATAATTGATTTCGATACAATATTGTGACATAGCAATAGTAATAACAAACACAATACTGACACAGGGATCATTGAGGTAGGGAGCAGAGCCTGCTTGTCTCAGAGTCAAGTCAACTACTGTCTCCTGCCAAGCAGGGCAGATTCAGAGACTTTTCAGGGAATAGGGATAGCCTCCTTACCCCCAAGATTTTGAGGGAGAAAATACACACAAGATTTCCTTACTCTTATCATTACTCTTCTTATTCAGAAGAGGGAGAATTGAGGCTGAGAGCTATAGAGCCTGGTCTTCTCAGGTTTCCTAGAGAGAAATAGGGCCATAGAAATGCATAAATACAGAGGAAGATACATAAAGAAATATTCACTGAATGCTAATGTGACCTTATGGTGAAAAGCTTTAACTTCATTTTTATTTTTAGCATATAAACCCATATTGTTAAACAGTAAATTTATACTACATCTATAATGGAAAAATCATAAAATATATTGCATTTTAGAATATTTAAGCAAAAAAATTAACTTACTAAAGGGTTCATAATTAAGCCAAACATATCAAGTTCCAAAACAGTCTGGACTACATAATGAGATCCTTTCTCAACACACACACACACACACACACACACTCACACACACTTTTTAAATGTTACATTTGGCTCATGTCAATGCATTTAAAAAGCTAGGGACTTTACAATAATTAAAAATGATTTATTAGGTTGAATAGTTGCGGAGCTGAAGTATCTGGAGACTTAGTCTATTAAAGATTTGTTAGTTTGTATTACCTGTTAAACTCTCAGTCTTTCAAAGCCTCATATCAATAGTTGAAATTAACATTCAGAAAATGCTATATTCGAGGTACTACTCAAACTATAAAATTTATTCTAGCATATCTAATAGCCAGAAGGATCATAGTAAACAAAATCTATTTTCTTTCCTACTTTACACATTAGAAAATTGAGCAAAATTACATAGAATAAATAATAGCATAAGAGCTAAGATTAAAGCAAATCAGTTCCATAAATCATATTCTTAATTGTACCTAATGCAACAATACCTCAAGACTAAACATGCACAGAAGAACTGTAGTGAAAATGGACAGAAAAGAAACCACATGTTTGCTCAACCCTGCAAACGGGATCATTTCATAACTATGTGAGTCCTTTGTTTGAACATGTTACTATATCTTCATGGGAAGAGGTCAACTTTTCCAGAAATTGCCAGCTTCCTGGTGACGCTCAATTTGTTCACATCCATTTGAAACAACTCAATCAAAGCATCTTCTCTTGACTGTCATGGTACCATGCTACCACTGTCGTTTGCTCTTATCTCCTCAAATCAACAGTATGGGGAAGGGGCATTCACACACACACACACACACACACACACACACACGTACACACAGAGAGAGAAAGACAGAGACAGAGAGACAGAGATAGAGAAAAAGACAGAGTCATTTCTTTATGTTAACATGGTAAGTGATCTGTCCACTCACTTATCTCTCAATATTACCAACATGCTTACAAGCAAAACCAGAAACTCAGAGTTATATCTACCATGCCTTTAAACTATACAACAGGAATCTTAATTTAAAGATCCCTAAACAGAGAGTCTTATAATTTTATCAAACAGACCCATTAAGTAGTTGTCCTCTACTCAAAATAAACACAGTTTTTTTTCTTCTCCAGTTTCTGAATCAGAACCCTTGGAAGCATTTTTTGATTTCTCTTCTTCCATCAATTGGTATGTTCAATAAATATCCATAATCTGCAACTTATTATCATCATACTATCCCCTACGAGTACAAGATACCATAATGTCTTCACTGTGTGTATAACTTTCTACTGGTTTCTATAATCCTGAATGTATTTCTCCTTACCACACTTCCTTCTCTAATAGAAATACATATTTGTCTCATAAGAGCTGACAAAATAAAAAATCCTAGTATACAAAACTAGATCAAATCATTCCTTTACTTAAAATCATCCTATACCTTCCTGTCTTCATTGCAGTTTTATTGTTGTGAAGTGACACCATGATCACAGTACTTCTTATAAGTGAAAACATCTAATTTTGGCTGGCTTATTATTTACAGCGATTTAGTCCATTGTTATTATCGTGTCAGGAAGTATGGAGGAACACAGGCAGACATGGTGATTGAGATGTAGCTTGGAGTTCAGCATCTGGATTGTTGGTCAGCAAGAAGAGTGACACTGGTCCTGGCTTGAGCTTCTGAGACCTCAAAGCACATCCCCAGTGACACATGTCCTCCAATAAGGCCACATCCACTCCAACAAGGTCACGCCTCCTAAGATTGCCCCTCCCTCTAGGCCTATGAGGACCATTTTCGTTCAAACACCCACACCTTCCTATCTCAGGAGGAATATAAATTAAAGCCTTTATCATCACCTACAAGGTCTGGCTCTGTGTTTTCTCTAACTTTACATCTAGTTGTACTAATTGCTTATCTTAAGGTTCTGACCTTACATGAGTAAAAGTAACTTAAGGTGGAAAGAGGTTGGTTTATTTTATGGTTAGAGGGAATGCAGTCTATCACGTTAGGAAAGGCAGAAGGAACAAGGTAGAAAGGGTCACATCGTATCTGCAGTCACACAGCAGAAGAAAGTGAATGCTTTCTCCTTTCTATTCAATCAGGATAACACCCAGTGGATAATGTTGCCCACTCTCAGGAGGAGTATTCCTTCTTCAGTCAAGCCTTTCCAAAATGACCTTTCCAGATACTCCCAGAGTATCTTTGGTAATCTAAGTCCAAGCACATTGGCAACAAAGGTGAACCATAATAACTCCACTTTTTCTCAACCTAACACCCAACAGGCATAAAAACATGACACCCCATCCCTGGTCCATAGATTTCATTTTCATCTCACAATGCAATCTATAGTTATCTTATTTCTAAATAATTCCAGGTTTTAACAGTCTGATTCCTGTTCAAAAACCTGAAGTTCAACATTTCAATTTCTTTGTGAGATAAACTCTTAAATGTGACTCCTATAAAATCCAAAAACAAGTTACGTACTTCAAATATTTAATATCACAGGAAGCATTCCCATTCTTAATGGGAAGAATGGTAACATGAGGGAAGGGCAAATCAGAACAAGACCAAATTCTAAGTGGGCAATTGTCAAATCCAGTAGCTCTCCATGTTGGGCATATTATCTGGGCTCCTACAGGCTTAGGGAAGCCCACCTACTAAGCTCTGTTGCCCGTATCACACAAGAGACTCTGTGGGCCAAGTCTCATCCATGCATCACATTCACATTTTCTTAATAGACATCCCACAAGGGTATCACCTCCAACACCTTAAAGATACTAGGCTTTACTTTCCCAATTTTGTTCTGTTTCTTTCTGAGCCTCTTTTTAGAGAGAATCCAAGCCTTCTACATATTCCCTGGCCTTAGAAGTTTTCTGAAGCCTTGTGTTAAGCCTCCACGATTCTCTGGTTCTCACGCCTTTCATGATTACAACACCAGTAGCATAAAAATATGAGGCCAGGTTGTGCTACCAGCTCAAGATACAGCCTCATTCCCCTGGACCACAGTTGCAGGGACCTTGGGCTATTTTTCAAGTCTGGCCCTAGAGAAATCCTTAGAAACAGTAAACATGCCTGCCATGTAATTGGCTGAACATAGAGAGCAAACAATAGCTTTGCTAAATGAGAACTTTAAAAAAAAATGTTTAATACCATTACAGGATAGCTTCTGAGTCAAATGATGTTTCAAACCTCTTTGGCCCATTTCCATAATCTTTTTTATTGAATATATTCTTTATTTACATTTCAAACATTATACCCTTTCCCGGTTTCCCCTCTCCCAGAAAATCCCCAACCCATCCTCCCACCCCATGCCTCCAAGAATATGCCCCTCCACCGACCCACTCCCACCTACACTCCCTTGATTTCCCCACGCTGGGTCATCTGTGGAAGCTTCATAAGACCAAGGATTCTCCTCTCACTGATGCCTGACAAGGCATTCTGCTGCCACACTTTTGGCTGGAACCATGTGTAGGTGGCTTAGTCCCTGGGAGCTCTGGGGTGTCTGGTTGACCGACATCATCGTTCTTCCCATGGAGCTGCAAACCCCTTCAGCTCCTTCAGTCCTCCCTCCAACTCCTCCATTGGGACCCCATGCTCAGTCTAATGGTTGGCTGCTAGCGTCTGCCTCTGTATCTGTAAGGCGCTATGACCTTTTAATACCCAGCAAAAAGAGAATCACTAGCAAAGTTTGGTGGCTCACACTTGTAATTTCACAACTGGATGGGTCACTACAAGTTCAAAGTCAGCTAAATCTTAATGTGGAATAGGAAAGAATCCAAGAGTCCATAGTGAGATCTTGTCTCCAAACTATGCGGAGTTGCAGGGAAGTAGGAAGAGGAGAAGAAAGAGGAAAAGAGAAGCAGTGGATAAAGGGGAGAAGGAGAGAAAAGAATGCATTATTGATACTATAGACAAAAGTTGAAAGTAGAACTAACCATCCATAATGTTATTCTTCTACCCTTGAATATAATATCTGGCCTCCATGGTAGGTATTGCCAATAATGCAGTCTCTCTGGATCAGATATTACCTCATCAGTTGCCATCGTTCCTGGTCTATGGAAACCAATCACCAATGGTATCATTAGAAGACACTCATCAGAACACCAATCCTACACAGGTCCAATATGTGTCATATGTTTAAATACTTCCTCATGTTTTCCTTCCCATACAATCTCTCCATCAATTTCCGCGTCCCAAATGATTTCAACTCACTGTGTGTATATAATTCTTACCCCATCCTAAGATCTAGTTAGCATAATAGGTGTCCTATGCTTCCTATGCCAGTTGGATTTGCAAAACAAGTAAAAAAAAGTCAAACTAAACGCCTGGGTGAGTAATAAACCCTTTTGATGAATCGTTAACAACAAAACTATTCTTACAAACTGACCCCTAAACAGTTCTGGAGAGGATTGTTATCATTGTACATTGCCTTGACATCCATCCTGAGGATATATTAGACTTTCTCATACCAGAAGCAGAGCACAGTCACCTTTGACACAGTTCTCAGTTCTCGGCCTCCTCCCAAGCTCACAATGCGGTTGACCCAGATAAATATCTTGTGTAACTGCTCCTGCTGAACACCTCCCTATGGGTCAGCTAGACACAATTTCCTTTACTAATGCAGTAACCCTCATAGCCAGCCCACTTGGACAGCCTAAATATGCTTCAGTGATAATCTCTCAGTCACAGATGAGTCCATGAAATGCAGTCTGGTTCGTTCTAAACTCCTGACACACAAATGAATGCTATCTGATGTTCTACGGTAAAGCCAATGCCCTCATCAAGATTCCTTGGCATCCCCTGCAGTTATATCATCATAGTTATGCTGGTTTATATGTTTTTTGCTACTAGAAAACTGATATCAGTAACCTCTGACTCCCCTGCGCTTTCTCTAAATACATCTACAAATTATTATCCCATAGTATTTGTGTATGTGATATGTTGGTGAATATTGAGAATGACACATAAATTATAGGCCCTCTAATATATCAAATGTAATGTTACATAAAATATTTTTGCCCTTTTTAAACCCTCCTTCTATAATTTCATACTGCCCCCTTTCCTCCAGAATCGACATTATCTCTTTTTTCTTTTTCCCTCATCTTTCTCATATTACTAGAATATTTCTAAAACCCAATCATTTCAAAGCACAGTATATTAGCTTCCTCTTAAAATCAGCACATTTTAATTTTCCTATTATGTTGAAAAATAGCTTTCTAAGCATTTGACAAAAACAATTAAATGGAATATTAAGCTGACTAAGTCTTGACTTCCAAGAGACTTGAGCAGTTGTGGTATGAACAGCTGTCAAACACCAAATATTTGCAAATCCGTGTCAAAAGATGAAAAAAAAAAAGAACTACATAAAAGTCTCTCTTCTGTTATAGTTACAAAACATACTATTACAATTTTAAGTTACCTGAAAGCAGAAAATAAGTACTAATTCCACATTACTAAGTTTTACATCACTCTGCAAACATTTATACTGAAAAAGTAAATTGTTGTTGTTGTGGTTCTTCTTCTTCTAAGTAAATTGTTATTGTTACTGTTGTTGTTGTTGTGCTTCTTCCTCTCCCTCTCCCTCTCCCTCTCCCTCTCCCTCTCCCTCTCCCTCTCCCTCTCCCTCTCCCTCTCCCTCTCCCTCTCCCTCTCCCCCTCTCCCCTCTCCCCTCTCCCCCTCTCCCCTCTCCCCTCTCCCCTCTCCCCTCTCCCCCTCTCCCCTCTCCCTCTCCCTCTCCCTCTCCCTCTCCCTCTCCCTCTCCCTCTCCCTCTCTCCCTCTCCCTCTCCCTCTCCCTCTCCCTCTCCCTCTCCCTCTTCTTCTTCTTCTTCTTCTTCTTCTTCTTCTTCTTCTTCTTCTTCTTCTTCTTCTTCTTCCTGTTGTTCTTGCTGTTTTATAGTGCAGAGGTAAGAATTAAAGAGAATGGATTTAAAATCATTCTAGAAAAAGAAAACTTAAAGAGTCCTAAAACCAATGATGGTAACAAATTATTAGCCACTGGTTACAATAAGGCCCCATTAATCCATGGACATGTGAAGAAATAAAACATTAGTAAATTTGGAAAATATGCTATTATTTTTAGTATAATGCCAACTGATAAACATGAATAGAATGGCCCAAGGAAGGCTGTGGAGGGGAAGGCAAAAATAGCGTAAGAGAAATGAAGAAGAACAAGAAAGCCAGGCCTTCCAAACAATCGTTATCAAAGCTCATGAGTTCACAGAGACTGAAGCATCAGCATAGGGCCTGCATGAGTCTGCACTGGGTCCTCTACATAGATTGTAGCTTCCATCTTAGTGTTATTATGGGATGCTTAAGTGTGCAAACAAGTCTTTGATCCTCATGTCTTCTCTGGGGCTCTTTTTCTTCTGTTTGTCTTCTCCAACTCTGACATGAGAGATTTTGTTTTATCTTATTATGATTTGTTTTCTTATATTTTATTATATCTTAGAAGCTTTTTTATTCTAATGAGAGAGAGTAGATCTGAATGGGAAGGAAGATGGAGAGGAACTGACAGAGTAAAGGAAGGGAAACCTATAATCAGGATATATTATTCAAGAAAATAATCTGTTTTCAATTTTAAAAAATTAAATAAATAAATCAATAAATATTAAAACAAAAATCACCATCTTGGTTATTATAAAAACTGATCTGAGCAAGTAGTTGATCAGATACAAACTTACTCAAATTGTTTGAACGTGTTTAACATTATTGCAAATCTTTTTTACAATAAGGGAACACCTTAATATATCAAAAATGGACACAATACTTAAAGATCTCTTTATATTAGTGAATATATAAACTAATTTGACTTAAAAATAAAATATTGATTTACTCAACTAGAGTTTGTTTCTTTCATAAGTGGAGTTTCTTAAGTGTCTGTGGGAAAGCGTTACACATTTTTGTTTCTAGTTGTCTAACTTCAGAGATTTATATATTTTAAATGGGAAAAATAACCAGGAATTTTATTACCAATGTAGTAGGGTAAGAATTTATGAAAATTTTTGGATTGATTTTAAATTCATAAAATTGTAGTTTTAGTGCAGCAATTAGTATAACTGTTCTTATTAATACTTGATAAGGATTTTTGTTTTCCTACCTCACTTATGCTTCTCACAAATATTTTTACTTTTTGAGAGTAGTTGAAGACTTTCAATGATCAGTGTGCATTTCCTCAGAGCGAAAATATTATCTTGAATAACCCACAAAATGACTAATACAGAAGGAACATACTGTTCTTGCATTGGGTCCTCCAGGGCCCATATTAAAATTATATCAGTTATGCAAATAATGGCATGCATTGTTGAGGTTGTATTTTCCTGGTCTAAAAATAAAACCAATAGTAAGAACGGAGTGTAGTTGTCATGGCCCATGGGCTTCTTTTACTGTAGAACCACTCTACTCATAGATGGGGAAGTTTTGAGGAATACTGGAATTATCCTAGAATGTTCTTCAATTTGTTTACTTCTTATTAAATTCAACTTAGGCAATTAAGATTGAAAGCAGATGTGAGAGTGTATCCGTAGCACAGCACAGCAAGAGACACATATGAAGTCGCTTTGTCCCACTACTAGTTTCAGCTGTAGTCATTTCCCTAGGATGGTCCTCCTACTTTTCTTTTTAATAATGTTTTATTTTCTCATTGTGATCCTTAATTTATTACCTTAATATAGAGGAATAATAACCATGAGCTGAGCACATTTATATTTTAAGGAAGTTACTAGGGAAATGGCACTCACTAATTTTTGTCTTCAAAAACTTCAGAGATCTGATTCTTTCCTCATTCATTTATAGGCTTTATGTATCAAAATAGACAATGAATTTGTCTAATATCACATAGACTGTAATTGACAGAGACTCACATTTCTACATTGACTAACCAGATCAGGAAGACAGAGTATTTTCCAAAATTTTATATAGTATGCAGCATGTCTAGTATAATTAATAGATGAATACATTTTATTTGAGGATTTTGCCATAGTTCTCAGGAGAAAGCTATTCAAAATCATTAATTAGTTTAGACTTACTTTCTAGTGTGAGTTATTCATATGAACATGATATTGGAATCTATACTTGAAGATTATTTTTAAGTATAATTTGTTATTCTGGAAGAATATACATGCAGAAAATAATACATAAGCAATATTTTGTAACTAAGAGAATGCTTTAATTTGAAAGATCTTCCAAAAGGAAGTCCAAATTTTGAAGTTTAGATTTTTATTCTATTTTAACCAAAAAAAAATCACAGTCAAAGATAAAATAAATATGAAGTTTTTTCAAGGAATCTCTTTTGAAATATCATGAAGCTAATTTTCAGATGAAGTTGCCCAAAAGATACCTATCTAGACATTTCCCTAGCCACCAATTATAGGGCCATTGTTAATACATGAGTCTGACTCAGACTATGGCATGCTCAAATAATATAAATCTTTTATCTCATTGCATCTGGAAATATGAGATTACTACACTACCTACAAATCAATTGTGTAACTAGGATTACCTTATACATATTCCAATTCTGCAAAGACCAATAGGCAAATAATTACATAGAATCATTTATTCTGGTGCGATATATAATTTTTTGCTAAATACATACATAGATGTCAGGCTTGACAGAAAAGCAGACAGTACATACAATATTAATTGGTCTTCCCAATGGCAAACTTCACATAACAAGGAAAAAATGAAAGCAGTTGACAGTTTTATCTCTCAAGTATTTTGAATAGTAAATCTAATTTATTTTGTCTCCATGGATTACATATTTTGAAAGAAATAACACTTCTGAAGAAATTTTGTTTCTTCCTGTCTTCTGTCCTAGAAAATGTTGGCAAACTACCAAGCCAGAGAGATTCCAAAAACTGGAAGCACAACTTATCATTGCCACGCAGGATTTAGCATGCAGCCATTTCAACGATTCATATATTATACTTCCCACAAAACTAGAAAAGCATGCTTTTATGAAACAGAATTTGACCAAAATCTAAGGTCCCATCTTAATAGAATGATATTTGATTTCTCATAGACGTTTTCTCCTCTCTGCCTTCCTCTCCTGCCAAGGACTCTGGCTTTAGATTTGAGCTTAAGAGTTATGAGCAAAATGTTGCCTCCCTGGAGAAAAGCTTTTGAGATTATAGTCCAGTGGCTTCTAAACAATTTATGATAAGAATCCAACTAAGTATACATGTATCTGGTTCATCAGAGTCATCTGGAAAATAACCATAAACCTAGAAGTGCTTTGAGAACGTTTGTGTTCTTTCTTTTTTGTGTGTGGATGTATTTGGGCGTATGGTTTATCTGCTTGGTGTATGTGCTACAGTGTGCTTACTTAGGCTAAAGAAGGGTGTTGACTATCATGTTTCTCTCTTTCTCTCCCTGCTTTCTCCTTCTCTCTGCCCTCCCTCTCTCTGTTGAGGAGAGAACAATCAATCCTTTTGAGAGACCAGATCTTTCTGGTTCAGACTCTATCTTAAAGAACCTGACTGAGGTTGAACTCAACTTATCTAATAGGCCAGTACCTAGCACCAGTTACCAGGCTCTTCCCCAACAATCTATACTTCTAGGTTACGAGTCTGTCTCATTTAGTGCTTCTTAATAACTACCAATCAAGAGAAAAGCAGAAGTGGAGTTTATGGTTTGGCTACCAGCATCAGCCAATTACATTAAAAGCTGTAATGGGCCCCCAATCAGATGTATGTCAGGCTAAATACAGTCTTCTTGCCTCTATGCTTGTCTAAAACTAGGCTCAGGACCCTGCCTTCACATCCTGCTGTGTCAGGGCTAGCATGGGGTCCAAGCTCAAACATATAAGAAAGAGATCCTAATGTGATTACATTGGAATCAGTTCCTTGGTGGTCTTTTGGAGTTCACAAACACTCTCTTTTTCCTTAAAACAATGTTTCTCCCTGAACCTAAAGGAAGACTGGTAGACAGTAAGGTAGGCAATCCCTCTGTCCCCTTTGTTCTCCCACAAAGCTGGAGTTCTACACATGTATAATTCTACCTGACTTTGTACATGGTGCTGCGGATTGAAACTCAGGTCCTCATGCCTGTATAACAAATACTCTTACTCACTGGGTCATTTCCTCAACCCAACAGCATTCAACCCTGTATGAATATTCCAGTTGAATATGCAGTGTCCTCCAAAAGCTTATAAACCAAAGACTCAGTCCCTAACAAGTGACATTAGGCAGAGATAGTTTGAGACATTAAGAGTGAGGAACCCTAGTTGGTGGGAGTAGGTCAGTAAGATTCACTTGACAAACGTATCCTGGCCACTTCCTCTTTTGTGTTTTCTGGTTTCTGATCACTAGAAACTGTACTGCCTGCCATTCAACATAAATTCCTCCTTTGCCTTAGGCCCAAGGGAACAGGACCATGCAACCATGTACTGAAATCTCATATCATGATACAAACCAAATCTTTATGCCTTTTAAGTGGGTTTTCTCTATGACTTTGTCACAGCAATGGAAAATTGGCTAACAAATTGAAGGTTTAGACCCTTATATTTTGATCAAAGAAAGGGGACAATTGAAACATTTCCATAAACCATGGAAAGATCCCTTTAATAGTTTTGTATTTTTTAACAACAAGGTCTACAGTAAAATCAAATCTTTAATGATTCACTTTTAAAAGTTAATGTCTCAGTTGGGGGGGAGAGGAACTATGGGAACTATGGTGGGTGGGAACTGGGAAAGGGGAAAGCCTTTTGAATGTAAACATAGAACATAGAAAATAAAAATTAAAAAAAAAAGTTAATGTCTCCCTTACAAGTAAAAGTAGCATCTTTGCATGGGTCCCACTTAATAAATATCACAATTAGTAATTCTAATAATATTTATTTGATGGAACAGAAATGTCATCATCTCACTGAGAAAACACAGTTAGCAAATTCTTTCGAATGCAATGAGTCACATGTGTGAAGTAAATCAGACATAATAAACATGATCTCCACATTCTGGGCAATGGATGAAATGTAAGTATGGCATGTCTAACATATAATTAAATACTTCTTTGAAATGAACATGCATCAACAATTATACAAATAAAAGAATCTAGAGGCTTAAGGGCTGGCTCAGCACTTAAAAGCGTTTGCTGTGTATGCATAAAGGGCAGAGATTGAATCCCAGAGCCCATGTAGAAAATAAGCGTGGTTCTGTATATATCAACATTTTCACTACAGAGGGAAGAAGGGTATTATCACAGGCACTTTCTGTATTCCAGAATAATCCAAAACCACAAGCTCCAATTTCACCAAGAGAAAATAGCAGGAAGGAACAAGGCAGAGAGATAAAAGTGCACAAAGCTCTCCTCAAGGAATAGGCGTGGGCACACACACACACACACACACACACACACACACACACACATATACACACACTCACATCCGTAGAAATTTTAAAAGAAAGAAAATCTACATAATCAAGAGGCTCTGTCTGTGCACAGTGGGATAATATCCAAACTGAAAATACATAATAGGGTCTAGAAGGGTCACAGAGATTTTATAATGAAGGGAGATTGTCTGCTGAGTACTGTATGATTACAGGAATATCCTAGACAAATGCAGGGAAAGACATGGCAAAACTGTAAAAGGAAAAAAAAAACATTATCTCAGTTAGGGTTTCACTGCTGTGAGGGACAGACATTTAATTGGGGCTGGCTTACAGGTTCAGTGGTTCAGTCCGTTATCATCAAGGCAGGAGCATGGCAACATCCAGGCAGGCATGGTGCAGGAGGAGCTGAGAGTTCTACATGTTCATCTGAAGGTTGCTAACAGAATACTAACTTCCAGGCAGTTAAGGTGGGGGTCTTAAAGCCCACACCCACAGTGGCACACCTATTCAAACAGGGCCACACCTCTAATAGTGCCACTCAGGATTTTCAGGCAAGTAAGTTTTTGATGACTTTCTCCCAGCAGCTTGTGTTGCACTTTGAATCCATGAATACTGGTCACCTGGGAGAAAGTTTACAGCTTATCTCATGTCCAACTTGATTGTTAAATCTTATATTTGACAATCATACTACAATTCTGATACTACCCGTTTGGTCTGTCACTGGTCTTAGGCAACAAGCAGTAGCATCCTCAATGTTCCTGGGACCAACCATGATCCTAAGATCCTTAAGAATTTTCTTCATTTGTATTTCACAACAATGAACAAATTCTAGATCTTGGTTACTTTATGCTGACTGTGTCTTTCCTAGATTCTGCAGGCTGGATTTTGTTTTGTATTCTTTCTACTAGTAAAGGTGGTTTTATATTTCTTACTGTTTCCTACATTTCTTATTTTTTCTTCTAAATACATTGATGAGTGCTTGAGGATATATTTAGACATTTTCTCTTAAACAACTGCTAAAATCCAGAAGATGGAGGGGTAGTTTCAGTGGGGTAGCTCACTATAGTCAGTGTAAAAGTCACCTTTCATGTCTGAGGCCTAAGGTTTAACACAGAGTATCTCATAAAGATAGGTGTGTCGATACACTCCTCTAATTTCGGCACTTAAGAAGGAGAAACAGGACTGAAGTTCAAGGGTATCTTCAGGTACATAACCTTGAAGCTAGCTTGGGATATATATACTACACAGTCTTAAGGAAACAAACTTACAGCATAGATTTTTAAAGCTTGGAATCAGTATACATAAGTAGCACTATTTACCAAGAAATACTCATCAAAGGTGTCTGGTAAGTAAAGCAATTGTGTTTCTGGAAAAATGTTAATTTTCATTCTTGTTATGAATAGGAACACTGTATTTCATCCATCTCACTAAAATTTGTCAACATTTAAGGGGTCTCAAAGAATCACACAATAAAATCAGAGTTACACTTAATACATTCCTGAAGAGTGGTGGATAGACCACACATGTGGGATGAGGTGTCGTCTGTAGTCAACAAAATAGGGTGATTCATACGGCAATCGAGATAAGAAATTATAAAAATATGAAGTAGCAGAAATTAGAGGAGAGGAGGGAAAGAATTTGAGAGATAAGACTGGGAAAAGTACAAAATTTTTAGCCAAGAACATGTTGTAAAGGAGAGTGGAAACGTCAGCAGTAGTGTGCGTAGAACTCAACAGACATTCACGTATTTCACAACAAACTTAGAACATGGTGTCCTCATTCTAATTTTTCCTATCGTATTTTATTGAAAATAGATCTTTTAATGCAGTATATTTTGGTTACACTTTCCTATTATTCTAATTTTAAGATATTTAAAATAGATTACTATACATATTTAGGAAATTACATTGTTACTCTTATCCCACACCATGACTACATCCTTTCTACAAAACTATGCTGAACCAAACTGATACAATATTTTAATTTGAGCATCTTTAGAAGACCCTATTATTAAAACTGCAAAAACATTAAAAAAAAAACAAAACAGGGACTTGGAGAGGAAATCTGGTGGTCAGTAATACATGCTGCTTGTGTGGAGTATCTGAGTTTGATTTTCGTTACCCACATTGAGAAGCTCATACATGCCTGCAACTTCAGCTCACGGGGATATGACCAGTCTCCTTCAGTCGCTACTGGATCTGCACTCATGCGCACAAGCCCACAGACACACACATAACTAAAAGATGATAATAAAGTATAATAAAAAATAAATACCTAATCCAGAAGAAAGATAGCAAGTGCAGTCGAGTTGTGAGTACAAATATAAGTACAGCATTAAATCAAGAGAAGAGACCAGAAGTCTAGAACTTAAGAGGTAAAATTAAATCACCTATGGCCATGAGTAGGCTATCTTGTTCTTTCACAAAGACTGGGGCAAAAATTAAGGCAAAACTTTGTGAATTTGGTATGTACTATATAATCTTACCCTGGATTCATCAATATGATTTCTCTTCTTCAAATAAAAAAATAAACTCCTCAGAAGTTATCTAATCTAAAAACTGTGCTAAGAACATACTTTTTATGATGGAAAAAGAAGGAAAAGAGTGAATTATGTCTTATAATGAACTAATATCAACGTGTCAACTAAGCAGAGTTTTTCTTTTAATAATAATAATAATAATAATAATAATAATAATAATAATAATAATGTTAGTATACAAAGTGGTGGGATTCTTTTTTTTATTGGATATATTCTATATTTACAATTCATTAACCTTTTTATGGTTCCCCACCCCCCCCAAAGGTCCCACATGCCCTTTTCCCTACCCCTACTCCCTCTTCCACCCCTTCCCTCTTCCCTGTTCTTGTCTTAATTATTGAAAATATATTCTTCTTTCATACAATACATCCCAACGGCAGTTTTCACCCCCTCCACTCCTCTCAGATCCCACTCCCCATCTCCCCTGTCCCTCTACTCACCCTCTCCATTTCCCACCAGAGAAGAGCAGGTCTCCAAGAGAAAACAATGTAACATGACAAAACTAAATAGAATAAGGCAAGGAAAAGGCCCTCACATGAACGCTGGACAAGGCAACACAACAGGAGGAAAAGAGGTACAGGAACAGGTAAAAGAGTCAGAGATTTACCCTTACAGAAAAAAAAATCCCACAAAACACCAAGCTAACAGCCATGACATATATGCAGAGGACCTGATGCAGACCCACTCAGGCCCCTTTCTTGCTACTTCAGTCTCTGAGAGTCCACATGCTTCCTGCTTAGTTGACTTAGCGGGCCCTGTTCTCCTGATCTCCTCCACACCTCTGACACCTACAATTCTTCCATCTCCACTTCCTTGAGACTCCCTGATCTCCAAGGAAAGGGACCCAATGGAGACCTCTGATTTAGACTCTCTTCTACACAATGTCTAGCTGTGGGTCTCTGCACCTACTCTCATCTGCTGCCAGAGAAAGCCTGCCTTGACTGGACAGGGCACTGATCTATGAATATAGCAGAACATCATTAGAAATCATTTAATTTATCTGTTTGTTTACTTTAGACCAGTCATGTGTGGTTCTACCCTAGGTTTGTAGGCTATCTGGTCTCTGACTCCTGGCCATTCAAACAGTGTTGGGTGTAGGCATCCCCTCCTGGCATGAACCTTAAGTTAAATCAGACATGGGTCAGCTATTCCCACAAATTCTGTAGCACCAGCTCCAGAACATCTTACAAGCACGACAAATTGTTAGTCAAAGTTTTTATGGCTGGGTTGGCATCGTTTTTCTCTTCCTAGAGTCTGCAGAGGACCTTCCCACACCAAAGGGAGTACAACATAAAAGTGAAGGCTACATGCAGCCACCAAAATGACCTCTTAATGTTCTATGCTATGTGGATGCTATCCTAGGCAATAGGACCCTACTGTTCCGTTTGTGGAGAACAACCCCTTGTCTTGGGTTCAGCCTGGGTTGTTTGGGGATTTCCATGGGATTCCCTTGGCCAAAAACTCAATTGAATGCAACCTAGTACCTACCTGGTAAGCCTTGCCTGTATGCAAGAGATGGTTAGAAGGGACTCGGTATCCTCCATTACTTATAGTCTTCACTTGGATCACCTTTAGAGATTCCAGAGAGCTTCATTGGGTTTTTTCTAGCTTCTTTATCAATAATCAGGTGTCCACAGGTGAATGGATCTATGTCTGGGTCTTCAATTCAATTTCATTGATCACTGTCTGGTTTTATGCCAGTATTGTGCAGTTTTTAGTACTCTGTACTGCAATTTGAAGTCGGGGATGGTGATACCTCCAACAGTTCTCTTACTACTCCAGATTAGCTGATCTGTGTGTTTTAGATCATTTTATCTAAAATCCGCAACAGCCAGGCATGCCTGAAGGGATGCCTGACTCATTATAAAAGGAGCTGCTAGCCCTCTCCATGCTCTCTTGCTCTTACCTTCTTGCTCCCTTTCCCTCCCCCCTCCTGATTCTCCTCCCTCCTCTCTCTCCATCTCCATGTGCTCATGGCCAACCTCTACTCCTCTGCTCCTCCTCCTCCTCCTCCTCCTCCTGCTCCTGCTCCTCCTCCTCCCTCCTCTCTCTCTCTCCCCCTCCCTCCCTCCCTCTCTCCCTCCCTCTCCCTCCCTCCCCCCTCTCTCTGCCTTTCTCTGTCTCTACTTCCCTTTCAATTTCCCACCCCTACATGTCCTGAATAAACTTGTGACTGGTCCCTCAGTGGGGAGGGAAGCCTCAGCATGGGCCTTCAGAGGCACCCTCTTCCCCCATACCTGACTATACCTCCACCAAAACATGTTCCTTCTCCCTTTATCTTTTTATAAAACACAGCACTGTATGTGTTTTATAAAAATAGAAAAACTATAAAACAGTTATAAAACTGTGTGAGTGTCCATATAAGCCTGAAAATTGTCCTTTAAAGATCTGAGAATTGTGTTGGAATTTTGATGAGATTGTGTTGCATTTGTAGATTGCTTTTAGTAGGATGGCGATTTTTACCATGATATACCAGCCCATTAGCATGGAAGATCTTTCCATTTCTGGTGTCTACAATTGCTTTCTTCAAAGACTTGAGACTTCTTACCACCCAAGTCTTTTACTTGCTTGGTTAGAATCACACCAAGATGTTTTTACATATGAAGCTATTGTGAAATTGTTTCCACTTTCTTTCTTTCTTCCTTTCTTTCTTTCATTCATTCATTCTTTCTTTCTTTCTGAATCAATAGTGAAGTTTTTCCCTCCTATATTGTTTTTTTTCTAGTTATTTTTTTTATTTTCTATATTCTATGTTTACATTCCAAAGGTTTTCCCCTTTCCCAATTACCCCCCCACCATATGTCCCATAATTCCACTCCCCCCCCCTGCTATTCCCCACTCATCCCCCCCCACACACGATTTCTCTGTTCTGGGTCTACAATACTGGATCCAATCTTTACAGGCCCAGGGTCCTCTCCATTCTTCTTCTTGGAAGTCATTGGATATTTTGTTTATGTACATTTCAAATATTATCCTCTTTCCACATATCCCTTACAAAACCCCCCTGTCCCATCCCTCCTCCCCCTGCTTCTATGAGGGTGTTCTCCTGCCCACCCACCTACTCCTGCTTCCCAGACCTGGCATTCCCCAACACTGGGGCATCAAACCTTCCCAGGACTGAGGGACTCTCCTCCCATTGATGCCAAAAAAGGCCATCCCCTGCAACATATGCAGCTGGAGTCATGGGTCCCTCCATGTGCACTCTTTGGTTGGTGGTTTAGTCCCTGGGAGCTCTGAGAGGGGGTTTGGTTGATTGATACTGTTGTTCTTCCCATGGGGTTGGAAACCACTTCAGCTGCTTCAGTCCTTTCTCTGACTCCTCCATTGGGGACCCCCGTGCTCAGTCCAATGGTTAGCTGCAAGCATCTGTCTCTGTATTCTGATTTCTTTCTCAGTCCATTTGTTGTGTGTACCTAGGAGAGCTACTGGGTTTTTTGTTTGTTTGTTTTTGCTCTGTGTTTTTTTTTTTTCTTAGTCTTCTATCCACCTACTTCACTGAATGTGTTTATCAGCTATAGGAATTTCCTGGTGTAATTTTTTAGGTCACCTATTTATACTATTATATCATCTGAGACTAGCAATACTTTGACTTCTTCCTTTCCAGTTTGTATCTCCTTCAGTTGTCTTATTGTTTTAGCTAAAATTTCAAATACTATGTTGCATAGATACGGAGAGTGACCAACCTTATCTTTTTCCTGATTTTAGTGAAATTGTTTTGAGTTCTTCTCCATTTAAGTTGATGTTGGCTGTAGGCATGAGGTAAAATGTCTTTATTCTGTTTTGGTGTGTCCTTTGTATCCCTAATCTCTCCAGGACATTTTTCATGAAGTGGTGTTAGATATTGTCACGGGACTTTCTTCATCTAATGAGTGGATCATGTGGGCTTTCTTTTTCTTTCAGCTTGTTTAGATGGTGAATTAAATTTATTGATATTACTGATACTTTTACATCGAACCATCACTATACCTCTGGGATGATACCCACATGATCATGGCGAATGATATTTTTTATGTGTTTTTGGATTGGGTTCACAAGTATTTTATTATTGAGTATTTTACATCTATGTTCATAAGGAAAATTGGTCTATAATTCTGTTTCTTTGTTGAATCTTTGTGTAATTTGAATATCAAGTTAACTGGGGCTTCATAAAGTAGGTTGGGCAATATTCCTTCTGCTTCTATTTTTGGGAATTATTTGAGTACTTTTTTCATTAACTCTTTGAAAGTGTAGTTAATTTCTGTGTTAAAAATGTCTTGGCCTGGCCTTTTTAGATTGGGAAACTATTAGTTACTGCTTCTATTTCACTGAGAAAGGGTGGGTCCTAGGTCTGCTTAAATTGTTTATTTAAACGTGATTTAACTTTGGGAAATGGCACTTATTGGAAATATTATCCATTTCTTTTAGATTTTTTCAATCTGATAGAATACAAGTTTTTATAATATGTCTTTATGAGTCTGGATTTTCTAGCTGTCAGTTATTATGTGCCCCTTTTTGCTTCTGACTTTGTTCAGTTTGGATATTTTCTTTCTGCATTTTAGCTAGATTGGTAATGGTTTGTTTATCTTGTTGATTTTTCTCAAATAACAAATCCAATGTTTCATGGATTCTTTGCATTGTTCTCTTAGTTTTCATTTTATTGATTTCAGCCATGAATTTGATTATTTCTTGCTGTGTATTCCTCTTGAGTGTGAATAACTCTTTTTGTTCTGGAGCTTTCTAGTATGCAGTTAATCTACCAGTATCAGATGTCTCTAATTTTTTTAGGACACTTAGTGCTATGCACTTTCCTTTTAGCACCACTTCACTGTGTCCCGTAAGTTTGGGTATACTGGGTATTCATTTTCATTGAGTTCTAGAAAGTCTTTCTTTCTTTCTTTCTTTCTTTCTTTCTTTCTTTCTTTTTTATTTTTCTTGACTCAGTCTTCATTCAGTAGAGAGTTGTTCAGTTTCCATGAGTTTGTAAGCTTTCTATTGTTTCAGTTGTTGTTGAAATCATTGAAATCCAGCTTTCACTCTTGCTAGTTTGGTAAGATACAAGAAGATATTTCAATTTTCTTGTAGTTCTTGAGACTTTATTTGTAACTGAATATTGTTATGCCCAGTTCTCAAAAACCTCAAAGAGACCACCAGGAACCACAACTCCGAGGCAAGCCCTTGAGAGTCTTTATTCAAGTACAAGTTTGGGCCACAAACCTTCCTGATACAACAGAGTAAGAGAGTGGCGTCGCTATCGATGTGTAGTGGGATTATAAAGGAAAAAACTGTAAGCATGAGCTTCTAAGCCTTCGTGTTACATGAAAGGGTAAGGGAATGTTGCCCTTTAAACTAATTGGTTTAAAGCACCTGGTTAAACCACAAGGAGGGAGCATACATCAAAAGGAGCATCTTGACCTGGGAATGACTTATGTTTTCTTAGCCCACTCTTATTATCAGCTAGCTGCAGCTGCTGTGTCTATTTTGTGACTGTCAGGGGGACATTTTGGAATTTTCTCAGACCTCAAGCAAGGGTGGGAACCATGCTTCTCTAAGGACAAGTTAACTTAGAGTGTAGACTTAAAAACAAAATGGAGTTTATTCTGCTACTCTACTCCCTACAGTATGTGGTCAGTTTTTGTGAGAGTTCCATGAGGTACAAAGTATAAGGTATATTCTGTTTTGTTTGGGTGAAATGTTCTGTAAATATTTGTTAGGTCCATTTGGTTTACAACATCTGTTAGTTCCATTACTTCTCTATTTAGTTTTTGTCTGGATGACTCTGGGTATTGAAGTTTCCCACTGCCAGTATGTGAGGCTCAATGGGTGATTTAAACTAGTAGCATTTCTTTTGTTTCTTATACAAACTTGAATGCCTTTTGAGGGGGCACAGATGTTAAGAATTGAAATATCATCTTGCTGTATTTTTCCTTTGAGGAGCAAATCTCTATCTCTTTTGAATAGCTTTGATTTAAAGTCTATTTCGTTGGATATTAAAATAGCTATGCCAACTTGCTTCTTAGGTCTATTTACATGAACTATCTTTCTTCAATCCTTTTCCATGAGGCAATGCTTAATCCTTGATGTTGAGATGTGTTGAATACATAATAAAGAATACATATGTTCATATCTATTCTGTTCATCTATGTCTTTTTATTGGATAATTGAAAACACTGACATTGAAAAATATCAATGATCAATGATTCTTGACATGTTTTTTTGGTTGTGGGGTGGTGGTGGTGGTGGTGGTGGTGGTGGTGGTGGTGGTGGTGGTGGTGTGTGTGTGTGTGTTGTATTTCCTTCTTTAGGTATGGCTAGTGTGAGATTATTAATTTTCTCTGTTTTCATGGGTCTAGGTACCCTCCTTGGTTTGGAGATTTTTTTCCTTCTAACACCTTCTGTAAAGCTGGATTTGTAGGTTTTAAGGTCTTTTCCTCGTGTTTCAGCTATGATGGAATATTCAGAGACTGCTGTGATAGGATCACTGGGCTCAAGTAGAGACACATAGTCCTGCCTGTTATTGATTGTGCTCTTAAGCTGGTGTCTATGCATCTGAGTTCAGGGTGATTAGAGTTCTAGGTGCTGCTTTCTGAGTTTGCCCTTGTTGCATGGATGTTTTGTCTCTTGGTTTCTGCTTCCTTTCTGGATTTGCATAGAGCATGATGGTCTCTTTGGTTGGTGTGTTCACAGGGAATGCCTGCTGGTGTTGGAGGTGGGAGCAGAAATAACTAGAGGGAGGGAGGTTAGTAGTAGATGTTCTATAGGATCCACCAGAAAAGGTAGGCAGGGGAAGGGAGGCTGGTGATCTGTTGCAACAATCGGGAGGAGCCTGAGAGGTTGGATCTGGGAGAGCACTAGGGAGGAGCCTGAGAGGTTGGATCTGGGAGAGCACTAGGGAGGAGCCTGAGAGGTTGGATCTGGGTGACCAAAGAGAGTGGAGAAGGTCTGGGCATCTTCATAAAGTTTCTTAAAAGAGATTCAAACTTAAGATGTAGTGCTTAGCATGATGGCCTACATCTGTAACCTCAATGCTCAGAAAACCAAGGAAAGAGAATCGTGTGTTAAAGATCAGGGTGTGCTACATAGTAAGATCTTAAATAAACATAAACAAACAAATACTTCTGTGTCTATATGTGTATGCATACACATGTATACGTTTGGAGATTTTAGAAAAAATGAGAAACTCTTTTTAAGCTCACCATGCCATAATTTGCCAGTCTCTCTTCTTCAGTTGCCTTAAATACTTTCTTCTCTAACAAGAGGCAAAGTTAAAGGAAGAAAGTTTTACTTTTGACTGTAGTTTAGAGAAGATCCATTGCATCATGGGAAGGAAAAAATGGCAGTGGAGTCACAAAATGGCCACTTCCCTTGTATATGCAAATCAGAACCATAAAAATTGATGCTCAAATCAATTTCTCATTTCTCTCTCTTTATTCAGTCTATGATGCCCATTCTGTGGAACTGAGTCACCACATTCAGGGTGGTTTTCTCTCAGTTAAACTTTACTGTAAACACCCTCACAGATAGTACTTAGAGCTATGTAATCAAGGTGATCTTAAATGCTGCCCAATTGACAAGAAAATAATTATCACTTGCCCCCCCCTTTATCAGCTTGATAATTACATCATTTTAAAGTACAGAAGTTCATCCCTGACTTCTACAGCTTCATGTTTATCTCATAATTTAAAACCCATTCAGCCTATTTCTAAGAGTCTCCTAAGTTCCCACATCCCCAACACTGTTCAAAAGTGCCAAGATTTTTCTTTGGCTCAAGGCAATTTTTCAACTGTGAGTACCTATCAAATTAAAGTTTTAAAGTCCTGTACCTCTAATATACAGTAGCACATAATAAAATGATTTGCAAAAGAGAGAAAAGGAATACAATGAGGAGAGTTAGAAGGAAAACAAGAACAAAAGCCACCAGGAAAACAAACCAAACTTTGCAGTATTATATCAGGCATGGGCCGCCTGGCATTATTTGGGCAACAAGAGCCCTTAGTATTCCTGTGCCTCCTGGCCTGCAACCTTCAGAACACATAGCCTCTCCCATGGGACAGTTCCACTTTGCCTGCAGCTCTTCTCAACAGATTTCCCATAGTCCTGAAATCTCCAAAAATCATAATTCCAATGCCTATGTTACATCTGGGTCTCTCTCTATAGATAGCTGTGTTTTGTTTATCTTAACTCTCCATTATTGAAAAATGGTGTCGCAATCACTTTTTCTATTGCTGTGAAGAGACACCATGACCAAGGCAACACTTATAAAAGAAACCATTTAATTCGTACCCTGCTTACAGTTTCAGAGGGTTAGTTCATTGTCATCACAGTGGAGAGCACAAAGGCAGGCAAGCATGGCCTTAGAGCTGAGAACTTTATGTCCTGATCCACAGGTTGCAGGGAGAGTTACTGGGCCTCCCATGGCTTTTGAAACCTGAAAGCCTGCCCTCAGTGACACATTTCCTCTAAAAAGGCCACCTCTTTTTCAACAGAGCTGCAACTCTTAATCCTTGTATTTCTTTCATACACTTCCACTCCCTGGTGACCAAACACTCAAATACAGGAACTTATGGGACCATTTTTATGGGCTGGGTATTTTTTGAAGAACAGTAGAGACTAAGGTATCTATTTCTAGTCTCTAGAGTTGGAGACTTTTATTGTGCCTTTGATATAAAGGGTGAAGTCTCTCTGTTTATGAGTCATATATTAAGACAGTAACTACATAGGAATTCAAGCAGGTTTGAGGTTTATGTTTATTTTTTCCTTGGTACTCTAAAGGTTAAAAATTCCTTGTTATTACTTTGCTCTTAAGGCAGAGTCCATATTAGATGATCTGTCTCTGTGTTTTTGTTCTATCTTTAGCTGTAGCTAGGATGGCTAATGAACTGGATGTTTATATTGTTTTATTGTTGTAACTATATATGACTAGTTATAATCACTTTGGACAACATGGTGCTAGTGTGAGGTTGAAATTTTACTTTATCTTGTTTCTTATTTCCTGAAAGAAAAAAAAAAGACTGAGTTGTTATATTTTGAACTACTGAACGAGTGTGTACAGGAAAAAAAATAGAATGAAAAAGTTAGACACACAAAAGATACAATGCAAGAATGAAGTCTCGGGTGGAAAGTAATTTCCGTCTGATAGCTTGGGAAATAGCAAAGGACACATTGAACAATACAGTTAGACTGACTGACTGTAAAGCAATTGGCCAGCTCTCTATAGTTCCATGAAGAAAGGAGTTAACTTAGTACTTTCTAGAGACATAGGTCCTACCAAGAACAATCTTGTACAAAAGAATCATAATAATGGGAGTTATCCTCCAGTATTAGAGCAACTGATTGCACTGGTCAGTGAAAGAGATTCGATGCCAGAGGCCAATACTACTAATTATATACCCTTACTACTTTTTGTGAACTTTCTTACAAGTACCCACTTGTACTACAGTGTTCCTCAGCGTTTTCCGAAAGAAACACAACTTTTCTTCTCCAATTGTAATTCTGTCATCTGGATAGGGAAAAGGATAAGGATCTATGTAGGGAGACTCTCATATAAGCATCACCTGTTAATTTAAAAAAAAAAAAAACTATGGACAATGAGAAGAGGCAGGAAGTAGGAGGTAGAACATCTGGCAAAGACAGAGGATTTGGGGAAAGAATCAGGGAGTTGAGGGGGAGATTTGCCCCCAGAAAGCTGAGGAGATGGATATGAGAAGAGGAAACCAGACATTTAGCTGAGCTTGGCTTTAATAAAATAAAAGGGATAATAAGTAAAGAGCTAGTCAGAGAACAAGCTGAAACTTATGGTCTAAGCATTTGTTAATAAATTATTAGTCTCGGAGTACTTATTTCTGGAAACAAAGCAGGTGGGAACAAAACCTTGTAGTTAACGATCTCTTTCATGTTCCTAGAGCTGATCTTTAGGATAGTTATCCGCTATTCACCTTTCATGTTGGCTACATTTTATGTCATTTGGGCATAGGCGAGTCATTTGGGAGAGGTAATCTCAGTTGAAAAAAATAAATGCCCGCACCAAATTAGTCTGTGGGCAAGCATGTGGTGCATTTTCTTGATTAATAATTGATGTGACAGGGCCTGCCCCACAGGGAGGGGGACCGTGCTTAGGTCTTAGGTGCTATAACACAGCAGGCTGAGCAAGCCCTGGGGAGCAAACTAAGTAAGCAGTCCTTCTCCATGACCTCTGCACCAGCTCCTATCTCCAGGTTCTTGCTCTGTTTTTGTTCCTATCATGACTCCCTTCAGTAATGGAATGTGACTTAACAAGTTATAAATGGAAATAAACCCTTTTTTGCCATGTTGTTTATGACCTTGTTGTTTTATAGCACTAGTAGAAATCCTAACTAAAACATCTATAATAGCTTTCTGTACCCTGACACAGCTAACTCTGATTGACTTATCTTTTAAGCAATAGAATAGGCCACAGTGTGTTTCCAAATCAATGATAAGAAATTAAAGAGGTAAAGGGAGTGGAAGGGAAAAAAGGGGTAATAGAAAGTGAATATGATGAAAATACATTGTGCTCATGTGTAAAATGGCATAATGCAACTCACTATTGTATATCATAAAATATGCTAGTAAAATGTATAAAATTTAATTTCAAATGAAGTTAGGGAAGTGACATGACGTTTCTAGGTCATTCAGTTATCAGTGAGTTAGTTTGCTCCAGCTCTTCTCTCAGCTCATCTTCATTCGGAGTGCATGTCTTCCACGAAACAAGCTGCATTTCCAGATACTCCAAACCTCTCTCTTCTGCTGTACTTATTCTTAATTTGATTACATTCATTAATTTTTATTTTTTTTATTTTTTTACCTTATAAGAGGGCTATTTATTTTTTTTAATTTTTATTTTCAATATTCTATGTTTACATTCCAAAGGCTTTCCCCTTTCCCAGTTCCCCCCTCCCTATGTCCCATAGTTCCTCTCCCCGCCCAACTATTTCCCAATCATTCCCCCTCCCCCCACGGTTTCTCTACAAAACTGGATCCAATCTTTCCAGGCCCAGGGTCCTCTTCCTTTCTTCTTGGGAATCATTTGACTTGCTAATTGTGCCTTGAGTATTTAGGGCTTCTGGGCTCATTAATATCCACTTATGAGTGATTGCATTTCATGTGTATTCTTTTGTGATTGGGTTAGGTCACTCAGGATGATATTTTCCAGGTCTAACCATTTACCTACAAATTGCATGAATTCATTATTTTTAATTGCTGAGTAGTATTCCATTGTATAAATATACCACATTTTCTGTATCCATTCCTCCTTTGAGGAATATTTGGGCTCCTTCCAATTTCTGGCTATTATAAACAAGGCTGCTATAAACATAGTGGAGCATGTGTCTTTATTGTATGCAGGGGAATCCTCTGGGTATATGCCCAGGAGTGGTATGCCATGGTCCTCTGGAAGGGACATGCCCAATTTTCTGAGGAAACGCCACACTGATTTCCAGAGCGGTTTTTCCATTTTGCAATCCCACCAACAGTGGAGGAGTGTTCCTCTTTCTCCACATCCTTGCCAGCATTTGTTGTCTCTTGAGTTTTTAATCTTAGCCATTCTGACTGGTGTGAGGTGGAATCTCAGGGTTGTTTTGATTTGCATTTCTCTGATGACTAATGATGTTGAACATCTTTTAAGGTGTTTCTCAGCCATCCGAATTTCTTCTGGTGAAAATTCTTTGTTTAGGCTGTACCCCATTTTTTGATAGGGTTATTTGGTTCTTTGGGGTCTAACTTCTTGAGTTCTTTGTATATATTGGATATTAGCCCTCTGTCGGATGTGGGGTTGGTGAAGATCTTTTCCCACTTTGTTGGTTGTCGTTTTGTCCTTCTGACAGTGTCCTTTGCCTTGCAGAAACTTTGTAATTTTATGAGGTCCCATTTGTCAATTCTTGATCTTAGTGCATAAGCTATTGGTGTTCTGTTCAGGAACTTTCCCCCTGTGCCTATGTCCTCCAGGGTCTTCCCAAGTTTCTTTCCTAATAGTTTCAGTGTGTCTGGTTTTATGTGGAGGTCCTTGATCCACTTGGAGTTGATCTTAGTGCAAGGAGATAAGAGTGGGTCAATTCGCATTCTTCTGCATGTTGACCTCCAGTTGAACCAGCACCATTTGTTGAAAAGACTATCTTTTTTCCACTGGATGGTTGTGGCTCCTTTATCAAAGATCAAGTGACCATAAGTCTGTGGGTTAATTTCTGAGTCTTCAATCCTATTCCATTGATCTACTTGCCTGTTGCTGTACCAATACCGTGCAGTTTTTAACACAATCGCTCTGTAGTACTGTTTAAGGTCAGGGATATTGATTCCCCCAGAAGTCCTTTTATTGTTGAGAATAGTTTTAGCTATTCTGGGTTTTTTGTTGCTCCAGATGAATTTGAGAATTGCTCTTTCTAGATCTATAAAGAATTGAGTTGGGATTTTGATGGGGATCGCATTGAATCTGTATATTGCTATTGGTAAGATGGCTATTTTTACTATATTGATCCTGCCAATCCAGGAGCAAGAAATATTTTTCCATCTTCTGAGGTCTTCTTCGATTTCTTTCTTCAAGGACTTGAAGTTCCTGTCATACAGATCTTTCGCTTGTTTGGTTAGAGTTAGGCCAAGGTACTTTACGTTGTTTGTGGCTATTGTGAAGGGTGTTATTTCCTTAACTTCTTTCTCAGCCTGCTTGTCCTTTGAGTACAAGAAGGCTACTGATTTGCTTGAGTTAATTTTATAACCAGCCACTTTGCTGAAGTTGTTTATCAGCTGTAGAAGTTCTCTGGTGGAGTTTTTTGGGTCACTTAAGTAAACTATCATATCATCTGCAAATAATGATAGTTTGACTTCTTCCTTTCCAATTTGTATCCCTTTGACTTCCTTATGTTGTCTAATTGCTCTTGCTAGAACTTCAAGTACTATATTGAAAAGATATGGAGAGAGAGGGCAGCCTTGTCTAGTCCCTGATTTTAGTGGGATTGCTTCAAGTTTCTCTCCATTTATTTTGATGTTGGCTACTGGGTTGCTGTAGATTGCTTTTACTATGTTTAGGTATGGGCCTTGAATTCCTGCTCTTTCCAAGACTTTTAGCATGAAAGGATGCTGAATTTTGTCAAATGCTTTTTCAGCATCTAATGAGATAACCATGTGGTTTTTTCTTTTAGTTTGTTTATGTAGTGGATTACATTGATGGATTTCCATATGTTGAACCATCCCTGCATCCCTGGGATGAAGCCTACTTGATCATGGTGAATGATCGTTTTGATGTGCTCTTGGATTCGGTTGGCAAGAATTTTATTTAGTATATTTGCATAGATATTCATAAGAGAAATTGGCCTGTAGTTCTCTTTCTTTGTTGGATCTTTTTGTGGTTTAGGTATTAGCGTAATTGTGGCTTCAAAGAATGAGTTGGGCAGTATCCCTTCTGTCTCTATTTTGTGGAATAGTTTGAAAAGTATTGGTGTTAAGTCTTCTTTGAAGGTCTGGTAGAATTCTTTCCTTTCCCTTTTCTTTCTCCAAACTATACCCACTTCTTAAATTGATATTATTATTATTATTATTATTATTATTATTATTACACTTTACTATAAATGCATAAATATATAAATACAATCTGCTGAGTCTGTGTTGTACGTGTATATTTGATTTCTGGATTGACCACTTTTTTAGGATAAACAATTAGAGGGTTCATTCCTGGTAGAGACTGATTCTCTCCTGAGTATTGAAAAAGTAGATTATCCTTGCTTGTTTGTCTTTTTAATTAATTTATTTATTTGTTTTTTACACTCCATATTTTATGCCCCCCGACCCCATCTGCCCTCCAACTGTTCCACATCCCATACCTCCTCCCCACCCCCAGTCTCCATGTGCATGGCCCCACCTCCCTCCACCCAAGATTATCCTTGTTAATTCATTACCATTGTGAAATACTTTCAATAATGAAAAGAAATCCTCTAAAGGGTGGGGGAAAAAAAACAACATCTTTCAGGATGTAGCTTCTATACTTCTAAAATAATGTGATGTCCATGTTAGTTCCAAAGTTCCAGACTCAGGGCAGGGAGTGGAAGAGTGTAGAAACAAGCCTTTAAAATAAAATCCTAGCAAATACCCAGGTAATGTAAGTAAAGCAACAAAGGTCTCTGCCAGCCTACATGGGAAAACCATTCCTATCAAGACATTTTGTACCACAAATTAAAGGCTCAAACAAAATGCTAAATCCTGTAAACCTTTCCTTTAGTTTTTGAAGTTAATGATTAAATCATTTTTGAAGAGAGTGAATTGATAGTGATTTGGAATGTCAATGTTGGGTGAATTTGTTAAGCTAATCAGTGACTCCCAATACATTCTGAGACACTATCTTTCAAAGAGAGGCCCTCTCCCCTTCCCCCCTGCCCAGAACATTTAATAATGTGACAATTCGGAGTCAAGAAATCAGAAGATGGCCTTTTTGAGCTAACCTAACATACTCTTTACTCCTGTTTTGACAAATGATCAACTTTAAAGTTAATGGTTAGTTGCTGGGGTTGAGTTTTTAACTACTATATTAGTCTTACCAGAATCTTCTAAAAGCAAAGTCTTATTTGAAGTAAATTAGGGATTAAGGGCCACAGCATCCCTAGGCTCCTTCCATGAATTATAAAAGTAGAAACGAAGACTTCAAAGTTCATCGCTGCCTCTGGTCATTTCCCATCTGGGTTGTTATGATCAAGAGTTCCTCCTGGCTCAAATATTTACTCAAGTAAGTCTAATTCCAAAACAATATCATGTTCATTTCAAAAGCATTTCAAAGTAAACTAAAGGAAAATTTTAAAGTAAAACTTTATATAATAAAGCTAATACTATGAATCGAAATATGCTATAATTTATATTACATTTAGCCACTGGACAAAAACATTTAATAAAATACAAAATATCATTTTGTAAAAAATGAGTGGTATACTCATATAGAAGGTATGACTATGTGGATGTTTTAAGAATGTAAAGCAACTAAAGTCCACTGCTAAAATTATAACTATGTTTTGTGCATGCTCCTATACGTATGTTCCTATGTGCATGTGTTTGTGCATGCTCCTGTATTTATGTCCCTATGTGCATGTGCACATGCATAGGAGCTGAAGTTGAAGGCGGTCGTCATTCTTGATCACTCCCTAGTTTATTGAAGCATGTTTCCGTTGAGACCAGATTTCGTGATTCTCACTACCCCAGCTTGCTCTAGGGACCGGCTTGCCATCTGGCTCCCTAAGCACTAGGATTACAATCAGATTACCACGCCTTCCTAGCCTTGACACCACAGTTGGCAATTTAAACTTCTGTCCTTACACTCACCTAACGAGTAGTTTATCCTTGGCATCATTTCTCAAACACATCCCCCCTGCTCTTTTTAAATTATCGTTTGAGATAAGATTGCATTAAGTTGCCCAGACTGACCCTGAACTAGAAAGACAAGTAGATCTTGTAAACCTGTATCTGGTATTACAGGCAAGTACCAATCTTCTGGTCTTTTTCATACTTATTTAAAAGAATTAAAATATGGTGATCTGGAGGTATTGATCAGTGGTATGCTATTTGCCTAGTATATCAAAGGCCATATGTTAGGATGAAATGACAAAAAGGGACCCTTGGCAGGTTGGGGGCCAAGATGTGCCTCAAAGAGATCACACCACCCAACAGATCTAATACAAGAGGATTATTGGGGTTGGGAGGAGATCAAAACACTATCTCAGAGTGTAGACAGGAGAGATATAGACAGACAGACAGACAGACAGACACACAGACAGACACACAGACCAAGACAGGGGGGAATCTCTTAAAGGGGATACACGTTGCATAGAAAAGGCTAAAAGGCAGGCTGGCATATGCCAAATTCACAACACCCTACATTCTATCTCCAACATTTGCTTTATAGGGGCCAGAGAGCAAAGTAAAATAAAACACATTTGGCATGGCTTAGTCTTAAGTCCTTTAAACCTCCACTTTGTGAGTCACTTGAATAAAGGCCTGAAATACTAAAATACATCCTTTAAAAATAGTTTCTTTCCAAGCCAAAGAGATGATTCAGCATCTCTGCAATTGATTGCTTTGCAACTATGAGGAAATCATGTATGTGTGTGTCCCCTAAGTAGGGGAATTCAGACCCCAGAATCTAGACAAGAACTCAGGGTCCCTCGAGTATCTGTAATTCCAACTCCAGTCTAAGAATCTCTTTTAGACTCTCCTCATATACTATATGAGTGAACCTCTCCCTCCCCATATAGTATGTAGAAGCTTTCCCAGACACATACACATTCATGCAATATAGAGAGGGGGGAGAAAGTTATGGAAAGGGAAGAAGGAAGGGTGAGAGGGGGAAGGGAGAGGAGAGAGAGAGAGAGAGAGAGAGAGAGAGAGAGAGAGAGAGAGAGAACAAGGTAAGGAGGTGACTTGGCAATGAGGAGCACTAGCTGCTCTTCAGAGGATCTGGATAACATTCACAGCCACATGGCAACTCACAACCATCCACTACTCCACTTCCATGGAATTACACGACTTCTTCTGACCTCTGCAGGCACCAGTCATACACATAATGCGCCCACATACATGTAGACAAAGCACACGTATGCATCAAATAAAATAGATCTTGAAGAAATAAAATAGGTTTTTTTTTTCTCCAAAGAGTGTTTCCTTTGGGAACACAAGTGACTTCATGAGTAGATGTTTCATAATTCTTTACTCGTTGCATTTAACCTTACTTTAGTTCTCATTGCTTTCAATAGTTTACAGTCATGTCATAGAAAAGGACAATAGTGAAATAATAGCGCTTTCAGACATGAGTAATAAATATATAATTCAAAACTTTGGTCTCTCTTTGTCTCTCTGTGTGTCTTTGTTTCTGTCTCTCTCTTTCATTCTGTGTGTGTGTGTGTTTGTGTGTGTATGTGTGTTTGTGTGTGTATGTGTATATGTGTATCTGTGTATCTATGTGTCCATGTATTCACACTTGAATTTGTGTGGGGTCCATTATGCACACAGACACACCTATATGTGGAGGCTCAATGTTGAAAACAGGAATCTTCCTTAACAACTCTTTCACCTTATTTTTTGAGGTAACGTCTCCTAGCTAGCTAAACCCATAGCTCCCCTATATAGCTAGTCTCACCAGCAAACTTGCCTTGGGGAATCTATCCTTGTTTGAAAGGCTGAAATTAGCACTCCCACTTGGCATTTCCATAAATTCCTGGGATTAAAACTCATCTGGTCCTCCTGCTTGCATAGCAAGCATCCTAACCGCTGAGCCATCTCTCCCAGCACCATAATTCAAACCATTTGCATTTGTTCTTTGTGTCTGTGTATTAGTTGATGGTATAAAAAGATAAGTCTGTGGGAAGGAAAATTATTTGGAGCTGTGCTTCCTCTTATAAGAATGGACTGCCAAACTCTGTTTGTCTCTGCTGGGCCTGATAAATATTTGCAAACCATAATGTCTGTGCCGCAACATTTCAGTCTCGTCTGTATCTGCACTTTTTAAAACACCCGGAAGCTGTACATAAATAAATTACTGAGACTGTATTTTAATAAATCTTTCTTAACAAAATAGGTGGTGGCCACTGCTTACAGCTTCTCCTCGAGCTATTGAACTTCCTTTTGATCCTTAGAGAAACAATCACAAGAGTTTATGTTACTGGAGTATTGCATTTCTGACTTCTTTCTCTGCAGTGAAATTGTATGACTCTGTCTGTTGCTATGGTAAAAGGATAGAAAAAAAGGGGCAATTCAGGTCTTCCATTTGTCTTTTTCTGTTCAAAAGCCCCCTTGGGAGTTGCTTCTGTTCTCAACTGACTCTGGAAATGCTGAAGTAACTAACCAGTCTTCATCAAATGCACATCTCTGTGGAATTTGTCACCTCTGGAGTTCATCACTGGTGGTCCTTGACTCTCCGGTCTGATCTTGCAGATACTTCCAGAATTCTCTATGATTAGTTCAGCCTGGAGAGTCATGAAGCATCATTCTGGTCCCACCAGAGGCAGGATCTGTCTAAGGGCAGAGCGTTCCTGACCGTTCCTATGTGCCACATGATGTGCTTCCTTACCCTGATGCAGCTCTACATGTGTGGCAGAGGACATGCCCTGCACTTCCTTGCCAGAACCGTGCCAAGGTTAATTTCGTTCTCATTACTGGAGCATATCATTAATATATGCCACAATTTTATTTAATGTATGCAGAGCCCGACATTAGCATAGCCTTGCACTCTGGCTACTTAACATAATGGTATTATTAATCCAAAAGTTGAAAAGATTTTGCTGTGAAATAAGATTTTTCCTGGATGGATATGTTCCAGAAAGTCTAATTTCAAACATCTTACAAATCATAAAACCCAAACCAGGTTTATATTAATGAAAATATGAATTGAAATAAGTATTGCATATAATTTAAATCTTCTTCAATATTTGATGAACAATCACAACTACGAAAATAGCATATTATCATAATACTTACTATAACTCCCCTGTACTTGACTTTAGCCACACATTAGAAAAATATATTTTTAAATAAAAATATTTGGCTTTTGCCCATTTAATTGCTACTGGATATTTTTTTACAAACACAAAACACCCTTGAACATCTACTATTTTGAAAATTTGCCTACTGAGTATGCACTGGCAGCTCCTTTTCTGTCTCTGTTCTTCCTTTACCTTGTTATTTTAAAAAATATCAATTTTAATAGTTTTCCCATTCATTAGCCTTTCTTCAAGTCATTGTAACTAAACTACCTTTTCCATTAGACCCTGAACCTACTTTTATAGAAATCACTAAAAAAATTGTTTTTAGATGAATCTACTAAAGAACCCACACCATTCATTGATTACCCCCTCTTTCTTCCACAGATTTCGATCATTCTAAATTCACTTCCTCTCATGTTTTAAAGCTGTTTCTTCTTGCCTGTTAAATATTTGCTCAGGGGTTAGCCCTGACGACTTCCTCCTTGTACTTCTGCCTGCCGTGTCCAGGCTGTCATCTGTGTATGTGTGTATGTCTGTCTGTGGCTACAGAGCCTTAACTCTTCGGCTGTATTTCTTTTGTTGAGCCGCGGACTTGTGTACCTTTTGGACATGAGTGTTCTGTGAGTCTCTGTACATTTTAATTTTAGGAGGCTTGAGAAGGAAATTACCTTTACATCTGTAACTCACCTTTCCCCACTTATTTTTCTCTTTCTTGGTGAAGGATGTTTTTTATTGGATATATTCTATGTTTACATTTCATTTCCCTTTTTCTGGTTCCCCGGCCCCCAAAGGTCCCACATGCCCTTTTCCCTCCCTGTGTTCCCCCATCCACCCCTTCCCACTTCCCTGTTCTGGTATTCCCCTACACTGATGCTTTGAGCCTTTCTAGAACCAGGGTCCACTCCTTCCTTCTTATCCGACATCATTTAGTATGTGGATTGTGTCTTTGGTGTCCCAAGATTCTAGGCTAATATCCACTTATCAGTGAGTGCATACCATGAGTATTCTTTTGAGACTAGGTTACCTCACTTAGTATAATGTTCTCCAGCTCCATCCATTTCTCTAAGAATTTCATGAATTCATTGTTTCTAATGGCTGAATAGTACTCCATTGTGTGTGTGTGTGTGTGTGTGTGTGTGTGTGTATGTGTGTGTGTGTGTGTGTGTGTGTGTATCACATTTTTTGTATTCATTCTTCCGTTGAGGGACATCTGGGTTCTTTCCAGCTTCTGGCTATTATAAATAAGGCTGCTATGAACATAGTGGAGCATGTATCCTTATTGCATGCTGGGGAATCTTCTGGGTATATGCCCAGGAGTGGTATCCCTCTGGAAGTATCATGTCCAGTTTTCTGAGGAACCGCCAGACTGATTTCCAGAGTGGTTGTACCAGCTTGCAGCCCCACCAGCAGTGGAGGAGTGTTAATAATCAACCTGTTTCCTGAGATGGGAACTTGAGATGGGACCTGAGTTCCCTCATTCCCATCCTTTAGTCTCACAGTCAGTCAAGAGTAAAATGTGTGGTGCAGGGTATATCTTGATGCCTAGCATGCAGGATGCCCTGGATCCTGTAACCAACATCAAGAGAAAATACTGCTCATTAACCAACCTCCTACTGATTTTTCCTTAGATCATTCTCTTTCCCCCAATAGCTGCTATAATGTAATTCTAACTCAACTGGGTTGCATTTCACCTTGCTTGCCTTTGCTTTCCCCAAGGCCATTCTCTTCATTGTAGCACTCTATTCTGGGGAACAGCTAAAGCCCTGTTCGAACATGTTAGTGGTTTTCTGTTGATCTTCAGAGCACAGCAATGGCTCATTCAATCATCCATACCTAACCAATTTGTAACTGTCCTGGCAGGGAACAATTGTATTCTAAAAAGCTCTATATCTCCCTCCAGCTATCAGATTTTTTGATTAAAAGTAAAGTCATAAAGAAATTGGAATTTGGGCTGGAGATATGACTCAATAATTCAAAGCACTTTTCTTTCCCAGAGGACCAAAGTTAATTCCCAGAACCCACTGGTGGCTCTCAACTGTCTGTAATTTCAGTTCCAAGGTGTCCGATACCTGCTTCTGGCCACCATGGGTACTAAGCAAGCACAAGATGCAAAGACATATGTGAGGGCAAACCATCTATACACATAATTTTTTTAATGTGCAAGACATTGAAAGGTATGTAGGAATCTCATGCTGGGAGAAGGAAAAGGTTGAAGCCTACCTAGCCAGAGGAAAGACTTATTTCCCAGGAAGAAGTGTCATAAAGTTTTGAAAATTGTTAGGTCATCTTTCAGGGGAGACTTCTAGTCTCTCTGAAAAAGTGATGAGTAAAATACACCTTGATCAGGACTGCTTACGTGTGCCTTTTTTTTTTTAATGTAAACCTAACCCTTGCCTTTTATGTAAACCTAGCCCTGGTGTCAGAACCCAGTATGTGACTGGGGTTGGAAGAATTTAACAGACTGCTTTGTTTCTCTTCATAAGAGGTCACACTAGACAACTCTGCATTTCACACTAGACAACTCTGCATTTCACTCTTCCTTGTCCTAGTGCCTGAGACTAGCTTGTTAAGCTGCCAAAACCAAGTCTCTGATCCTGCCAATTCCTGTAACATCTTTGTTCTTGGCCTCTTACACCTTGCTCATCAAGCCATTTGGGGAGAGGCCTTTCATGAAGTTTAAATAAGTAAAACCAAAAATGCATAATTAAGAAGCTCTTACCGAGGTGCGGCCTTAAACATAATTTTTATCTCTGGTCCAGTCTCTCCTGGAAGTGTCTGACAAGTTCTCTGAATTGTGTGGGATCTTTTCCCTAAGACAAGTTTCTCCTCTGATTAACACTAGTCTTCAGAATGTTCCTTTTTCCAGTAAGAGATCCTTGGGGGAAAAAGAAACCCACAGTAGACTAGACACCCCCGATTAACCATTAATTAAAGAAATGCCCTTCAGGCTTGCCAATAGGCCCATCTTATGGGGGCATTTTTTTGTTTTTATTGTTTGTTTGTTTTTTGTTTGTTTGTTTGTTTTTTATTTTCTGTATTCTTTGTTTACATTCTGATTGCTTTCCCCTTCAGGAGAATTTTCTTAATTGAGGCTTCCTCCTCTCTGATAACTTTGCCTTGCATCAGGTGGACATAAAACTCTCCAGTACAGACACCAATGTCTGGTACCTCTTAGCTGTCACATCTTGGAGTATTCAGTGTTAAGGCATTTTGAATTATCTTTGCACCAAGAGAATAATCATGATACAATTAGAAACACACAATTACACATCTAGAAAAGAAACTGATGATGCTCTTCTCCAGAAGATACCAGTTTGAATAGGTATTTTTCTAAACTCTTATAAGATACATAATGTGATAGGGATATAAATGCAGTCAACATATAAAGAAACCTGCAACTCCTAGTATTACACAGAAGATCTAAAGACCTCCTTCATTGTTACTACAGTCCTCCTCCTCCTCCTCCTTCTGATCCTCTTCCTCCTCCTCCTCCTCCTCATTATCATCATATTAACTTAGCTTCTACTTTTGAAGTAGAACTTAGAATCTTTGGCTCATTAGAACAATATGTTTGTAGCAGATTAAATTTAAATTTTTGGAATATAAACTGAGTGTGGTGGTATTGCCTTTTATTCCAGCACTTGGAGGTAGAAACAAATGAATGTTTTTGAACTCAAGGCTAGCCTGGTGTACAAATCAAGCTCCAGTCCACCTAAGGTTACATAGTGACAGCTTGACTCAAAAAAGAATTATTTTAGAATATCTTGAAAATTTAGGGAACAGCACTAGTAACCCCCAAAATTTCATTTTCTGATATACAAATGAGTATCATGCCTATAATAACAAAATAATAATTTTCTTTAAATAAATATTTCTAGATGAGAGATTCAAATAGCAGAATTGTCTAAATGTCTAAATGGTACTATCTACAAATAGCAGAAATGTCAAAAGAATTTCACTCTCCATTATATTTTATATGAAATATAGCATTATATATTTCGTATAAAATATATTAAACTTGTATATCTTAATTTAGCAAACCTTTGTATGACATTTAAAGTTTAGACACAAAACTCTATGCATGTATAGTCACAGAAACATTGGGCATTAAATGTATTAAAAATGATATTAAAATAATTATGTACAAAATTGTTCTTTAAGAGACTCGAATATAAACAGTCATGAATGAACCTTGACTTTATTAATACGGTTTTCTACAAAGTCAATATTCTGATGAAATCAATATAAAACAAAAAAATTAGTGTTTTAATTAACATTTTATTAAAATGATAAACAATTGTCTTAATAAAACATAAAATTCTGAAAGCTTTAATAATATCTATACACACTGTTATATATTAAAATAAATAGCTTAATATTATTTACTGGAAATGTATTATCTTTTAGCAATTATGACAACAGCAAAATCAGCACATGTGTGCATGTGGATGAGCTTACAAATTATGTAAAAATCATCTTTACATACAGAACAATCCTAAAATTAACTTTCTTTCTTTCTTTCTTTCTTTCTTTCTTTCTTCCTTCCTTCCTTCCTTCCTTCCTTCCTTTCTTTCTTTCTTTCTTTCTTTCTTTCTTTTTTTCTGTTTATTTGTTTGTTTGTTTTCCTGGGACAGGATTTCTCTGTATAGCCCTGGCTGTCCTGGAACTCACTTTGTAGAGCAGGCTGGCCTCGAACTCAGAAATCCTCCTAAAATTAACTTTCTATGTACATCTTAAATTTACCCAGCAAAAAAGAAATTTAGGATCTTTCTCATCATCAAACAAAAGCACATTTTAATGGTTAAAGTTATCTGTTAAGTTATCTGTTTTTTAAAATACTGGAACACTATTTCCCCTTGATTTCAGTTTCTAACCTGAGTCATTTAAAATCCTAGAGAAGCCATGTTTCTCCAGTCTCAAAATCTATAATTACCTTTTAACTACTTTTAAAAGGAAATGAGATGGCTTTTATGTTTTGATACAGTCCAAAAATTATCCCCCAAGCACATGTTCATGCACATGCACACACACACACACACACACACACACACACACACACACACACACGAGCACATACAATATGCATGCACTCATGCACACGGAGAGGAAAAGAGAAAGACAGAGACAGATACAGAGACAGAGAGACAGAGCAAGAGACATATACACAGTGATAGAGAGAAAGATACAGAGAAAATTATGCTACAAAATATGAAGCATAAAATGAAGCTGACAGAGGTTTAGTTTGCTATTCAGATATTTTCAGGAACTCTAAAAGCAGATTATATTTTGTCACATGCTACTTCAGGCACATAGGAATTTATAAAACACTAGTTACCTAGAATTCTCCCTGGAAGCAACACGATATTTTCCAGGGTTTCACAAATCACACTTGACTAGTGTCAACACCGTTGTTTCTCAGTCTTACATGATTCAACAGAACCCTCAATGGCTTAAGGAGCCCCAAAAGACCAATAAGTTTCAGCTTTCCCATCTTATGGAAGATGCCCAAATAGTTCAGCAGAACTGTAAATTTGTCCAAAAATACTTCAGCATCAACAGATGAGGCAATCACCCAAACAGTTCAATGGAACCAAAGCAGTTTAGAACTTTGAACGACAAAGCTAGTAACCAAATAGTCATGGAACAATTCAGAAAGGATGCAATCAGTTCGAAGGGTGTGTGTGTGTGTGTGTGTGTGTGTGTGTGTGTGTGTGTGGCGGAGGGTGGTAATGGAATCGGCTATAAGTCAAAGCCTGAGATGTACTGATGAAGCGGATGTCTGACTAGCTCAAGAATCCAAAATAAAGTGCAAATGCTCATGTCTTTGTTTTATCAAATGGAGGCAAATGTAAAATGACTTAAGCAGAAGTAGGAAGATAAGAAAAAGTCCCTGGAATAATGTGATTCTGGCAGCGGTGTGGGACCGTTCAATCTTTGCTCTCCACTTGGGGTCAAATTTCTGGGAGTGGCTGAAACCCGAAATATATCTTTTTTTTTTTCAAAGCAAATTGCAGGAGTCGTGAGAATCAGACTCTCGGCCCTGACTCCTTTAGAAAGCCAAGTGTAGGGACCTCCTTAATAGACTAATTGAAGAGTCAAATAGAGCAAAGCAGAAAAAGACAGAAATGTATGCAATTTAGTCAAACTGGGAAGAGAAAGACAGGCCCAGTAAGCCTCCAAATCCATATATGGGGTCCTGACACAAGGTTTGGGTTTACATAAAGGGCAAAAGAGATGTAATCCTGTTTGTGGTGTGGTCCTCATCAGCAGCTTAGCTCCATTCGCTCCTGCAAGGTGGTCTAACACTTCATCAGAGCTGCTGGCCTCAGAAGCGAGCTTCCAAATCCAGAGATGATGGTACCCCTAGGCGATAGGGACCCACGTGTCTGCTACCATGGCAACAGCTATACATTGCCAACATTCACCTGCCAACACACCTGTGCACACTGTGCGTTTGATTATATCGTGACCAGAAGAAACGGCAGAGCCCAACCCCAGCTTCGCCCCTTTGTTCTTTTCTCTTCCCACCTTCTCCCCCAATAAACCTTCCTCTCCCGTGAGCTGCGCTGGCCTGATGTGATTTGTCCTGAAACGAGCCACCATTCTAAACCATTCTAACACAACCCTTGGGGCCGAGACTCAGGGATCACTAGACCCGGGTGTGCCTGCCAAGGCGCCTGGGGTGATCTGCCGGCAGGAACCATGATAGACCGACCACTACTGCCTTGGTCACGTGGACCGCTGCCACCACAACTGAAGACCACTGCCACCTACCACTGCAGGACACACAGACTTCAACCACATAAGCTGATGCCGCCACAGGGCACATAGACTTCCACTACATGGACTAGCTTCTGCCACGTGGGTTAAGCCTCATGGGCAAGCCTCATTCGGACAGGTCCACCATCCACACAGCTACACTTTTCCAGCTATCAGACCACTAGACTTCCTCATACAAGCATCTGTGGATTGGTAAGTTTTTCCCTCCAGTAGGCAGGGAGGGTCCGGTCACCTAGAAAGGTCAGGCTGTCCCTATGCTCTGTTGGGGTGAGACTTACTCTCCTGGCCAAAGTCTATGGGCTAAGGGGTTGGAGTTTCATGGTCACGATCCCTATAACCAGCCTCCTAGCTGATGTACAAGTGCTTTCCATACCCCGACCCCTCGGGCCTGTAGCCATTCAGAAAAGCTTAGTTCTAAGTAGAGATGCTTTCTGGTGAGTCCGGGACTCATTGTAGCCCCTAGATTGTACATGTGATGACCTGGACATCTAGCCGGGCTATACATTTGTAATTCGTTGTTGGACTTTTTCTTGGGATGCCTATACGAATTGTTCAATAACATCCCCATCATCCAATGGGTGCCTTGTCTTCAACTGTGTCTCCAGGATCCTCGTTTGGATGTCGCTTGGAGAATCTCAAGTCTCTAAAATTAACGTCTGACTTGAAGGCTCCAAAGCTGGCACACCTCTGCCGCAAGGTCTGGAGTCGGCACCCATTAGACAATGGTTTGAAATGGCCAACTAATGGCACACTAGATCTGATTATTTTACGGGATCTTCATACATACTGCCAGCGGTCTGGTAAATGGGAAGAGGTCCCCTACGCCCAAGCCTTTACCTATCTTCACTCTAACCCCTCTCTCTGTTTTTCCTGTTCCCCAATCCAATTTCTCTTAGCCATGAAACCTCCACCAGATGACACTACAGCCCTCGATCCAGCTAGTGAACCACCCCTTTTCCAATGCAGACCTGTTTCTACACCTTCAAAAATCCAATCCGCTGCCTCAGTTTCTTCTCGCCAGATTACCCTAGAGCCTCCTTGGTGGACCTCTCCAGACCCCTCCCCTTGTCCTGTGCCAGCTGCACGTCGCTCCAGTCGCGCTGCATTGGCACCTACTTTCAGCCCTCACGCCACTCGCTCTAAGGCCACAGCCAAACCCCAAGTCCCTGTCCCCTTGGGACATGTGACCCTACATCAGTTCTTCCTTTAAAGGAAGTTGCTGGGGTGGATGGCCTAGTCAGAGTACACGGTCCTTTCTCACTGAGTGAACTTTCTCAAACAGAAAGTAGACTGGTGTCCTATATTTTTAACTCCTCTGCCTTTATTAAAAAATTTCAGTACATTAGTCAATCTTATAGCTTGACTTTCCATGATGTGTCCTCACTGATACTTTACTTCCTGATTTCCTGACGAGCACAGGCAAGTTTAGGAACAGGTGAGAATACATGCAGAGAAGACTCATCAAACAAATGGAACATATCCATCCAGTCGGACCTGAGACAGTACCTGACCAAGATCCTCACTGCAATTAGAACTCCCCAGGTGTTATTTTAACCACAGCTTGTCTTCTCTTCCCATAACCTGTTCCAGCTCCTAATTTACAAAGGCTGACAGACTCTGCCTCCCTCCAGGGTTCTTCCTCTTCAGGTAGCACTAATAGAAGACTCCACATTCACCTTCCAATCATACCTGCCTCTTTTGTTTTAGGGGGGTGGTTAGAGACAGGGTTTCTCTGTGTAGCCCTGGCTGTCCTGGAACTCACTCTGTAGACCAGGCTGGCCTCGAACTCAGAAATCCACCTGCCTCTGCCTCCCAAGTGCTGGGATTAAAGGCGTGCACCACCACTGCCAGAATACCTGCCTCTTAATATTTCCAATCTTCTTTCACACCCAAATAATAACCACTCCCTATCTCATTCCTGCACTGAAACTTAAGAAGAACTATTACCTCAGCCTTCACACATACAAGGGGGCACATTGCCTCATGTGCATACACATGTGTGTACATGGTATGCAGATGGTAGCTCCTTTCTACATGAAGAAGCCAGAAGAGCTGACTATGTTATAGTGTCAGACACAGGTAGTTGAGGTAAGGGCCCTTCCTGCTCATAACACCAATCAACTGGCTGAACTAATAGCCCTTACCAGTGTCTTTCAAGTGGCACAGGGACAATCCCCAACATCTATGCAGACCTGAAATATGCTTTCCATATGCTCCTGACCCACACTGCTATCATGAAGGAGTGCAGGTCCCTGTTGCCTAGGGGTGACTTCATCACTGGGTTCAGAGGCTTGCTTCTGATGCCAACAAGAGGCATATGAACTCTCCTTCCAGGAACCAAGCTCTCCTTCCTTACTGATACCCAGTTTCAATCTTCTTGTTCTCTGAACCTGAGCTTTCTGGAGAAATGTGCTTCTTGGGACCTGCTGTTTAACCTGTCTCATGAGCAAAGGGAGGGGCACAAACGACATTGGAGAAATCAGGGTTCTCTCTTGGCGTTCTAAGTCTTTCTAAAAATTGAGAATAGTGTCAAAGACAATGGAGACAAATTAAGAGTTTAAAAGGTCAGGCCAGCTGTTAATCTCAGCCAATATCTGGACGGGAAAACACAGAAAAGAAGGAGAGAAGGCCATGTTGTTTGAGTTAAGATAGCACAAAAGTCAGACACATGATGTACAAGCAGCCTCATGGCAGAGGGGAACATTACAGAAAGAGTGAAAACATCCACATGTACCCAAGAAAGTGGCCAGCATCTCAGCATCTTCAGAAAGAAGAAGAAGAAGAAGAAGAAGAAGAAGAAGAAGAAGAAGAAGAAGAAGAAGAAGAAGAAGAAGAAGAAGAAGATCCATCTTTTGATGGACAGACACAACAGAGCCTTGTGGTGGCTCATAGGAACTATAATAGAGGTGAGAATTCTGGGTTGGAAAAGTACGTCACTCCATGCACAGGATAGCTATTCCTCCTATCTCTTTAGCATGACGTAAAGTGAACTGACCTTCCCAAGAGGTGGTCCCTTAGGCAAGTGTTTGCTGGAATGACTGGATTGACTCAGAAGGGATGAGACAGTGACATCTCATCTTTATACCCAGAAGAGGTACATTCTGTTCTTTTGTCTAGAACAAGGCAATTTGCCCTTAATGAGCCTTCAGTAATACTATAACAGTGTCTGTTTAGAATATCTTCATTCCTGATCAAACCATTACATGATGGCCTTCTTCTCAAGGGACGTTGGCCATCGGCCTGAGAGGACAGAGGGAGCAGAGGTAGGTGGCTGGTTTTGGACCATGTGAGTACCTATGGATTAACTTCCATGATCGCTTTAGTGAAACAGTTCAACTTTATTCATGGTGGAAAAGCACTATGTAAATCATGGGGAGTGGATAAGGATTTCTGAAGTAGGTGAACATTATTGACTAGGGCAGTGGCCTAGGAATGCTTCATTTACACAAAGAGAAATTCCAAGGACCTGCCAGGCAGGTTCTTTATAGGGAGAAAGGAAGATGATCCTGTAGTCTGACCACAGGCTACATTACTTTCCTGAGAAGTGATTTTGGGATACTGAGTGCAGGGTTGATTGCTCATAACATAGCATCTAATTATCATAGGACAGAAATGGCTGAGAGGGTCTTATGTGCTGAATCATGCAGCCCTTGCAGGAAGCTCCGAGTCATCCTCTAGATAAAATCAGGCAACTCTGGCTAGAGATACTTTCTAGATAAAAGAGGAAGCCCCACTGAGCAAGAGTCCTCCATTTTGCACTGAGGTCAGAAAGCTTATCTGGACATGGCTGACTGCAACCTTTATAGCAGAGTCTTCCAACACCATTACATTACATTCCTGAAAGCTTTTCTTGGCCCTATTCCATCCCTTAGATTGACAAAATATTCCTCCCATGAACATCCATGCCATCATCATATTGTCCCTCAAATTAAATTGACACTTTATTTATGGTTTAATGCTTATTTTCCTACTAAACTTCAAGCTTCACAAAGTCAATGGTTGTCATTTATTTTTGCAAGGTGACAATGTTTGAACTAGTGTCAGTTTACATAAAGTTGATACTTTAATGAAAGACAGCAATGAAGTAAATAGAGCAACTAACCCTACCACTAGGAAACCGTGCATCAAATAGAGTTTTTGTGACACAGTGTCTCGGATATAATTAAGAAATGGGCATGATATATGTCATTTAATTTTTCATCTTTCTGATATTTTAAGAAAAGTTAAGCCCGGTGTGGTGTCAAGTATCTTTAATCAGAAAGCAGAAACATGCAAATCTCCTTGAGTTCTAGGCCAGCCTTGTCTCTATAGTGAGTTCTAAGCCAGAAAGTGATGTAGAATGAGACCCTATCTCAAAAAAAAAGTGTTATTATTAGATATGACTTGATTGTGTTACTACAGGTGTTAGCAATGGAAAAGTATTCCAACAGTCAGCAAAAGAGATAGTAACAGCTCCTGTTGTTATGAATTTCACAAAAAGAACAAACTACACAAATATAGTCAATTGCAGGCTCCCTGGTTGTTGGTTCAGTCTCTGAGCCCCTATGAGCCCAGGCTAGTTGATTACATGGATGGCATCCTTGACTCCTCTGGCTCCTACAAACTGTCTTCCTCCTCTTCTGCAGGACTCCCCTGACTCTGTTTAATGTGTGACTGTGGGTCTCTGCATCTCTTTCCATCAGTTGCTAAATGAAGTCTTTCTGATGACAATTGGGCTAGGCACCAATCTATGAGTATAGCAGAATATCATTAGAAATCATTTCATTGACTTGGTTGGTTGGTTGGTCTGGTCTGGTCTGGTCTGGTCTGGTCTGGTCTGGTCTGGTCTGGTCTGGTCTGGTTTGGTTTGGTTTGGATTTGCCAGTAATGTTTGGTTCTATTCTAGGTCTCTGAGCTATCCAGCTTCTGATTCCAAGTCTTCCAGGCAGTGTCAAAAGTGGGCTTCCTACCAAGGCATGATTCTCAAGATGGACTAGTCATCGATTGGTCGGTCACTTCCACAATTTCTGTACCACCTTTATTACAGCACATCTTTAAAGCAGGACAAATTTTAGGTTAAAGGCTTTGTGACTGGGTTGGTGTCCTACTTCCTCCCCGAGAAGTCTTGCCTGGTTAAAGGAAGATGGCCAGTTCAGGCTCCATATCCCCAATAGCTAGGAGTCTTAGCATCACCCAAATAGATTCCTGGAACTTTCCATTGCACTAGGTTTCTATCTCACGCCCAAGATGCCCCCTGATTCCTGTTGTCTTTCCTAATACTCTGTCTGCCCATCCTCTCCCAACTCGATCCCTCCTGTTCCCAGCTCCTGCTCCACCTATGTCTATTCTATCAAGATCAGAGAAACAAAGTAATAACTCCTAAGGAAATAGAAGCAATCATTAGAAGTCTCCCAACCCAGAACAAGCCCAGGCAGTTTTACTGCAGAATCCTACCAGATTTTTCAAAGAACTTCATTTATTGTTTTTGTGTTTGTGTCTGTGTGTTGTGGGTGCACATGTGCACAGCAGACAACCAGTAGTCAGAGAACAACATTGTGGAGTCAGCTTTTGACTTCCTTCTCTACAAGGGTTTCAGAGATCACAGTCAGCAGCAAGCTTGTGTGGCAAGCTTCTTATTCACTGATCCCTCAATTTTTCTTTTTTTAAAATTTTTATTGAATATCATCTTAATTTACATTTCCATGGTAAAACCTTTCCCAATTTCCCCCCTCCCCAAAGACCCCCCAACTGCTCCACCCTCCCCGTCTCCACATATATGCCCCTCCAACCGGCACACTCCCCCCTGCCCCCCCTCAGTTTCCCTTTGTTGGGGCTTCTGTTGAGCCTTTACCTAACCAAGGACCATTCCTCCCACTGATGTCCAACAAGGCCTTCCTCTGCCACATTTTTGACTGGAACCATGTGTGCCTCTTGGTTGATGGTTCAGTCCCTGGGAGTCTTGGGGTATCTGGATGGCCGAAATCATTGTTCTTCCCATGGGGCTGTAAGCCCCTTCAGCTCTTCTGGACCTCCCTCCAGCTCCTCCATTGGGGACCCCATGCCCAGTCCAATAGTTGGTTGCTAGCATCTGCCTCTGTATTTGTAAGGTTCTGGCAGGGCCCCTCTGGAGACAACCTTGGCATATTCTTTTTGGTATACACTTCTTGTCATCCTTCCTAGTGTCAGGGTTTGTTGACTGTTTATAGGATGAATCCCCAGGTAGGGCAGTCTCTGGGTGGCCTTTACTTCAGCCCCTGCTCCACACATTGTCTCCCTTATTGCTCCTGTGAGTGTTTTGTTCTCTTGCTTAGAGGAACAGCCCTCCATTTGTCATTGAAAGAAAAGTGAGGTGCCTCATTAGTGCAATAAGCAGCATGCCAGTCTCAGGAAGAAAAATTGTTGGCAAATTTCAAATCTTTTACCATATTTTTATAGAAGTTCCTGAAACATATTTTTCTGATAAGTTATATCAGGAAAATGTCACATGATAGATAGATAGATAGATAGATAGATAGATAGATAGATAGATAGATAGATAGATAGCAGTATACAAATAGCAGGCAATGTTTGTAGACATTCAATCCATGTCAAGTAGCTATGTGTAGGAACCCATATTGAGGTTTAGTTGCTTTTGGAAGCAATTAAAATGACTCCATCAAGATTATGACAATTTCTCTCCTCTCTAAATGGTTTTGCCTGAAGACATGACTGATAGTCATGATTCATCGGAGACTTTATTATTTGCCCTTGGTTCTCTATGATGTTTCCAGATGATTACTAAACTCCGTGGTGGTCCATCACCAGGTGGTGATAGAGACAATTCATCAAGTAAGAGGACGGAACATTACCTTAGAAGCTAGAAATGGGCTACAAAGCTAGGTCAGGCCCAAGTCTCAAAGACATAGGCCCCTGTTGCCCTGATAGTTAAGGTCAAAGTCTACCATCATCCAGATAGCTTTGTACAGCCTGGAGAAATATGAAGGACCCCCTTCATTGGCAGGGCTTCCCCCTTCTGTGACCTTGTCTGGGGTGTTTGAAAACCCCATACACATCTCTACCTGCAGAATGTCACGTAGCCTTGGTTAAGATTACAGGTTCAACTTCCTTTCTTCTGATAAGAACCTGTTCATCTAGCACCTGAGATTCCTGAAATGTTTCCCCAGGCTAATCAGGCATTTTGGTACTATAAGCCTTCAGCCAATGACCTTTACTCATTCTGGATATTCTGACGCCCATCTCCATAGTTGTATAAGCCTCGATTCACCACAAATAAAGTTGATCTGCCTCCCCAAAGCTGGATCCAATATGTCTTTATAATTTTAAGTAATCACAGGTCTTCTGAACTCCCTGTCTGTCCTCTCTTCTCCAGTCCCCTCAGAGACCAATCTTGGCCAATGTTCCCCAGGTGGCAAAAAGGATCCACAGGCCCCCAGGACTTCCTCTCACATGTTTTGTTCTATTCTAGGGTTAGAAAGAGTTAGCAGGTTTTTTTTTTTTTTTTTTTGCTAGTTGGCTCTTTCTACATATATAACGATGCTCATGATGCCAGACCCCATCCTATCCCATAAAGAGAAAAAAAATGTATCTTAAGTGTACCATAAGAAGAGATGGCTGAGCATTAACTACAGAATTACCTGCTGCATAGGGCAATGGTCTTTAGAATTCTCCAGTTGGGAGAATTGTTTTTTTAGTTAGGGTAAGTGCAGTTTTCCCGTTTGTAGTCTACACCATATGAATGAGGACTGTGTGAACACCCACTATGTAGCTCTGAAAGGTCTACATGAGTTTCTCGGTTGTATAATCTTTAAGGGCCACGAAAATGTTCCTCTGCTTGCTCAGTGTTTGGCCTTGGTCAGAGAACTTGGTTATGGAGCGCCAGACTGCAGCACCGTGAAGTAATAGTATAGCATGAACCTTTAGCAGGTTGGGACTGCTGAGCCATATTTGTGAAAATTACTCAATGATGATCAGCGTTGCTTTAGGATTCCTTATTCCTTCCCACCACAATAGTTTTGGATTTGTTTTGTTTTGTTTTCTCATGTCATTTATTTGTAGGGGAGGGTGTCCATGCCTTGGTACTCATGGAGACTAGAAGATATTTTGGGGGCAGTGGGTTCTTTCCTACCTAATAGGTTCCCTGGATCAAACTGGGGACAACAGATCTACCAGAAAGAGCCTTAAGCAACTGAACCATCTCATTCAGCCCCGATTATAGATGCTATTGGACATTTAAAGTCCTACTCAAGCCAACAAGGAGACAAAGGCTGTTAAACGAGATACCTCATTCAAGGAAAGACTTGATGAAGATTGAGTAGAAAGTATCCCAGAGAAGTATGTATGGTTTTCAAAAACAAGGACTGGTCTCATTGAGGACTGGGGAGTAGAGGGAAAACCAATGAAGGAGTTGGTAGAAGGGACCCAGACTCAGAAGAATTCTTTGTCTTCTGATTGACTGACAGATCTGTAGGGTCGAGACTTGTTCCATCATTTGCTTGAAAAGTAGCTTCAGGCCCCACCATCTATATCCCTGTAAATACACTAATTTTGAAAGTGAAACACATTGAGGAATAAAGGAAAATGGAAGGGTGTTGCAAACACTCTTCATACAATGGAGAATAGCGTATGAAAAAGACAAAAAGAGATTAGACATGACACAGCTGGAATAAAGGAGACAGTAACAGGAAACTGTTATATTTTGCATGTAGAGGTCCATCAAATGAAGGTTATGTCTTTTCTCCTGGCAAAGTGTGGCTATTTTAGACATCTGTTCCCTTTCCCTTAATTTCTTAATCTGCTCTACTAGAGATCTCATACAATTATTTTTTAATGTCATCAATCACTATAAATACAATTGTTGACTTATATACAAATACACCTCACATATGAGACAGCCTTACTTAACCACATACACAATGAGTTAATACAAGGATGTTAGCCCAAACCAAAATTTAATTGAGTTCAGATTCTTTTAAAATCTTGACAAAATTATTGAGATACACAAAGCATTAAATTCTTGTCCATAAAGTTAGCCCTTTTTAAATGCTACTAAACGTAGATCAATAGTCTAAGGAAGCTGAGAGTATTTATATAAGGCTCAGAAGCCTTAGACTAGAAATATACAAGCTAATTACATATAAACCTCAGACACTTATAAGATTCATTCTTTGTAAGCCTTCTGTAAGTGTAAATGTATGTGACTCATCAAAGGTTTTAATATAATCCTTATAGTAATATATCATGATGTTATTAAAGAACCAGAAATCATATATATGCTATTCTCAGTGTTCCTTAAGTTATCTTATTTTCCTTTTCAAAATATTGACATGGGATAAAGAAAAGAAAGGAAAATTAGACTTTTTGAGTTTATGATATTATGTTTCTCATAACAAACATAAGTGTCTTGAGAGTTACCATTCATGTCCAAATTTAGTGTACGTTGTCTTTGTACACTAACTTTGTAAATGTAAGCTTTGTCAATGACTAATTAATACCTATATAAACTTATGCTTATACTCTAGATAAATTATAGATGTCATTAGAAGATGCAATATTCATTGATAGTGTGACACATCTGGTATATGGAAAGTCAAAGGCTTTGTTTTGTATAGTTCTTTTTACCTAATGATATTTAACAAAATTGTGATTTTCATAATACAAAGACTTATATAACTGAGAACCATAAAAAAGTTCAAATTTTCATTGACATATCTATTATGCTGTTTTTTCCAGAGAATCACTTGTATGATTTTATATATTATGTATTCAGCGTATCATAAAATATTTTCTGTTATATGCATATTATAAACATAACAATAGACTAATGAAGTCTATATAAGACTCCAAACATAGCATTATCTAAAATCATCTTCTTTGATGAAATATTGGCTTTAATGTTAATAATGTTGTAATATATACATATATCAAATTTTATACTAACATATATAATCTCATCCTATTATATATAACAAATTGTCTTTTAGCAATATGTATAGAATTATCTGGAGTTTATAAGAATTAAGCTTGTTCTATAATCTCATTATGCAAGAGATATAAGATCTCTGAAAACATGCATTTGTAATTTTATAAGCATATATAAGTTTTAATAAAGTCATATTTTAAACGATACATATATATGAATATTCATGGTAATTAACCCATAAATATACTCTTATTAAGGATTTTTAACTGCATTTAGATTTTAAAATACATTTTAGTTTAGTTCTGTAGTTATGTATTATAGTATTTATATATCTAATGAAACTCAAATTTACAAACCTTTATATATCAAATAAATGTCACAAAACCATTATATCTGATTCTTCATATGCAGTTTTCCAAATGTATTTAAAATAACTTGTTCTGGTCAAACAAAAGTTTGTATTTTTTATTACCCCTTAAGTTTCCAGAAAGAACAATATAAGACTTGGTTCCGCTTCAGAGGCTATTTTAAAAGAAAATCTTTATCAAAATGTATGTATGCATCAAGTACAATATTTGGTAATTTAAAAACCATGTTGTGGCTTAAAATGATATTTTATATAAATATGAAATCAACTTTTAATAAAGTCTTTATTTCAAATGTTTATTTGTATCAAAAATGCTTCCTTTAGAAGTTTAGATACCCCTGATAATGTCCTTAAGCCATTTTAGTGATTTATAAATGTAGTTAATAGACTCAAGTATGGTAGTTTTAATAGATATTAAGAAGCATATTTAGGTATTCCAAGTTTCTGGGCTAATATCCACTTATCAGTGAGTACACACCATGCATGTTCTTTTGTGATTGGGTTACCTCACTTAGGATGATATTTTCCAGTTCACCCATTTGCCTAAGAATTTAATGGATTCATTGTTCCTAATAGCTGAGTAGTTTTCCATTGTATAAATACACCACATTTTCTGTATCCATACCTTCATTGAAGGACATCTGAGTTCTTTCCAGCTTCGGGCTATTATAAATAAAGCTGCTATGAACATAGTGGAGCATGTGTCCTTATTGCATGCCAGGGAATCCTCTTGGTATATGCCCAGGAGTGGTATAACAGAGTCCTCTGGTAGTATCATGCCCAGTTTTCTGAGCAACTTCCAGACTAATTTCCAGAGTGGTTTTACCAGCTCGCAGTCCCACCAGCAGTGGATGAGTGTTCGTCTTTCTTCACGTCTTTGCCAGCACCTGCTGTCTCCTGACCCCGGGAGATACAGAGACAAAATGGGGAGCAGATACTGAGGGAAAGACCATCCAGAGATGGCACCATCTAGTGATCCATGCCATATACAGTTACAAAACCCAGACACTATTATTGATGCCCACAAGTACTTGATTACTGGAGCCAGATATAGCTGTCACCTGGGAGACTCTGCTGGTGTATGACAAATACAGAGGGGGACACTCTCAGCCAGACATTAAACTGAGCACAGGGTCCCCAATGGGGGAGCTAGAGAAATGACCCAAGGAGCTGAAAGGGTTTGCAGCACCATAGGAGGAACAACAATATGAGCCACCCAGTACTCCCAGAGCTCCCAGGGGCAAAAAACATCAACCAGATAGTACACATGGCGTTACCCATGGCCTCAGATGCATAGGCAGTAGAAGATGGCCTTGTTGGACATCAAAGGGAGAAGCCCCTGGTCCTGGAATGGCTTATGGGACTTTCGGGGGGCGGGGGGAAACTAGGAAAGGGGAAATCATTTGAAATGTAAATAAAGAATATATCTAATAAAAAAAAGAAGCATACTTAGGATTGGGAATGGGGGGAACAACTAGAGAGTCCCAGATGACAGGGAAGCAAGAGGTTCCCAGGATCCAATGGGGATGACATTAGCTGAAATACCCAGCAAAGGGGCGAGAGAATCTGAAGAGACCACCTCCAGTAGATAGGCATGGCCCCCATTTGAGGGATGGGGCCACCCACCCATCACAAAATTTTTAACCCAGAATTGGTCCTGCCCAAAGGAAAGACAGGGACAACAAAAAGAATAGAGCAGAGATTGAAGAAAAGGCCATCCAGAGACCGCCCCACCTAGGGATCCATCCCATCTGCAGGCACCAAACTCAGACACTGTTACTGATGTCAAGAAGTGCTTGCTGGCTAGTGCCTGGTATGACTGTTCTCTGAGAGGCTCTGCCAGCACCTGACTAAGACAGATGCAGATACAGCCAACCATTGGACTGAACCTGGGGTCTCAAATGGAAGAGTTAGGGGAAGGGCTGAAGGAGCTGAACGGGATTGCAACCCTATAGAAAAACAATACTATCAACTAACCAGACTCGCCAGAGCTCCCAGGGACTAAAGCACCAACCAAAGAGTACACATGGCTCCAGCCACATATGCAGCAGAGGATTGACTTCTCTGGCATCAATAGGAGGGGAGGCTCTTGGTCCTCTGGAGGCTTTTTGCCCCAGCATAGGTGGATGTTAGAGGGGTGAGGTGGGAGCAGGTGAGTGAGTGGAGGAGCTCCCTCATGGAGGCAAAGGGGACAGGGACAGGGCATGAGACTGGGGGAGTGTAAGGGAGACCAGGAAGGGGAACAACATTTGAAATGTAAATAAATAACCAATTAATAAAAAAATAAAGACGCATGCTTAATTTTATGAAATAAGGGAGTGTGGGTTTATCAGAAGTATGAAGAGATACTTAAGCCCAAATTATATTTATTACAGAATAAAACAAATTAAGACCATCTATCATCTGTTTCTATGTTGCAAATCATACTGCTCTCTGTTTTTTAAGACTTTATTACAAAGCAAGGGTTTAAGGTTCAAAGTGGCCTTTTTTTTTTTCAGTCTTGAGACTCAGATTAACAATTTAATGCTTGTTTTTTTGTTTGTTTGTTTTTTAAGGATGTTGTTCATTTTTCTTTCTAAGTTTTGGACCTTTGGTTGTATTGGGCTTAGGGGTTGGGGTTGTGTTTTGAGAGCAAACTCAATGTTGGGTTGGGAGCGGTGGGGAAGAGCTTGGATGAGGGGAAGACTAGAATCAAAATACATTTAAATTTAAAATTGTTTTAAATAAGAAAAATGTATGCACATTTACTCTCACTTAAATAATCTGCATCAGGTTTTCATTTGTTTTGTTTTGTTTTGTTTTTAAAGCGTTAACTGTTGGGTCCTGTGTGGGAGTCAAGAAAACTCACCTCAAATACAGAAGCTTAAAATTGAAAGCTTTCTTTCCTGAGTGCTAAGGGAGACAGCCAGTTTAGGCTCTGAAACATGTCCCAGAAGGGAGATTGTACAGCATTTTTAAAGGATGAGAACACAAACAGGGAGAATCCAAATCCAGAGGAGAGCTAGAGGGACCCGCAGTGTCATCCAATTGTATCTTGACATTATGGGTAAAGCAAGGGAGTACCTGTTGGAGACTGAGCCTATCCAGGGCACCTGGAGTCAAGGCCCCTAATTCACTCTCCTAGACATTAGGTCTGGAGCTCAGAGTAATAAAGGGACAAAGGAGCAGGTCTTCTGCATATAGTTACTTCGGGCATAATGGAAAATTTTGTTATATATTTTTATAACTTATGCACCTTGACTTAGATAACAGCAATTTCTATAATCTATACTGGTTAACAGAAAACAGAAGTGGGATAGAAGTTTGTTCCTAGGCCTGAGAACAGGAACTTGTTTGACCCTGCCAGCAGGATGGAGTTGCCCTGGAGATGTGTGGACTCAGACAGCTGTTGACAACAGAAGCTGTTCAGCTATAGCAAGTCCCCAGCTCCGCTAGGGCCTGGGACCTTGAATTTAGTTTCTCCCTATGATGAATTACTTAGAATAAGTTTCTTTTGCTTGTTCCCACATTAATGTCTTAATATCCACTTTTCTGTTAGTCTAAAAGCCTTTGAAATGACAGGTTTTTTTTTTTCAGCCAGTTTTTGCCTCAGCAAAAGGCAAAAAAGGAGATAGTGGCTTCTGAAAGTTCAAAAATTGTCCTTTAAAAAAACGTTCCTAGCCAGGCAGTGGTGGCGCACGGCTTTAATCCCAGCACTTGGGAGGCAGAGGCAGGCAGATTTCTGAGTTTGAGGACAGCCTTGTCTACAAAGTGAGTTCCAGGACAGCCAGGGCTACACAGAGAAACCCTGTCTCAAAAAAAATAAATAAATAAAAACAAAAACAAAAACAAAAAATGCTCCCTTTGAAAGACAGCCTACTCTCATGGACACACATTTAATTTGTGACAATTTCACACTTAAGTACCATATTTACATCATTTTTATCTCTCCCTCTCTTCCCTCCAGTCCCTCCCATCCTACCCTCCTTCACTCTTAAATTCTTGACTTCTTTAATTACGATTCTAGTTTTCTTCTGTTGCTGTGATAACATATTCATCAGAACCAACTTACAAGTTACAGTCTACCATAAGGAAAACCGGGGCAAGAGCTTGAAGCTGAAAAGAGTTATGAGTGCTGCCCTGTGGCTTGTTTACCCTAGGTTGCTCAGCCTGCTTTCTCATACTGCCCAGGCCCACCAGCCCAGGGATGTACCATCATCCAAGCTTTGAGAAGGCTGGACCTTCTCAAATTAATCAGCAATCAAGAAAATACCCACAGACATTTCCACAGTCCAGTCTAACATGAGTAATTCCTCAGCTGAGATTCTTTCTTCCTAGGTGTATCTAGGTTTACATAAGATGACAAAACGGTGACAAGCTACTTGGCCCATTTATTATTGCTTGTATATCTTTAAGACTCACCACTTGAGATCAGATTAGTTATCAAGGGCAGGCCCCTGGAGAAAATTTAATTTTCTCCTCTCAGCAACATTAAAGCCTGTAGCTAGCTCTTCATAGGCCCAGGGTAGCCGCCTGTGAAATTCCCTCTTTTCATGTTGGCATGTCAACTGCTGTTGTCATGGTTCAGGCCAAGTTTAGGCAAGTGTATTGTTGACATTTTGCGGATACAGCTTTCCAGTTGGTTCTCCAAGATGCTATCTCATAGTAGACTTGAAACGGGAAATTTAACAATTGGGTTTGGCCACCCCATACTCAATCGTTTTCTCCATTTTAATGAGTTGTAGCTCTCTATAATAGTCTTCATCTAGTGTAAAATGTAGTTTCTTTAATGAGGGGTGAGAACTACACTTATCTGTGGGTACCAAGACAAGTACTTGGAATGCTATAGGAAGTTATACTAGTTAACAATATGGCAGTATGAGGTGGTATGTTTTATAGAAAGTTAAGGAAAGAAGAAATATGTTTTGTGGATGTGTAGTCAGGTGTGGGGAAAGGTGGTACTTTTGCTGGCTTATGCTGAGGCATCCCTTTCCCCCTGAGGGACCAGTCATTCGAAAGTATAATAGAGAGTAGAGCTTGTTCAGGGCATGGGAAAGGAAGTAGGGGGAGGAGAGACAGAGAAAGGCAGAGAGAGGAGTAGAAGCAGACCATGAGTGCATGGAGAGAGAGGGGGAGGAGAATGAAGAAAGAGGGAGAGGAGGATGGAGTGGGGGGAGGAGGAGCAAGAGGACCAAGCAAGAACAAGAGAGCAAGAGAGTGAGGAGGGGTCAGGCATCCCCTTTTATAGTAAGTCAGGCACACCTGGCTGTTGCCAGGTAATTGTGGGGTGGAGCCTAGACGAAATGCCAACAGTAGGGGTGAGATCTACACTTATCTGTGGGTATCAAGACAAGTATCTAGAATGCTGTAAGGCATTACACTGGTTAAGAATGTGGCAGTAGTAGGTTCTCAGGGTTCTCTGACTTCTCTAGTCAAACACATTTGGCTGTTTATCACACCAGGCATGAATTTCCTTCCACGGATGGCCTTCAAGTCTAATTAGACAGCTGTTGGCTAACTCCAAGACAAGAGTGCTAAATTTTAAATTGAGCATACTAAAATTAATATTAAGTTTAGCCCCTGACATACATTTTGAGAAGTTAAAATCAAGTTGGTTATTTTCAGTGATTCTAGGGGCATATTAAGTCTTGCCCTGTAATATCGTCATATGCATTGGGTTAAAGGCACATCTTAAGGAACAAAGATATTCCTTCACATGTTCACCAATGAGTTTAGAAGCAGTTCAACCAAAGCTTTCCTTAAGGCCCTGATGTATGGAGAAGAAACATAGCCCCTTCTCAGAAGCAGGAATATGATCATCTGATCCAGTAATGGCCTGAGGCCAGGAAACTGTGGATTCAGACCCTAAGGGACTGCGGTCATCCCTCCCAAGGCAACTGCATGCTGTCTGCTTTGCTTTTGAGATGCCTGTGTCCTGTTTGTGTCATGTTGTTTGATTAACTCCTTTCTGATTTTATCCCATTGTATAATATTCCTTTGCTGACATTGCCCTGTTTTGCACATCAAGAAAATGGTATATAATGGTACTGGATTTCTTAATAAACTTGTTTGCATGATTCATCAGCATGTGGAAGACCTCCTGATACCAAAGGTTCTTATCTATCTTGTATTTTCTTTATCTTCCCATTTCCTGTCCACCTCCCACTGAGAACCCTGTTGCTAAAGAATGAAGACCTGCTGGTCCAGGTCAGATAGCCCTTTTTATGTGTCTTAGCCCCAACACCAAATGGTGAATAGCTCTAATTAGTGGAGGGTGATCAGTACCCTACAAATGGGATATGCTCTTCTGACATCAATATGAAACCTCTGCACATACCTCCTGGGTAAAACAAAAACAAAAACAAAAACAAAAAAAACTCTCAGTACTAGCGTTTACTACCTTAGTCATCTGCAGCCACAGAATAAGCAGCACTTACCCCCTTAGCTCAGAGTCCCGTGAAATTTAATGTTGATGAATCTCTAATGGGACTGTTGCTGCCTGCATCAAGACAGTTATCAGAGACACAAACTAATACACAAAATGACACACATACCAAAAGTGAGCTTATATTAAGAGGGCACTGTCCTATCATGAAACAACTAATCACCTAAAATTCTCCCTAGAGCCACCCACCAGCCTACCACAGACTGTTCTCCATGCCTATAAAAACTTAACAACTACCTATGAGAATTCTGGAAAGAAGGTATGTCAGCAGAGAATGACTGAGATTAGAACTGCAGTCATGTGGAAAGGTCAAATGTTGCAGATCCAGAAGCTGTTGGCTTATCTTGGGCTAGTTTTCAGTTCCTTGACTGCATGAAAACTAGTGTCTTATAAATAGATTTAAAAATAAATAAATAAAATAAACATTTGCAATCTATTAACGTAGCATGCTTTCTATCAACCCAAAACCTTAGAATGTCACCAGATAGCATCTGAGGCTTACAGAAAATCTCCCACCTCACTGTATCTGCCTCAAGTGATGATATTGCATGAAAGCTGGCCTTGGTTGATGACTATCCTTGCTTTGTAAAATTGTGGAGTTTCATTAAACTGCGTCCATGTTGGAACATGGAATCTGGGGTAACCTAACTCCATCTTGCTAGACCATGGATACACAAATATAATTCTAGAATAAGGTAACTCTTGTTCCCCATAAAGTGAGAGCTCTGGATTTTTGTTGTTGTTGTTGTTGTTGTTGTTGTTGTTTTGTTTTGTTTTGTTTTGTTTTGTTTTGATTCATTGTTTTGGTTTTGGTTTTAGACAGCACAATAGAAAATGCTCCAAAATTTAGCTTGATTCAAATGTAAGCAGACAAGGTCCTAAGAACGCCCAACAGTTAATCATTCTTCAGACAGTAGAAACAGTTTATGTCATATCAACTGGTAATATAATGTAACTCAAGGAAGTCCAAAGGGCTGCCACAGTTCAGTTATAAAGTATAGATGAAAAGTCTAAACCTGGGAGTGTCAAGTCAAGCTGTATGGAGAAACTATCAAAGTGAATTATTCCGCCAAAGAAACTGTGACCTTTCCTGAAATATAGCCAGAAACCATTCAGCAAGTGTCTCGACCAAGCCTTAGAAAACTACAAGTATTTTAAAGCATTTATCTTCTCTCAAGACTTAGAAAACTACAAGTATTTTAAAGCATTTATCTTCTCTCAAGACTTCTTTATAAACCGGCACAAAGACCATACAGAGTCCAGACCTTGAGAGCTTACCTGCAACTTTCCAGATCATAAGACTGAAGAGCTAGTATGCTCTTCACAAATAAGGCCAGGTTTAAATTTAAATTCATTCTCCTTTCTGTGCATTTACAGGTAACCAACATGGCGGAGGGGGGGTGAAATGGGATAAAGCTGCCAGCAGTTGCTGCTATCAGCTGACACTGGGTTTAAAGGACACTTCCAAGGAGGTACAAGTGGACAGTGGCAAGAAGTTTACTACTTAACAGCTATATGCCACACAGTATTGGTTGGGCTTTTATGTTAGTGCCAGGTTGGGGACCCATTTGCAAAGCATGCTTTTCTGAGCTTGCTCTCTGTGGTTTGTCCTTCTGAATACTTAAATGTCTTGGGTGTGGGATTCAGGACTGACACTAACCCAGATTGTTGAGGGCAAGACGTCTATTAAAAGAATTATTAGCTCTGTGAGAAGACAGACAACATGGCAGGGAATCTGAGGAGAATCAGTCCCACAGGGAGGAGGGATAGGGTGTTATTCTTATAGATCTCTGAGAAAGAGGGAAGATTTCATAGAATACACCTGTACTAGGGCTGTCTGGCTCCAACAAGTGACAGAGAAGATGCAGGTGGGAAGTACTTTCAGGTACTCCAGAAAGGCTTCATACCTGCGCCAGAGGCATAAGTCAGTTTCTGTCAACCCCAGTAGGGTTTCCAGCCTTCCCCCTTGCCAACTTGTTTTTCTTATATGTTATTTCTCTAAGACTTTGCTTAAGGCTTTCCTCTTTGCCCAGTACTCCTACCTTGCTGAGAATTTCCCTACATTCCAACCATGGGTGCTTTCTTAGCAAACCATTGTGCTGCTGGTTGCCTATATCAAAAGTATTACTGGCAGCTTAAGGACATAAACCCACAGCCTCAGTTTCCCTGTATTCCCAAGAAATTAAGAAACAGAAATTGGTAAGGAAAATTGGGCTCATTTTTGTCAAGAACTGAGGAGAGAAATGCATTAGATTCCCTCTCCCAGGCAGAGTGATAGTTTTATAGGAAAGGTGAAATAAAAGCCAGAAAGTATTCATATGCTGATCTGTGGGATGAACTGTCAGACTTTGTGCAATGTCTCCCCAGGAGACACATTCCCCCCTCTTTTGGTATCAGTGGTTCAGCCTGTTCTCTACTCAACCACAGATTCCTGGGTCCATTAATCCTTTAAGGTTTATGTATCACTTTGGGGAAATCTTGAATAGGTGGCAAGATTACTTTCACAGTGAACAGTCCCATTCTAGCTGTCCTGTTCCTAGCATTAAAAATCCTGCCAGGTATGATGGTAAATGCTTCTTAGCTCAGCTACTAGAAAGTCAATGAAGCAGAACCACAAGTTTGGAACTATCTATCTCAAAATGAAATGAAAAAGAGCTTAATAACTGGCCAGGTAGCTCGGTGCTTAAAGGTGCTTAATGCCAAACCTTACTATCTGAGCTCAGCACTATTTGTTAGAGAAAGAGAGCCAGCCTCCACAAGTTGTCCTCTGAATATACTTGAGTTCTGTGGTTTACATGTGTGAATTCCAATGCATACACATACAAGCACACACATACACACACATACACACACACACACACACACTAAAATGTAAATTCATTTAAAGAAGAATTTGGGGTAAGCATACCTCATTAGTAGAGCTTTTGCTTAGCAAATGCAGGGTTCTAAGGTAAATGTTTAGTACCATATGTTGTGTTTTATAAAAATCCAGGACTAATATACCTCAAAATCCCAGGAGTCCCAGAGTCAGATCATGATGAAAGACAATACATATGGCCAAGGGCAAGCAAGTGTCTTCTGTAATATATCTGTAGCAAATATATTTTTAGGAATTATAAGAGGTCAGATGTGCATTTGCCCTCTTGGGTCCATAAAATGCCGTTTCTTTAAAATACTCCACCACCTCTGGCTCTTCCAATCTTTCTGCCTCTTTAGATCCATTAACCTTGAGGAGAGGTGTGAGGGCCCCAGATTGGCTGAAGGATGGATGATGCCTCAGGCTCCAATAATATATAAACACAAGGAGTGTTTTGTTCTGCAGACGTCCAGGATTCTGGGGTCTCACATTACCAAAATAGAGAGACACCCAAGGGAGTCTGCAGGCCTGATTTAAAGCACACTAAGGAATTCCAGGGTAGGCGACCACTCTGTTAATCTGTTGGGTCCATCTCTATAGACATTCCATTACCAGGGTGTTGGAGCTGGAAACTTGCTAGGGAGGACTGGAAACTCTTGTCTGAGGAAGTAGCTGAGGAAGTCTGGAAACTACTGGTGACCTATTGTCCTTGCCTTAGGCCAAGTGGTGGAGCAGCTTCGGAGGCCTGGAATTGCCTGGAATTGCCCAGTTCTTGGAAACAGATTTAGCCCTAGTTTCCTTAACTGCAGATTTGAAGACTGTTGTGGAATCAGCCTTCTCAGAGGAACAAAGACATCCCATCCTAGGCTGAGTATACAATTACAGTCTCTTTCTCTCTGCCTAATATCTAGTTGTTGGTCTCTGTGAATTACCATATACTTCAAGAAGAAGCTTCTGTGATGAGGGCTGAAGAATACATAAGACTTTCGCAAGTTCAAGCCAGACAAATCATAGCACTGAGTAAGGGAAGAGGCACAAAGTTCCACCCTTAGCCAAGAAACTTTGACAATGAGAGCTGCTTGGACAGGAAAAATCAATTATCTTATCGTCACTGGAGTGAAGCTGTGTATATCAACCTTCCCTCAAGCCTCATGACTAGTTAGTCAACAAAAACATCAGTGCTATGGTTTTTAATTGCTATTTGCTTCTGGTTTTGTTTATTAAAAGAGAAAAATGGGGGAAAGTCTTGGAGGACTTGAAGATTGGGAAGGAATATGATTAAAAGAAATTTCAAGAGGAATAGGAAAACAGATCAGAAGTTAAATGGCTTCCTGTTGTCCTGCTAAGTATGGTTGAAGTCTGGCATTGCTCAAATAGATATCTGAGCTCAGGGCAATATGGAAGACTCCCTTGATTGTAGGGCTTCCTCTTCTCTGGCCTTGTCTGGGAAGTTCACCACCATGACCACCACACCACCACCAACACCAACACCACATCCCCAACCACCACCACTACTACCACCACCACCACAACCACCACAACCACCACAAGCACCACAAGCACCACAAGCACCACAATCACCACCACCACCACCACCACCACTACCACCACCACCACCACCACCACCACCACCAGGCTGCTACCTGAAGAATGTCACATAGTCTTGGTTAAGATTACAGGTTCAACTTCCTTTCTCACAATAAGAACCTGCTTAGCTAGCACCTGAGATTCCTGAAATGCTTCCCCATGCTACTGAGGCATTTCAGTACCCTAAGGCCTCAGTCAATGACCTTTCCTCTTCCTGGATGTTTCCACCCTCATTCTCCAAAATTGTATAAGCCATAAGCCTGAATTACCCCAAGTAAAGTTGATCTGCCTCCCTGTCACTGGTCCGTGTCATCATGAACCGTACATACTCACAGGGCTTCTGAACCCACCCCGTTCCACCCACATCTGTTGGCTCTGCTCCCTTTACCCATGTGGACCGATACTGGCCAACAATCCCAAAGGGCAGGGAGAGTGACATCTTTCTGCATTAGGAAGAGGATCAGAGCTTAGATCTTCAGAACCCATGTGAAGGGCATGGCTGCTCACTTGTAATCCCAGCTCTGTATGGCAAATATCTGGAACAAGCTGGCTAGCAAGATTAGCCTTTTGGGTTTGATTGAGAGGACATACCTTCTAAAGAAACAGGGTAAGGGTCAGTTGAGATGATTCCCAACATCAGTCCTAGGTTGAGCACATACACTTATACATGTGTCTATATATACGTAAACATTCCAGCACTCGGGAGCATGCCACATCCACATGAAAAGAAGAAAACGTTTAAGAGCAAGAGGTCTAAGAAGATCTGTGGTCATCCAAGTATCATCTTGGAATTGAACAGAAACATGGATCGAAAACACAGACAAAAAGAAAATAAGTGAACAATTTTTTTTTGTCTAGACCATGAATTGTGCTTGCTTTCCATCAGAAGAATGAGAGGCAGACAGGATACCAAATATAAGAAGACCTGAAAAGCACAGATGTGTATCTCTTTCACAATAGGCCTCAAAGTCCTAGACTATCACAACCAGTTTCCAACTCCTTCCACATAATAGAATAAAACAAAAGCTCCTTCTGTGTGCAGAAGAAACTAAAGAAAAACACTGGGTAAGTCATGACGCACTGCCCTAACCATTTTAGTTATGCAATAAGCCAGTAGTTGGGTCCTCATTAGCTTGCTCAATGTTGTTAGTGGAGCCAAAAATGACTGTGCAGATGTGTGCCTCCTTCCTGGTATGTTATGACAGAGATAGCTCCCATCATCCTGGATTATAACATGAATGAAAAAAAAAAAGAAAGAAAGAAAGAAAGAAAAAGAATAGGAACCTAAGGATGGGAGGATTTTGTCCCCAAACCTGAAATTGCAGTAAATCCTTAATCTGAGTACCTAATGCTGTTAGGGAGTAGCAGCAAATGACTAAACGACTAGATAATATAGAGGTGATATTTTATCAGGAAATTAATTCCTGACATCTAGAATACACCTACTCTCTAAGCCTTATTTATTCTAGGTTCATGTTTTGTTCGTATGGATAATGAATTTCCTCATTTCTCCTTCAGGATCCTTTTTAGATAAACAAAGGACTAATCTTTCCTCCACCTGTTCTTGTCACTGATCAGATCTTTCTCAGCATGACTACCTCAATCTAATTTCCATAGCATGGGGAAGATGTTTTAAAGGTTCCTGTTTTTAATTGACATTAATGTTTGTACTTATGAGTTCTTATGTGCGCCATGTGGGTGTGTGGTGCCTGTGGAGGGCAGCAAAGAGTATCATATCTCTTGGAGCTGGAGTTACAGGCAATTGTTAAGTCATTTACTGTTAGTTCTGAGATCAAAACTCAAGTCCTCTGTAAGACCAGTATATGATTTTAACTGTGACCTATTTGCCTCTCTAGTCCCTTGATTGGAGATATCCATTGTAAAATATTTTTACCCACTTCCTCCTGGATCTCTCCAATCCCACTCTTTCTTTCCTTTTCTTCTCTCTTAAAAACTTTATTGTTTTAATTAATGACTATGTGTGTGAATCTGAAGGAGATTTATGTGCACAACAAGTGTGCAGATACCCACTGAAGCCTGAAGGCATTGGAAATTTTAGAATTGGAGTTATAATAAGTTGAGAGATATCTAACATGGATGCTGAGATACAAACCTGGGTCCTCTAAAAGAGCAGAAAATGTTCTTAATGACTGAGCTGTCTCTCCAACCTACTTTTCTTCACTTTTCATTTATAAGGAGGTGTCGAACTGTCTCTAAACTTTCAAGCTATCATAGAGTAAATGAGAGAGAATTTGAAACTCTTCGACAAATTGTGTAGACATCTGTTACCCAGGATTATGAACAGCATTTTTATGGTCTTCTGGCATAGTCAGTCGGTAGAAATTATTATAAGACTTGAACTTCACTAGCAATATGGCTTGGAAAATTATAGCATCAATTCCTAATCACATTTGGACAGGAGTTCAGCTTACATAATATGGTCTTAATGTTGTTTATAAGAACTTGTTGGAAGATAACTTTGCTTTGATAAATTAAACATTCTTTTAGCTGGGCTCTGATAAACAAATATGAATAAGCCACAGAGATATCAAGAAGATTTATTGAATAATACTGACAGTCACATCAAGGTTTCTGGGCTTTGTCTTTAACTTTCATTATAAATCCTCTTGCTACTCCAAATTTTTTATTATTAGAATGATAAAGTAAATGAGGCTTTTGTGCAATCAGTTTACATTTTACTACTTACTCTTATGATTGTTTATAAAAACTTGTTTTGATCTTGGTAAAGTCTTTTTTATTTAATTATTATAGATATTCAGGAAATATTTATCAAAGAATTCTTCCTTGCATTTTGGGAATGAATTCATGCTGAGGATAATAATTCTTTTTAGATATGCCAACAAAAGTAGATTTCATGTCTGTGATAAATTAATGAATGCAATCATTATTAATAATATTCTTTCTGGGTTGGACCAATAGATGACTTAAAAGTTAAGAACGTTCACTACTGTTGCAGAATCCCAGGTTCAATTTCCAGAAACCATATGGTGGCTTATGACTATCTTTAACTCCAGACACAGAGTATCCAAATCCCATTTGTGAATCAGTACATAGGTATATAGGTGGTACACATATACACATGCAGGTAAAACTCATACACAGAAAATATAAGGAAATAATTCGAAAATTTCTTTTTTAAATAATATTTTTCTGCCTTTAATCAATTTTATAACTATTTATAATCCCTCCATAACTTAGATCCAAGCCTCAGGTGCCCTGATTACTCCAGGAAGAAACAAACTTGACTCCAGATTGTAACTGCAAGTCTAAAGCTTCCATTAAAGCCTGTGAATTCTCAAGGGTCTATCCAGCCAGGCATTTTAATAATGGATTTTGTCCTCAAAAGAAACCTCATATCAGTTACTTAAGCATACATTCCGTTACTGAGATCTTTGAGTATAAGCCACTACTTAAATCTCAGGGAAGCAGTTTTATACAGATAGGAAACTATCCTACAAACATAAGTGACAAAGGCACACATTTAAACTTCACTTGTTCTGTTGGAAATTATCCTTCTAGACTGAGAGCATATTGAGTAAAAAATTATATTTTTTTCATAACCAAGAACGTGTACAGCTGATGCTTATTATATAGAGGTCTGTATGTTAGAAACATTACACAAAAGAGAATATGTATTATCCCTGCTTCTGGCTATCACTTGGAAGGCTACTACCCCAGCTCTATAGTTCACAAAAGGCCGCAGCAACACAATACAGCAGAAGGGAACAGGCAGTCTTACTGCATTTCCTCAGATGCTTCACATTATGATTTGAATGTGTGATGGTGTTTCTGTGCCTGGTGATCTGAATGCTTGGTCGCTAGTTGGTTGTGCCATTTGGGGAGGTGGTAGAAATGTTGGGTACAGGATCTTCCTAGACTCAAGAGTCTAGTGGAAGAAAGCCAATAGAAATACATATATAGATGCCTAGACCCCTTTTTCTCTACTTGCTCTCTGACCATGATATGAGATGCAGGTCATGCTCTCTTTGCCATGATGGACTAAAAATGAGTTAAATAAATCGTTCCCTACCTTGTGTTATGTCAGCAATGCAAAATCTGGCCATGTACAGTCCATTCTTTACTCCCATTGGGATTCCATTCTGAATTGACTTCCTTTGTCATTCTACTAAGTAACTTGTGTGCTCATTGGTTTTGTTATTTATTGATGATCTCACCCCTATTAGCATATAATCTCCCCAAAAGCAGGCATCTGTTATCTATAAAGTACAGTCTCTACATTTTCCTTATTCTCTGCTCCAAGTGTAACTTTCCCAGCACTTTTCGTTCTCTCCTATAACCAACCTTGCTCCCGTCCAACCCGTTGACCAGTCTCTCAGTCTGCTTTTCTTTCTAACTCATTAGTTAATTTGTCTATGACTTCTTGTATAACTACTCAGCTTCAAACACATCAGCAGCCTGAGCTCCCCTAGCTATTCTCTCAGACTGTACCTACCCTTTCCTTGCATTGCTGCCTGCCCCTTTTTGCAGAAGTCGGCATTAGTCCTTCCTCTTCGTCTCTCTAGTTTGACTCTCTGGTACTTCCCTTTTCTTCCTTAGCTCACTGCTCTCTTCCTTCTGGGTAACCTCTGTAATTTTCTTACTTCTAACTTTGCACCGAGATGTTGCATAAAGCTTAACCATTGGCCTCCTACTCTCTTTCACCATTTCCACTTTCTGAAGTCTTAAACACCCACTGTTTACAAAGCTACCTCCTCTGTAACATTGATCTGCTGAGCATATCAGAGACTAGTAGAGATGAGAGATTGTTAGGACACTGGGAAGTACCTCTTCCAGTTATTTCATTTAAGAGCAAGTCATTGAAACTAGTGTCACTATGAAGAATGAGAGCTCAGGTGGCATGGTCCATTTTGCTAGAAGCCTGGAAAAAATGGATTTCTTCGTCTTGCTCCTACATCTTGTTTTACGTTGTTTATAAAAACTGTTAAAGCTCTTTGAGTCATACCTTGCACTATGACTAATATAAGACCTTTTAGTACGTTGCCTCTAAAGTTCTTTTAAATGTCAACTGTTCGTTGATCTATAATTCTTTGATGTGTACTTCAAGATTTCAGCACAGGATCATGGTCAATTTTGTAGAGCCAGCTCACTTGTTTCTGTTTCTAGGGAAATGCTAATTTCAACATGAACATTGCTTATTCTAATCAATGCCACCAATGTTCTAATAGTAACTGATTATACCACAGTTTTGTGCTTACCAGTTTCACTGGCCCATAGTTTCTCTTTTATAAGGGTTACTCTGTGTGTGTGTGTGTGTGTGTGTGTGTGTGTGTGTGTGTGTGTTATAGGAGGCCTCAAGCCTCCTGACAAAGGTGCTGTTAAGGGGGAATAATGGTCTTGTAAGAGCAAGCATTCTTCCCCAGTGAGTAATCTCTTCAGCCCAAGACTCATAGTTTTCTCAAGACAATCCAGGATGATACCCTGGAATAACCCATGCCCTTAAGGATCACAAAGGAGGCTTTGACCATCCCTGGAGGAAAAAAAAAAAACTACCACCAACAAAAACAAACAAACCATGAGCTCTATTACCTTCATCCTGGCAGAAGTAGGGATAGAATCAGTCTCTCTTGGTGCTCTCTCTTTAGTTTTCTAATTCCTCTGTACACTTATAACTTCCCACCTTGGGCCTTCCAGATGTTTGTCAACCATTAAGAGATACAAACTATCAAGTCTAGGCAATTATAATGACTCACCTAGACAGCTCCTGAGGCAAAAGGACACCAGCTAGCTGACTCACCTTGAAATCAGATGCATTCAGAACTGTCTGGGAATTTCAATGCATTGAAGATGGACCAAAAACTTGGGAAGCATACTCCATACGTATTTGAAAATTAATGTTCTGTGGGACAAACTTGGCTGATAGAAGATGGGAGAACATAGGTGGCTGGCAGATAAAATCTACTTAAAACTCCTCTTGCCCCTATTAGATGGTTACAAGCCAAAGTGATTCCATATAGCACTTCCAAAAAATTCTAATGTGACTGAGCAACCATCTGTGTTTCTTATAAAGCTGTGACCACCTAGTGTTTTATTTTTATTCCTTCTCTGTTTCTCATCCATTTACCCTCATTATTGCTTCTCTAAGATGTCATCCCCAAATAATATGTTACCAAATATTTTACCTCTGGTGTCTATCCTCCTAATCAACATCAAAATTGATATCTAATAAACTCCATTCCCTCTCTCATCTTTTTCTTAGTTGGCCAATTATTCCACTCTGCTCAAGTTTCTATAACTTCTTCCTGTGTCCCTTTGAAAGTCTTCATCTTTGTTGTGTACTTACTGCTCTGTGGAATAATATACAAGTCTAACCCTGTACTTTCTCTTCTAATTGTTGAGTCCCTCAAGTCTGCTACCCACTGTAGCCAATTTAAACTTCTTGAAAAATATCATTTATGTTTTATTTCAACAAATTTTTGCAACTCCAAAATATTTTATACAATGATAAAATGCTCTTTTTAAGATTTATTTATTTTATGTATATGAGTATACCATTGCTCTCTTCAGACACACCAAAAGAGGGCATCAGATCCCATTACAGATGGTTGTGAGCCACCATGTAGCTGCTGGGAATTGAACTCAGGACCTCTGGAAGAGCAGTTAGCACTCAATCACTGAGTCATCACTCCAGCCCAAAATACTTTTCTTATAATAATATATTCTTCATGTATTTCACCAAATAATTGATGCAACCTATTCCTCTATCATGTCTGTATGTCTGTTCACTATTCCAAAAACCAGGCTTTGTGTTATCTCAGGAACAGGGCACAGCTGTACTTACTGAACACATGTTCCTTCTTGAAGCTCTTGTACGTCATGTACCTTAATAAACTACCTATGAAGGGAAGTCCCATTAAGAATTTGACAGTGCACTACGCATTAGTAATATGCTAAGTAAGTAGTAAATATTCTATCTTTAAATCCTGGCTGTACCCAAGTTAGAGAGAAAAAGACACCGAAATATATAATTTTGTACAAGCACTCATTTCCATATATCATGGAGGTTCAGAACCTGGATTACTTGTGTGGATCTCTATATGAACCATAGCATTGCGAATGCATTCACATTGACTTAGCAGAATAATAATTCCCTTTGGTGGAAATTTAGTATCCCTTCTGAAAGAATCTAGAGTACTGGGAGAGTTCTAACCATTTCTATACTTGGTTTCCCACACAACCCTTACTCTGCTTATTTGCTGATATGGGAGTGATTTGAAATGAAGGAAAGGACAAAGACTGTATATGAACATAACCCTTGTCAACAGTACTACTTTGTAGCCTACAGAGACCTAAGAAAGTAATCAGTAAACTCATTAAATAAGAGAGGGAAAGAGAATGACTTAAGGAATCCCTTATTTTCTCTGACTCAAATTATGCCTCCTTCATGAAACTTCTTCCAATTTCTTTTTTCATTATAGAAAAACATGAACTCTCCTAAATTCCATTTTTGGCTTCTGAGGGTTCCTTATTAGGTAGTAACTTATTTGTTTTCCTCCATGGAAACCTTCTTTCAAACTTTGTATTCCTATACAGTCAACTATAAGTTCTTGGAAGACAAACTAGTGTTTTATTCTTATTGATTTCTAGAATAAACAGAATGTCTAAACATTTTCCATTTCCTCTTTAAGAAACACAGATCGTGCTGTTCTTGGAGATTAAGAATTGTGGAAAAGACCTAGGCAGTTGTGGCACATGCCTTTAATCCCAGAACTCAGGAGGCAACGGCAGATGGATCTCTGTGAATTTGAGGCCGGCCAGGTTTATAGAGCAAGTTCCGGGACTGCCAGGGATACATAGAGAAACCTTATCTTGGAAAAGAAAGAATAATTCTGGAAAGGCAAAATTTATATAAATTCTACTTCCTAATAGTGACAAGTAAGGGAGGTTTATATTAGTTTTTGTTACCGCTTTAAGGTCCTTTACAAATATGCATATAATTATCAGACAAATAAATGTAAAACTGGTAAATAAGTATGATAAAATAAGATCAGTTAAATTGAAATGAAAAAGTAACAGGACAGGGACTTGAGAGATGACTGTTCTTCCAGAGGTGATAGGTTTAATTCCAAGCTCCCAAATGATTGTTCAAAAATATCTGTTGCTGCCAAAAAGAAAGAAAAAAAAGGAAAGAGGAGTGTCTTAGCAACCTGTGAGGTGGACCTCAAGAAACACTAGCAGGGCATGCAAGGCTAATGCTAAAACAATCGTGACTCTCCCTTGCCGATTCCATAGTCTACAGTGCTGTGGTGGATTTGCTCTAATGCTTATATTATGCTAATTGTGTTCCCAAACTTGCAAGAGAATCCACATGCTGCCCCCAGTTAACTTTGATGAGTAAAGTTACCAGTGGCCAGTGGCTGGGCAGGGAAACAGAGATGGGACTTTAGGAATCACCATACCAGGAAAGGAGAAAAATCAGGTCTGAGAAGTGTAGGATAGAGAGAAGGCCAACATGTGAGAGCCAGGGATGGTGGCCCAGGAGGGCTGCAGGCCTGCATCTGGGGTGTCCAGGATATGGAATTATTTTAGTAAGTAATAATTCAGGAATATGGGAGGGGAGTGTGTGTGCTTGCTATGTGGAAGTTTGGAAAGGCCCAATCATTGAGTTGTTTAAGGCATATTAATATAGAAGGCTGTGTGTGTGTGTGTGTGTGTGTGTGTGTGTTTCATTCAAGAACCCACAACACTGGATTTTTAGGAACTCACACTGCTGCCACCACCGCTGCCAGAGTGATTTAAGCAGGATTAATTGGCCCACTGCAACATACCGCAGTGTGTCATACTAACTACAACTCTTCCTTGAAGAACTTATACCACATTTTATTATGTCTAACTACAACTATTCCTTGAGGAAATTATATCACACTTGAATATGCCTTACTTAACTCTCCCTTGACTTACGGAGAATTTCATATAGTATGATTTAATATACGACAATCTTACACCATACAAAATCATTATATGTTTTAATTATATAGCATGATGCACTGGTGAATAATCAAAAATAGTCATGACATACTGACAAAGTATTCTTTCATAAATTAGATAACTTGGCCACTATCATTCATTATATTTTCTATACTGCTCAGTATGTTTTGTTTTATAATTTAAATTTCTCTATGTTATAAATGAACACATCTGAAGTATATAAACACCTATGCTTTGTTTTCATAACATAACTTTTAGGTAATAATTGAAATAAAATCTGTCAACATTTTGGTTTAATTTTTTAAATTATTATTGTATTTTTAATACCAGAAAAACTTTCTAGAAGTAAAATTGCACTTGCCATATGCCTTTAAGATATACATTTATTTTCTCTACCTTTAACAATTATAATCAGAAGTGATGTTAACATGTCAATTTTAGCTTTCCACTGTCTAGTTATTGCTGCAAGAATACCTTTTCTTTCTCGTTGACTTCAAATGGATAGCCTCCAGCTAACTGCTTAGTGGATTTTCTTCCAAAACTGTTTCTTCAAACTGATCATCTGAAAGTGAAGAACACATGATCGCAAAAAGGAAACGACTAGAAATTTCCTGCTTGAGAACCTCGGCTCCTGTTCCATCACTCGGCCATTAATTTATCTGCCTCGTATGCTGTCTGTGCATTTCCTAGAGCAAGCAGATTCCAGGATGCTTCTTTCTTGTATGTTCATGTCAGGATATAGCCAAGGGTTGTGGTAGTCATTCACCATTCACACACAGAAATGAAGTTATTTTTCCTATGAATTTGAGCTATAACTGATGTTCTATTTTCTACTATTACTCTTTAAGTTAAGCTTTTTTATTATTTGTCTAAGTGGTTTAGTTCAACAAAACTACGTCAGTGAGCCATTTTGTCAGTAGCCCTCCACACCCTCCTTGCTGAACTGCCTAGTAAAACAGGCCATGCAAACCCCTAATCCAGTCTTCTGGGGGTTGAATTTTACATAAGTGGCTTAGTCAATGTTACACCTCACTGTAACCTCTCTTGATGCACTTTTGTCGTGGGATTTTCCCTGTCCAATTACATTAGTGCAAAGAAGGTCTGTGATTGGATAGAGAAAAGGAGGCAGAGCTAGGAGTTGGGGAAACAGAGAGTAGTCAGTGGAGAAGGAGAAGCCAACATGGAGATAGTCAGACAGGAAGAAGAACCGTGGCCTCTGATGTAAACCCCTGTGAAAAATACCAGCCATAAGCAGCTAAGTTTTCACAAGGTTAGCAACGTTGGGATAAAGCCTTTATCATTATCAAGTGACTCTTAAATTACTGTATTGGTATCTTGTAAATTGTGATATTACTGATACATAAATCTGATTGGTTGAGTAAGCGTTAAGTGTTTGGATTTACTTGGTTACTGGAATGTGGGTCCGATGGTTACAGGGGTTTATGGCAGAGAGGGAACTAGCGGCTCCCGGGACAAGTGAGCCAGAGCGGGGAACACAGCTGGGAAGCTGTGGGGACTAGCTGGGAGAGAATAGCTCGGTGGAGAGAACACGCCCAGCGGGACCCCTCCCGAACATGGTGTCATAGCCTGCTAGTGCCCTGTACAAGAGTGAAAGGGGAAAGCCTTTGGAATGTAAACAAACAATATAGAAAATAAAAAAAAAACAATATATAAACTATGATAAAAAAAAATAAGAGTGAGAACATGGCCTGACAGGGCAGGAGAGTTGATGGGTCGATATTTTAAATATTTCCTGCAACACTTTTCCATTTTGTAGATAGGAGAGTAACTTACTTATTTTGTTTTTTCCCTGACCAGAAACAACAAAAGAAGTCAGTGCTGTTGGCACAGTTGAATGTGTCATTGCCTTTCTAATTAGTTTGAAAAAAAGTAGCTTAAAGATGTACACAAATATTGAGCTGCTTTTGAAAACTAAGTTTCAATACTTGTATCACAGTGTTTTTTAATGTTTGAAAAAATCGGAAAGACCTTAAATATCTGAATATAGGGGCTTGAGCATGTTCAAATAAGGTAACATTAGATGACTCTTCACAGTGTGCTATATATAGTATTTGCTGGCAAGAACACATACTCTCCATGTATTGCTTAATACAAGAAGCAAATCCAAAGCAGTATAAAGAGATATCTTTTCATCTATATAAACAGTGCTAACATGAATCTTGGAAAAAAAAAGTAACAAGATGAAGGTAGTAACAGTGATTCCTGGCCTGTTGTTACTGAAAATTACTTCTTTGCTTTTGTTTTTCTATTTTATTTATTGGATCTTTTAGTTTTTAATGTACTCAATATATCAATACATCACTAGTTTAAAAGAATGAAAATAAATCTACTCTATTTCAAGTCACTTAAATAAAATACAGAGCGATGTGCTTGTCAGAATAGGAGCCTGCTCTTTTAGGTAAGTTTTCCAGCCCGAATCAAATTGTAGCTCTGGGCCTCACTCTCTGTGACAGAGGGTTAAGTAGTTTGTGCTATGACTTGACAGCTCCAATTTATGGTATCTGGCTCCTCTGTGCTTTTTGTTACATCCGCTGTGTTAAACTAAATCTGGTGATGTGAAACTTCCTGCTATCCTTAAAAGGTAACAAAAAAAATCCTATCTCTGTCCAAGGGCTTAATATGGAGTATTCTCAGGGGAAATTTGCACGGGGAAGGTCTCTGAATTCTGCTCTCTGTAAGGGTTCCTCCTCTGCCCCCCCCGACTCCCCAACCCCATACCATACATCTTATGGTAGGTCTCCCTGCCGCTGTCCTTCCTCCTCTCCCTCTCCTTTCTCTCGTTCTCCCTATCTCCTTTTTCTATTCTCACTCTTAAAGATGTTTTTCTCCAAGTTCTAAAGGGAAGCCTCTCCTCTTTTTTATTATTATTAAACGTACTTATTTATTCAGGGTGCATCCCAATATCAGCCTCCCTTTCCTCCCAATACCTTCCACCATTCTTCCCTCCCCTTCTCCTTTGAGAAGAGGGAATTCCCTTCTAGGAAACATGCACGCGTGAACACACACACACACACACACACACACACACAATCTGTTCCCACACCCTCCACGTCGCCACTCCCCACCGCTATACACCAAGTCATTATAGGGCAAGTGGCATCCTCTCCTACTAAGGCCAGACAAGATGGCCCAGTTAGGGGAACAGGAGCTACAAGGAGACAGGCAACAGAGTCAGGAACCTGCATGGAGACCAAGCTACTCATCTGCTACATATATACTAAGGGCCTAGGTCCAGCCCATGCTCACTCTTTGATTGGTGGTTCAGTCTCTGGGAGCCCCAAAGGGTCCAGATAAGTTGATTCTGTCCATCTTCTTGTGGAGTCTTTGTCTTTCTTGGGTCCCTCAATTCTCCCCTTAACTCTTCCACATAACTACCTGAACTTTGTCTAATGTTTGACTTTGAGTCTCTACATCTCTTTCCATTGGCTGCTGGGTAGAACCTCTCAGAGGACATTTATGCTAGGCTCCTGTAAGCTTAGCAGGGGTGTCTCAATATATGAAACTCCATCAATGTAATCCACCATATAAACAAACTGAAAGAAAAAAACACATGATCATCTCACTAGATGCTGAAAAGCCTTTGACAAAGTCTAACACCCCTTCATGTTAAAAGTCTTGGAGAGATAAGTGATATAAGACATATGCCTAAACACAAAAAAGGCAATATACACAAACCAATGGACAACACCAAATTAAATGGAGAGAAAATTAAAGGAATTTCTCTAAAATCAAGGACAAGACAAGGCTATCTAATCTCTCCTTATCCTTTCAATAAAGTACTCGAAGTTCTAGCTAGAGCAATAGACAACTAAAGGAGATAAAAGGGATACAAACTGGAAAGGAAAAAGTTAAAGTATCACTATTCACAAATGATATAATAGTATACATAAATGACCCAAAAATTCTACCAGAGAATCTGACAGCTGATAAACAACTTCAGCAAAGTGGCTAGATACAAAATTAATTCAAAGAAATCAGTAACCCTCCATTGTACAAATGATAAACAGGTTAAGGAAGAAGTTAGAGAAACAACAACCTTTACAATACCCATAAATAATATAAAATATCTTGGTGCAACTCTAACCAAATAAGTGAAAGGTCTGTATGACAAGAACTTCAAGTTCCTGAAGAAATCAATAGAAGAAAATCTCAGAAGATACAAAGATCTCCCATGCCCATGGATTAGTAGGATTAATGTAGTGAAAATGGCCATCTTACCAAAAGCAATCTACAAATTCAATGTAATTCCAATCAAAATTCTAACGCAACTCTTTGCCTATCTTGAAAGAACAATTCTCAACTTCATATGGAAAAGCAAAACAAAAACAACAACAAAAACAGGATGGCTAAAAACAACCCTGAACAATAAAAGATCTTCTGGTGGGCTCACCATCCCTGACCTCAAGCTGTACTACAGAGCAACAGGGATAAAAAACACATAGTACAAAGACAGACAGGTTGATCAGTGGAATAGAATCAAAGACCCAGAAATAAGCCTATGAACGCTTGATTTTTGACAGGGAAGCCCAAACCATATAATGGATAAGCCTCTCCTTTTTAAGTCTCATCATATTTACATCTTCATATTTTTTTCTTTTTCTAATGTTCTCCTTCCCATTTCAAGGCCCAATCATAATAATACATACTTCAAAATTCCTTCTAGAAATGAGATTTGTGAGATGGATGCTTGTTGTGGGAAATAACTGAGAACAATTGATTGTCAAACTTCCCACACAACTGCAGGGCACCAGCAACTCTGCCCTGTTGGGGCTGGCCAGCCATGCACTTGCGGGCAGTGGCAGACCTGTTATTACCTCATAGAGACTCTGACTCAGAACTCCAAAATCTGTCCACCCAGCTCTCGAGTTTCCCACTGGCTGGTCTTTACCATGCCTGCCCCATGCTTCAAAGCCCCCACAGCCTTTGTGGTGCACATCAGGTGAATCCATGCTTTGTTGTCTTACCTTTCTCTCTGGAACCCAGTCAAATCACCATGAGAAGAAAAACAGCCCACAAACTTAGCTCAAAAACAATGGTAACTCAGTCTCTGGGCACAACTAAAACCTTATCTTGTAAGTCCTATAAAATCTGATTCCTCCAGTGGTGAATCCTGACCAATATGCCATGATACTGGAAAACTCTGGCAGCTACACCTTGTCCTTAGGCTATCCCCATCCCAAAAGCCTCTAACCCTCTCTTCCTTCCTCTTTTCCTCCATCCAACTTGGAAGTCCCGCCTACTAGTCTCGCCCAGTGATTGGCTCCTTTATTCATTAGGGGATTGGTTCACAAGAAGTCACCTGAGTACTTGATTCACTCCTTGTCTGCAGCCCCTCCCAGGAGAGTGGAATTAGCATCAAAACACAAACAGCACCAGGCCCATCCACAGCAGATGCTTGTTGAGTTCCCTAGCTATCTGCAGTTACCGCAGACTGGTCCCTGCAAGAGAAAACTATGGGATGGATGGGGAAAGAGGCACAAAAAGAATTGGGTCAAGGAGACATTGCCTTTCAAGACCTAAATTTTAATAAATGTAACCCAATATATAGTCTGGAAGATTTCCTCCCCGCAGGCATGAGGTGGAGTCTTGGGATCTTGCTAGCTCCAGATCTCAGCAGGTGGTTGACTCTGGAATGCTTCACGGCTTCCAGGTGAGGCTGGATTGTTCTATATGGAACAAAGGCCAGGAAATTCATGGGCTGAGCAGAGCAGAGGCCGAACCACCTAGCTCACATGCTGATGTGGGGGAAGGGACAGATGTTGTGCCACTTTCCTTTCTGGGCCAACAGCTGTTATCTTCCTTTATTAATAGCTAATGACATTAAAGAGGAAAACAAGCCTTGAATTTTAAATATGGAATTCCACTTCAGAATTTGAAGTGTCCATTTAACTTCCTGCATTAAGTGTACGAAAAGGAAATACTTAGAGTGAAAAGAAAAATATATATATTCATCAGTGAGGTGGCTCAGTGGTAAAGTTGTCTGCCATTGGATCTGACAATCCGAGTTCAGTCCCCAAGAACTACACAATGGAGGGAGAGAACAAACTCCTGAATGTTGTTCTCTGGCTTTTGTTCATTTATCTGTGTGTGTGTGTGTGTGTGTGTGTGTGTGTGCAGACATAAAGAGATGTAATAAAATGGCAAGAAAAGCAAAAAAGTAAGAAAAATTATAACACCCTTTTGCCAAAAGTAAGACTTACAAGATGAAACCTCCTATAGAGAAACTTGGAGCAATTAGTCAAATTCCATAGTTGCCAAGGAATTGCTACCAACATCTCACTGGTATAAGTTAGCAACCATTTAGTTACAGTATAGCCAAAGAAATCCATAAATCTGGAGAACTGTTAACAATGACACTGGACCTTTGGAGGAGCCCAAGGTAAGTCCAGGGCCTCTGGTCTGATAAAGGTACAGTGTGGTACTACATTTGAAGAAACATAAAGAAATATCTTCTCTCTCCGGCTGATAACAGAACAAGTTAAAGTCTACCTTGGTGAACCAATTAAGTTTTATTGGGATCACTTACATAGGAGAAATCAGGCTGTGTGTGAAAGGATAAAGGCTGCAGGCTGGAAAGGTCCCTAGCATCCTTTCCTGCCTCCCCTCCTGCGGAGAAGCTGAGGCAAGGGTGGATACCACTGTGCCAGCCCTGTATGTATGTACATACGGTATGTGATGCTGTGCGCCCATGTAATACGCATGTGATGCTGTGCATAACCCTGGCGCAACCCTGTGCCTGGCGGTCACGTAAGCGGAAATGACTTAACCAGGTCCCATCCGGCTTCTATAGGAAACTGACTTGTTCTCAGAGAGCGCAGGCTCAGATAATTTAAACTGATTGGCTTGGAAGCTATGGAGTGGCTTGTATAGGTGGGCTTTGCTGTAAATCTATAAAAGCAGTCGTGTTTCTGCACCCAGTGTTCACTGTCCTCTACCCCACATGGGAGATGGTCGTGGCCCCAGAGCTCTGGAATTAAAACCCCTTGCTTTTTTGCATCAAGACTGTTTCTTGTGAGTGATTGGGGTGACAGCTTCCGAGGTGAGGGGTGCTGGGGTGCCCCCGTTTTTCTTTCGGGTCTTACATATGTATGTGTGTGGGGGCCCCCCTCCACACACACACACACACATACACACAGCCTGAGTGATAGCTGACAATCGTTGGAAACCTGGAATGCACTGCATAGCCCGTACAAAGCTGAGCGGGTTATCAAGTATCAGTCCATGTGGCTTTGAAGAAGCTTGGCTGGGCTCTGCTTGTTTAGGCTGTTCCGATGAGCCAATTCTCCTTTAAGGAGCTCTGCTTACCTGAGAGCGTCCAAATCCACTTCTAGCATCCTACTGTAGTTTAACTTGAAGTACCCAGTACACATAACTAAGCTTTCCTGGTCAAAGTGGGGTCCTACCTCTGTTCCTGTCTCTCTCACAAGGTGGCCTGTTAAATTGTCAGCAATGTGGGAAAGCTCTTTGAGGAGATAAGCTACTCCTCCAGCTGGGACCAGGCTTCAGTCTTCTTCTTTGAAGATGAAATTGTGAGGACATTTCCCATTTCTTGGGGTTTATGGTTTCAATGGTCCAACATCCAGAAAGAGGGTACAAGTGACTCTTTAGAATGCCAACATGAAACAAACCCAATGGTATTTTAGAGGGGTTTGAGAGTGTTTTGTGTTTTTGTGCTTGTGTCTGTATCATAGTGCTTTCTTGGGACTCTTTTTTTTTAACCGTATAGGCCATTTGCTTATATATTTCTGATTTTGTGTTTTTAGGAGATTTCTGTGCATATCACTATTTGTGTCTCTATGTCTACTTGTGTTTCTTGTGCTTTTTCATTAGCTAGTTGTATTCCTGTTCATATATTTGTGTTGTTCTATTCAAGTCTATTGTTTCCATTTTAATCTTATTTTGTTCTTTTCTTCTTTTAGATGGCATTATTTTGTAATAAGAAAGTAAAACAAAGGATGTGGATCTGGGGAGGTGGGGAAGACCTGAGAGGGCTTGCAAGGAGAAGGAAGCAATTAAAATACATAAAAATTTTATTTTCAATTATAAATGAATATAATAAACATGAATATCCTCCATTACTATCAGGACAGTAACAGAGACAGAGAGTCAAGAATCCAAGTTTATTCATGACTTTATAGTAAATTTGAGGACACTTTACATAAGTTTGAGAACAATTTCAAGTACAGGAGACCATATCTGAAGAAAAAGGAAGAAAAGGAAGCATATATTAAAGGTCAGTATGTGGTTCAGTGTGCTTCAATTGTGTTGTTAAAGCGTAAAATTCATAACAAGATTCAAAGATTACACCATTTCAAAATGGGCTTATTAACTTGTTTTTGTTTCTCTTACATTAAAGTTCTTTTTAATGAGACTTATATGGAATGCATTTGCTCTCTGGCCTCCCCTCAGGTCCAAGGTGCTTGTTATACCACTGGAAGAACACATACAAGACCAACAGAGCATAATCTACAATTCAGGTCATGTTTATTATAGAGTATTGTGAAATACTATTCTGAATAAAAGTGGGAGAGGGCTGGAGAGATTGCTCAGCAGTTAAGAGTATTGACTGCTCTTTCCGAGGTCCTGAGTTTAATTCCCAGCAACTACATGGTAGCTCACAACCATCTGTTACATCATCTTCTTCTGGTGTGTGTATCTGAAGAGAGTGACAGTGTACTCACATACATAAGATAAATCTTTTTTAAAAAAGTGAGAAATAACCCAACAAACTACCATGGAGGAAAACCCCCTTCACAAAGTGAAAGTAGACATTATCCAGAGATACCTCTGTATACACATGTTATGGGAGGCTTCATTAGATTTTCTAAATCTCTGAGCAGTCAGATTTCTGGGGGACATCGTCCTATCTGGGTGATTGACAAGCCCATTTGGAATACCTCATGAGATTCTGGAGAGAATACAGTGTCATTGGCAGTTTTCAGAAAGCTTTCTGTTAGGCAGTAATCTTATCTTCTAGCAGTTCAGAACACAGAAAGATTCAACTGAGATTTTATTCTTGTCTCCAAAACTCATGTGACAAACTGTCTTAGGTTGGGTTACTATAGCTGTGACGAAACCCCCTGGGGAGGAAACCTGGGAAGGAAAGGGTTTATTTCACTCACAATTCCGTGCTGCATTTCCTCATCAAAAAGAGTGAGGGCTGGAACTCATGCAGAGTTCATACTAGGCTGAAGACAGGATCTCAGGCAGAGGCCATGGAAGGGTGCTGCTTACCAGCTTGCTCCCCGTGACTTGCTCAGTCTGCTTCCTCACAGGCCTCATGGATGGCTCCATCCAAAATGGGCTGGGCTCTCCCCCATTGATCACTAATTATGAAAATGTCTTATGCTGGATCTTACGGAGACTGCCAATTTAGGATTTTATTGCTGTAAAGAGACAACATGATCAAGGCAACTCTTACAAAAAAAATTTTTAATCAAGGCTAGATTACAGTTTCAGAGGTTCAGTCCACTGTTATCATGGTGGGAAGCATGGCAGCATCCAAGCAGATGTGTAGTAGTGAAGGAGAAGTTGAGAGTTCTGCATCTTAATCCTAAACCAGCTAGGAGGAGTCTTCCTCTTCTTCACTTGGTGGACCTTGAGCACTAGGAGTCCTCAAAGCCCACCTACAAGGTGACGCACTTCCTCCAATGTGGGGCAGTGAGCTGTGCATGGACAGCCTGGTCCTGGCCTTAGAACCCCAGAGTCCCTGCAGTTGACTATCACCTGCAAGGCATGGCAGATGTTAGACCACATCCCTTGGGCCTCTGGCTTCTGTGGCAGCTACAACCTCCCACAGCCCCACCCCCACTCCTGCAGAGAGGGGTGTGGCCATCAGGCACAGTAGATGCTGCACCACATCCTCCCACATGCAAATAAGGTTTCCCCAAGCTCTCAGACCAAGACAATGACAAGTATCTGTTGTCAGACTGACCCACCCACACCTAAACTGTATATAAGAATCCCATCCAGATTAAAGGTGTGCGAGAACTACTCTGTCATCCAAGAGCTTCTGTGCTAAGAGCTGTAACACTTAGAGGTCTGCTCTCCTGAAATGCCACCTGAAACTCCACCACATTCCTCACTGGCTAGTCATTCTTCCCTGGCTAATCGGCCGGCCTCTCATGCACAGGGCAACATGGAGTCAGCACAGCAGAGACAGAGGTGGAGCCGACTGCAGCAGCAGGAGCAGCCGAGGAAATGACTTCTCATCTCTGTTTGCACTTGCTCCCCTTTGCACGAACTCTTGTACCCGGCTGGGCCAGAGATCTCCGTGGAAAGCCTATGGTGCACAGGTGCACACTCCAACAAGGCCACGCCTCCTCATAGTGCCACTTCCCATTGGCCAAGCATATTCAAAGCACCACAGAGGCATTTTCTCAGTTGAGATCCCTGCTCAGAGATGACTCTAGCTTAAGTCAATTTAGCACAAAACTAGCCAGTATACAAAACAAATGAAAAATAAAAGCTAATGGTAAATGTATAAAGATATAGGTGTTTTCCTGGGAAGAAATAAGCATTTCCTTGGGTCTCAATGAAGCCCTTCTACTGCTAAGTCTTTCCTTTATATGTGGTCTACAGCTGTCCATTCTTAATAAAAGGAAACAAATCTCATCTAAAAGAGGAAAAGAGACAGTTTATTCTGAAACCAAATGAAATGACCACCATTTCCAGTACAGTATCAGATTCATGAAGTTTTATAATATCTGAAAATAAGAAGTCATAACTCAAGGCAATTTTAAGCTGAATTCATTGGTGGGTACATCAGAAAGGTGGTTGTTGATGGAGAATCTCTCCTACAGACCTTGAATGCTGGTGGCAACCTATATTTTACATTGGAGGAAGATAGAAGTCTATAAAGTCAATAGATGTCAAAAGTTTTTTAATCTATCAGTCATGGAAGATTAGCTCTTACTAATTAATAGAAATAGCCCAAGAGAAGGCACAATTAGGCTCTGAACCTGTGATAGCTTACTTTTGCAAATTGCTGAATTTCCCATCAGTCCATTAGCATGCACAGACTCTTTCCAAAAATTCTTATTTGCAAGGAGGTATTTAAATTTTTAAATTAAAAGTATTCGTAATTATTAGATTTTTACATGTAGGAGTGCTTTGCCTGCGTGAGTGTCTGTGCATGTAACACATACCTGATGCCTTTGAAGACCAGAAAAATTCCCCTGGAACTGGTAGTTATAGACGGTTATGAGCTACCACATGGGTGCTAAGAACTAGAGGCAGGTCCCTTAGAAGCACATCCAGTGCTCTTACTGACTGAGCCATCTACTCATCTCCTGTTGTTTTTAAACCTTTAAGGGGGTAGTTGTGATACTTTTCTACTCCTTAAATTAGTTCATTAACAAGGACACAGAATTATGGGGAAAGGATCCATTCTCAATGGCCTTCAAACGTTCTAATTTCTAACTAGCTACCTAACAATAGTTCAAGTTTACAGATAAGAAAGGAATACTGATAAAGTAAAAAACTATATATTGACCTTGTTACTGGGCACTTGACTGCTATGTGTGTGCTGTATCGAAAACAGGAATGCTTATACCTTTCTACAGTATTAGAATTTATCGAATGGCAATAAATTCACAAAGCACTTTAGTTTCATTGGCATCCATTTGCCAAATAGCCCTGATTTCCCTTGATAGCAGCTGAGGCTAACATACGTTTTTTTACTCCGAACTTAACTAACAGTATTAACTCTCAGATCACATATTACACATCACACAATAAATATGTCTATATGTGTTTATACACGTAGGTCACAGAATAACAAACCATTCGGCGAGCTGCAGTAAGAGTTCTGATAGTTGACGGATTGGAGGCAAGCAGAAGACTGGTAGGAGTGCAGACAATGTGTCTGGGGGAATTAAGTAATGGACCCTGCTGGAGATGCTGTTGTAGACTTCGAGCTACAGAGACAAGTCTGAGCTTCTGGGTATAAAGAAGCAAAACATGCAATCATGAAAAAATGGACAGCAGATCCAGGCAGACAAATGTGTGGGTGATGAATGGTAATTTAAACAAGTCACATCAATAAGGAGGAAGAAGACGTGTTGAAGCCCCTAGGACGGCTAGGAATATCTGTCTGTTAACCCCATAGAGGGACATCACTTCATTAAGGCATCGAGATGAGGGAATTGCACCCTATCTTTGGTCTGGTATGTTCCACAAGTACTCGGATCTGTTTTTTATGTTTGTTTTGATTTGTGTTTTCCCTGATATGGTCTTAATATACCTATGTTCTCTTATGGTTCTAATTAACTTCGGTCAGTTTATAGTGAGGTACTCTTTTTAGTTCTAAGAAGAAATTATTTATCAGTCTGTGTCTTGTGCATAGTGTTGGAAAGATGTTGGATGCATGCCCTCAAGTATGTAGTCAACTTATCTATGTGTTTGCACTCAAAATGGAATCAATTGCTATTTGTAACATAGTCTTTTACGATACAGCATTCTCTTTAAAAAAGATACACACAAACAAAAACACAGTTTTACACAATATGGAGGAAGAACTGAACACAACAAGCTGTATTCCTGAGTTTTTTATTTTAAAATAGGACACAGAAATTGAATGTATTAGCTTCTTTCTCTCTTGCCTATAGCAATGTTATCATTTCATAGGCAAGATGAAACAAAAGCAAGAAAATATGAAAGACGGTGACTTAGTTGTGAGATAAGCTGTAAGAACTTGGTGACATCCCCTCGTGGAGGCAAGTGCCTGTTCTTGCTGAGACAGGCTTTAGCCTCTCGCACGCTATCCCATTCCTGTGGTAATGATCGCTCTGAAAGGCCCATTGTGTCAGAGAACTGTTACGCTGTCTGAGACTCTTTCTCCATTGCTCCATTCATGCTTATTTCTCCATTGCTCGGTCTTGAAAGATTTGGGAATGTCATGCGATCTGTTGCTGGACTAGCCTAGAAAGCTCTTGGTATATGCCTATACCCCAAAGAAATACCATAAGCAAAGCATAGACTGCTCAACAACCACTCCACTTTAGCTACTATTAAAGAGTTGGCACAAGCGACTCCACTTTGTCTCTGACAATGTTTCTCCTTGTTTTCTCTGAAGACACCACTCATTAACAGCCCAGGGATTTCCCTTTTAATTACCCTTCACTGCTGAGATGAGGCAATCGGGAAGATATTGCAAAAGCTCCTTTTCCTTGGCCAACTTAAGCAACCAAGAGATCTAAAGGAAAGTATATTGGCTGAGCTCACCTGGAATCTTCTTAAATTTTTTAAAATTGTGGGTCTCTGGTGGAAAATAGCTCCTTCTTTCTGTATTTGCTGAAGTTTTTCACTTTGGGTGTCTTATCCCTTTTCTTTGCTGGGCTGTAAGGTGGAAGCTTTCCCTTGTCTTTCTTTTTGAAGGTCAGCTTTAAGTGCTACCTCATGTGGTGCCTATTAAACACAGCAACTTAATAATTGATAGAGGTGATCCTTTGTAAACTGCCTGGCAGAAGAAGAGATGCTCTAAAGAGAGGCATGTGTAGCTTTCCCTTTAGGTATCCAACTGTTGACAGGAGGGACCCCAGGAATACTATACCAGAGGAAGGGAAAAGATGACTCCTGGTGCCAGCCAAAGGAGGAACGTGCCTCCCATGAAAAGATTTCACATGGTTCTCACTGTTTCTGCAATTTCTATGAAGACCATTGCCTGAAACAAAGACTAAGACATACACAAAATGTCATAAAAGAGTTTCATTAATTCATAGCACACTCTTAAATCATTAATGAACTAGTCACAATTATCCTTATGGGTTACAAAAATTTCATAAAGCCCATGCCAACAAATGTTATGATAGAAATAGTCTCAAAATAGGTTAGAATGCAGATGTAAAGCAGGCAAGTTTTCTAGCAAGTTTAGATTGTGAATCTTCTTCCCACACCATTGGAAGTGCTGGGGTAGAATGATGAGAGCCTAAAGAGAGACATTGGTGCCCCTCCCTTTGGCTGTCGGACTTGAGAAAAACAGATTTCAGAGAATTATAATTTCCTGAAAAATCTCATGCTGATAGACAACAAGCCGAAGTCCTGGTGTCCAACAAGAAGAGGAATCGACCACAAAGGAAGAGATTTAACAAGTTCTGACACTTTGACAGGCCACCTCTCAAGAGACACTGAAGTTGAGACTATGGTGGATCAGTGATGGGTGGTCCCATGTCTAGATCAGGATTGCTTTGTTTTATACTTCCTGGCTCCTATTTAAACCAAAACTTCATGTCAGACTCCTCCTTTGGGTCACCAGATCCCTTTTTTAGTTTGTTCCTCTAATGTAGCCACACTGAATAGATCTCCTTACTCTTATTTCCACCAACACTTGTCCCTTTAATTGGCATATGAGGGTAGATGTTGATGACTAACTTTTGGTGACTGCTGTAACCCAGGCTATCGCAATAAAACTTAACTACTGTCATGTTATTCGAGCTTCAGACAGTAGAAGTAATTCATCTACATCTACCATCACATTTGTGGGTACTACACTGATCCAGGGGGAGTTCAAATGGCTGCCACTGCTCAAACACAAAGATGTAAATTAAACTAAAAAAAAAATCTAAAGACAAATGTCAAATCATGCTCTACAGAATCACAAATGACTTGAGTGTTGTGCCAAAGGGAATTTGAATATTCTAACCACACACTGAATCCATTCAGTTCGATCAACCCTTTCAAAAGACAAGCATTTCTAACCTAGCTGACTTCTTTAAAGGCTTTGTGACAAAAATGATGTCAGGAATACAAAGGAACCCAAAAATGAATCAAGAGTTTACCAGGAAACTTACAGATCAAAAAACCAAAAACCAAACCCAAACACAAATAAAACTTGGTCAAAGTCAAGTTTTTTCAATCAATTTGCTTTTTCAATCAATTAATACAGATTAATCATCAACTGACTCCAGAGAGTCTGGTTACTAGGAACTGAGATTAAAGGGTAGGGGATACTGATAACTGGATCTGTCCCTGCATTCAAGCCAACTAGATTGGTGTCACAAATACTGTGACAGCAGGTCCAAGGTTTACACAAGCTCAAACAAGACAAACCCCAGCTTGAAGAAGAAATTGACATGAAATCCCATCTCTAACCAAGAGACTTTTAATTGAGAGTTACTAGGAGAGGGAAAATCAGCTTTTTCTAGTGGAGTGGCATTGGGTATATAAACCACATTCCACATCATGCCTCTTGCTCAGGACTAGTTGCCAACAAAAATTATTTGTTTTTCTTTCTGTTTTGATTCATTTTTTAAAGAAAAAGAAAAAAACATGAAGTTTGGTGGACAAGGTCCAAATCAAAATATCTAAGTCTGTAAAGCTCAGAAGACATTCTATATCCTCATTATCAATCATTCAGCCAAAATTCAGTTCTTCATGTAAATACAATAACATACATACATATTAGTAGATGCAATTTTGTTTTCATCTCTAATAAATAACAAAATTATATGAATAACAAAGAATTGTTTTGAAGTTAATGTCTTTTTTTAACTGTTTTATTTTTTTAAGATTTATTTTATTCATAAGAGTACATTGTAGGTGTCTTCAGACACAAGAGAACAGGACATCAGATTCTGTAACAGATGGCTGTGAGCCACCATGTGATTGCTAGGAATTGAACTCAGGACCTCTGGAAGAGCAGTTGGAGCTCTTAACCACTGAGTCATTTCTCCAGCCCCAGATAATGTCTTTTTTTATTATAATTATTTTCTATATTCTTTGTTTACATTCCAAATGCTTTCCCCTTTCCCAGTTCCCCCCTCACCATATGTCCCATAAGTCCTCTTCCCACTGCCCATTCCCCAATCACCCCCTCCCATTTCTCTGTTCTGGTACTCCCCTACAGACACTAGATCAAGTCGTTTCAGGACCAGGGCCCTTTCCTCCCTTCTTCTTGGGAATCATATGATTAGCTAATTGTGTCTTGAGTATTCAGAGCTTCTGGGCTAATTAATATCCACTTATCAGTGATTGCATTTCATGTGTATTCTTTTGTGATTGGGATAGTTCACTTAGGATGATATTTTCCAATTCCAAACATTTGCCTACAAATTGCATGAATTCATTGTTTTTAATTGCTGAGTAGTATTCCATTGTATAAATATACCACATTTTCTTTATCCATTCCTCCATTGAGGGGCACCTGGGTTCTTTCCAGCTTCTGGCTATTATAAACAAGGCTGCTATGAACATAGTGTAGTGTGTGTCCTTGTAATTAAAAATAATTAAAACAAGCTTCTCTTGATTTAAGAAAAAATTAACATGACAATGAGGTTGTATAAATTCCCAAGTAAAATTAAAAAGCCTTAAGGAAACAAATCATATGCAATACATATAAATGTATGTGTGTGCATATATGTATATGTATGTATGTGGTGTGTATATATATACACATTAAAAATAGTTATGCCACTTGGGCTGACAATACTTATCCCCAAAACCTATAGGCTATCTAACAACAAGCATCAGATATAAGAAGCATCTTTTTGAGTTGTTAGTAGGAGAATTGGACAGTCTTCCAAATCAATATGAGCTATCACATTGCTATTGCCCTTGGTTGGCTCCCACATACTTTGAACACTGAGTTGGTTCTGACTGGAAAGCTTCCTCCCTAAGTATTGGCTTTTGCAGTACTAGAAGATAGCATGCAAGCTGCCAAAGAAGGTACCAGTAAGTTGTTATATTTTTAAATCACAACAATGAACAGCCCTGCAATGTATTCCTCCTTTTTAAAGGGGGGGAGGCATTATTTGCCTTGCATTTCCACATTTTAGCCTAACAGTGAAGGAAGCCAGGATAGGAACTCAGTCACAGAAGGAACCTGGAGGCAGGAGCTGAAGCAGAGTCCATGAAGGGGTGCTGCTTGCTTGTTTACTCACCCTGGCTAGCTTGCCCTGCTTTCTTATAGCAACCAGGTCTACCAGCCCAAGGGTGGCCCTCTCATATACATCTCTAATTAAAAGAAATGCCCCTCAGGCATGGAGATTATAGAGGCATTTTCTCAATTGAGATTAACTCCTTTTTGGATGACTCTATCTTGTGTCAAATTGATTTAAACCCAGCCAGTATAGCTGACCACTTGTGAACTTGACACACTAAACAGATTGCAGTATTTCTATTATTACTTTTATTTTTGAGCGTATTTCTCCCCTCCTCCAGGTCCTCTACCCACCCTACTTTTAACTTCTTTCTCAAAAAAAAAACAAAAACAAAAAAACAAAAACAAAAAAACAAAAATTACAAAACAACAAAATCTTCCAAAACAATAAATACAGAAAGAAAGAAAGAAAGAAAGAAAGAAAGAAAGAAAGAAAGAAAGAAAGAAAGAAAGGAAGGAAGGAAGGAAGGAAGGAAGGAAGGAAGGAACGAAGGAAGGAAGGGAGGAAGAAAGCAAGCCACACCTAAAAAGGAAAAACAGACAAAAGCCCACCAAACTGTAATAAAATAAAAACATACCCAAAGAAAACAAACCCTGTGGAGTCCAATTATATGTTTCTGATCTACTTTCAACCCTGAGGCTTGTCCTGGAGTGGTTGATATACTCAGTGTCACTCTTTTGGAGAAAAATGATTTCCCCTCTTCCAGCAGGTGTAAATGACAATTCAGTTGTAATCAGAGATGTCTGCTGTAACCTTCCTCCCAGGTAACTATCAGGTCTATGAGGAAAATAGAAACAAGATGTGAAAGTAATGAGAGATACTGTGTTACAAACTCCTCCATGCCCTGGTTCTATTCTATATCTCTAGTAGTTTGAGTCCTGGCTTATTAGTACCATAAAGCAGTTGTTCTAGAACCCTCTTGGCTGGGTAAGGTGCTTCTATACTGTTTCTCTTATGGCCTTTACCATACTCAGTCTCCATGTTTTGTTCCCATGAAAGGTTTGCAGTTCCCCTGTTCCCTTAGAACCATTTAAATCCTCAGTGTCTTAGTCAGGGTTTCTATTCCTGCACAAACATCATGACCAAGAAGCAAGTTGGGGAGGAAAGGGTTTATTGAGCTTACACTTTCACACAGCTGTTCATTACCAAAGGAAGTTAGGACTGGAACTCAAGCAGGTCAGGAAGCAGGGGCTGATGCAGAGGCCATGGAGAGATGGTCCTTACTGGCTTGCTTCCCTTGGCTTTCTCATCCTGCTCTCTTATAGAACCCAAGAATACCAGCCCAGAGATGATACCACCCACAAAGAGCCCTCTCCCACTTGATCACTAATTGAGAAAATGCCCCACAGCTGGATCTCATGGAGGCACTTCCCCAACTGAAGCTCCTTTTCCTATGATAACTCCAGCCTGTGTCAAGTTGACACACAAAACTAGTCAGTACACTCAGTGTATTAGATAGAATTTTTTCTGTCCTTATTCCATCCCCAGGTAGATAGGTAGCTCATGCCAACATCTATACATAAAAAGGCAAGAGAAAAGGGCATTCTTCTCACGCCCTGTTTCTATTCTGTGTCTCTAGTCTTATCAGGGATCTTGTAACTCTAGGCACATGGATATATTATTCATAACATTCCAATTCTATTTCTTTCAAGTGTGGAACAATAAGAACTAGGGTGTCCTACCATCTGAAACAACCACAAAATTTCCAAGACATAAAAGAATGGTTTAGAAGACCAGACTGTAGTCCCTGAGCATGAGCAAAGAAGATGAGTCCTGCAACAAAGCCAACCTACTGCCTAAATAGCTTCCAGAAGTTCAGTACAAAGAGACCCCTAGCTTGAATGTGGATCTTCTAAAGTTCATGCTTTAGAACAAAAAGTTGGACTTTAGATAGATGATTAGGCCAGTAGAAATCCTCGCTCATAGAGAACTTAAAGCCCTTATAAAACAGGTTTTAGCTAGTATTCAGTGAGTTAATCCTTATGCCTTTGCTTGTTCCTATGGCAACACAACATCCCTTCCTAGGGAGGCTGCAGCAGCATCATACCATCTCAAAAAAAAGATGACCAAGATGACCAGAAGCACCTGAGTTTGAACTGCCCAACCTCCAAAACTGTGAGGAAATAAAATTTTGCATTTTCTAAATTATCTAGATACAAATGTTGATGTTTTTATCAGAGCAGAGAGAGAGAGAGAGAGAGAGAGAGAGAGAGAGAGAGAGAAAGAAAAATGTAAATTAAAAGGAGCGATGAGAACTTTGTTGTTTCATGTGTTGACAAAATAAACCCAGGAGTTCAAGGAGGCTCAGGCAGCCATAGTGCACATCGCAGTGTGCTGAAGATCAGAGAACTGCGCAAAAAGAGACAGCTCAAGAAGTCAGCACAGTCCTCGGGAGCCTTCAGCTGAATATCAACCTACGACGTGGGGGTGTGAGGAAAGTACCAAAGGCTGCAAAGGAAACAGCTCAAAAGAGCACATGAAATAATTGTGAGGTTTCCCCAGAGCTGAGGAGAATTCATGTATTCATCACAAATACCAGAAAAGCTGGACTCCCACCTCACAGATCTGTGCTTGTGTTTGGGTATATAGGCACATGCATGTGCATGTGCTCACATGTGTTTCTATTTTGAGCAGGGGTGAGTTTGCTTATGCATGTGTGTGTGTAGAGGCAAGGGGTCAACATCAAGTGTCTTCCTCCATCACTCTTCACATCACTTTTTGGAAAGTTTCTCAGTGAACCTGGATCTTGCTGACGCAACAAGGCTGGTAGACCAGAAAGCCCTTGGGATCTTCCTATCCCTGCCTCCCCAGCATTAGGATTACGTGCACATGCAACCACACCCAGACTCATGTGGGCTCTGGATATCCAAACTCCGGTTTCCATGCTTACAGCAAGCAGTTTACTGATTGAGCCATCTCTCCTGCCTTTCCCCCCACAAATCTTAAATGTAAAAGGTGGAAGCAAACTTATTCTAAATAATTTAATCATATACAAGAAAAGATTTCAAGGTACAAAGATATTCACCTTCCAGCAAGAAAAGATTCACATTTTCCAAAATGTGAAACAAAACAAAACCTTCCAGATCTGAGCTAAGAAGATAGCTCAGTAATTACAGTGTTTGAAAATTAGGAGAGAGTTCAATCCATAGAACCCACATTTGAAGAGGAAGAAGAAAGAGGAGGAGGAAGAGGAGGAGGAAGAGGAGGAGGAAGAAGAGGAGGAGGAAAAGGGGGAGGAGGAAAAAGGGGGAGGAGGAGGAGCCAGAGGAGGAGGAAGAAGGAGGAGGAAGAAGAAGAAGAGGAGGAGGAGGAGGAAGGGGAAGAGGAAGAGGAAGAGGAAGACAGCTAGGTGTCCTGGAGACAAGGTCCCAGGGGCTTCTTGGCCAGTGTACCTAGTACCAGTAGCCTATTTGGTGAGATCCAAGCCAGTGAAAGGCCCTGTCTCTAAAGAAAGGGTTTAGGGGATACTGCTTGAGGAACTATACCCCAAGTTTATCTTTGGCCTCCAAACAAATGTACACAAATTTGCACAGCCCCCAACACACACACACACACACACATACACACACACACACACACACACACACACACACACACAGAGAGAGAGAGAGAGAGAGAGAGAGAGAGAGAGCCTTCAAGATACAGAATGAAGCAGAAAAATAGGATCCGCATGAAAAGAAAAAATAAAAAACAGCAATGACTAGAAGCACACCAAGAACTGAAATAAGTATAGTACACACTGGCGTGCAAACAGTGCAATTGTCTGCCTTGTAGTCAAGAAGCATTTAGTCTGTAGAAACACAGAGGACACTTTGAAAGTCCCAAGTAAAGCTCCAGGCCTGACTGCTGTCAAAGCACAAGCCCTTCACATAAACAGTTTTCTCCGCCTGGAACATTCCTCCTCCGTATGTCACTCGCTAAAAGCTAATCTTCATATTTCTCCTCTGTCATCACTAGCTGGGAAACTCTGCCCAATGGGAAAGCTAAGTCTCATCCCTTGACTATATGGGATGTTATGACTCCTAATAGCATCCATTTTATGTTATCGCAAATGTAAGTTCCCATTGCTTGTGTAATGAACTCATTAATCCCTGTCTCCATGACTGTTTCAAGCACCATGGTGACAGGAGTTTGATTTGTTCACTATCATCTAGTGCCTGCCAGGGTCCTCACCAAGTAAGATAAATATGGGATTTGTGAAAACAAGAGGCAGAGGGAATAATAACCAAGCAGACAAGGACAATCTGTATTTTCAGAAGCATTTTAAATGAGAAGAATATATATATATTCATTCCAAATAAGTCTAGCTTGAAGATACAAATATTCACACTGCAAACTAGGAACACCTGCATGTAAAAAAGCAATGCATGTAATCAATCTTTTAGATACTGGGAGCCAGCAGCATCTCCCTTTCAACACCGCCTGTGTGTGATAAGAAACCCAAACTTGGCTTTGCTCTCCCTGTCCTAATGATACGTAAATTTAGACTTGTAAGTCTAAAGAAAAAATCTTCCAGAATATTTGTCAGTCCTGCAGAAGTTCATCTAAAATCACGGGAGATTCATGCTATTTAATGTTCACCAAGGGTTTCTAACATATTGAGTACACTTGTCACAATTAACAGGACAGAAGCTAGGACTAGAGAAAGGGCCCAATGGTTAACAGCTCCTACGGCTCTTACAGAGACTCTGAGTTCAGTTCCCACAATAACCTAGTCCAGCTCTATGGTTATCTGACACTGTGACTTTCTCAGAACACACACATGCACATACCAACACACACACACACACACACACACACACACACACACACACGAGAGAGAGAGAGAGAGAGAGAGAGAGAGAGAGAGAGAGAGAGAGAGAGGGAGGGAGGGAGGGAGGGAGGGAGAGGGGGGATGGACGGACAGACAGACAGACAGACAGATGGGAAAACAAAAACAGAGACAGTAAGAGAGAGAAAGAGACAGAAACACAGAGACATGGACATAGAGACCGAATTAAAAAATTAAATCTGTTTTAGAAGACAGAGCCCAAGAGTTATAAGTGTAGATGACTACAAAAGGAGAAACGTCTATTTAATAGTTAGACTGAATCGTTTTAGCTGCTTTTGATTTAGTTGGGACTCAGATGGTGCAATGGAAAGCTGACGAGAATCTATGATGAACTGTTTGCAGCAATGGAGGCCGGCTGCCCATACATCCCTAATTACAGAATGTTATCAAAGCTGCGATCTCAGGAATACAACTACAGGGAGAGTACATCGTCCCAGGGCAATGTGGAGGTAAGGCCATTTTCTCCCATCGTGCTGTCTACTCAGGCCATTGTGCTTATTAAAGATAATTTCTGTCATCCTCATTACAGTCAAAATTTTATTTTAAATGGAATATGTAAATTGTTATTACCATGAATTGAATATTCACGTAACTTGAACTTAATTGGTTTTATGGTACATTTTCTGCTGCTGGAATTGAATAATCTACTTATGATGTGGAACTAAGCAAAAAAAAAATATTAAACACTTAACGTTTAAACATTTGGATTGGAAATTTGAAATACATTCAAATTATGCAAAAATGATTAATGTTCTGTGTGGTCCCAATTGTTCCCTACACAGCAAAATAGCCATACCTAGCTCCAAAATTTCACTGAAATGGCCAGCTTCATCTCCAAAAATGGCCAGTCTCTCAGTCTTTTAAAAATTTACAGAAGGTGGTAAGATGTGTCAGCCTGTTCTCAGGCGAGAAAGGTAGCCTGTCACTGAGCCCACGCTGTTAGGATAGTCCTTCAGGTTGCTTTTTCGCTCTACCACAAAGTTGCTGATCTGAAGTTGACGTGCGCTGCAAAGTATGTTATGTAAAACCTTTGTTTTAACTGGGAGAGGCTATTATGCTAAACTAACAAACATGGTTGGTACACACTGCAGTCACATTGCACATGATTTCCACCCACAACCGCTAGCGAAACTAATCACAAGGTCCTGGATAAGTGTAGTGAGTTTGAGAAATAAGGGCGGTGAAGGAATGCTAAGTGAATACCTTCATCTCTACCACAATGTTGAGATGTAAGGAGAGAGATGTGTGTGTGTGTGTGTGTGTGTGTGTGTGTGTGTGTGTGTGTGTGTGTTTGATCCATTCATTTGCTTCTCAAGTCATGATAAAAGAAAGCAAGACAAGTTTTAATAAGAATAGTGGGAAGAAATAATTTATTATTTAAATATTATCTTTAATTCTCATTATTGAAGGAAAAACTTCTAGAATAGGATCAAAATAAAGACGCACCCCTTATCTTCTAACATTCCTTTTCATGAATATACATAGTGATACTTTTACAAAAATACATTCTGTTTTTCAATCATGAGACACATACTCATATTTCTCAAAGTTCCTAACTGGGCAATGGAAATCTTTACCTAATAAAAACTGTAAATGTTTTTTTTTCTATTACTTTATTTGACAGAAGAAAATAATATAAAATGAATTTTCCAAACAGTATATGAAGAATAAATTGCAAAATACTGCTTATAAAAAGTTCAAACCTCCAAGTATTATTTTTTGTGATTCTTAAATTTTGTATTAATTGACCCTGCAGTTTTTCTCTACTCACCATCCTTTGGTCATTCCCACATTTCTTCCTGATTCTCTACACATATGAATAGATCAATAATTAAGATACACATGCTTTATTTCCTTTTTTAAATTGGTTATTTTATTTATTTGCCTTTCAAATGTTATCACCCTTCCCACTTTGCTCTCCAGGATCCTATGCTCTTCCCCCTCCCCACTGCCTCTATGTGGGTGCTCACCCACCCACCCACCCACCCACTCCCACCTCAGGGCCCTAGCATTCCCCTTCACTGTTTATTTCAAGGACATTTCAATACTGTTGAACTCCTCGAGGAATATAACAAAGGCATGAAACTTCCAAACCCAGTCAGCATGTGTGTGAAGGGACACATGGTAAGAAAAGGGTGGTATGTGGGGGCTCCAGGAAGTGTTCTCACAGTACAAGGAAATGTACTCTAGAAGCAATTGAAGTGGAATGACCCTCTGAGCATCTGCTTTTCCTTAAAGTCTAACTGAGAGAAGAATATATGAGTTCACCTTTGTTTGACTCGTATCTAAAGATTGACTATGCCTGATGAAAGGTTCCCTTCAGTCTGTAGAAGAGAGGGTGAATATAGACTTCAAGAAGTTTTCTTTAAAAGAAACAAAAAACTCATTTATTATGTATAGTGTTCTGCTAGCATGTATGCCTGCAGGCCACAACAGGGGACCAGATCTTATGGTCATGAGATTCCATGTAGTTTGTGGGAATTGAACTCAAGACCTCTTCGAAAGCACCCAGTACTCTTAACCTCTGAGTCATCTCTCCAGCCTGCAAGAGGTTTTCTAATCCAGATAGGAAGGGTTGGTTACAAGACTATTCCTTCCTTTGGGTAACTTAAAGTTACCTCTGAAAAAGAAGAAGGCAATTTTGACACTGGCCTCTTAGACACATTTGACCCACTCACTCAATTTTACCCTCTTCCACTGTCACCAGGATAACTTGAAACCATTCTCTTTCTCATGTTGATAGTTTCTCTTGTGTGTGTGATACATGTGAGAGTCTACTTAAGCAGCTAATATACTTTGTTAATTAAAAGTCTTTATACACATGGGTTTTAGTCATTACAAAAACTAATTATTCCCAGAAAGAATATTCAATCTAAGTGTTAGTTGTCCAGTAATAAGAAATTAAATTGAATTTTCAAAAATTAGTGTTATTATGGATTAAATTGTGTGTGCCTTCCTCACATGTCAAAGCTTTAATTCCAAGTATCTTAGAATATGACATATTTGTAAATAGAATTATTCTAGATGTAATTAGATAACAAGATATCCAAATCAGAAGGGTGGGACAAGAATCAAATACAGTTGTCATCTATCTAGAAAATAAAAATTTGGACACAGGCATACTCACACATATAGTGTAGGGACAGTGTGGTGGCATGCCATGTGAAAAGTAAAATGGGGGCAATTCTTCTATAAGCCAAAGATGCAAATGGTTGACAGTAAACGACCAGAGATGGCAAAAGAGACATGAAACGATTTTTTCACAGAAATTAAAAGGCAAAATATTGCAGACCAATGGATCTCCAGAAAAGAAAGATAATATAGTTCTATTGTTTGAGACAATTATTTTATGTTACCTTGTAATTGTAATCTCATCAAACTATTACAGGCTGTCTTAGTGTTCTATTGCTGTGAAGAGATACTATTACTGCAGTGTGGTGGTTTGAATATAAAGGGCTCCTATAGGCTCATAGATTTGAATGCTTGGTCACTAAAAAGTGGCACTAGTCGGAGGTGTAGCCTTGTTGACATTCTGCTAACAGCCTTCAGATGAAGATGTAGAACTCTCAGCTCCTCCTGCAACATGCCTTCCTGGATGCTGCCATGTTTCTGCCTTGATGATAATGGACTAAACATCTGAATCAGTAAGTTAGCCCCAATTGAATGTTGTTCTTATAAAAGTTGCCTTGGCCATGGTATCTGTTCACAGCAGTAAAACCCTAACTATGACACATGGTAACCTTTATATAGGAAAACATTTCATTGCGGCTGGCTTACAGTTTCAGAGTTTTAGTCCATTGTCAACGATGGAAAGCACGGCAGCATGCAGGTTGACATGGAATGGTAGAAGGAGCCAAGAGTTATGCATCTGGAATAGCAGGCAGCAGGAAGAGAGAAAGACACTAGACTGAGCTGGCCTTCTGAAACTTGAAAGTCCACCACCAGGGACACACTTCTTTCAACAGGATCATACCTACGCCAACAAGGGTCTGGGTCCTAATCCTTTCAAACAGTGCCACCATGTGAATCTATGGGATCATTTTCATTCAAACCACCTTGGGTTATATCATGGTCAGTCTTTGTAGCCAATTGGATGGAATTTAGAATCACCATGAAAATACTTCTGGGTATCCAGAAATATTCAGAGCAGAGAAATACAACATGAATGTAAGCAATATATCACCCTCTCAGCTAGTATCATCAGTGTCCCCTTCACTCTGCTTTCTGTCTATGCAACATACCTATCTGCCTTATGCTCTTGCTGTTATAATGAACTCCCCTGCCAAGATAAACCCTGTTCTCAAACTGTGAGCCAAAATGAACCCTTTCACCTTTAATTTGCCTTCATTATCCATCTTTTCACAACAATGAATATCCTGTGATACCCAGAGTACAATCTAATAGTTAAGAAGAGATAGAAGCCCCTGGATTATTGATGTTTCATACTGACACTTATTGCAATATGTATACTTTGCAAGCATTGCATTGCAGATAAACAGAAAGCAAATCATGCCAAGGGTGGTGGTACATGCCCTTAATTTTAGCACCCAGAAGGCAGAAGCAGGAATTTGATGCTGATTTGGTCTATAGAATGAGTTCTAGACCAGCTAGGGTTACACGGTGAAGCTCTATCTCAAGAGGGAAAAGAAGATAAAAAGAAGACAAGCCAGGCAGTGGTGGCGCACACCTGTAATCCCAGCACTCTGGGAGGCAGATGCAGGTGGATTTCTGAGTTCGAGGCTAGCCTGGTCTACAGAGGAAACCCTGTCTCAAAAAAAGCCAAATCAAAAAAAAAAAAAAAAGAAAAGAAAAGAAAGAAAAGAAAAGAAGGAGAAGGAGAAGGAGACAATCATTTTTATAGAAAGGCAAATTTTTTTAGGTAATTTCATCAAAATGAAAAGTACTCAAAGAAATCTGGAAAACGCAGAATTATCTTCCCACAGTAACATCATTAGGTCCCATACATCGTCCTCTATCTCTCAGTCTGGTACTATTGTACCATTCTCTACTCAATCACCTGCCCACGTTGTCATTCACAGATTCTGACCCACTCTGTGCTGGTGCTCCCCTCAGATTCCTCCCTTCCCCCCTCCCACTGGTGAACTCACCTCTTCTCCAGCACTGGAGAAATTGCTGCTGCAACTTCAGAGAAAGAAGACTCTATAGAAATGATGGCTGTGCTAGCTTTGTCACTTCCAGCTGGCTACTGGCCAGAAGTAATGAAAGAGAATTAGAGTGTGATCTCTGGTAGCAAATTCTTGGTGGGGATACAGAAGGCAGGACAGCATGGCTCCAAAAGCCATTCTAGGAACAAACAGAAGGAATATTACAATCAGACCAAAAGCAGATGATACCAGAAAATAGAGGAGCAAGGAGGATGTGAATGGAGATAATAAAAATAACTGTACTAAAACCCACTGAAGAGGTATATGGTACCATATATGTTAACACAAAGACTTAAATATTATTAAATATCTAAACAATAATAATGTTTTCAAAACGCACGTCTACAACTTAAAGTGATAATTTTGATATGGATAAAAGATTTTATTGTACAAATTGTTCAATAGCCATGTGCTGAAAATATGATATATGATCATTTAATATTACATTTGTACATATTAAACTTCCCTAATAGGATCTTTCATAAAGAACTTTTCTGTTCATGGAATGAATGATTTAAGATGCTAGGCAATTGTTATTGCCTTGGTACCATTTTTTTTACCTTACTTTTTTTTATTTTCTATATTCTTTGTTTACATTCCAGAGGCTTACCCCTTTCCCAGTTGCCCCCCAGCACCATATGTCCCATAAGTCCTTTCCCCCCCCCAACGATTCCCCAATCATCGCCCACAACCACCACCATTTCTCTGTTCTGGATCTACAAAGCTGGATGCAATCTTTTCAGGCCCAGGGTCCTCTCCTTTCTTCTTCTTGGGAATCATTTGAATTGTTAATTGTGCCTTGAATATTTAGGGCTTCTGGGCTCATTAATATCCACTTATCAGTGATTGCATTTCATGTGTATTCTTTTGTGATTGGGTTAACTCACTTAGGATGATATTTTCCAGATCTAACCATTTACCTACAAATTGCGTGAATTCATTATTTTTAATTGCTGAGTAGTATTCCATTGTATAAAAATACCACATTTTCTGTATCCATTCCTCCTTTGAGGGACATCTGGGCTCTTTCCAATTTCTGGCCATTATAAACAAGGCTGCTATGAACATAGTGGAGCATGTGTCTTTTATGTTTGCAGGGGAATCCTCTGGGTATATGCCCAGGAGTAGTATGCCAGGGTCCTCTGGAAGTGACATGCCCAATTTTCTGAGGAACCGCCAAACTGATTTCCAGAGTGGTTTTACCATTTTGCAATCCCACCAACAGTGGAGGAGTGTTCCTCTTTCTCCACATCCTCACCAGCACTTGTTGTCTCTTGAGTTTTTAATCCTAGCCATTCTGACTGGTATGAGGCAGAATCTCAGGGTTGTTTTGATTTGCATTTCCCTGATGACTAATGATGTTGAACATCTCTTAAGGTGTTTCACTGGTGAAAAATTTCTTCTGGTGAAAATTCTTTGTTTAGCTCTGTACCCCATTTTTTGATAGGGTTATTTGGTTCTTTGGGGTCTAACTTCTTGAGTTCTTTGTATATATTGGATATTAGCCCTCTGTCGGATGTGGGGTTGGTGAAGATCTTTTCCCACTTTGTTGGTTGCAGTTTTGTCCTTCTGACAGTGTTCTTTGCCTTACAGAAACTTTGTAATTTTAAGAGGTCCCATTTGTCAATTCTTGATCTTAGAACATAAACTATTAGTGTTCTGTTCAGGAACTTTCCCCCTGTGCCCATGTACTCCAGGGTCTTCCCAAGTTTCTTTTCTAATAGTTTCAGTGTGTCTGGTTTTATGTGGAGGTCCTTGATCCACTTGGAGTTGATCTTAGTACAAGGAGATAAGAGTGAGTCGATTCTCATTCTTCTGCATGTTGACCTCCAGTTGAACCAGCACTATTTGTTGAAAAGACTATCTTTTTTCCACTGGATGGTTGTGGCTCCTTTATCAAAGATCAAGTGACCATAAGTCTGTGGGTTCATTTCTGGGTCTTCAATCCTATTCCATTGATCTACTTGCCTGTTGCTGTACCAATACCATACAGTTTTTAACACAATTGCTCTGTAGTACTGCTTGAGGTCAGGGATATTGATTCCCCCAGAAGTCCTTTTATTGTTGAGAATAGTTTTAGCTATCCTGAGTTTTTTGTTGCTCCAGATGAATTTGAGAATTGCTCTTTCTAGATCTATGAAGAATTGATTTGGGATTTTGATGGGGATTGCATTGAATCTGTAGATTGCTTTTGGCAAGATGGCCATTTTTACTATATTGATCCTGCCAATCCAAGAGCAAAAAATATTTTTCCATCTTCTGAGGTCTTCCTCGATTTCTTTCTTCAAGGACTTGAAGTTCCTGTCATACAGATCTTTTCCCTGTTTGGTTAGAGTCACGCCAAGGTACTTTATGTTGTTTGTGGCTATTGTGAAGGGTGTTATTTCCCTAACTTCTTTCTCAGCCTGCTTGTCCTTTGAGTACAAGAAGGCTACTGATTTGCTTGAGTTAATTTTATAACCAGTCACTTTGCTGAAGTTGTTTATCAGCTGTAGAAGTTCTCTGGTGGAGTTTTGTGGGTCTCTTATGTAAACTATCATATCGTCATATCATTTTTTAATGACACTTTGAAGTGCTTCTTCATGGCATAAGAGACAGGGATACTGAAGTCATTCCTTCACTTTAAAAAAAAAATAATTCCCATGTATGTAATTTAAGAAAGCAGAATGCATTGTTGAGGTTTCTGGAAGTTCCTATCCCTTCCAGGAACTAGTCATTATCTCAGAATCCTCCCACGACAGTAGCTCTGTTGTTGCTTCGATATAGTCACAAGGATCTAAACTAACAAGGGATGCCTGGAAGAGGGGGAGTTTGACCACATTGAGAATTCCAGGAAAATTACAGAGAAAGAAGGGATTAAATGCTCATTAATTAAAACATTTATCAGATGCCAACTCTCTGGCAGATTCTCCATTCTGTTCTCAGGTTGAAAATAAATAAAATAACTAATATTCTCATAGTCAATTTTATGCTAGAGAAAAGCAATGAACCTTATGACATTCCAAGAAGCTCTAGCCGGAGATGGGGGAAGGGCTCTGAAACACCATCTTTTAGACAAAACACAGCCACTGCAATTGTGGACTCATAGCAACTGTGTGAGCCTATGCTCAGTTTTCAAAGAATGAATGCATCCACAGCCAGGCACAGATGGGAAAAGGAATTCATGGAGCCCTGCCCCTCACTGCTGAATTATGTACTACTATTTAAATTCAGGGAGTGGTGACACCATTGCATGCACACTAGAGATGCTAACAGACTCCAAAGGATACCTCCTCCAATCCAATAGTCATGCATATGGTCCTGGTTAAATAAAACTGAACCAAAAGTTGTGAACCTGGGAAAGGGTCTGCCAGGGATTGGGGCAGGAGTGTTGGTAGGGATGGGAAACAAATGATAGAACCTGAGAACACAGCGTACATGTGTGAATTGTGACACAAACAAAAAATTGATCCATAAAAACTACTTTTAATAAATACTTCTAAAAATATGGTTGTTCAGGCTGGAGAGATGGATCAGCAGGTAAGAGCACCGACTGCTCTTCCAAAGGTCATGAGTTTAAATCCCAGCAACCGCATAGTAGCTCACAACCATCTGTAAAGAGATCTGACACTCTCTTCCGGTGTCTGAAGATAGACATATAATATATAAATAATTAAATAAATAAATAAATAAATAAATAAGGTTGTTCAGCATAGGTCATTTGGTGAGGGCACAATCATCAAAAGTTGAACACCATCCTAGACACACAGTGAGTTCTAGAACAGGCTGGGACACATGAGACACCACTTCAACACAATGAAACAAAACAATAAAAAAAGAGAATAGTTCTGCCAACAAAAAATGTTGACTTTTTTATAATAGCCATGTTTGATATTTTATTCTGTCCTAACTGAAAGTCAATTAGGACTTTTTTAATAACCTTATTTTTATAGATATTATCTCTGCTTTATTGTTAGCAAACTCATCACCCTTACTGTGTGTCAAGCGTTGGTGGAGAGATTTCTATAAAGTTAATCCATGACTCTTATAATCGTATAATCTATAATCTTATAATCTTATGAAGTATATATTATCATTGCATCTTCTATTATTGTATAGATGGGAATTTTGAGGCTCCCACATAATAAAGATCCTGCACAGCTCTCCATAGATCGGTTCTCATCTAATAAGGTAGTAAAAGGTAAAAATTAAATATGCTGCATCAAAATTAAAAGGAAAGTAAGACATATTCCATATTCAAGGGTGAAATTATTTCAGAATAATATTCTTCAAAAATTTCTATGCATTACTAAATAGATAAAATAGCTTATCCCTGATATCTAAGAAGAGGAATGGGAAAATAAAATATTAGAAAGAAAACAATCCCCAAGTAAACCAAGCTATCCTTCTCCCTACTTAATGACTGTGTGTCTGTGTCCCAAATTTTTTTTTTAAATTTTCAACCTATGCGTCTTTTATTTTAAGGGGGGTCTTGTTGTGATTTATAAAAAAAAAGAAAGAAAAAGAAAAATTCAGGATATGTTTAATGGAGTCAAGATATGGTGTCAGGGAAGGGGGTGACAATGTTGTACGGTACCATCCATACAACAGATGTAGTATAGAATAGAGTTTATTTAGGGCATGGGGAGGGGAGTTGAGGATGGAGTAGAGATAAAGGCAGAGACGGGGGGCGGGGGGGGGGGGGGCACAGAGAGTCAGAGAGTATGTAGAGGCCAGCCAAAAACACATGAAGAGAGGAGGAGGGAGTGTTGAGAGAAGGGACAGAAACAGTAAGAGGGTAAGAGAGTAAGAGGGTAAGAAGGGGGCAAACAGCCCCTTTTAGAGCGAGTCAGGTGTACCTGGCTGTTGCCAGGTAACTGTGGGGTGGAGCCTAGAAGGAATGGTAACAGGGATATTTCATCACATGCTCAAAGCACAGGAAGCTAGTTTTTTTCTTAGCTGAATAGTAGAGATTGAAAATAAGGCCCCCTTTACAAGATTATATAGGATTCCTCTCATGTGACTATGAAGCATCCAGAGTCTAGGGTAGTATAAAGAAAAGCACACCAAGCAACATGCCTCTTAACACAACCTCAAGGCTATGCTGTGAACAAACCAACCAAACAAACAAACAAAATAGATAAGAAAGAAAGCCTTAGGACCTACACAATTCAAAAGTAAATGTAAATGCATAAGCAAGTTGGTGTATCAATGAGGAGTCATACACAATTTTTAAAACTTCTTTAGCCTGCTGACAAAGGATGATTTTCCCAAGTTAGCAAAATGGCTTTTCTCTCCTACATGAGGACGTTTAGAAAAATCTTCAGTCTTTAATGCAGTATGAGACTGAGTCCTACTCTTTTGGAATTCCTTATGTAACAACTTTATGAGCTCACCTCATGATAACATAACACTAGAACCCCTGGGGTGAAAGATTATACTTACGAACAGAAAAAAAAAAATCAACCAAGTGAACCACCACATCTAATGAGCGAGGTTCAAGCCTTAAGCTTTATTATACCTTAGGATAGGGAAGCAAAGCCACACGCAGTTCTGTTTGATTATAATGCCCAGGGAGCCAGCTTTAATTAGCAAGTTTCATTGGCAAGAGTTCTTAATTCCACTAACTAACCAGTGGAGACTGGAAATACAGTTTATGAACTGAATCATTTTAGAGGGACTGCTGAAGATTCACTTGAGCTCAGATCAAGCAAACAGATGCTTCAAGAACACAGAATCTCCCAAATTGTTGGAAATGTGTTTTCAGTTTCCTGAGGCTTAGGCAGCTTACCAGACTTGAACGAGTGAGACCAGTAGAGGGGTCCCAGTTAGTCTGCAGTTCCGTCCTTGTCCCACTTTCTCATGGAACTCTTGATCTGCAATCTGTTTATTCATGGTGCTTATCCTTAAGCATTTCAAGCTCCAGCAAAGGAAAGATTTCTCTCTTTCCTAACGAACTTCAAAGTTTTGTGTTGCTAGACTTGGCACTGAACACGTGTGGGGTGTGTGTGTGTGTGTGTGTGTGTGTGTGTGTGTCTGTGTCTGTGTCTGTGTGTGTCTGTGTGTTTGTGTGTGTGTCTGTGTGTGTGTGTTTGAGAGAGAGAGAGAAAGACACAGAGACACACAGAGAGAAAGACAGAGAGATAAAAAGAAAAGGGGAGAGAGAGAGAGATAGACAGAGACACAGAGAGACAGAAACAGACAAGCAAAGATACAGAGTCAGAGAAACAAAGAGAGAAAGAAAGCATTTCTAATCAGAAAATCTTACATCTGAAACTCCTAACTTTGAGTGCCAAAAAAAAAAAAAAAAAAAAAGACATAAAAATAACTCGACCTTTGTGAACAAATCACCACACATGGTAGAAAAGAACCGACTCCCAAAACTCCTCTTCTGATCTCCACAAGTACACTGTGACATATATGTGTCCACAGCTATGAAGACACACATATTAAGTGTAAGACATGGTGGTATTCAATTTGTTCAGCATTTTCAAGGGAAAACAAGAGGCTTCTTAAACTGAACGATACTTTCAGCTCATTTCCAAATTCATCCTCACAAGCGGGGAAAGGAAATAGCATCACATATGCTTGGACCAGACCCCCAAAGCAGGTTCCACAGGCTACCTCACACCGAGAAAGAGACGTGCATTAGTCATTGAGTGTTTTGGCTGAGGTTTTGTTCTATGGTGTAAACACGGTGTGGGAACTAATTTTGAAGTCATTTTCGTAGTCTCAACAGTGATGCATGAGGCATTTTAGAAAAGGGTATGATATCTAAAGGAGCATCAAGTGTCACCTGAAGACACTTGATAAATTGTTGTTTGCTGCTAAAGGTGATGAGAAATAACGAGGAACGGGAAACACTGAGTGTAGTTTAAAAAAAAAATCAGTGTCTTGTCCGAACAACTGGGTCTATCAGAGTGACAGTGATAAATGCCACTGGTGTAATGAAAGTGACATAAGCAAAAGTCCATCACTGTGGAGGGAACTATGAATATTTAGCAGGATGAATACAGAAACTTCAGGGAAAACATGGCATTAAATCTGAAAAAAAGCCTTTTGGTGATAAGGCAGCTAGTTACAAAGCAACAAATGAATCTGTTGATGAATTTCCTGAGGTTATCCTTCATGAAAATCTGATGCTGTTACATGTCACCATCTTGCCATGGTCCCCAGAAAGTCACTTACTATAGCTGATGAGACAGCTCAAACAGACTTAAGAATGCCAAAAAAAGAATAACTTTAGATTTTAATGATTTTGTGTTAAGAGGTACTCTTGTGGGAACTATTTAAAAAAAAAATGACCCACCATCTCTCCTGCCCCGCCAGGCCACCACACAATGGGCCCTCGGAGTCCTGCTCAGCATCTTCTCACCCCTGAGCTATTCTCTCCCAGCTAGGTTCCCACCATAAACCCCTGTAATCGGCAGACCCACATTCCAGTAACCAAGTAAATCCAAACTCTTAAGTTTAATTCACCAATCAGATTTATGTATAAATAATATCACAATTTACAAGATATCAATACAATAATATTAGGGTCAATTGATAATGATAAAAGATTTATCCCAATATTTCTAACCTTATAAAAACATAGCTTTTTGTGGCTAGTTAATGCCATGCAGGTCCATGTCTGAAGCCATCTTGCTTCTCCTCCCTTCTCCTCTGCGACCTCTCTGTCTCCACAACTCCTAGCTCTGCCTCCCTTTTTCTCTCTAGTCACAGGCCTGCTACTGTCCTAATGTGATTGGACAGGGAAAATACTGCAACAACGTACTCTCTATCTGATTAAATAGACAGACAGATAGGTAGATAGATTATATAGAGTATATGTATACATATATACATATATATTCTATAATATAGACCCAGATTTCTACAATATAGACTTAAGTGCTAGTCATAAAAGTGTAGTTATCAATAATTCCCTCAAGCTTGTGTAGAAGGCACAGGCTTCTTAATGACAAGCACTATGCTAAATATTTTAGTGTTTTTGTTAGTGGTGTTTTTCAATTAATATTTTTCCCCAACCAAATAAATATTATACAAGTTTACTAATGTATGGATGGAGCAAGTGAGAGATTGAAACTGAATGGCTTTCAAAGCAAGAATTTGGGTCCTAAAAAATATAAAGGCCTCCATATGACTAAAGAGAACACTGCAGACAAGGCGGTCTGCATTTTGGTGGTGAGGGGTTACATCTCAGAATTAGGAGATATTTGCTTGAGCTCACCTCCAAATTCAAAGAGCAGCAACAAAAGGGCTAGCCTCAAAGCAGGATCAACTCAGGCGTAAATATCTTTCCTTTGCTTCAGGTTTTATGACCTGAGTCACCTCATCCTGCTGCTTTCCAATTTTCTTGTGTGTGAAAAGAAATTAGCATCATTGGTTTTGTTGACATGCTGGTAAAACAATCTTATAATGCCTAACACAATGTCAATCACATGCTAGTTATTAAAATTACATAGGATCTTTTCCTCTCTCTTGTTACCATGGCTAATTTCTATTTGGTTGTGAATTTCACAGCACAAATTGATTATGTGCTAATTAGAATAAAAAGCAATTTATTTGCTATATCAGGCAAAAACATTTCTTAGAAGATTTGAAAGCCATCTACCCCAACATATTCTAATTCTCTGTTTAAATAAAAGGGGAATTGTGGGAAATATAAAAAAAAGAATGTCAAGTTCCCAAACTTGTGCCCTGCTACTCTCAGCCCCTGCAGTCTGGCCAGTTTGTTCTTATCTCAAAGAGATTCTCTGGCACAAATCTCCTCAAATGTCTCCACCCAGCTTTCTAGATACCCACTGGCTGGTTGTTACCACACCAACCCCATACTTCAAATGCCCCACGGCCTTTGTGGTGTACCTCTGGCAAACCCATGCTTTGCTGCTGTACCTTTCTCTCTTGAACCCCACATAAAGGAAAACACAACACAAACTTAGTTCAGAGATGATGGTAATGATGGTAACTCAATCGCTGGGCACAGCAACTAAATTGCTAACTTGTAAGCCTGATTAAATCTAAATCCTGACAGATCCGCCATTGAAACCAGGCGACACTCATAACTGCATCTTGTCCTCATGCTATGCCCATCCAAAAGGACTCTGACTCTCGCTCTCTTGCTCTGTCTCTGTCTCTCTCTTTCCTCCTCCTCCTCTCTTCCACTCTCCAACCCGGAAGTCCCGCCTACTCACCCAGTGATTGGCTTCTTTATTCATTAGGGGATTGGTTCACAAGAAGTCACCTGTGTATGATCTGGAGCAGAATTAGCATCAAAATACAAACAGCACCAGGCCTATCCACAACAGGGAATGGCTGCCTCTTGTCAAACCAAGATGAAAATGCATGTCAGGCTTTTTAAGCAAGGACCAAACATTTAGAGATTGGATCTATGCAAAAGAGAAGTCTCAGTAATCAGACCACTGTTGTGAGGAAGCTTGAAGGAGAAATTTCTGACTCATCTATTGTTATTTTGGAGTGTAAGAATTTACAGCAGAATTTGAATTTGTTCCAAAGCGCCTCTTCATAACTCAGTGAGCAATTTCTTCCATGCAAGGATTCATGCACTTTAGGATGCATTTGCTCTTCCCATGAACCAAATTAGTCCTACAATAAAACATTTCTCTAGTCCACTGGTGGCAGTCTTTTATTTTACTTTCATTTTATTTTGTCACTTACTGATTGTCACTGTAGAACAACTTTAGAAAGCAAAATGCAACTTCCAAGCACCCTGCTCAACTCAAAGTGTTATTTAGACAGAATGTTATTAAATAGTCATTCAGCTTCATAAAGAAAGTACACATAATCTCAGCTCCAGGCATAAAATTTATGAATGTCTGCCTGAAATTGTTTGCATTATTTGTGTCTGGAAAAACTTTACCTGAGTCAGATTTTTTTTTCAACTGAAAATTTCACAAGCAAAGAACAAAACAACAAAACAAAACAAAAGACAACCAAACAAACAAAAGAGCAGAAAGGCGGGAATTAAAAAGGCACTTACACGGTTAAGAGCTTGGCATTTCTGTGGAACTTCTAATAGTGGGATCAGATGGGTCTCTGACTCTTTTGTCTGCTCTTGGGACTCTTTTCCTCCTGTTGGGTCCCTGGATCAGCCTTGCTACCCTTCCAATCACCCTTCTAAACTCAAAGCTTTATTTAAATAGGATGGTGGAGTTCATTTTGTTTGGTTTTGTTGTTTTGTCTTTATTTAAATAGTAGGGCTTTGGCCTTGCTCACTGTATCTTGTTTTGTTGTGTTTGGCCTGCTCTTTTCTGAGTGGGCATGGATATGAGGGACAGGGAAGGTGGGAGAGCTGGGAGGGAGTAAAAGGAGGAGAAATGATGGTCAGAGTATATTGCATGAGAGAAGAATCTATTTTCAATAACTAAAAAAGAGGAAAAATTCATAGAAGTCACAAAAGCCTTAGAACGTGTTATTAGATCTCTTAGGTTTTTACTGCTATGAACAGACACCATGACCAAGGAAACCCTTATCAGAACATTTGATTGGGGCTGGCTTACAGACTCAGAGGCTAGTCTGTTATCATCAAAGCAGGAACATGGCAGCATCCAGGCAGGCATGGTACAGGAGGAGGCAAGAGTTCTACATCTGAAAACTGCTAGCAGAATATAGCGTCCAAGCATCTAGGATGAGGGTCTTAGAGCCAATGCCCACAGTGATACACCTACTCCAACACCTTCTAATAGTGCCACTCCCAGGGCCAAGCATATACAGACCTTGACATTAGAGGGAAAAAATGTGTTAAACATTCTAAAATACAGTCCTACCAGTTATTAAGAACCACTATTAGTTGCTAGTATTCTGAGAGAATCTTCTCATTTTTTATTACTGACCTTGTTCTTTTGAATGAGTTGTTATGCAGTCTAGACTGGCCTTGAGTTTGATGCTGAGGCAGGCTTTCAGCTCCTGGTCTTCTTTCTCCCAATTCTCATGTCCCTCGGTTTCAGGGGTGTCACAGTGCCCTGAGGGAATCTTCTTCAGTAAGCCTCTCTGTTTAACACAGGGCAGGTTTTGTTATAAAGCTGATAGAAGAAAGCGGGTGATGTGTTGAGAATATTTTAATTGTTTTTTTTATTACCAGACACAGTTATAATAAAATCAAATATATTATTCATGAATTATCTATTCTGTTATTGACTCACAAAAATACGGAGAGATTAAACAGTCTTTTTTCTCCTTGTAAAAATTTAGGTCTTAAAATGGCAGGGAATGGCTCAAATAAAGATACTTGCCACTCAGCTTTATGGCTTTAATATGATTCCTGGAACCTGAGAGTAGGAGAGAACTGACTCTTGACTCCCACAAATTGTCCTCTGATCTCTACACTCATGCTATGTTAAATGCGTGCTAACACACATTATATACATGCATTTAATTAATTAATTAATTAATTAATTAAATTCAAACCATTGAAATAGGTCTTACAGATTTCCGTGTTCTTCAGAAAGCTTATTCTGTTTTTCATGTAAGAAACAGATACATCATACATGGCGCTGAGCAAGGAAACAGGTAGGTTAACTGCAGATCATCACCAACTGTCCATTTTCTCTAAGACCAGTCCTCCATTCTCACCCCCAGCTCTAAGGCAGATAACCTGCTAGAACCTCCCTTCCCTCCTTGCCCCCTTTCCAATCTGGGGTGGGGGTCAGGGTGGGGGAATCACACAGATCTTTCCTCCTACCTCCCCTCCCCCAACTTATTGCTTTATCTCAGTGTTCAACTCAGCCAGACGTTCCCTTCCTACCCTCAGGTCACTCCATCCAAGGAAGTAGATAAGACAACCAAGACAACCGCAGATCACCTCTCCCTCCATTCCTAGAGTCCAATCCCCTAGTCTCATCCAAAGCTCTGTAGCAGACTTCCTGCTGTGGCCTCCTCTCACTCTCTGCCCCAGTTCCCAGGAGTCTAAGCAAATCTTGGTGGAACACTGTGCTTCCCCCTTCCTGTAGATTTCCTCACCTCATCCTACCCCCACTTGTAAATATCAGCTTGACTATTTACCCAATGGCCACCCTGAGATCACAGAAGAATTCTCTACCAGGCAACACAAATCCATGACACTTTCCTAAAGAGAAGGCAACAAAAATAAAGGAATAAAGCACTCATCCAACAAAAAGTCCAGATATCAGCACCTAGAATTACAATCTTCCAAACAGAGATGAGTAGACACTAGTGCTAAACTACAGTCAATAATATCCAAGACAGTATTTCCCTACTAGAGTCAAACAACAACAGATTATGAGTATTCCAATATAGCTGGGGAAAAAAAGAAGGAAAAAAAAAGAAAAACAGCAATCTTAAAATAGTCTTTATGAATGTGATAGGGGAGTCCTTAAAGAAGAAATGAATGAATCCCTTAAAAGAAATTAAGAAAAGACACAAAATAGAAGGAAATGAATAAGACTGTGCTAGAACTGAAAGTGAAAATACAATCAATGCTGAAAACACAGAGAGCAATCTGGAAATAAAAAAATCTAGGAACTTGAAAAAAGAGCCTCACCAACAAAAAACAAGAGATGAGAGAAAGAATCTCAGGTATTGAAGATTTGATAGAAGAAATAGATAACTTACTCAAAGGAAAAAATAACTCCTTGCACAAAACACCAGGAAATCTGAGACATTATGAAAAGACCACAATTTAAAATAGAGTAGAGGAAAGAGAAGAAAGTCAGGAAAATGGTAAAAAATATTTCTAAGAAAATCATAGAAGAAATTATTTCTAAACTAAAGGAAATTATGTCTATCAGGGTATAAGAATGATACACATAACCAAATAGATTTGACCAGAAAAGAACTTAGCATCATCACATAATGATCAAAACACTAAGCATAAAGACCAGAGAAAGAATATTAAAACATTCAAAGGAAAAAATACCAAGTAACATAACATAACAAATGACAATCTAGGTAATATCTTTCTACAAATCCTGCCCTAGAGAAGGCAATAGAAAGAAACTCCAGCCTCAAGAGGTTGACTACCTCCAAAAATCCACAGGAAATAAATAATTTCAGACTAGCAAATCAAAACAGAGAAAATAAACACACACACACACACACACACACACACACACACACATACACACACACACACACACACACACACACACACACGAGCGCACACATGCACGCGCGCGCGCGCGCACCACCACCACCACCACAACAACAATAATAATAGCAACAACAAAATAATAAGAATCAACAAACACTATTCATGAATACTCTCAACATCAATAGTCTTAGATCCCAAGTAAAAAGAAACAAACTAATAGAGTGGATTCAAACCCAGAATCTATCCTACTGCATCCAAGAAATACACCTTCACATCAAAGATAAACATCACCTCAGGATAAATAACAGAAGATATTCCAAGCAAATGAGCATAAAAAGGAAGATGGTGTAGCCATTTTTTTTTTCGTTTTTTTGAGACAGGGTTTCTCCGTGTAGCCCTGGCTATCCTGGAACTCACTTTGTAGACCAGGCTGGCCTCGAACTCAGAAATCCGCCTGTCTCTGCCCCCTAAGTGCTGGGATTAAAGGCATGTGCAACCACCGCCCAGCTCTGGTATAGCCATTTTAATATCTGACAAAACATACTTTACCAAGAAGAAGAAAGGAGAGGACCCTGGGCCTGAAAAGATTGGATCCACTTTTGTAGACCCAGAACAGAGAAATCATGGGTGGGGGGGGGAGTTGATTGGGGAATAGTTGGGGGGAGAGAGGACTTATGGGACATGTGGTGGAGGGAACTGGGAAAGGGGAAAGCCTTTGGAATGTAAACAAAGAATATAGAAAATAAAAAAATATATTAAAAAACATACTTTAGACCACAACTAATCAGAAGAGATAGGGAAGGACACTACATACTCATCAAAGAAAAAATCCACCAAGAGGATATTTTAATTCTTAACATCTATATGTTGACATCTATATGCCCAAACACAAGGGTACCCAAGTTTATAAAAGAAATATTAGTAAAGCTTAAATCATATATTGACCCTTATACACCCATAGAAGACGATTTCAATACCCAACTTTCTCTAATAACAACTCTTTCAGATAAAAACTAGAGAAATGCTGGACCTAACTGGTTAAAAAAAGTTAACCAAATTGACCTACTAGAGAATTACAGAAGATTTCACCCAAACACAAAAACATGAACCTTCTTCCCTGCATTTCATGGAACATTCTCCATAACCGACCACAGCCTGAGACACAAGTCTCAACAAATACAAAAAAGAAATGGACATCATTTTCAACACATATCACTTAACAAAGTTAAGTCAAGATTACATAAGCAATGTAAACAAACCTGTGGATTATAGGTTTGTAAAACTATTGTAAAATACAAATGAAGTAATTAAATGTTTCCCAATAAAAACAAAAAGAAAGCCTTGGGCCAGTTGGTTTTCTTACAGAATTCTACCAGACTTTGAAAGAGGAATTAGTGTCAATAGTCCTCAAATTATTCCATAAAACTGAAACACAAGGAGCAGTGTTCAAATTCATTTTACAAGGCCAGAGAGTTACCCTTAATACCCAAATTACTTAAATGTTCAACAAAGAAAGAAAATCACACAATATTCTCTTTTGAACATTGTTGCAAAAATTCTCAATAAAAATACTTGCAAGCTAAATGCAAAAACACATAAAAAGATCATCCACCATGATTAAATAGGCTTTACCCCAGAGATGCAGGAATGGGTCCACATATGAAAATCCATCAATGTAATCCACCATATAAACAAACTGAAAGGAAAAAAACACATGTTCACCTCATTGAATACTGGGGGAAAAAAGCTCTGACAAAGTCCAACACTTCATGATAAAAGTCTTAGAGAGATAAGGTATACAAGGTACATACATAAACATAATGAAGTTTACATTAAGCCAAAAGCCAACTTCAACTTAAATGGAGAGAAATTAAAAGCAATTGCACTAACATCAGAACTAAGACAAGGTTGTCCACTAGCCCCATACTTGCTCAGTCTTCTAGTTGGATTCTTATTTGTAGAGCAATAAGTCAACTGAAGGATTACAATTGATCAAAGGAATACGAATTGAAAAAACAAGAAGTCAAAATATCTTTGTTTATAGATGATATAATAGTATACATAAGTGACCCTAAAATTCCATGAGGAAACTCCTACATCTGATAAACACTTTTATCGAAGTCACTGGATGCAAAATTACCTCACAAAATTCAGTCACTCTCCTATATACAAATGTCAAATGGTCTGAGGAAAATATCAGGAAACAACAATTTTCACAATAGGCTCAAATAATGTAAGTATTTTGGGACAGTTTTGACAATGCAACTAAAAGACTTATTGTAAAACAAAGTTATTAAAACAAAACAAAATGAAACAAAAAAACTTTGAGGCTTTGAAGGAGATATCAGAAGATGGAAAGATGTACTATGCTCATGAATCAGTAGGATTATCATAGTAACAATGGCCACCCTATCAAAATCAATCTACAGATTCAATGTAATACTCATAAAAATTCTAACACAATTCTTCTCAGATCTTGAATTACAATTTTCAGCTTCATACTGAAACACACAAAAAAGCAATACATTTAATCTTTACTGGAAAAATGATCTTGGCGGTATCACCATCCCTAATTTCAAGTTGTTCTAGAAAGCTATAGTAATAAAAACAACATGGTATTGGTACAAAAACAGACACTGATCAATGGAATTGAATTGAAGATCCAGATGTAAGTCCACTCGCCTTTGGACAGTAGGACTTTATTATTGATAAAGAAGTCAGACAAACAAACTGGAAAAAAAAACAGCATCTCCAAAATTGTGGGCTGATGGACCTAGACAGCAGTCGTAGAGTATCTAAAGAGATCCTACATACTATCACCTTGCAGAAAACTCAGCTCTACATGGATAAAAATCCTTAACATAAACCAAATCCACTGAACCTGAGAGAACAGGAAGTGAAGAATAGCACTGAAGACCTTGGCACAGCAGACAATTTTCTGAACAGAACATCATCAGCACAAGCCCCAAGACCAACAATTAACACATGGAGCCTTATGAACCTGAAAAGCTTCTGTAAGGCAAAGGACACTGTCAATAGGACAGAATGACAGTTTACAGACTGGGAAAAGATGTTCCCAACTCCACATCCAATAAATGACGAAGGTCCAGAATTTATAAAGCACTCACAAAAGGCTAAGTATCAAGAAAACAAATAACACAACCAGAACTTGGGGTACAGATATAAACTGAGAATTCTCTAGAGAAAATGCTCTAATGGCTAAGGAACATGTCAAGAAATATTCACCATCCTTAACCATCATAGTTATGAAATAAAACCTATTCTATCCCATACCTGTCAGAAAAGCTAAGATTCATGAAACGACTCATGATAACAGCTCATGACAGTAAGCATGGGAAGCAAGGGAACACTCCTCCATTGCTAGTAGAAGTGCAAACTTACACAGTCACTGTGGAAATCAATATGGTGGCTACTCAGAAAGTTGGGAGTCCATCTACCTGAAGACACAGCTATACCATTCTTGGACATATACCCAAAGGGTGTTTCATCCTACTACAAGGACACTTACTCAAATATGTTCGCTGTGGCTTTATTTATAAAAAAAATATAAATGTTTATTTATAAAATAAAGGTTGTTGGAAACCACCTAGATGTCCCTCAATAGAAGAACGGATAAGGAAAATGTAATATATTTACACAATGGAGTATGACTCAAGCATTTTTCTTTAAAAAAATGAAATCATGAAATTCATAGGTAAATGGATGGAACTAGAAAACTCACCCCGAGTGAGGCATTTCAGACCCAGAAAGAAAGATATGATTAAGTATTCACTTACATGGATATTAGCTGTTAAGTCAGTGATAACCAGGCTATAATCCATAGAACCTCAAAGGTTAGGTATAGAATAAGGAACTTGAGAGCTATAAATAGATCTCACTAGGGAAGGGAAATAGATTTGATAGTTATGGATTAATGGGGGCTGGAATGGGTGGAAAAATGGGGAGTGAGGAGAGAGGTAGAAGCTAAGGAGTTCCCAGAGAGATAACTATGATGAAGGATTATTTCAGACTTAGTATGGAAACCTAATACAGTAGAAGCTTCATATATACATATATATATATATATACGTATATATATATACATATATATATATATACGTATATATATATATATATGTAATCTTAATAAAAATATCAAATAATAGAGGAATCAGAGTCCTAACTGGACATTTCTTGTCGCCAAATGAAGCTTCCAGTGCTAGAAATGCGTTACATCTAATGGAGTTGTTGGCCAAGGGATCCCATAACAATCACCAAACAACACAGGCTGTGGCCTAAACAATACTGATAGCAAGACCTCATTGTTGAAAACAACACACACACACAATCATTGAACATGGAGAAGTCAAGCTGATGCCTACATAGAGCCTTCTCCCTGACATTCTAGCATCTTTCGTACAGGAAGGTACTCTGCTCTCTACCAAATGTAAACCCCAAACCACCCAAAAAATCCTTTGATCTATAATGGCGAGATGCCTGCAAGATATGTTAGGGCAATAGTGACATAAAGCTTTTAGGTGTAACCAACAGTATCTGATGTGACTTAAGGACCATTCTACAGATAGAGAGCATAGCAGACACTGCTTGGGTGAGCAGAAATCTGTGACTAGATATACTATGGACCTGGGGTTGGGGGAGAGACAGAGACAGAGAGACAGAGAGACAGAGAGAGGCAATAAAATGACTCCTAACGTTGCTATACTCATAGATCCAGGCCTTGTGCAGTCATCATCAGAGGAGCTGCATCTAGCAGCAGATGGGAACAAATACAGCCAGACATTAGGCATTGAGTGAAAGGCCTTGGAATACTCAGCCCTAGCTGGGATGATTCCAGGTTAGTGTTTTTTTTGTGGGAGTCCAACGTGTGTGAATGAGTGAGTCTCCAATTCTTGTGCCTTCTCTGAGGCTCTTTTCCTCATTTGTTTTGTCCAACTCTGATGTGTTTACTTTTCGTGTTATCTCATATTTTGTTTCAGTATTATCCATTAAAGTCTGTTTGTTTTCTAGTGAGAAACAGAAAGGGCGTGGATCTGGATGGGAAGGGCGGTGATAAAGAACTTGAGTAGAAGGAGGAGAAACCATAATCAGGATACAGTATGCAAGGGGGAAAATTAATCTATTTCGATAAAGGGGGGAGGAAAGTATAAATTAAAAAATAAAAAAATGGGTACTTGAAACAGCACTGTCCTCATTTCATTTAGAGGAGGAAGGGTTTGTTTTAGCTCACAGTCCCAGGTTATTATAATCTCCCATAACAGGAAAACTAGAGTGGCAGGAACTTCACTGTACAAAGTCACATCACAATCACAGCCAAGGGCAGGAAGTAGTGACTGCATTCATAATTCCCCATCACTAGCTTTCTCTGCTCTTCACAGTTCAGGGCCTGAGAATGGTGACCCCCCCAGCCCCTGGCCCTTTCAGGCTACAGCTCTGACATCACTTGAAACAATGCCCTAAGACATTCTCTAGGCCAGCCTGATCTGGCCAGTCCTTCACAGTTACTCTCCTGAGGAGATTCTAAGGTGTGTCTGGAAGTCAATGAAAACTGACCAACACAACAGCTGTGATGTCAATCATATTTCATGTGGTTTTCTGATGTGGATAAAATAAAATTTTAAAGGAGTCATGAAGGTAGAGAGATGGCTCAGCGGACAGCAACAATGGCTGTTCCTCCAGAGGACCTGGTTACAATTCCCTGTACTCATACGGCGGCTCACAACGATCTTTAAATCCAGCTCAGGGGATCTGGTCTCCGTGGGTACCAGGCAGCATGTGGTACACAGACTAATGTTCAGACAAAACACCCATACACGTAAAATGAAACTAAAAATTAAAATTGCAAATAAAATAAAGCAAGTCATAATGAAAGCCATTATTTTCTGCAATTACTATACACTAGTTAAATACTTTAAAATAAAAGCTTAAAGAATGGGAATGAGAAGTTAGACCCCAGAAAACCAAATAACCCTATCCAAAAATGGGGTACAGAGCTAAACAAAGACTTTTCACCTGAAGAAATTTGGATGGCTGAGAAACACCTTAAAAAATGTTCAACATCATTAGTCATTAGAGAAATGCAAATCAAAACAACCCTAAGATTTTACCTCACACCAATCAGAATGGCTAAGATTAAAAATTCAGGAAACAGCAGGTGTTGGTGAGGATGTGGAGAAAGAGGAACACTCCTCCACTGCTGGTGGGATTGCAAGCTGGTACAACCACTCTGGAAATCAGTCTGGAGGTTCCTCAGAAAACTGGACACGATACTTCTGGAGGACCCAGCCATACCACTCCTGAGCATATACCCAGAAGATTCCCCAGCATGTAATAAGGATACATGCTCCACTATGTTCATAGCAGCCTTATTTATAATAGCCAGAAGCTGGAAAGAACCCAGATGTCCCTCAACGGAAGAATGGATACAAAAAAAACAATGAATTCATGAAATTCTTAGAGAAATGGATGGAACTGGAGAACATCATACTAAGTGAGGTAACCCAGTCTCAAAAGAATATCCATGGTATGCAGTCACTGATAAGTGTATATTAGCCTAGAATCTTGGGACACCAAAGACACAATCCACATACCAAATGATGTCCCACAAGAAGGAAGGAGTGGACCCTGGTTCTGGAAAGGCTCAAAGAATTAGTGTAGGGGAATACCAGAACAGGAAAGTGGGAAGAGGTGCATGGGGGAACACGGGAAGGGAAAAGGGCATGTGGGACCTTTGGGGAGCAGGGAACCAGAAAAAGGGAAATGAAATGTAAATATAGTATATATCCAATAAAAAAGAACTGTCCTTTTACTAACATGTTAACACTGTTTTTAGTTAGTCTGTGTGCTGGACTTTAATGTTTTCTGATCCCAAGCACAGATCCAGAGCAGACGGGAGTCACATAGCATCTGCTCTCAGGTAGGGCTGAGCTTCTGGGTTATTTCACGTTCAAACAGAAACATGGTGCTATCGTGTGTTTAACCACCACATCCTTACTCTGCAGGTGTCATTAGAGACACTCCACCCTTCTCTCACTACCCAGCATCTGTAAGATTCGTATGATGTCATTGAAGGCAGACTAGAAATCCAGCCCTTTAATTACCAAAACTATTACTATAACTAATCCATAGAAAACTCAGTGACAAAGACATTGATGGCAGATGATGGTGTCCGTGGAAAGAGTGATCAGCCACGCCTTGTATGCTTAATAGCTCCATAAATGGTTCGGCTCCCAGCATGTAGCATGCACAGAGAAGACTGAACATTAAGAGTACCTTCCTGGGGCTGGAGAGATGGTTCAGTGGTTAAGAGCACTGACTGCTCTTCTGAAGATCCTGAGTTCAAATCCCAGCAACCACATGTTGGCTCACAACTCTCCGTAACAAGATCTGATGCCCTCTTCTGGAGTTTCTGAAGACAGCTAACATATAATAAATAAATAAATCTTAAAAAAAAAAAAAAAAAAGAATACCTTCCTGACTTACCAAATCATATTCTGTCTAGCATTGTCGAAAAGCTGCTACCCTCAGAAACTCCTTCCCTCTAAGCTAGGAGAACCCTCTCCTTCAAAGTCGGTCCTCCTTAGAAGGGGGAACAAAATTCCTGTGGGAGGAGATACAGAGACAAAATGTGGAGCAGAAACTGAAGGAAAGGCCACCCAGAGACTGCCCCACCTGGGGATTCATCCCATATACAGTTACCAAATGCAGACACTATTGTGGATGTCAACGGGTGCTTGTTGACAGGAGCTTGATATAACTGTCTCCTGAGAGGCTCTGCCATTGCCTGACAAATACAGAGGTGGATGCTTCCAGCCAACCATCGAACTGAGCACAGGGTCCCCATGGAGGACCTAGAGAAAGGACCCAAGGATCTGAAGGGGTTCGCAGCCCCCTAGGAGGAACAATAATAGGAGCCACCCAGCTCCCCCAGAGCTCCCAGGGACTAAACCACTAACCAAAAGTATACATGGAGAGACCCATGGCTCCAGCTGCATATGTAGCGGAGGATGGCCTTGTTGGACATCAATGAGAGGAGAGGCCCTTGGTCCTGTGAAGGCTCTATGCCCCAGTGTAGGGGAATGCCAGGCGGGGAGACAGGAGTGGGTGGGTTGGTGAGCGGGGGTGGGGGGAATGGGGGTGGGGGAGTGGGGTGGGGGGGGGGGTAATGGGATTGGGGATTTTCGGATGGGAAAAGAGGAAAGGGAATACATTTGAAAATGTCTGAGAAAAAAAGGGGGGGAGAAAAATGTAATCTTTAAATCTTAAAAAAAGAAAAAGTTCATTAAAATAAGGAATTTCCTTTGTTCTTTGGGCTGAATCTCCCATGCATGATTTCCTCTCTGGACTTCCTGAAGGATGTTCCACCTGAATTCTATCTTGATTCACCTCCCTGGAAGAATCTTACTTAAAATAGAGAATCCCACTATGAATTCTCAGCAGATGCGTTTAATGTCTTTCCCCTGCGCATGTAGTGCCAATCCTACTATTCCGTCTTATTCCGTCTTATTCCGTCTGTCGTTATAATGAAACACAAGAATAGGACATACACAAATAAATATATCAGAAATGTCCATGGTGATAATGTGTATTTATGGTTTTTTGTTTTGTTTGTATTTTTGGTTTTAATCTAGGCAGGGTTTGTCTGTGTAGCTAGCCCTGGATGTCCTGGAACTCACTCTGTAGAATAGGCTGGCGGCGAAATCTGCCTGTCTCTACCTCTGCGCCGCCACCACCCAGCTGACAATGTGTATTTACATGTCGATGAGGCTGAGCTTTGTGAAGGTATCCTTGGTTTGGGAGTTATTTGGGAAGGGTTGTTTGTTTTGATACTGTATTATGATCCAGGCTGGCTGTTAGTTAATTTTACGAAGTAGCCTGAGGATGGCCTTGAACTACAGATCTTCCTGCTCAGTGCTGGGATTAAAGGTTTGTGTGCTGGTTTATGTCGAGTAGGGGTCGAACCCAGGCTTTGGGGTCTTTAGGATACCACTCGTCCACAGATGCTACCTCAGCAGTCCAAGCACTGAATTAAAACAAGCCAGCCCTTGTTATTCACGTTAGTGTCTCGGTTTGCCCCTAGCAAGGGACATTTCCTAAAACTTCTACAGATCTTTTTCTCTCGGCTTTCTCCAGTTGAAAACCATCGAGTATTTTGAAGTGTGGTATCATAAAATTCACGGACTCTTGTTCCTTTGCACTTGACTGCTTTTATTTTTACATCTGAAAGAGGAAGAAGACAGTTCCGCAGATAAGTAACGAGGAACAGCTGCATTCTGGGTAATTATTAATAGGAAGACACAGAGAAATTAAGGGATGACTGCACACATAGCGGAGAGTCATTAAGATAAGAAACCAAATATTCCCGGGACCATGAAAAAGCTCACTGTCAACCTCTTGTTTTCTGAAATGCACAATTTTAATATCAGTCTGCTAGCCCCGATTTATTTTACACAGTTTAACTCTGCATGTGGTACCTCTCGGTGAGTTTTATTTATTATGTCTTATTTAATTTACATCAACACTAATATTTAAGGATTGCATTTGAAACTTAAACCTTGCCAATTACCAATAATATCCATCATTAGAGATTCCTTTTATTTGCTAAAAGAACAAAATCGATCCCTTGTTTCCAGTTTTTTAAGTAAGTTAACAAAAATCAAGCATCTTCTGCCACCTAGTGGCCATCTGAAATTTTGAACTAAAAACTACTGAAACACACTATTTTAGGTTTGACCCTAAAATTCAGATTTTTCAACCAGAGGTAATTGGAAATTAAAATTTTAATAAAATTATACATTTATATTGTATATAATGATTACGAATAATGTTAGTTTCTTCTTTGCAACAAAACACTGAGTGAATATGTTAGCAGATTATTTCCATCGTACTGTTTTTATGTTGTTTCTTTAAATGGCTTTACTTTTTCATTACTACAGAGTCACAGCATGTGACAAAAACAATCCATACTTTCCCATGATGACATTTCCAAACTATCTCGAAAGTGGTTATTCAGGTTTGGTTTCCTACTGCTGGCAGTGAGTTTTACCAGGGTTCAAAGGTTCTGTCTCAGCCATTCTGAATAGCAAGTAGTGACAACCCTCACTGGAGCGTTTTGTTTTTTTTTATTAGCTATATCCTTAATTTACATTTCAAATGTTGTCCCCTTTCCTGGTTCCTCCACCCAGAAAGTCTCATAACCCATCTCCCTTTCCCCTGTTCCCCAATCAACCCTCTCTTGCTTCCCTGTCCTGGTATTCCCCTACACTGCTGCATCAGGCCTTTCCAGGACCTCTCCTCCCTTTGATGTCCAACAAGACCATCCTCTGCTGCCTATGCATCTGGGGCCGCATAGGACCCTCCATGTATACTCTCTGGTTGATGTTTTTGTTCCTGGGAGCTCTGGGAGTACTAGGTGACTCATATTGGTGACCTCCTTTGGTGCTGCAAACTCCTTCACCTCCTTGGGTCCTTTCTCTAGCTCCCCCATTGAGGACCCTGTGCTCAGTTCAATGGCTGGCTGAGAGTGTCCCCCTCTCTATTTGTCATGCACTAGCAGAGCCTCCCAGATGACAGCTATATTCGCCCCCTGTCTGCAAGCACTTGTGGGCATCCACAATAGTGTCTGGGTTTTGTAACTGTATATGGGATGTACTCCCAGGTTAGGCAGTCCATGGATGGACTTTCGCTCAGACTCTGCTCCACAGTTTGTCTCTGTATCTCCTTCTGTATTTTGTTTAGAAAGGGGTATTTTGTTCCCTCTTCTAAGAAGGACCAGACTAACCATACTTTGTTCTTCCTTCTTCTTGAGCTTCATTTGATATGTGAATTGTGTCTTGGGTATTCCAAGCTTCCGGGCTAATATCCACTTATCAGTGAGTGCGAACCATGTGTGTTCTCTTGTGATTGGGTTACCTTACTCAAAATGATATTTTCCAGTTCCACCCACTTGCCTAAGAATTTCATGAATTCATTGTTTTTAATAGCTGAGTAGCACTCCATTGTGTAAATATACCATATTTTCTGCATCCATTCCTCCGTTGCGGGACTCTGGGTTTTTCCAGCTTCTGGATATTATAAATAGGGCTGCTATGAACACAGTGGAGCATGTATCCTTATTACATGCTGGAGAATCCTCTGGGTATATGCCCAGTAGTGGTATAGCAGGGTCCTCTGGTAGTATTATGCCCAATTTTCTGAGAAACCGCTAAACTGATTCCAGAGTGGTTTACCAGCTTGCAATCTCACCAGCAGTGGAGGAGTGTTCCTCTTTTCTCCACATCCTCTTCAACATTTGCTGTCCCCTGAGTTTTTTATTTTAGCCATTCTGACTAGTGTGAGGTAAAATCTCAGGGTTGTTTTGATTTACATTTCCCTGATGACTAAGGATGCTGAACATTTCTTTAGGTGCTTCTTAGCCATTCCTCAGGTGAAAATTCTATGTTTAGCTCTGTACACTATTTTTAATAGGTTATTTCGTTCTCTCAAGTCTAACTTCTTAAATTCTTTGTATATACTGGATATTAGCCCTCTGTAGGATATAGGGTTGGTAAAGATCTTTTCCTACCTGTTGGTTGCTGTCTTGTCTTATTGACAGTGTCTTTTGCCTTACAGAAATTTTGTAATTTTATGAAGTCCCATTTGTCAATTGTTGATCTTAGAGCATAAGCTATTGGTATTCTGTTCAGGAAATTTCCCCCTGTGCCCATGTGCTCAAGGCTCTTCCCCAGTTTCTTTTCTATTAATTTCACTGTGTCTGGTTTTATGTGGAGATCTTTGATCCGCTTGGACTTGAACTTGTACAAGGAGATAAGAATGGATCGATTTGCATTCTTCTGCATGCTAGCTGCCAGTTGAACCAGCACCATTTGTTAAAAAGGTTATCTTTTTTCCACTGGATGGTTTTAGCTCCTTTGTCGAAGAACAGGTGACCATAGGTGTGTTGGTTCATTTCTGGGTCTTCAGTTCTATTCCATTGATCTACCTTCCTGTCACTGTACCAATACCATACAGTTTTTAAAACCAATGCTCTTTAGTACTGCTTGAGGTCCAGGATACTGATTGCAGGAGAAGTTCTTTTACTGTTGAGAATAGTTTTTGGTATCCTGGGTTTTTGTTTTTCCAGATGAATTTGAGAATTGCTTTTTCTCAAACTCTATGAAGAATTGAGTTGGGATTTTGATGGGGATTGCATTGAATCTATAGATTGCTTTTGGCAAGATGGTCATTTTTTTACTATATTAATCCTGCCAATCCACAAGCATGGGAGATTTTTCCATCTTCTGAGGTCTTCTTTGATTTCTTTCTTCAGAGACTTGAAGTTCGTGTCATGCAGATCTTTCACTTGTTTGATTAGAGTCACACCAAGATACTTTATATTGCTTGTGGAAAGATTCTCCCTCCCCTGTGTCTCTGTTAAAGTCCACTGAGCATCTTGAATGTGTAACTGGCACGTCTTAGTCGAGCATATAGAAGCTGAGTCCTTGTGACAGGCCTCTGACAAAATAATGTAAAGATATTGATGAGCTAATTTTTATAAGAAAAATGAAATTCACCAATGCTACAAAACATCAACTGTAAAAGAAATTAAAATCCATTTTTCCCTTCCCAGCCCTTCTCTTGAAATGTTGATTCTAACATGAATTGTTCAAACATTAAATGGGTGTCCACAAGCTTTGGCTCATTCCCTGGTTAGCTTGTAACTTATTTAAACTGCTTAAACTATTCTGTCTACTATTTGGTTAGGTACTTCTCTTTAGTCCCCGCCCATTTCTCTCTTTGTGTCTCCTCAGGATTTCCCTCAGCTTCTCACTCGAATCTCTCTCAGTATCTCTCCTTATTCTCTCCCAAGTTCAGCTAAGTTCTCCTTTACTTCCATCTCCCCCAAGTTCTGGGCAAATCTTCCTTTTAATCTCTCACTATTTCCCAGAATCCTCTCTCTTCCAGACATTGTCCCACCTCCTATTTCCTGCCTCAGCTCATTGGCCATCAGCTTTTTTATTGACAGGTGATGCTTATAAGAGATTCTTTCCACATCCAACCGGGAAAAAAAAACACAGAAAATTATTTAGTATTTAAAAACAGGTCCCTTACAGCAGCTGTCATGGTAGGTCTCCTTATTGCTACCAGGACACAGCTAGAGAGGCCCAGGTAGACAGATTCCAGCTGGGGCTACCATCGCGCAGGTGGGTCTACCAGGCTCTCGCCACCATCCAGGGCCAGGGCCGAGGCTCTGCAGGATTTCTCCACGCCCTCCAGCCTTGTGCCAAGGCAGTTGGGAGCAGCCTGCTCTGTGATCCCTTACAGCAGTGGTCGCAGTAGATCTCCATATTGCCACCAGGACACCACTAGAGAGGCCCAGGTAGATAGACTCAATCAGGGGCGACCATCACTCTGGAGGATCGTCCAGGCTCACCCCACTAAGCAGGGCAAGGGCGGCAGCTGGAGAGACATCTCCACGCCCTCCGGCCTTGCAACAAGTCGGTTGGGAACCGCCCTTCCTGAGGTCCCCTCAGCACTCACAGAGGTAGTCTCTATCTTGCAGCTTAGTCACCAGTAGAGAAACAACAAGTGGGCCCAGCCTTGCGGGAGGTTCAAACACCAGCCAGTAACAACAAGGCCAACTAACGCCAGAGATAACCAGATGGCAAAGGAAAATGAAGGAACGTTACTAACAGAAATCAAGGCAGCATGACAGCATCTGAACTCAGTTCTACAACAACAGGAAGCCCTGGATACCCCAACACACCAGAAAACCAAGATTTGGATCTAAAATCACTGGTTAGGATGCTGGTAGCAGAATACATAGATAAATCTCTTAAAGAAATAGAGGAGAAAATGGATCAAAAGTTAGAAGCCTTTACAAGGCAAACACAAAAATCACTTAAAGAAATTCAGGAGAATATGGATCAAAAAACAGAAGCCAATAAGGAGGAAACACAAAAAGCACTTAAAGAAATACAGAAGAACACGGGTCAACAAGTAGAAGCTATGAAAGAGGAAACACAAAAATCTCTTAAAGAAATACATGAAAACACAATCAAGCAAACGAAAGATCTGAGCATATCCATCCAGGTTCTAAAACCAGAAGTAGAAACAACTAAGAAATCACAGAGGGAGACAACATTGGAGATAGAAAACCTGGGGAAAAAATCAGGGGCCATAGATGCAAATATCAACAATAGAGTACAAGAAATAGAAGAAAGAATCTCAGATGCCGAAAATACCATAGGAACCATTGATTCAACAGTCAAAGAAAATACTAAATGCAAAAAGGCTGTAACCCAAAACATCCAGGAAATCCAGGACACAATGAGAAGACCAAACCTAAGGATTATAGGTATAGATGAGAGGGAAGATTTACAAGTTAAAGGGCCAGCAAATACCTTCTACAAATTTATGGAAGAAAACTTCCCCAACCTAAAGAGAGAGATGACCATGAATATACAAGAAGCCTACAGAACTCCAAACAGACTGGACCAGAACAGAAATACATCCCGTCACATAATAATCAAAACCCCAAATGTACTAAACAAAGAAAGAATATTAAAGGCAGCAAGAGAAAAAGGCCAAGTAACTTATAAAGGAAGACCTATCAGAATAACACCAGACTTCTCACCTGAGACCATGAAAGCTAGAAGATCCTGGGCAGATATCATGTAAACTCTAAGAGAACACAAATTTCAGCCAAAACTACTTTACCCAGCAAAACTCTCAATCACCATAGATGGAGACATCAAGGTATTCCATGACAAAACCAAATTTGCACATTATCTTTCCACAAACTCAGCCCTGCAAAGGATAATAGGGGGAAAACACCAACACAAGGAAGGAAACTACACCCCGGAAGAAACAAGATAGAAACCTCCTCTCAACAAACCCAAAAGAAGATAAGCTCTCAAATATACAAAAAATAATTTCAAAAATGTCAGGAGGTAATAATTACTATTCCTTAATATCTCTTAATATCAATGGACTCAATTCCCCAATAAAAAGACATAGACTAACAGACTGGATACAGAAACCGGACCCTACATTTTGCTGCATACAGGAAACACATCTCAGTGTTAAAGACAAACACTGCCTTAGAGTAAAAGGCTGGAAGACAATTTTACAAGCAAATGGTCTCAGGAAACAAGCTGGAGTAGCCATTCTAATATCAGATAAAATTGACTTTCAACCTAAAGTCATCAAAAGAGACTCAGAAGGTCACTTCTTGCTGGTCAAAGGGAAAATCCACCAAGAAGAGCTCTCAATACTGAACATCTACGCTCTAAATGCAAGGGCACCCTCATTCGTAAAAGAAACCTTACTAAAGCTTAAAGCACACATTACACATAACACAATAATTGTGGGTGACTTCAACACTCCATTCTCCTCAATGGACCGAGCAGGAAAGCAGAAGCTAAACAGGGACACAGTGAAACTAATTGAAACTTTGGACCAATTGGATTTAACATACATATATATATAGAGAACATTTCATCCTACAGCAAAAGAATATACCTTTTTCTCAGCACCACATGGTACCTTCTCCAAAATTGATCATATAATTGGTCACAAGACAGATGTCAACAAATACAAGATCGAGCTAATCCCATGCCTCCTATCAGATCACCATGGAGTAAGAGTGGTCTTCAATAGCAACAAAAACAACAGAAAGCCCACATACACATGGAAACTGAGCAATACTCTACTCAATGACACCTTGGTCAAGGAAGAAATAAAAAAAGAAATCAAAGACTTTTTAGAATTCAATGAAAATGAATGTACAACCTACCCAAATCTATAGGACACAATGAAAGCAGTGCTAAGAGGAAAACTCATAGCTCTAAGTGCATCCAAAAAGAAACTGGAGAGAGCATACACTAGCAGCTTAATGGCACACCTTAAAGCCCTGGATGAAAAACAAGTTAATTCACCCAGGAGGAGTAGAAGACAGGAAATCATCAAACTCAGGGCTGAAATCAATCAAGTAGAAACAAAGAAAACCATACAAAGAATCAACAAAAGCAGGAGCTGGTTCTTTGAGAAAATCAACAAGATAGATAAACCCTTAGCCAGACTAACCAAAGGACACAGAGACAGTATCCAAATTAAGAAAATTAGAAATGAAAAAGGGGACATAACAACAGAAACTGAGGAAATCCAAAAGATCATCAGATCCTACTACAAAGGTCTATACTCAACACAACTGGAGAATCTGGAGGAAATAAACAATTTCCTAGACAGATACCAAATACCAAAATTAAATCAGGATCAATTAGATCAGCTAAATAGTCCTATAACCCCTAGAGAAATAGAAGGGGTTATAGAAAGCCTCCCAACCAAAAAAAGTATGGGACCAGATGGTTTTAATGCAGAATTCTACCAGACATTCAAAGAAGACTTAACACCAATACTCTTCAAACTATTCCACAAAATAGAGACAAAAGGGACACTGACCAACTCGTTCTTTGAAGCCACAATTACACTGATAGCAAAACCACACAAAGATCCAACAAAGAAAGAGAACTACAGGCCAATTTCCCTTATGAATATCGATGCAAAAATACTAAATAAAATTCTTGCCAACCAAATCCAAGAGCACATCAAAATGATCATTCACCATGATCAAGTAGGCTTCATTCCAGGGATGCAGGGATGGTTCAATATATGGAAATCCATCAATGTAATTTACTACATAAACAAACTAAAAGAAAAAAACCACATGGTCATCTCATTAGATGCTGAAAAAGCATTCGACAAAGTTCAGCATCCTTTCATGCTAAAAGTCTTGGAAAGGGCAGGAATTCAAGGCCTATTCCTAAACATAGTAAAAGCAATCTACAGCAAACCAGTAGCCAACATCAAACTAAATGGAGAGAAACTTGAAGCAATCCCACTAAAATCAGGGACTAGACAAGGCTGCCCTCTCTCTCCATATCTCTTCAATATAGTACCTGAAGTTCTAGTGACAGCAATTAGACAACATAAGGAAGTCAAAGGGATACAAATTGGAAAGGAAGAAGTCAAAGTATCAAAGTATCATTATTTGCAGGCGATATGATAGTTTACTTAAGCAACCCAAAAAACTCCACCAGAGAATTTCTACAGCTGATAAACAACTTCAGCAAAGTGGCTGGTTATAAAATCCACTCAAGCAAATCAGTAGCCTTCCTGTACTCAAAGGACAAGCAGGCTGAGAAAGAAGTTAGGGAAATAACACCCTTCACAATAGCCACAAACAACATAAATACCTTGGCGTTACTCTAACCAAACAAGTGAAAGATCTGTATGACAGGAACTTGAAGTCCTTGAAGAAAGAAATCGAAGAAGACCTCAGAAGATGGAAAAATATTTCTTGCTCTTGGATTGGCAGGATCAATATAGTAAAAATGGCCATCTTGCCAAAAGGCAATCTACAGATTCAATGCAATCCCCATCAAAATCCCAAATCAATTCTTCATAGATCTAGAAAGAGCAATTCTCAAATTCATCTGGAGCAACAAAAAACCCAGGATAGCTAAAACTATTCTCAACAATAAAAGGACTTCTGGGAGAATCAATATCCCTGACCTCAAGCAGTACTACAGAGCAATTGTGTTAAAAACTGCATGGTATTGGTACAGCAACAGGCAAGTAGATCAGTGGAATAGGATTGAAGACTCAGAAATGAACCTACAGACTTATGGTCACTTGATCTTTGATAAAGGAGCTACATCCATCCAGTGGAAAAAAGATAGCCTTTTCAACAAATGGTACTGGTTCAACTGGAGGTCAACATGCAGAAGAATGTGAATTGACCCACTCTTATCTCCTTGTACTAAGATCAACTCCAAGTGGATCAAGGACCTCCACATAAAACCACACACACTGAAACTATTAGAAAAGAAACATGGGAAGACCCTGGAGGACATGGGCACAGGGGGAAAGTTCCTGAACAGAACACCAATAGCGTACGCACTAAGATCAAGAATTGACAAATGGGACCTCATAAAATTACAAAGTTTCTGTAAGGCAAAGGACACTGTCAGAAGGACAAAACGGCAACCAACAAAGTGGGAAAAGATCTTCTCCAACCCCACATCCGACAGAGGGCTAATATCCAATATATACAAAGAACTCAAGAAGTTAGACCCCAAAGAACCAAATAACCCTATCAAAAATTCGGGGAAAGAGCTAAACAAAGAATTTTCACCAGAAGAAATTCGGATGGCCGAGAAATACCTTAAGAGATGTGCAACATCATTAGTCATCAGGGAAATGCAAATCAAAACAACCCTGAGATTCCACCTCCCACCAGTCAGAATGGCTAAGATTAAAAACTCAAAAGACAACAGGTGCTGGCGAGGATGTGGAGAAAGAGGAACATTCCTCCACTGTTGGTGGGATTGCAAGTTGGTACAACCACTCTGGAAATCAGTCTGGCGGTTCCTCAGAATATTGGGCATGTCACTTCCAGAGGACCCTGTCATACCACTCCTGGGCATATACCCAGAGGATTCCCCTTCATCCATAAAAGACACATGCTCCACTATGTTCATAGCAGCCTTGTTTATAATAGCCAGAAGTTGGAAGGAGCCCAGATATCCCTCAAAGGAGGAATGGATACAGAAAATGTGGTATATTTATACAATGGAATACTACTCAGCAATTAAAAATAATGAATTCATGCAATTTGTAGGCAAATGGTTAGATCTGGAAAATATCATCCTAAGTGAGTTAACCCAATCACAAAAGAATACACATGAAATGCAATCACTGATAAGTGGATATTAATGAGCCCAGAAGCCCTAAATACTCAAGGCACAATTAGCAAGTCAAATGATTCCCAAGAAGAAGAAAGGAGAGGACCCTGGGCCTGAAAAGATTGGATCCAGTTTTGTAGACCCAGAGCAGAGAAATCGGGGGGGGGGGGATGATTGGGGAATAGTTGGGGTGGGAGGAATTATGGGACGTATGGTGGGGGGAACTGGGAAAGGGGAAAGCCTTTGGAATGTAAACATAGAATATAGAAAATAAAAATTTAAATAAAAAAAGGAAATACTTTTAAGAGTAGCCATGTAAAATGTGTCTTGTAAATAATGTATGAAATATTTTATTATTTTTAGATTAGGACCTAAACAAAGAATATAGAATAAAAAAATGAAAAAAAAGTATTTAAAAACAAAATCAAAAAATTTTAAAAAGAATTTTCATGCCAGGGCAAGCCTTTCCTTTAGATGAGGATTTGAACAGTGAATCAGTAAAAGGCAGAGGAAGTCTTTTGGGAGAGAGACTTCCACACTTAAATCTTGGCTGGGCTTGAGCAGCTCCCTATAGGATCTTAGACATTGTTATGAAGATAAATTTATTAAACTTCAAATCAAATTTAACTTTTATGGTCAACATACTCATCCCAAATCTTGAATGAATTTTCTATTCCAAGTCCACTTCTGCAAAACAATATTGTAAGGAATCCATGAGCTGAAGTATTTAGGGAATTTATTATGGCAAATATGTTTCATTATAAACATTTCCCTTCTAAAAACCTAAAGTAATATATTTCCATTTTCCATAATTTCACATTTCAGAGTTAGAGAGAAGAAAGAGAAGGTGGAAGAAGGGGAGAAAGAAGAAAAGGGAAGAGAAAAGAGAAGGGGAGGAGAGAGACTGTTTTAGCCGCTAAGGTTCAGAAGCAATAAAACCAGTCTTCATTCTAAATTACATCTTACAATTTATAAGCAAAATTGGGACGTGCAAATATGAAGAGGAAGAAATCCATTGCTCCTTGAAGCAAGTGAAACTAAGAAACTCAATTTCCATAATGCTCTCAGTGGCCCTAGTGCTGGAAAAAATTATTGCCAAAATCTCTACTGACCCAGTTTTAAAAGACAGAGAAAAATATTTAGTAAGGGCATGGAAATTAAGTTTCTCTGATGCTCCAAGAAAAAGCAACACAAATTAAGTTGATCTTTCATGAAAGAGCATTAGAATTTTACCAACTTAGCATATGTAAGAGTCAATTATTAACAAAAAAATTCCCATAGGACTTATTAAAATGTTTTGCTGTTTGTATCTCATGACTTTAGTGCTGAAATTCATATCACTGTAGGTTGTTTCATTGTTGTTGGTTTGTTTGTTTGGTGGGGGGAGGGCTTTTTGTTTGTTTTGTTTTGTTGTTTGGGTGGTTGTTTTGGAGGGGTTGGTTTTTGGTTGTTTGGGGTTGTGTTATTTCTTTTTGTTTTGTTGTCTGAAGGTGGTAGTGGTGGCTTTTTGATTGCGGGGGATGATTTTTGGTTTTTCATTTATTTGGATTTTTTTTTCCTTTTCTTAAGAATTCAGCTGACTGTAAAACCAACATCTGCTAAGCAAACCTATAGCAAAGCCAAATCCTTGGCTCTGTGCCACGCCCACGTGCTGACAGCTCATCAGCTTGCAGCATGAAAGGTACCACCTCCACTCAGCACACTTTGCCTTCACAGCCAGCCAGATAAGAGGTATGACCCAGACAAGCCCACTGAAACACGTTATAAGCTAAATAAATAGCCAGTGGGCCAGACTCCGTGGGGCTTAACAATTCACATCATTCTTTGAAAGTTGTTCATATTTCTGCGGTCTGTGGACGGAGCCAGCTTGGAGTACAACGTCCATATGATAACATTTATTTAGCTCGTTCTTGTCCATTAACTATCTTTGAAGAAACTAATCACCCTTCATGGTCTCCATTTCCCCATGAATTATTTTGTCATATATTTAATATTCTAAAGACAACTCTGAGAATTGCATAACACACATGCATTCTGTGTTTCTTCTCGGGGTTCCTGTCTTTTCCAAAGTCCTGTTAAGATACCCGGAGCCCAAATGACTCCTTAAAGCTGGCATGGAAGCAGAGAAAAGGATTCACTTATTGGGGCACTGAAACCCCTTTAAAAATGAAAAACAACAACCAAAAACCCCAGAAATTCCCAAGGACTGACTGAACGAGCATGTTCCACCCCACCCACCCATCTCTACCCCGGTAACCCCACACCTGCTTATCTTTGTTTTCTCTGCCAAGTCATGGATATTTTTAACCTTTTCTCCCAGCCCTGCATAGTGTACCATGCTGAGAACTGTGATCACAATAACCAGCTAAAAGAGAGAAAAATCCAAGTGCTTTAAGGATTTTTACCACCTTATATTAATGAAGTGATAGTCACAGTGGGGTATCTTGGAAAATATCTAATAAACCAAGGCTTGTTTGAACTATATTTTATAGTGAAAGTATATCTGTTTCTGTCACAAGCAAAATATGCATATCAAAACTATATATCCACTAGTGCTATAAAAATACAGTAAGTCCAGAATTAGCATGAGGTACACACAGAGAGAGTTTTATTTTGGTACCAGAAGGATAAGAGTCCATCATCCCAAACAATGATGCCTAATTGAAGGGCAGACAAAGCGATAAATCAGAGAGAGATTTGACTGAATGAGTCAGAGATAGGACATGCCCAACTCTCACAAGAACAGTCAGAAAAGAGAGGTGATTAAAAGAGCTATGAGGGAGAGAAGGGGAGTTCACTTCGATTCTATCTGGAGCAGCTCAGTTGAGTGCAGTTGTGCTCACTGCAGTTCGGAGAAGTCCAGTTTATGGAGTTAAGTGGCAGTCTTTCCAAGCAGAGCAATTTAGTCAAAAGCTCAGAGAAGTCAACTTGAACCAGTCTGCTTGGAGTGGAGTTTAAGCCAGAACAACTGAGTTGAACCAGCCAGCCAAAGTTCAGAAAAAACAAAACAAAACAAAACAAAACAAAACTAGAGTGAGTTTATTCAGCAGTAAGTCTCAGAAGATGGAAAATTCTAGACCTAGGTTAGCAGATGGAGGCTAGAAGCTGAAGCTTTCAAGGTCTGGGCTTGCAGAAGATTAGATTGAATGGAGGCTAGAGTTTTATTGATTGATGTTGGTCACAGGTGCCTCAGAAGAGACAAGCTCACCAAGAGGTTAAGCCTTCATTTCCTGAATGTGCAGAGGGGTTCAGCCTTCTTGGAAGAGACTGATAACTAGCTAGCTCATTCCAATTACTCTATTCAAACATTATACAAGATTAATTGGGGATGAGAAAGCATCTAGCTACCAAAGCTTCCTTTCCTTTCCCGCCCATGAGAGCAGATAACCCAGACAAATCCCAGTCCCTTCTGACCACAACTAGTCATGGTCAAAAGTAAGAACTCCAGGTATGCCAAGTGTCTTAGGTCCAAGTTTGGTGCAGTTGTAAGTTCTCACATAGCACCAAGTGCAGACCTTCCAGAAAACAACATTTCTACTTTAAAACCTTCTCAAAACATTTTCTCAGCCCTCTACTAATTGACCCAAACAAAAGGTTTTGCTGAAACATTTCACTTAAAGCCAGACACAAAGGCTTTACTATACATTTCACTTAAAGTCAGGCATAAGACTTTGTAATATCTACATCTTCTTCAGTTTTGTTTTGAAGCAGATTTGTTAAGAAGAACAATGATTTTGGAGATGATGGAGTTGTACAGTAAATATGGCCTTTTGTCTATCTATTTGTCTAACAATTTTATGTAAATAAATCAGCTGTGTTTCAAAGCCAGTAAAGTTATCACCACAAAGAGGATAAAAGAAGTCACAAAAGCAAGAAACTTATCAAAATGACTCATGAGACAAAATGAAGCTACATCTGTAAGACATTCTGAGCATCCATCCTTGTTATTTTAGGCAGTTTCTTTGAAAATGTTTCAATAATTTCTTCCTGCAAGTCATAAATCATTTGAGAAGAATTAGGTTGACCAACAAGTGCACTTTAACCTTTTCCCAATTTTATTTGCTGTCATTGACTCTTGAAGATGTAATACAAAACGATTCCAATCACATTTCAATTTTGTTCTCTCAGAAATTCTAATTGATCTCCAATGAGTATTACAGCTTGTCTCAATTCAGCTATTTCTTCAGCTATTTCCCAGGCTGTTATTTTGTTGAGTCCAAAGTTCAAAAGAATGAATACTCAAGTCCTTAACAAATTCAGCAGTTTGAACTTTTTTATGAAGTAGAACTCCAGCTGTGGTAACAGTAGCAGTTAATGCGATGATTCCCAGAATCACTGCAATTATCAGTGCCACCATCCATTGAGTTCTTATTAATATTCTTTCAGCAAACTTCCACACTAACGTCATCACAGGTGAGTCTTTCCAGGGTCTCAACAACCATACACGCATCCAGACTGCTGGACCTGTTCTGGGAATATATAAACTTTCAAATGCAACATTTAAAGACATACTAGCATTGACACAGATATAGAGTACAGCATTTACAAATGATGCTCTAATTATTAGAGTGCCATTGCACAGGTCCTTTCAGTAACAGATAGGGTAATGGCACACAAGCCATAAATGCATGTTTTAACCTAAATTAATGGACACATGAAATCTGTCATTATTAAAATTTAACTTTCCTTTCCCTGATTCAAGTGAAAAGCATTTGCCAATTTCCATAAATTAGTCTGAATAGAATTATTAAATTGTAATAGAGGGTCTGATATTCCAACTCCATGCCACTCAGTAGAGTCCCTGGGAAGCAGAGACAACTTCTCCAGTTGTATTTGAATTGGACCATTGCCATTTCAATTCTGAATGAGAATATATGGTAGAGCCATCTAGGAAAGGCTAAGACTAGCAGGTAGCCTTCCTGAAGGCGGCCCATCTTTTTGCATGGAGTAAGATGGGTAAGCTCTGGGAGACGAGGCCCCAAAGAGACTTCATCTCAGAATTGCTTCTTGCAGTGGATATACCCTTCCTGTCATTATTAAATTAATATAGTGATCCCTGGGCATCAGCCCATTCTATTGGGCAGATTTCCTGCAGATCAACATAAAGATGAAGTTTCATGAGTTAATGATGTTTAGATAAATTAATTAATTTATAGAATGCCTAATTTTAATCAAATAATCTCAGGAAGAAAGTTTTAAGAGATGGTTCTAGTTGTTTTGCTAGAAAGATGTAAGCAACGGCTGCATAATAAGAAATAAAATGAGTTTTTGCAATTATACTAAAAGGAGAAATAGCCTTGAGACAAATTTATATTCAAGGAAAAACATTCAGGTCCAAGGATGAAGCCACAGTTGCTTACTATGATACAGCTGTGCACTATGATAAGAAAAGCCCATATGAAACTGTTGCTTTGAACTCATAATGAGCTTACAGAATGAAGCACTGCTTTGAACTTAATATCAACATCCTTTTGCAACATCCAATTTTGTGTAACGTTTTATCTATGAGGTAATTTTCTAAGAATTTCTTGTCTATAAAAGGGCTGTAGAAAAGGAACAAAGATGCCGGGGTAGCTTGGGGTGGGGGCTGTCTTCCATCCATCCATCCATTCATCCATCTGAATCCATTGTCCACTTTGCTTGCTGTGTATGTGTCTGTGTGACGCTTTCTCTCCTCTCGGGTTCCCAAGGAGTTAACTAGCCTGGCAAGTGTGGGGCTTCTAGCCAGCCAGAGAAGGGAGCACTAACAACAAATCCTTTACCCACCCCCCTCACTGTTAATCAACAAGTATTAACTCACCGGAAACCATCAGCTTCTGGTCTTAGAATAATGAAGAATCAAGGAGAGTAAATATTATTTACACTAAGCAACTTTTTTACTCTTGCAAAAGCAAGTTTTAGCCTCAACTGATGCTCTACCCCCATGACTGCTTTCCAGAGAGAACCAATGCTGGAGCAGGCAAATACAGTCCTCGAGAATTGGAGGACCCTACCATAAGGGCTCCAATCAATGACATCTCCTAAGGAGATATTAACAAACACCAGAGTATCCTCACCTATGCATCACTGTCAAAGTATTCAATTAGATACTTATTAGTAATTCATAATTTTTGAGATGGAACTAGAGATATTAATTATATATATATATATATATATATATATATATATATATATATATATTATCCCTCAAATCCAAACTCACAAAGCATAAGAAGTTTTCTATAAGAATTCATGGTAGCTCTATGATTAATTCTAGATAACCAAATTTGAAAAGTTATATTTAGTTAATGAATTCCATTACCCATACAAATAGGAATTCCTATTATTCCCACAGTAATTTACACTATACAATGAGGCCTATCTCAAATCTCAATCTGAAAGCGATTACAGATCCAGAAGGTCTGTTACCCCAGGAAACCCTGTCCCCAGAACAGATGTCAATTTTGGAGGTTAAACTTCTTGATAACATTATAAGTTCTTTGTCATTTCCAGCAAATCTTTCCACTTTATCCAGTCTTTCTTCTTACAGCTATTTATTCTTGATCACACCTAAATCGAAGAATAGTTTTCTCTATGTCCTTGGATGTGTCTTTGTCAAGGCTCCAGTATCACATTAAATCACTGATTAAATAAAGTTTTATTATGTTCTCTTTTTTAGATTATCTTTTGATACAGACCTGCAGCCATGAACCTTGTAATGGCTGAAGAAAACAAACATGTGACCTTTATCTTCTGCACATCTATTGAAATACTTCAATTTAATTTTTTATGCTCAATTCAGTTAACATCCTAGTTTTCTCTATCTGAACTGACTCAACCCTGACTCTCTCCAAATCACACACACACTTATAGATCCATTATTCTTACCTTTAAGATAGAAATGTTCTCCAGTAGCTAGCACAGGGACACAACCTTCTGCAAGTGGATGTGTCACTTAACACTTTTCTCCCATTTTTCTCTGGAATTTACTTACGCCATGACCCCACACATTGAAGCTACAAGATAACTTTGGAGAGACAGTGTTCTCCTAAACCTGATTTTGTTTGCAGGATCAAACTCAGGTTGTCAGGCATGAAGAGCAGTGTTTTTACCCATTGATCTACCTCACTGGTCCATGTAGTGATTAATCTCAACTGTCAGATTGAATGGTTTGAGAGAGGCCTATGAGGTTACTGAATCATAAGTATCTGTGAGGATGTTTCCAGGAAGAATTGCCATGTAGAACAACAATAAGGGGATATAGGGATTAGGAATACACCCTGATTATGAGCAATACCAACAACAGGCTGACTTCCTGCAGAGACCAAAGAACATAAAGAGAAAAGCCAGTAGGGCAAGCAAGCTCTTCTGTTTCTGAATAAACTTGTCTGCTTTTGCCACCATTGCCAGTGTAGTAGGCTTTTAGGCTCTAGCTTCTTCAGCCTTTGTTAGAGACTTAACCAGTCATTCTACTGGCAATTCCCAAGCCTCACCATGGATAGCATCATTTCTTTCTCTTGATCTTAGTTTCTGCCTTCTTGAACTGAGCAGTTTCTGGGTCCTATAGGTCTCCAGTGTGCAAACAGCCATTATGGGGGTTATTCTAATATTCAATTCTAATCATGCAAGCCAACATCATAATTCTCCTTTTATAGTTATATGTATTACATTGGTTCTGCTTTTTTAAAGAACCTTAGTGAGCAGCCCAAGCTCTGAGCCAAGAACTGAGGAGCATCATGAGAGTTCTAGAAAGAAAAATACAGGAGTCAGAGGAACATAAGGCCTGCTTTATTCATTGACACAGAACTGCTAGGCAAGTGAATGCTGGCAGGCACCTAGACACATGCTAACACACATAAACTACATGCAGGCAAGGACAGGCAATTATACAGACTAGCACACAGGCTACTGGGGGTGGGCACATAGAACTATAGGCATAAACATACAGGCAGGCTCGTGAAGGCTCTCTTCTCTGACCTTAAGACGATATAGATAGATAGATAGATAGATAGATAGATAGATAGATATAGATATAGATATAGATATAGATATAGATATAGATATAGATATAGATATAGATATATCCCACACAAGAGTATGGTTCTGTAATAGCTAGCTACAAGACAGATTACATTTCTGCAGATTACATTTCTGTTTACATTTGTGTTCTCATGACATCCTGTGTCAGCCATACTTTGTATGAGCTATCTTGGTCCACGGCTCCATTTCCTTCACCCAGAAATTACACCTGCATGTATTTTCATGTATTGGCTTTGTCCTTTCCATAATTCATTAGGAATTGTCATTGTGTTTTTTTTAACTGACCTGCCATTTGATTAGAGAACAAAGAGTCTCGCCTTCTTAGGACAATTATAACTCTTATAAAAACTATCAGCAGGAGTTAGTGGCCTAACTCAATAGCAGAATACATATCTAGCATGTTTAAGTACTGGATTGAATTCCCAGCACTAACAAAAATGTCACCAAGGATTAGGGAATGCAACCACTAATGTCTGGCCAACACAATTGCATGTCATGCTGAGCAAACAGAAAGGAACCAATGGCAGTGATGAGCGTGTATCTTTCTTTCCAAAGATTAATAAATGGCTGTCATACTTGTTTAAAGGTATTTGGGCTTAATAGTCACATGTATGCTAGCTTTGCAATTCTGTAGATGATAAATCTTACAAGGAAATAGTTACTGGTATAAAAATAAACTCATTGGCTAAGGATGAAGTACTGCTAGTAAACTTTTTGCCTAGAATGCAAAAAGTCCTGGAATTGATGCCAAGTGCCACATAAACTAGGCATACTAATGCATACTCATAATCCCATTGCTTGGGAGGAAGAAGTTCAAGGATCAGGAGTTCATGGTAATCATTAGCTGCATAGCTAGCTTAAGACCAGCCTGGGCTACACAAGACCCTATCTCCAAAATAAATTATATAAAAAAATCGTTAAATATTATACTGGTTAGTTGTTTTGCCAACATAAATTGGTGAAGTTAATTCTGTCTTTTAAAGTGGAACCTCAACTGAGACAGTTCCTTCATCGAACTGGCCTACAGGAAAAGCTATTCTGTATGAACTAATGTGATTATCAAATAAATGAGTTAGTTGGGAGTAGGCTGGAACCTATAAAGGGATTTGTATTTTTGGTAAACAGGTGAGCTCATTCCTCTTACCTTTTCTCTCTTTCATCCATGTTCTTTTTAATTCCACATTCTCTTCTACCATGGAATAACAGAGAAAAAGGCCCACCAGATGCTAGGGACTTCCCAACAGAACCCAAAACTAAATATATCTTTGTTGTTTACAGATTAGTCTGTCTGCGGTGGTCTGTAATATCAACACAAAAGATACTAAGACATAAGATTAATTGGTCACCTAAAATTTATTAAATAATGTATAAATAATAACTTTTTTACTGTGATGAAATTACTGTAATGAAATTAATATTTTTCTTTCAGATAATCAAGTTAGTTGAATAAACCGGAATGACTTGAGTTTGTACCAAAGTCATTAATATCTCATGTAAAATGTAGGATGCTGACAATTTATGTTCACATTTCATTAAGCATTAGCAATTTATATTCATCCTCCAAGAGCCCCTCATTATTTATTAATAACTTTCCTCTGGTATTTTGATATATTACAACAAAGCAAGCCTATCTGTGTTGATTAGATTTGAATATTTTTCTTTATATTTATTTGTGTGTGTGTGTGTGTGTGTGTGTGTGTGTGTGTGTGTGTGTTTTGTGCAGGAGGTACTCATATGTCCCTGAAGTAAGAGGATAACTCTCTTGCCTCCTTGTAGGATCAGGACATTGTGCTCAGGTCACCAAGCCTGCACTTTAGCACCTCTACCTAATGAGGCATCTTCAAGCTCAGGTTCAAGCAACTCATTTTAATAACTGTTTCCTTGACATTGTGTCCAAAAGTTAAATAGGCTACCTATATTATCAGGCTTTATCATGCTACGATTACCAAAATTGCTAAAGTTTACTTAAAAGATGATCTCCTGAACTATCCAAAGCACCTGCAATGAACAAGTTAGAGCCACAAGTAGCTGGTAAACATGCAAACACCATAAATTTAAGCTACCAGCTTTATAAGCATGAAATGGTGGAATGCTAGTAAAAGCCTATCAGTTTCAACTTCCAAATCTTTGACCAACTATTAGAAAAGAGATTAATACTTATCTGGGCAACTTCCTTTCTTCAACCTAAATGAAGCATAAAAACTTGTCTATCAGTGTCTTATTTTTCTAGTGACTTCCATAACTTTATGATATTTCAGTTCCTTTCAGTTCTTTAAATCTTTTTATGAGAGAGTATGTTATGAGGTTGGAGCTCGAGCTCATATAATGCAAGCTATGTTCAAACTCACTCTATGTAGTAGAGAAAGGCCTTGAATGCCTGAACCTTTCACCTGAACTTCCTAAGTATCCTGGTATCCTAATTCCAGGTATGTAACATCACATCTGGTTTTCAGTTTCTGGATTTTAGCTACAGAAATATCAGTCACTGACTAATAGCTGATAAATGTCCCTCATGGGGGAGATTGTGGCTAATCTCTCTCAGAGAAGGACTAGAGCTACCCTGATTCACTCTACAGGGCACAGTCTATGACCATTCATGTACATCCCAATATGGATGTATAAAGTATCAAAAGGATATTTCTTAATTTTCCCATAATTAAAAGGCTGGAAGGGTAGTGATTAACATAGAAAGACCAGACATGGCTACAAGACTGGAATGATAAACATGAACATGAAAGAGGAAATTTTCTTGGGGTCCCACACCCTAGATAAAGAACTACAAGGAACTATTGACTGCTGGTTGAAGAATAATTACCCTCTCCCAGGGATGGTAATTAATCATTATCCAGTGTAGTCAGCATTAAAACCATATACACACAAACAAGAACAGACTCAACAAGTTGTACTTACACATATTTATAAACATACACAACATTTATAGTTAGAGTTTTACTGCTATGAATAAACACCATGACCAAGGGAACTCTTATAAGGCAACATTTAATTGGGACTGGCTTACAGGTTCAGGGGTTGAGTCCCTTATCATCAAGGTGGGAGCAAAGCAGCATCCAGGCAGGCATGGTGCAAGAGGAGCTGAGACTTCTACCTCTTCATCTGAAGGCCACTGGAAGAAGGCTGGCTTCCAGAGAGCTAGGATGAGGGTCTTAAAGGCCACTCACACAATGACACATTTCCTCCAACAAGGCCGCACTTACTCCAAAGAGGTCACACCTCCTTATAGTGCCACTCCCTGGGACAAGCATATTCAAACTATCACAACTCACACCATAATATAGTATAAAGGGGCTAATTAAGAGTGGAGGAGTGTGGGCGGAGTTTGAAGGAGAATAGCTGGGAAGAGCTGAAGGGAAGTGGGAAGTAGTGCAATTATATTTCAATTAAAATCATATTTGAAAAAAAATAGAAAAACCAGGGGCAGAAGGTCAACCAAAACCAAATACATCTATCTATTTGAAAATGCCATTAAAAACCTGAATTCAATAGACTAAGTTTTAAAAACAAATGAAGGAAAATTAAAATTAAAATTAAAAATTAAAAAAAACCTACCATTTATAATATTCACATACACCTTTTCACAGAACAGTAGGCAAAATATACCCTTGTCATCACTGCATTTTTGTACAACTGCAGCCAACCAGCCATTGGAAGGCATTGAGAGAAAACACAGCAGAAGACGATAGGGGAAAGGAAGCCACAGTAGGATTCTGCTAGGGTGGGTGTACTAGTTTGTTTTGTCTTTGAGTTTGAGCTACTGTTTTCAATGCTAGAATGTCATTATGCAAGACTAAATTATTGTCTTAGGCAAATGGTTGCACTGTTTCCTTCTCACACAGACAATTTTATAGTCAACCTAAGCTCCAACACTATTTTGTAAGAGATGTAATAGGTTGGTTGTTCTACTGCCTTGCATATGAGATACGCCATCATAAAAGCAGAATGAATGCAAACATTTAGATACGTGAGGGGGGGGAATAAATGTAGTAACTAAATTTAGTTAGTTGCTAACTGTCTTACTTAGGGTTATATTGCTGTGAGGAGACACCATGACGAAGGCAACTCTAATAACGGAAAACATTTAATTGGGGCCAGCTTACAGTTCACAGGTTGAGTCTACACAGTCATCACAGTGGGAAACATGGCGGCCTGCCAGCAGACATGGTGCTGGAGAAGGAGTTGTGATTTTTTTCATCTTGATCTGAAGGCAGCAGAAAGAGACTGGGAACTGGTACAACTTGTGACATACACAACCACCAGAAAGATCGAATAATCAGGTAGCATCTAGAACACAGGATGCAAGCCATCTGAAGAAATATCACTCTGCCCGTAGTGAGACTCAAATCACATAGAAGGTTTGTCCAGTCACAGATCCATGGCTAGAAGCTTTTGCATTAGTAAGCCTTAGGTGGGGCCTGAGATTTGGCTTTGGTAAAAAGTTATTTACAAACGTTGATTTTCCTGTTTTGGAGTTCACTGTGTATAATGCTAAGTCAAGGAGTATAAATTCCATCTTGAGTGCATGGGAAAGCTGTCGGTGCCATTGACTCCAGGGTCAGTGTATGTGATGTGGTATAGACTGACTGTGGGAGACTGATAACAGAAAAAGCAATCAGGGACTGTTGAAATTTTAATATATTATTTCTTGGCTTGGTTGGTGGTTTTGCTTAATTTTTTTTTTTTTTTTTGTGTGTGTGTGTGTGTGTGTGTGTGTGTGTGTGACAAATTTCTAAGTCAATTCTCTCCTTCCACTGTGGGTTTAGGTTACAGACATCACACTCAGGTCATCAGGCTTGAGTGACAAACTCATACAAACGAAGCCATCTCAGTGGCTCTGATTTATTTTACTGTCATTCTTATAGACAGACTCTTTTTGTAACCCAGCTTAGCCTGTACATTGCTATAATAGCCAGGGCTTGTCTTGAACTCATGATCTTTCTGCCTCCACACCCAGTCATTGGGATTACACACATGCCACTCATGCCTGTCTCAGAATAGTGGATATTCTAACTAACAATAAGAGTTTCATCCTGTATGTGAAGTTGGGAGGAAGAAGAATGACTAAGAAAGTCTATTTAGGTAGATACAACATTGGGCATCCTCTTCGATTTAAGGGTTGAAAGGGAAAAGGCCATAGGAATGGCACTGCAGATTGGAATCGAGGAGCCTAGCAAGCAACAAGCAATGTAACAAAAAAAAATTACTGCTGTGGATGATGTAAAGCAGTGTTGGGCCAGCCTGATGGCTCAGCAGGTAAAAGCACTTGGCTGCTGCAGGAGCCTGGTAAGAGTTGACACCTGTGGCCCATATAAAGCCCCTTACTGTAATCCTAGCTCTGCTACAGAGAGATGAGACATCTCAGGCCAGCTTGCCTGAAGTAGGAAGCAGAAAGACCCTGATGTAGTGGGTTGGCCTGATTGTATTCTAATGCTAATGTGGGGTCCCTAAGACTGGTTGCCCCAGAGATGAGAAAGTCCCCTTGTAAACACTAGCTAAGTGACTGCTCCCAGTTCATTGTGATTGGTAAATAAAGATTCCAACAGCCAATAGCTGGGCAGAAGAGACAGGTGGGATTTTTTCCTGTACTTGGGTTTGGGGGTGGGGAAGATGAGGAAGAATATGCGGGGAGAGGAAAAAGGAGATGCAGAAGCAGCTACAGCTTGGCTTAAAGACCAAGAGAGCAGCTCCGAGGGATGCCCAATTGGAGCTAAGGGCAACCCAGATGGAGCATAGAAAAGGGTAAGTAATAACTCGGTTGTCGATAGGAAAGGAGAGTCTAACAGTGTGGAGGGTAGGTAGCTGCCCAGCTCTTCTGCTGCTTAAGGCTTATTTAAAATATAACAGCTGTGTGTGTTTTTTATCAAAAGCAGGGTAGAAGCCCCAGGCCAAGATATTAAATATATATTACTACACCCTGACTCAACCAAGGCTGAAGGTGAGGACCCACATATGAGATTGCCCTCTGACCTTGTCTTGCTCACTCTCACACAAGCACACACACATAGACGTATTCATTGTGCACATACAAGTAAGCTAATAAATAAATAAGCTAACAAAAGGAAAGACCCATAAAATTCTTTGCAAGAACAAATAATAACAACAGCAACAAAAACAAACAAACAACAACAACAAAACCTGACAATGGTGTCAGAGGCCAGAAGCATAGACTGACGCATTTGTTTCACAATGTCAGAAATCACTGAATAACAATGAATTCACAAGCTATGTCATGTCTTCTGTAGCTGTTAGTCTGGGTGCCGTGATTGGTGTTGGACAGATGGCAGTTTCTTATACAATCCAGATATGGAGTCATTCACCTCAGTATTTCCTCTCAGAATGGAACAAAATGCTCTTTTTTTTTTTTTTTAAGTGAGATCACTCAGGACAAGGGACCACCTACAAGCTACCATCCTATGTGAGAGGCAGAACACTGGAGCCATAACCTTAGCCTTACTATGGACAAAGAACTCAAAATGAGAAAGGTGCTCCCGGTTCTCAGCATCATCTTATGCTGAATTTTAAAAATATTCTTGAGTTTTTATGACGGCTATTGCTGTCTGTCAACTTAACTACATCCGGAATGAACTACAACCCAGAAATGGAGGGTACACCTGTGATCCACATCTCGAGGCCGGAAGACACAGGCTTCTGACCTGACTCTTGACATGCGATCACATGACACTTTGGATGCATAGTGGCCATGAAAAGCTTAGGCCCAGGCAAAGTACGCATGTGCCTATAATCCCAGGAGATTCAGGGAAGCAGATCTCTGAGTTCAAGGCCAGCCTGGGACAGAGCAAGTTCCAAAATCCAGGCACACACCTTTAATCTGAGACACATCTTCTGCTGGAGGCCTACATAAGGCCATTGGAAAAAGGAAGACTCACTCTTCTTGCCTGCTTGCACTTACTTGCCCACATATCTGTTGAAACCTACTTCAAGGATCCCAGCTCACACAGAAGACCAGCTGAAACAGCTGCCTCTGGGACTGAGCACCTACTGGATTCTCCAACTACCCATTCACAGCTGCCCATTGTTGGGATAGTTGCACTGAAGACTCTAAGTCCTTACAATAGATTCCCTCAGTATATAGCGACATTCTGTAAGTTCCGTGACTCTAGAGAACCCCAGCTAGCACATCCGTCCCAAATTTAAAGATTTATTTTTATACATAGCATAAATGAATTTGACCTATGACAGGCTATTGTCTTCATAGCGCAAAAGTTCCCTTCAGTCCTAAGAAAAACAAAAATAGAAGCAGCTGGAGAGGGCAGCGGGAGTCAGGGAGTTGGGCACGCGTAACTCTAACCTTAAGAACAAGAACGTGATGAGGAAAGGAAGGAGATGGAATGAATGTGATGGGATGAATGAATGCATCAGAAGACACAGATGTTTGAGTATAAGAGGTAATTAATTATAGCAGGTTTGGAGTCCAATGCAGAATACAGAAGACAAGAGCTTAAAGAGTGTTTCCTTTATTAACTTATTCTCTATGTGTAACAGCTAATAGCTGTCCTTGCCATTTCTTGAGTGATGGATGGATATGGGTTCATTTACTAGGCACAGTCGCTTGTTAACTAGGCTAGTTCTTGTTAATAATTGTTTATTTATTTTGTCACAATCTTGTCTTACTATGTAGCCCAGGCTAGCCTGAATTCACTATGTGGTCCCTCCTGACCTTGAACTCTCAATTCTCTTGCCTCTGCATGCAAGCTGTTAGATTTCAGGTGAGTGCCACCATGTCCAGCTAGTTTCTAATTCTTCATCCTCTTACAAAGCAATTTAATTTCAGTCTCCAGCCTCCCTCCCAATGGTTTATGGTGAAAAATCTTCCTGAAGCTTTTTGTTGCTTACGCAAGACCCTAGTGCTCTGGCTCTAGGGTCTCATGAAATGGCATGACGTCAGGGCCATGTGGTCATCTACTACCATCTGAACAATTATCCAGGTTATCAGGTAGCCTTGGCACCATTACATCTTCAGCTTTGCTGTCTCCTTTTGATGGAGAAATCTGTGATCCTGCAGGAGGTCCCATTTCCAGAGGGAGTCAGGGCCTTCTTGCTGTTGAGTCTTGCTAGCTTTTTGGAAACTACTGCATGCAGGTGCAGATGGCCTTTGTACTCAGCATCTCCAGAGCTTTTCTTTTCCCCTTCATCCTTGGGAGGTTTCCTTGTGCTCTCAACACTTGTCCCATTATGTTATTTCCAAGCACTACTTCAGATTACACCCCAAGCAAGTCCTCTTGTTGCTGTAGTTGATTAATCCACTCTAGTTTCTCCAGTTCCTCATTGCCTGCCCCAAGGTTCTGCACTCTCAAATGAAAGACACACACACACACAAACATGCACGCACGCACGCACGCACGCACGCACACACGCACGCACGCACGCACGCACGGCCTTATATTTATTATTCCTTAATCAGCTCAATGACTGGGCCACTCCCAAACCTCCACTTGCTAATGCCTGCCCCCAGACCAAATTGGGTCGTCCCCCTGTGGCTGTTCTTCCTCCCCACCCCTTATATGACTGAAATGCCTCTCTTCCTTCAGTTTTCAAGCCCAGTTCTTATTCTTCATTCAGCATAGTAATCCTTCTTTCTCCCTCTACTGCATTTCTTCCCTTGGAATCCTAAAAGTCCTGCCTTTGTCTCCCTGCCCTGCCATTAGCCACCAGCAACTTTATTTACCAACCAAAGCCAACTGGGGGAAGGGACCCTCAGCTTCTTAGATGCAAACATGCAGATTCCTGTGTAATTTTGGGAACCCGATTAACATAATGTAAACAATAAACCAAATCCACAACATCCTCTAAATTCTCTTAAGTTTTGTGGATTTGGAGACAGAAAAGAACAGCTCCACTTTCCTTTCTGTCTCCAAATTGTTTGAATGGTTCCAGTATGGTTAGTGTTAGGATTCTGTCTAAGCTCCGCCCCACAATTACCTGGCAAAAGCCAGGTATGCCCCTCCCCACAGTTACCTGGCAACATCCAGGTAGACCTGGACTACTATGAAAGAGGATGCTCAGCCCCTCCTCTCTCTTACCTCTCTTATATCTCTTGCCCCCTCTTGGACTCTCCTCCCTTCTCCCTCTCTCCACATTGTCATGGCCGTCCTCTACTTCTCTACTCTTTCCTTCTCTCTGCCTTTCTCTGCCTCTAGTACCCTCTAAACTCCCCTCCCCAAGCCCTGAATAAACTCTATTCTATACTATACTGTGTGTGTCTGGTCCCTCATAGGGAAGGGATGCCTCTGCATGGGCCCGCTGAGGCACTCCCTTCCCCCATACAGCCCAGAACATATTCTCTAATCTCTTTCTCTTTTTATGATCACAACAGATAGCACAGAGGTAAAGGTAGAAATAAAGCAGAAGATATACAGGAGGGGACATAGGCAAATGAATGTGCATAAATACACACACACACACACACACACACACACACACACACATGAGCATATACCACATTTTCCTTTCTAAATCTTCACAGAACTCCTTGAGAAAGATAGTATTGCCTGCACTTGTGAGACTGCTGATGGTTAGTGAGTGTTGAAGATATTGTCCATGATTATCAAAATAGTATGTAATAAAGCTAAAAGTTCACCCCAAAATATTCTCCGTTTAAAAGGTCTATTCAGGGACTGTGGAAATGATGCAGTAGGTGAAGTGCTTGCTGTATGAGATAAGGACATGAGTTCAGATCCTCACATCCAAATGGAACTATGACTGCACATGTATGTACCCATAGTTCTGGATGGGGAATGGAGGTAGGCACATCCCTAGGACTCAGTACCCAGCTAGACTAGAGATCCTGTCCCATAGAAACAGCAGAGGAAGACACCCAGTGTTGATTACTGGCTTCCACACATGTATGCATGGGCAAGTACTTCTTCACACAGAAGTAGACACACACACACACACACACACACACACACACACACATACACACACACCAGAATTGATGAACCAGCCTGCCTGCATCTTAGACTTGAAAGCCATCTTACAGTAAAAACAAGTTAGGTTCATTCCCGTTTGTGATTAAACCTCTGTTTCTTACAGACACCATCGTATCTTTGTTTCAGACGTCATTATGACTGACTTGTTATGTTTATATTCTGTTCCTGTAACCCTTCCTATTTTGCCCATTAAATCCCCCATTTGGATTTCCCTACTCCTGAGCTATAAAAACCTTGTCTTCCTCAAGCCCAAGGCTGATCTCTTAAAGCCACTCTTAGAGAGAGACAGCCTGTGTACATGCATAACTTTGTTTTTTAACTAATATAGCCATGGTGATTTCAGTCGGTAGCTTTTTCTCCTCAGATCTTTGAGATTAATAGTATCTCTTCACATGCTCGGGATGACTCATGCATACACCATACGCATACACACTATTTATTATACACAAACTGATCATATAATCATTGTACTAATCTCTGCCTCCTGACAGAGTTTCTGATAATGTAATAATATAGGTCTTTACACAGACCTATTATATTAAAATTTATATTATTATACTGAGTATTATATTATTATAATAAAACAATAAGATGCTTTAATAAGGTGGCTTTTACTTAATGAAGACTTTAAAGACAGAGTTTAGCTTTGCTTTCTAAGGATGTTTCTGGCTTTTTCTTTGTGTGGCCATATTTTATTACATAATCTAAGTGCTGGGATCCTAGGTCTGTCATACCATGCCTGGCCTGAAAATGAACTTTGATAAAGATATTCTATTACTAGACTTTTGAAATCACTGCCTTATCTTCAGACTTTTTGTGTCAGATTTATAGTTAAATCTCTCTTAAAACACTGCTTTTGAAATAACTAATAATAATTCATATGTTCCCTTATAAGTAGAGTTGGACAGTAGAGTTTGGGTCTATATGGGACTCAGGGTAGCAGATCCTGACTGGAAGAAAACAAACTGATGTAGGGAGAAAGAGTTCCTGAACACACACTGCCTAGGAATGGGCTGCTTAACATCACACTCCAGCACACACTCCCTCTTGACTCTAATCTTAGACAGTCTCTGAACTCTATTGATTTCTAGTCTCTATTGAATACAGTCTGACACATAACCTAGGGAAAGACAAGAAAAAGAGCAACAAGACAGAGTATCGTCGTGACCTTTGAGGAAAGAAACTTAAAGGATGTTTTATTCTCTTCATCCACTGGTTCTAGGTTGACAGCCACATGTAACCAGTAGTAGCAACAACAGGAAACCTATACACGGACCTTATGATTTTTATGAAAATTACCTCAGAGTACATCATAGTCCTTGAAGTGGTTTGAATGACAATGAAGAGGTTTGAATGACCCACATAGGCTCCTATATTTTCATACTGAGTCCTCGGTTGAAACTGTTTAGGGAGAATTTGTAGGTGTGACCTTGTTGAAGGAGGTGTGTGTTACTGGGAGGGGGCTTGAAAAGCTCATGCCCGGCCTCCCAGTCTTCTCTCTCTCTCTCTCTCTCTCTCTCTCTCTCTCTCTCTCTCACACACACACACACACACACACACACACACACACACACACACATGCGCGCGCATACCTCTCTCCTCTCTCTCCCTGATGCCTGTGGGTCAGGATGTAGCCCTCAGCTACTGCTCCAGTGCCACACCTGTCTGCTGTCCACCATGATGGTAACTGTGAGCAGCGCCCCAATCAAATGCCTTCTAGTTGCCTTAGTCATGCTGTCTCTTCACAGCAACAGAACAGTGACTGAGACAGCCCTAAATGTAGAACACAGAAATGTAGAACTCCTAGAAGAAAATGTAAGAGAAAGAGTGACAGCCTTGGGATAGGCAATCGCTTTAGGCATGAGTGCAATCCATGAAAGAAGGAAGAGGATGAACTTCATTACACATAATGGAGAAGCTAGAGAGATTGCCCAGCAATTAAGAGCACAGCTATATTATAATATAATCTCAAAAAAATTTTAAAGAATATAATATTTTTTTAAAAGATCACTGCTTCTCTTTCAGAGGACAGAGCTTCTATTCCCAGCATCCACATGGTAGCTTACAACCATCTCTAACCCAATTTTCAGGGTATATGATACCATCTTCTGGCTTCCATGAGCCTTGCAGGAAAAACACCAATACATCTTTAAAAAAAAAATAAAATTAAGTTAATGGAGTTAAATTTTAATCAGGTAACTGCCCTGTGAAATAGATCATGACTAGGAAAAAAAGACAAGCCACTGGGGGCCGGGGGGGAGGGGATGTTTGCAAACGACATGTCTCATGCAGGACTCTTACTCAAATGATCCAAAGAGTTTGCTGGCGAAACCCATAGCTCTGTTCCATGGAAGGGCAGCTGAGTGATTGTAGGAGGCTCTCCTTGTGGGAAGTACCCAAGGAGAAGCCCTTGTATGTCTGGCACAGACCAGTGTGACCAGCCTTAGCTGTTTTCTCTGGGACTGGACATGGAATGATCCCTTTCTCCTACTATAAGACTATGTATGCTCATGGTAGTCTTGTCTTTCACTTCACGTGTAACGGGTATGGCAGTGACATAATAGAAATCTCTTAATAATTCTAAACAATTAGAATTTTGTGGATTTATTGAAAGTACATGATGGGATTGAGATGATACCTGATGCAATCCAAACCCCAGAAAACATTTTAAACAAGAGTAAAATAGAAACTATAGTTTCCTTGAGGCACAGATTTAGTCTCAGAAAAGTACACAGCACACTCTGACTCAGAGAGCAGCCCTTGCAAGAATCGATTCGGGAAGTTCATGATTACACATAAAGATATCAGATTGGGAACAAGGAACTCATCGGTACAGGTAACAGCACTTCAGAAAACAGGAGGGTCAGGCAAGAGTCAGCCAAGAGTTAACCAACAGATTACATCTCCTCATCTTAGCTAGGGTTTCTCAGGACAGAAATATAGATACTCTCAGAATAGATTCAGAGAGAAACTTGTAAAACTTGTGAGGGTTACCAGCTAGGTGTTAGCTAGACCGTGCCAATCACAATGATCACAGAGATGTGCTTAATCGTGGGGCCAGAAGGTTAACTATCAGCCTAGGGAAAATAAAGTCTATGAGAAAGAAACTCACGGGAAGTGCCCAGGGAATTATCGCCTACCTTCTTGGAACAGGTTTGAGGAAATAAAACTGAAATTGTGTGTTTTGTGACTTTGAAACGAGATAAATATAAAAAGGCTTAAGCTATTCGGGGCCATCTCCTTAACAGCAAACTGGTGGTCATTTCCTTCTTTGTCACGGACTACCCCAGCCAGGTGTGGGGGGTCTCTGGGATGAGGGTCCTCGAAGTCTAGGTGGGTAAGGATTCGGCAGTGACAAACAGAAACAAACACACAGGCAGTTTGAATCTGAGTGTATTTTGTGATTCTCAAGCAGGGGATCTTATACATTAAAAATCAAACATAACAACTCATAGAAACCATATCCAGCGAAACAATCACTAATACCAACAAAAATCTTTTGGCACAGTAAAATATAAAAATCATCTGAGCATTACAACTCTGAAACTATATGTTCAGTGAATCACAAGCAAAACAGGTAACATCATTATTAATAATATAAATCACCCAAATATAACAATTCTAAAAGACTATATTTAACAGGACAGTCATCGAAGGCTAGTGGCATATTTCCAAGAACAGGTTAATAAATCTTTATGGTTAGTGTTCTTAACCGTTGAGCTAAACTTTCTAGCCCCATATGGTTAATTATTATTTAACATCTAATGTCTGATTTTTTTTATAAATCTTTAATGAATAAGTTTAAACTATTTTAATTTTTTTTTAAATAAGGCTTTCTTTATCATATACCAAAACCTCCCATCTCCGATGACACATGTGTAGCCATATGAAATTTTATTGTTGGGAAAGTTTTTAATCTATCATAATAATTTTGTAAATGATTTAAAAAGTAAAGCGTTGGTTTCCTGGAGACAAGGGTCATGTTAAGTGATCCATCTCCAGGGATGATTTTGTATCGTTGTTCTTGCTTAAGATCATGGTCCAGGCTATCAGGAAACTGTAACTAAGAAAAGGCATGAAAAGAAAACAAAACAGAAAAATTGTCATGAGAACTACGGCTCAGTATGTTTTCCTCCAGTCGAGAGTTCCACAACCAGTTCCAGGAGACCTCCTTCTTTTGAAGTCGAATGCCTCAGTCTGTGAAACTTGTCACACAGATTCTACTGGGGTCGGTGTGGCACTTCATTGTGATGGCACCACATCTACACCCCTGAGGCTCGCTCTTGAACCCACCAGCGGACTCTGACAATTTGAAAAAAATAAATAAAAAAGTAGTAACCTTTGTAGATATCACAACAAAAACACATTCAGAGACAAGTGTGCAAAATAAACAAACAAACAAACAAACAAATAAATAAATAAATAAATAAATAACATCATGTGTCGTTTCCCCCAAGAGAAATACAATTAATACAACAATGAGATACTCTTCTCTAAATTTCCTTTTTCATTTATTTATTTTGTGTGTATGTATCGGCATGGGCACACACTCAGTGGACAGTGCGTGGGGGTCAGAGGAGAAGCCATGAGAGCTGGCTGTTGTCTCTTTCTACCATTTTGGCTCCAGGTATTGGACTTTGCCATCTGGTTTGAGATCAATTACCTCTAACCAACATCTCATCCTCTGCTTTGTTCCTGCGGAAGAGTCGCTATAACTAAGGCAAGTGTTGTAAGAGAAATCACTTAATTAGGAGTTTGCTTGCACTGTTCGAGGTTTAGTCCATCTTCTTCCTGGTGGGGAGCGTGGTGGCATGCATGCAGGCAGGTGCTAGAGCAGTATCTGATAGTTCCGGATTGATCCACCAACAAAAAAAAACAAAACAAAACAAAAAACAAACAAAAAACTAAGAGACTGGACCTGGCATGGGCTTTTGAAACCTCAAAGCCCACCACCAGTGGCAAACTTCCTCCAACAAGGACACAGTTCAAAATCCTTCCAAACCTTTCAAATAGTGCCACTTCCTAGTGACTAAGCATTGGAATTTATGAACCGCTGGGCCCATTCTTATTCAAATCACCACATCCCAAATTCTGTGCCCCCATAGCTTTGTAGCCATATCCTAATACAAAAATGCATCCAGTTCAACTTCTAAGGTCTCAACATGGTTTAAAAGGTCTCCCTTCAAAGTCTCTTCTGAGACTTAAGGCAATCTCTTCACTGTAATCCTCTGTAAAGTCAAAATCAATAAGCACATCACATACTTCCAACATACATTGGCATAGAACATAAGCCATTTTCTGGACCACAGCAATGAGATATGTCTACACAGGCACTAGGTTAGCTAAAAGCTGGGAAAAAATAACAAAATAAAGTGCTGGATGAAATGTAGTTCAGCAGAAACTCTCACTCAATGTTAGTGGGAATAAAAAATGATGTAGCTGCTTTAGAAAAATGTTTGGTAGTAGCTCCCCAGGCATATATATATATATATATATATATATATATGTGTGTGTGTGTGTGTGTGTGTGTGTGTGTGTGTGTGTGTTCTTTTGAAACAGTCTAACAATCATGCTCTTTGGCACTGACCTAATAGAATTGGAAAATATTTACAGATCAAAATTCAGTGTCTCATCAGTGCAAGGAAGAAATGTTAGGACTGGTTGCTGGGCAGAGTCCCCTCTCCTTAAGGTCAAGCCATCTGATTTCCACAGAAGATATGAAGTGCAAAAGAGCTTGCTTGTGCCAAGGTTGGCTGGCCCTTTTATTGTAGAATATCATATTTAGTTGTTGAATCAGGCAGATGTTGAAATCCAAATAGAAAAATTTGTCAGTGATGTCTTGCAAAGACTATTTGTCTTGAATAAGATACCATATCACAAACTGTCTTGCTTAACATGCTTACAGAGTAGTTATGGTTTCCATAGAAACAGAACTAAATTCTACCTTTAATGCAATCCCAGTGGTCCTAGTAGACCTGCGAAATATGCAGTGAACTGTCAAAACACTGCTGACATATGGAAGTAAGCATTTGTTGCTGTCTTAGTGTGGCACAGTGCTCTGGAAATTTCAGTTAAGATTCTGATTTCTACAGAGAAAATGCAACTTCCTTGATTCTAATACCACAGGGTACTGCAGATCAGCAACCTAAAGAGTTAAGCCATCTCTCTCCTGTGCACTCTCTGGACCACTTTCAATAGGGAAGTGTTTCGCATGTACAGCTCACCTCCTTGGTCTCTTCACAGATGACTTAACATTTCACAACACTGATGTGACATCTCATCCTGTACTCCACATAGTTTGCTATGATTTTCTTCTGCTAAAATGAGGCATCAAACTAGGAATTTTAACTATCCCACTACCAGAAAGATCTCAGATTCAGGTGATAATTATAAATCATGTTAAAGATAATGACTGACCCTTGTTACGGTGAAGACGTGAAACAAAACAAAATAGAACAAAAACAAAACACAAGAAAAGTGACTTGCAACTCTGGGACACCATCACGTGCAGAGCCATGCAAGACCTTTGCATGCTGCCTTAATCTCTGTGAGTTCATATGTGCCTTGATGTATAGGGCCTTGTTTTCATGGTGTCCTCCATTTCCTTTGACTCTTACACTCTTTCCACTGCCTTTCCTGAACGCTGAGGGTAGGTATTTGCTATAGATACCCATGTTAAGGTAGAGTGTTCCAAGGTCTTTCACTCTCTGCATCATATTTGGGGAAGAAGAGCGAGAAGAGAAGAGCTGACGTTGGCCCAAATGCTTCCCTTTCCTTCTGTGTTAGCCTGTGGATTCCCAGGGAATGCTTGCTGGGTTTGCAGCCTTGGATAAAGCTATGAATTAGGGAATAGAAAGTTGGAGGGGAAGGTCTGTATAAACAAATAGAGATGGGGGCAGGGAAAGAGATGAGGCAGAAGCAGGTGGTCTACCATGGATCAGGAAGTCTGACTAGGAGATTGGATTTGGAGGAGACGAGGGGAGATGAAGATTTATACTAGTGTTGCCCTAGAATGGGTCTGTGTGCCATGGAAGAGGTTTCCACTGCACTCCTCTGGGTTCCAACTTCCTGGGAAGAACAAGCTGGGCAAGAGGCACTCTTTAGCCATCAGTCTTGGGCCCTGGGAGAGCACAAATCTAATTGCAATAGAGAATGTTTGGAAGAAGTCAATAAATTCTGGCAATGTGCTATGGGCCCGTGAGCTTGTTAGAGAAAACATGTAGTGATTGTGAAGGGTTGATGACAGGTCTGGGTCTTCTTCACTCGGGACATCTGCTTTCATTTATGTTCAATTCTTCAGCCAGTATTCATGGAGTATTCATCCATGAAGGCTTATTGGTAGCCCATATACATTGGTAAATGTTCATAAAACTAATAATAACTTTGATGGTCAGAAAACAATAAAACAGAGTTATATATATATATATATATATATATATATATATATGTGTGTGTGTGTGTATATATACACATACACATGTATTTGTGTATACATAAAATTGCTATAGCAATTCGTTTTTGTCCTTTAATTATGGATTTCCCCCTTTTGTTTGCACTGAACTCAATTTGACTGAAAATGATATGATTTCTGAAGCAATTCACCACATTCTTCTATGTTTATCAACTTAGGGATTTTATTTTCTGAAGGTATGTAGTCCTGAGCTATGAAATAATAATGGCACTTTATCTTAGATCATGTGACAAACTCACTCATATGTAAGCCATTATTGTTATGTTAAACACAATGTTATTGAACAGAATGCAAAATGCATGCGAAATTTTAAAACAAAGAACTTGGTCCACTTCTGACTTTACCTTCATACAAGTAAGGACATGGTTTAACTTTTCTCAAATATTTTCATTCATTGGTTCATTCTAAAACAAAACAAGAAAGGCAGGGGACAAACAAGGAAGGAAACACTGGAGACTGAACTTCATTCAGATGAAAAGTTTTTGGTCCCTAAAAAGCATCCTATTAAAACAAATAACGAGAGACTAGAGATGGAGCCACAGTAGAATACTTGATTAAACACATGCGAGGCTTGACTTTGATCCAAAGAAAAAGGGAAAGAAAGGAAAGAAAGAAGTAAGTAGGAAGGGACAGAGATAGAAAGAGGGAGGCAGGGAGGGAGGGAGGCAGGGAGGGAGGGAGGGAGGCAGGGAGGGAGGGAGGGAGGGAGGGAAGGAAGGAGGACAGGAAGGAGGCAAAGAGAAAAAGAAAGGGAGGAAAGCAGGAAGGAGGAAGGGAAATAAGAAACCAGAGACATATTCATAGTAAAAATGCCAGGCAATAGATTTCAATTAAGAACACATGAGTAATGGGACCATGGCTCAGTCTGTAAAATGTTTCATGTGAAGTTCAAGGGCCTGACTTTAACCCTCAGAACCCATATCCATGATTTAAAAGAAATAATTAATTGATTAATTAAAAAAATTAAACAAACAAACCAAAAACCCTTGCAATCCTGGTGTGGGTCAGCGGAGACCATTGGACCCTAGTCTAATCTTGCCTAAACCGGTGAGTTCCAGGACAGTCCTGAGGAGGCACATGTATGGCTGGAATCCACCTCAATGTGCACACACGTGCCTCCCATAAATGCAAATATGCTGGCACATGTACATGCACACACACACACACACACACACACACACACACACACTCAGAGTGAACAATTCTTACAATTTAATAGGATGACAAGCAAATCAATTTTAAATTATTCTTTTGTTTATTTGGGGGTTAGGGGGTGTCAAGGTTGTGCCTCAGTGGACATGGAGAGGTCTGAGCAGCAACCTGTAGTCATCACCTCTTTCCTTCTACTCTGCAAAGTCCAAGGATTGAACACAGGTCAGCAGGCTTGGTGACGGGCACCTGAGTTCACCCGCCAGCACACACAAAGTGGTTTTAAAATGAATCGAAGATCTGACACGCACCACACAGAAGAACATAAATATGCTGATAAAAATTGAAAACGGATTTGCTGATAATATGCTTATTATCAGTAATAGCAAAGAAATATAAATTAGGATCACACAAAATATCACTGCAATACGAGTAATTAGGTAAAACTAAACACATAGTCATGTCAACTGTTGGTGAGTATTGTGGACTGAATATAGCTTCCCAATAGTCATACGCTAACACGTGACACTTCATTGCCAATGTAATGACCCTGAAGGGTGGGGCTTTTAGGAAGTGCTTAGGTGAATGGGATTATGACGTTTTAATAAGTCATTCATAAGTGAGGCTGAGGGGAGCATCCCTTTAGACATTCTGCCAAGTGACAACCGTAAGAGGCCCCATCTGGAAAACAGAGAGTGAAACCTGACTAGACACTGAAACCACTCAAGGCTCCATTTTGGATTTTGCAGCCTGTAGAGAAATGAACTATCATTTACAAGTTATGATGGTGTTGTAGCATTCAAGATATACTAGAGAGAATTGCTCACCCAGAAGAAGGTTGGCCAGATAGCAAATATCCCTACGGGTACACTTGGCTTGAGAATTAGGGGATGTGTGAACACTGAGCGTGGAGGTACATGTTTTAGAAAGGCTGAAATGATGTGAACAAGAGCATCCGTTCTGGTGAGGGCTCAGAAAGAAAGAGCTCAAGGGCGTCCTGAATCTTCTTAGAGATCATCTAGTGAAACTGTTTCTTGACAGGAACTAATATCAAATGAAGATTTCCTAAGTGAGTATGAATAAGACATTAGCATAATAAAGCAATTCTTTTTTTTCCTTCTATTTTTTTTTTTTTTTTTTATGAGAGTGGTCAGACTTGAGACAAAGTCCCATATAGCCCAGGTTGCTGTCAAACACACTACATCTCTGAGATGCTCTCATGCAACATTTAGCAACTGTAAAATGACCCATCTCAGGAATTAACTAAGAAATACTGGAGCAGGCAGGCAGGAAAGCCACCTTTACTACCAAGTGGCAAAGGACTTGGCTGGGTCACGGATAGGGCCATGTGCCCACTTTCCCCTGCAGAACTGAGCCGCTGTGTGGCTTAGACCTGTGCAGGCTCTGGACTTGCTGCTGTGTGTGAGCCCAGCTGTGTCTAGAGGGACTAGTTGCCTTGGTGCCTTTCACCATTATTGGCTCTTTGAATTTGCTGCCTTCTCTTCCCTGAGCTCTGGAGGGGGGAGGGCTTTGATGGAGAATGTCTTGCTTAATTAAGACTGAGTATTCCAAGGATTTTCACTTTCTGCACATTGATCAGCTGTGGGTCTTTGTATTTGTTCTCATCTCCTGAAGGAGGAAGCTTCTCTGGTGGCAGCTGAACAAGAGACCAATCTATGAGCACCGCAGAACACTGTTAGGAGTCGTTTTATCACCTTATTCCGTTAGCAGCACAGAAGTATTTGGTTTTCCCCTAGGACCATTTGCATCCTTGTTCTTGGGTTCTTGGCCACCTACTCACCCAGTGGGCTTGAATTCCAATCAGATAGCAGTGGCTACTCCTACACCTTTTGTTAGTTTCTACACTAACTAGAACAAACCTGCAATCCGAGCACTTGGAAGATGGTAGCAGGAGAATCAGGACTTCAAAGCCATTCTCCACTAGGTAGGGCGTTCACAGCCACCCGGGGCTACGTAAGAGCCTGCCTCAAAACACTGAGACCCGTTTACTTGGAAGACTTAAAATTTATCCCAATGGACTTTTGCTTTACGTTCCTAAACACTAAAGTACGTTTCTAAAAATAAAGTCTAAATGATATACTTCTAAGTCTATAAATCCTGATGAAATGCTGACCCTTTCAATGTTCTTTTCATGTCTTGCGTATAATTTTCAAAATTTGTACAAGTCTGTCTGAGTACTGCATTATCTGTTATGCTGTCAAGTGTTAATGTAGTCCCCATCTTTCTCCCAAAGGACTATAAAAAGCAAGGCTATTTGGACTTAAGGCACGGATATAAATATTAAGCCCAGGTGTTTTTAAATTACCTCCAAAATCCCCACTGATACTCTCTATATTGAACAGTTCTGGCCAAATGTCATAAACTGTAGTCAATGTTTGTACCAAGTTAGGTGACATCCAGAATAAATGCATAAAATAAAGGCAAGTTTGCTGACATATTTATTTCCAGGAGAGTTCTATCATGTGAACTTTATAATCATATTTGAAAATCCAGCTGTGGAAAGGTATGCACACTAGATAAATAGCCACAGGGCATCTGCCAGACCGCAGAGTCAGACTGTCTAAAGTAATGAAAAAAAGGTCTAAAATGGTGTTGGAGGAATCCATCCTTTTAAGTTAAAATTTCCAATTAACCATACACACTGTTGTCACCATCAATAGATATAATAATTCATTTATGCCTGTGAGAATAAAAGGATTATAGCAATTTTTTTTTCTGAAAATACTCCCTAAAAGTGATTTCTGGCTTCTTTCTACAAGTCTAGTCTTAACTAAAATGTTTCTATAAATATAAATGTATACTTTGTCCAGTGAAGTTAGTTTTCTATTATTGGTTAATACTAAAGAAGTTCTCTGTCCCGGGCAAGAAATGTCAACTCAAGATCCTAGTGGATTGTTTCTATTAACAAACAGACAAGATGGTCTTCACATGTTCGCGACTACAATTCCCAGTAGGAACAAACATGTTGCTTCTGTCATGACTTAGTGGATTTGTTCAACTTTGAGCATAATTTCCCTTTACCGGAAGGCGTGCTTCGATTCTAAACCTGTGTATTGAGCAAACATGTGAACCAAAGGAGTAAGCAGTTGTGACTAACACATGACCTATGTTGGAGACCTTTACCAATCCAAATGTGAAGCTTTGAGATACAGCTAATTCAAAAAGATACTTTTCATTGTTTATACTAGAAGTACAATGAATCTTATTTGGTGAAAATGAAGAAAAAAATGTCTTAGCCTTTTGAGGAGTCAATAATGAAAGAAGTCAAGGCTTATGACACACAGCCTATGGAAAAACAATTTATTAGATGTAGTTGAGTCAATGAGTAGAATATCCCCTAAGCATTGCTCCCAGGATGAGCTACTGTTGTCACTACAGTTTTCCTTCGTCTCTACTGCCACCATCTGTCCTACTCTGTTAAAGGATTGCCATAGTGCAGCTTAGAATATGTAATCAACCAAGGTTTAGGCCCCTTATCTACAAAGAGCTTACTTTAAATTCTTTGCATTGCCTTAGCCTATGTGAACCCTACACTTTCAACATAATAAACCAACACAAGACCGTCACGCCTGTCCTGCTCACCTCTTTCACTATTGAATGGTTAGGATGCCTTACCTCCTTAATCAGTTTGTATTCACAACAGGGTCAGGCTGTGAACTTGTCTACAGACAAGAAAGTAGACAAGGACTGACAAATTTAAAACTTTTGGATTTGAAGTTTTTTAAGATCATTTTGTGAAAACTGTATAATTTTTAGTTGATTAAAAAATTGAATCCATTGACGCAAAGGCAGTTTAAGAAAGCCTACATTTCTCCATGTTTCATACCCTTCACTTACAATGAAAATAAAGAAGTATCAACTCTCTAGACACATGGCCTGTTGGCTGATAGATGTACATAAGGATAACATTGACTGGGTTCTTTAAGTTGCGCGCGCGCACACACACACACACACACACACACACACACACAGAGGTATATATGTGTAACAATAATAGTTACAGAAGAAAGGGTTATGAATTTGAAAGCGTGGAGAAGGACCCAGAAAGGGCTGGAGGGACAGAAGGGGGGATGAAAACTGTTAACGGAATAGTCATACATGAAGTTATAAAAACTAGAAAACATTAAATTAAAAATAAAACTCTTTGGAAAAAATTCTTCAAGGAAATGTGAAAGCTATAAACTCACAAGAAAAATAGGACAAGGGATGACTTGGTATTTTAATAAATTTCTGGAGGAAGGAATTAGAAAATATTTCCTATATAGCAGGAAATGGCAGGCCCCTAGGTTAACACATTGAAAGAGTTGGGGCCACAGAGGAAGTTGGTCTTCTAGTAAGAATCCTGGAGTAACTCAAACGTCAGAGTACAATAAGAAGAGGAAAGCATACGATCCAATATCAGGGAATAATCACAGAAGCAGCTAAAGTCAGGGTCATGATGAGATGGATAACATCGTGTGGAGAGGCTCTAGGAGGAAAGCATGAAAACCCTGTTAGGGGCTCACTGTAAAATGTTCTTCTAGGTCCATCTGCTACATTTGTAGCTGATGGCACAGTTTGCAGAATAGGAAGATCAGCTGAACCAAGTGTTAGGGGTGAGAGGTTGGTCTTACTGCTTATATCCAGTCCCTGTTTCAAACCGGATCTCATTCTGCTCCCTAAGAAAGCTGAGATTTTAGGAGCCAAAGTCACAAGCACCTTTTGCCACAAGCCCCACCATGTATTCCTTTAGGTGATGGATTGTATATCACCTCAAACCACGAGCCAAGATAAATCCACCTTCCCTTACACGTTTGTAGATCACATCTGCAAGAAAAGTCATCATATAAATGTGATATAAACACATTGACGTGCCTTGTGTATAAGAACTAGAGCAGTATCAGAATAATATCTCATCCTTCCACAGTAGGTAATGCAAACAATGCCGCTATAGACCAAACAAAAACTATAAGGCTACTACTAAATATGTAAACATAGAAGAGGACACTTGAAATGTTCAACGATTGTGAGGAGAAATGAGAATTTTTTAAGAAGCCGAGGTAATTATCTTCACCTTAATAAAGGGATTTTGGTAAAAACAACACAATTTAAGTACTAATTAGCAAAGACTTAATAAATTAAAATATTCAGTTGTTGAGGATGTCCATGTCAGGACCACTGAGACAGCTTACCTGGCAAAGGGACTTGCTGCCAAGTCTAACTGCCTGGTTTAATCCCTAGTGGAAGGAGAGAAGTGAGGTCTACCATTGTGTGCACTGACCTCCATATGCATGCCACAGTGTGTGAATGCTCAGACACGTGCTCACACAGTAACTAAATAAACATAATTGAATATTTCTAAAAAATGTATAGCTAAGCAAACATTGCTTTAAAAAAGATTATAACATTTATGAGCATAATATAAGGCAGTAGCAGATATCAGATTCTTTAGACACCATATGCCATGCAAACATATCCTCAAAGAGCAATAATGCATATTATCAAAGATACATTGGAAAGATGTTTATTTTGGTAATTTTCTTTTTTAATTAATAAGCCATTGAAGTACACATAAAAGAAATGAGTTAGAATTTGGTTTAGGATTTGGATTGGTTTAGGATTATGGATTGGAATTATGGTTTTATGCCAAGCACAAAAAGTATGATTACATTTATACTAAAATTTTCAGTTTTAATAACTACCCAATCCACACAAATACAGATAGAAAAAAATGTAAGATATAAGATACACCAAAATATAAACAAGCTCACTTCTGGATAAAATATGCCCCTTGTAATATATATATATATATATATATATATATATATATATATAATTTAGATTTATATATTCCTTTTAACCTATGAACTGAGGATGTAGCTATTCAATCAAACTCAATGTTGAAAACTCAACAAGGCAGTTTAGGAGTAGTCTATTTTTACCACACATCTATTTGGAACAAGACTCGTGATCGCCTAAAGGTTGACATATATTCATTAGTCATTTTTTTTTAACTAAACAGTTTTTATCCCTTTTCTAAAGAAGAGGAGGCACATGGATGGCCTCTTGAACTTTTCTCCTTTGGCTTGGGAAGAACAGAACACTTTCCGTTCCCACGAGTGAAGCACATTTGGAAAGCTATAAAGAATGAGGGCATTGTCCCGGAAACAAATGTCATTGCTGAACCATGAAATGCACAGACTATAACTTTTGCAGACTATAACTTCTGTCGCTGTGAAGATATTTCAGAATGGTTTCAAAGCATGTGTCTCCTCCATCTTTTACAACTTAAGGTCAGCAAAACACCATTGAAAGCAAGACTAACAATCTCCAATCTCCTGACGATCTCATGAGTGACTCCTGTCACATGTGCAATACTCCTGCACCTGAGCACTCTCACAGCGCCTGTACCTGTGATTTCCCTGGACCTAGTCTGATGCATGATCATAATAAAATGGAAAATTATAATTGTCACTACCGTGTACTTCCTAAATATAAATGCTAATGTTGCTGCAGCTTTCTATGTGACTGCATACTAAGCTATTGAAATTCATATTGTTAAATACTGGTAGGACCTTAAATACTAAGAGTAGTTGTTTCATTTTCTTTTTTTAAATTTTTATTTATTTATTTTTATTAGATATTTGATTTTATTGCATATCCCCTTTCCTCCTTACCCCTCCAAAAACCCCTATCCCACGCCCCTTCCCACTTATTACCAACCCTCCCCCCTCACTTTCCTGACCTGGCATTTCCCTACACTGGGGCATCAAGCCTTCACAGGACCAATGAATGGTCACTCCACTCACTGATGTCCAACAAGGCAATCCTGTGCTACATATGTAGCTGGAGCCATGAGTGTCTCCGTGTGTACTCTTTGGTTGGTGTTTAAGTCCCTGGGAGCTCTGGGGGTACGCGTTGGTACATATTATTGTTCCTCCTATGGGGCTGCAAACCTCTTCAGCTCCTTGGATCCTTTCTCTAGCTCCTCCATTGGGGACCCTATGCTCAGTCCATTGGTTGTCTATGAACCATGGGTATTTTGTTCCCCCGTCTAAGAAGGACCAGAGTATCCATACTTTGGTCTTCCTTCTTTAACTTCATGTGGTCTGTGAATTGTATCTTGGGTATTCAGAGCCTCTAGCCTAACATGTACTTATCAGTGAGTGCATACCGTGTGTGTTCTTTTGTGATTGGCTTACCTCACTCAGGATGATATTTCCTAGTTCCATCCATTTGCCTAAGAATTTCATGAATTCATTGTTTTTAATACCTGGAGTAGTACTCCGTTGTGTAAAAGTGTAGCCGCCTGTGGCTTCCCTACTTCCCCCATGGAAGAAGGGCTGGGGATAGGAAAGAGAGTGATAAGAGAACACATGGAGACTTGATTTTTTGCTCAAGACTCAAACTTTATTTGGGATCTGACAATTTAAGGTTTGGGGGCTAGATCCTCCTCCCAAAGTTGAAAGTCTGCTCCGTGGGTGTTGGCTCCACTGTTCCACCCTGCTCATTGGGGTGGCCTGCTTGATTCTGTAAACAGTAGGTCTAGCAAATCAAAGGACTTCAACTTGATCCCAGAGCTCCACCCCATGCTAGTGTCAGGTGTTAGCTAGTGGGCTCTCAGATATTCAAAGGAAGCTGCAGGTTCTTTGGAGAACAATGGGCCAGGTCTTCAAAGGCTGAGAAATAGTGGCTAGCCCGGAGGTTCAAACACCTGCTCAAAGGCTAGGGGGGGAGGGCGCAGTTCCTGACATGTGGCAAGACACCACAGTTATGGCTCTCTACATAAAAGTACCACATTTCCTGTATCCATTCCTCTGTTGAGGAACATCTGGGTTCTTTCCAGCTTCTGGGTATTATAAATAAGACTGCTATGGACATAGTGAAGCGTGTGTCCTTATTACATGTTGGAGCATCTTCTGGGAACACGCCCACGAGTAGTATAGCTGGGTCCAATTTTCTGAGGAACCACCAAACTGATTTCCAGAGTGGTTTTGCCAGCTTGCAATCCTACCAGCAATGGAGGAGTGTTCCTCTTTCTCCACATCCTTTCCAGCTTCTGCTGTCCCCTGAGTTTTTGATTTTAGCCATTCTGACTGATGTGAGGTGGAATCTCAGGAATTCAAGGCCCATAGAAAACATAATAAAAGTAATATACAGCAAACCAATAGCCAACATCAATGGAGAGAAACTTGAATCCCACTGAAATCAGGAACTAGAAAAGGCTTTCCATTCTTTCCCTACCAATTCAATATAGTACTAAAAGTCCTAGCCAGACAACAATGGAGGTCAAAGGGATACAAATTGGAAAAGAAGTCAAAGTAATACTAATTGCAGATGATATGATCACATACTTAAGTGACCCCAAAAATTCCACCAGAGAACTCCTAAATCTGATTAAACAACTTTAGCAAAGTGGCTGGATATAAAATTAACTCAAAAAAAAATCAGTAGCATTCCTATGCTCAAAGGATAAGGAGGCTAAGAAATAGTCACAAACAATATAAAACACATTGGTGTGACTCTAACCAAGTGAGTGAAAGATCTGTATGACAAGAACTTCAAGTCTCTGAAGAAAGAAATTGAAGAAGATCTCAGAAGATGGAAAGATCTCCCATGCTCATGGATTGGCAGGGTTAATATAGTAAAAGTGGCCATCTTGCCTAAATCAATCTACAGATTCAATGCAATCCCCATCAAAATTCCAACCAAATTCTTCATAGAGTTAGGAAGAGCAATTTCCAAATTTATTTGGAACAACAAAAAAACCAGGATAGCTAGAACTATTCTTAACAATATAAGAACCTCTGGCAAAATCACCATCCCTGATCTCAAGCTATCCTACAGAGCAATAGTGATTAAAAAAGAAAGAAGGAAGGAAAGAAAGAAAGAAAGAAAGAAAGAAAGAAAGAAAGAAGGAAAACTGCATGGTATTGGTACAATGACAATCAGGAAGAGCAATGGAATAGAACTGAAGACCAAAAAACAACCCCACAAACCTATGGTCACTTGATCTTTGACAAAGGAGCTAAAACCATCCAGTGGAAAAAAGACAGCATTTTCAACAAATGGTACTGGTTCAACTGACAGTCAACATGTAGAAGAATGCGAATTGATCCATTCTTTGTTTTCTTTTACCCTTTCCCGCCCCGAATTGATCCATTCTTATCTCCCTATACAAAGCTCAAGTCCAAATGGATCAAGGACCTCCACATAAAACCAGATACACTGAATGTAACAGAAGAGAAAATGGAGGAAGGGCCTGGAACACATAGGCACAGGAGAAAAATTCCTGAACAGAACACCAATAGCTTATGCTCTAAGATCAAGAATCAGCAAATGGAGCCAGGCGGTGGAGGCAGAGGCAGGCGGATTTCTGAGTTCGAGGCCAGCGTGGCCTACAGAGTGAGTTCCAGGACAGCCGGGGCTATACAGAGAAACCCTGTCTCGAAAAAAAACAAAACAAAACAAAACAAAAATAAAAAAAAAAGAATCAATAAATGGGGTCTCATAAAATTGCAAAGCTTCTGTAAGGCAAAGGATACTGTCAATAGGACAAAATGGCAACCAATAGATTGGGAAAAGATCTTCACCAACCTTACATCCTATAGAGGGCTAATATCCAATATATACAAATAACTCAAGAAGTTAGACTTAAGAGAACCAAATAACCCAATTAAAAAATGGGGTACAGAGCTAAACAAAGAATTCTCAACTGAGGAATACTGGATGGTGGAGAAACACCTAAAGAAATGTTCAACATCCTTTATCATCAGGGAAATGCAAATGGAAACCTTTTTATTTTCTGACACAGATTATCATTACATGACCCAGACTGGCCTCCATGTCAACATCTTCCTCTCTGGGCCTCTAGAGCCAGGGGATTACATGTTGGCACTTTTTAATCTTTTTATTGGTTCTTTGTAAATTTCAGATTGTATACCACAATACCATTCATCTCACTCCCTCTTGTACCTACCTCCCTCCGCTTGCACCCTTCCCCACAACAGAGAAAAACATCTTGTGGAAGCTGTAGTGTGTCACAGTGTGTCCTACAGAATGCCTTTTGTCCACACTTCTTTGCTTTCATTGCAGTGATTTGTTGGTCTGGTATATATAAGACCTCTGGCTTTTGCTACTCTATCAATATTGGAGCCTCATTGGGACTCCTCTCTGATGTCCCATTGTTGCCTTGTGTCTAGAGATGCTGTAGTTTTGGATCTGCAGGACCAGCCCCTTTATACACGCCAGCAGTTCATTGACGAGGTAGATGTTGTGATAGATCAATTCAAATCTTTGAATCTGGGCCTAAGAGTTATCTGAGCTACTCCGTCCTACAACTTTCCTGCTCTCATGCCCTGGGGGCCGGCTCACCAACAATAGTCCCTCATCCCCTACCCCACAACCAAGCCCATCTCTACCCTGCTGCCCGGGTGATGTCCAGGGCCCACTTTTCCAAGTGTTGTTGCTGGTAGGGGACAGAGCCATCTCTTCCACTCTCATGACATCAGGGCCAGCTCTCCTGCCTGCTACCACATAGCAGACAAGAGGCAGGGATGGGCTCTTCTGCATTCACCCCCTCCAGGACCACCTGACCTGCGACCTTCACATCCAGGGCCAGCTCTACTGTGGTGTTGCCCAGGTGATGTCCAGGGCCCACTCTCCTAAGTGATGCAGCAGGTGAGAAGCAGGGGTAGCTCTCTGTTGGGGTCTGTGAGTCACTCCACAAACCACACAAACACCAATCCCAGTCAGATAGGGATGCTTTAGTGAACGCACATCCTAATACTGATCAGATCAGGGACATGGTTCAGACTTCAGGAGCTAAAGCTAAGACAACAAACATTTCTCGGGGTCTGATTGTAAAGGAAAAAAGACAAAGAAAGAAGAAAGGAAGGAAGGAAAGAAGGAAGGAAAGAAGGAAGGAAGGAAGGAAGGAAAGAAGGAAGGAAGGAAAGAAGGAAGGAAGGAAGGTAGAAACCAAAATACCACAGTGAGCCCAAGTACAGGAAGCGCTGCCTGGTAGTCAGCCCTGAATCAAGCTACTTTACACATAACAGTTCATATTGACATGTAACTTGATGGGTCCTACCTAAAGCTTTGTGGAATTTCTTAAGACTAACAAACCTCAAAACATACAGAACGTAACAGGTATGTGATCAGCCTGATCTTGCTCCAAGTCGAGTTACTGTACTGCCTCACTGACTGGCAGTCACATTACAGCAACAATAGGAAACAGCTAATGGGCATGGAACAAAATGGCTACAACTATACTGCAGGGGCCCGGGGTGGGGCGTGGGGGTGTGGTTGTGGGGGCGGGGCTGGGGGCGGGGCGGGGGCGGGGCGGGGCGTGGTTGTGGGGGGGCGGGGCGGGGCTTAACACTGTGCTGCTCTCAGGACTCCATCTGGGCCAACTCTCCTGCCCACCACATGTGGCAAGAGCAAAAGGAAAGGGAGAGCATCTCTCTCACACCAATGCCACTGCACAGCAGACAAGAGGCAGTGCCAGCTCTTCCGCACTTACTCCCTGGGGCGCACTCAGCAGAACCCCATATCCAGGGCTAGCTCCACTCTGTCGCCCAGGATAGGTGTGGGGCCTGCTCTCCCACTCTGATATCCTTGGGGCCTGCTTTCAGGCCTGCTGTGGGTGGCAAAGAGTGAAAGGGGGATCTCTCCCTTGTTCAAGTCACTGCACCCAAAAATTGGGGGGAGGGGGGGAGGCAGCTCTTTCACACTCATGCCCTCAGGGCTGACTGGCCCACATGCCCACCACCAGGGTCAGTGATACTGTGCTGCCAAGGCGAGGTGCAGGGCCCACGCTCCTGAAGGCTGCTACTGGTAAAGAACAGAGTCAGCTCTCCTGCTCTCATGACCCCCACGTGCCACAGGCAGTGGGGGATGAGTGGGAGGAGGGTATCTCTCCCTCATCCATACCACCACATAGGAGACAAGTGGTAGGGGTAGGTAGGCTTGTATTCTTGGACTCGCTTTCCTGAGTACTTCAGCTGGCTAGGAGTATGGTCAGCTCTTCTGCTCTCCTGCTCCTAGGGCGAGCCCTTTCAGAAAGCCTGGGTGAGTGGTGCGGCCATTTCTGCATAGAATATGTGTCTGGTGGCAGCCAAGACCAAGGACGTCCACCTGGCCTTTGATGATCACAGATCCACGCTGCTGCAGGGCCATGTACCCAGATGTGATCACCATTGGCAGCACAGGTCAGGACCCTACCGTGAGCCCAGGTAGCAACACCAGTTTTTCACATCAGTCTGTTCCTCACTACGCTTGACTCTCCAGTTCCGTCTCTCTTCATTAGGCCCACGTCCTTCTGATTCTCTCTCTTCCATGTCTTCACCACTTATTTGCTTCTCTTAACAGTGTGCGTGCCCCAGGGTCTCTACTTGCCTGGAGTCATCTCAGGAGTGATCTCATGAGTGTTATGCGTCACTTGTGAAATAAGGCAGAGATCATCTTAGGCATGGTCTACCCCAATTCCAGCAGGCACAGTGCTGGTCTGGTGATCATCTCAGACTAGCTCCCTGTCCAGGCCCCTTGGTGCCAGTCTGGTGGTTGTCTTGGGCTTGTTCCTCACCCCGCCCACACCCGATTGGCCCTTGACAGAGGAGCGGGTGATCCCACGCAGGGGTCTTGTAGTTTCCAGCTTGCTCCTTCTCCTGGGAGCCTGTCTGAGCCTGCCCGGCACTGGAATTAGTCATCTCAGGCTCACCCCATGTCCGAAAGCCCCCTGGTGCTGGCCTGGTGGTCAATTCAGGCCCACTTTTTCCCCCCGGGAATGTTAGACTGCTAGTCTTTCAGATGTTCGCAGGTCAGAACTTTGAGCTACAGACATAGCCTCTCTCCTTTCCACCAGCTACTGGCACACATGTGACAAAGCAGTCACACCTGCAATGCCTCTAGGGGCAGGGAGTTGAAACTCGCCATGCAGAATATAACTAGGTTGAGTTATACAACATCTCTTGCATGTACCAAACATTATGTTTAGAAACTCATACCTATCCGATAGCATTTCTTTGTCTTTGGAAAAATAAATATATGTTTGAATATCACACAGGATTTTCTGTGTACATCATACCTGTTCATGGTCCTCATGATGGCAATGTAGTTAGGGACACGCTTTAAAAGTTCTTAGTACATTTATCAGAAGCGGGAGGATCTTCAAGTTCAAGGCCAGTCTGCTCTACAGAGTTTCAGGGCTATAGCAAGAAATTCTGTCTTGAAAAAACTGAACAACAACAAGAACAATAACAACAAAAAATCTCAGTAATGCCTAGCTTTGATCAGTCTCAAACACAGGTTTTATTATTACGTCCGTGTGGGAGATTTTCCATCAGGTACAAATTATTATCAAACCCAGGCTTCCATCCTTAACCTTACCCTGCACAGTCTCTTCTGGCAGTTGCTATGGAAAGGGGAAAAGAGACTCTCTTCTAGAAGGCTCAGCAAACATTCCTTTCCTATACCTATTGCTTTCATCTGTTGCTCAGCCCTTCTGGGAGAAAGAAGGTGCTCTAAGGAGAACAAGCATCTGCCCGGGTTAGCTTATCACCCACCAGGAAGTGGAGCAGACGCCCCGAGGGAAGGAGGGATGAGTTGGGTGGCAGATAATTTTCCACTTTTACCATCACAATTATATAAAATATTCTATATAATTAATCAGTTTACTTCTTCACTCATCAGGAAATGAAACAACCAACATTTAAACATGTATTTTACATTTTTTTTAGTTAGATGGCCAAGATAAACACAGTCTGGAGAATATTTGTGTGTGAAGTTCAGACCCAGATTAGACAACAGAGAAGACAGGGCCGATTCTATGACAGACGAGGAATAAGTAGCTCCTGGTAGTAAGAAGACAACTAGATTTGATTCCTTGAGGGGAACTCTGAGACATGACCTGAACATTGTGAGTTAACCTATGCAGAAGTAAGGATGAAAATGGTGTATTAAACTGGGAGGGAGAAGAAAGCAATCATGGAGGGGCAGAGGGAGGGGAAGCACGTGGGTGGAAGAGGGGAGAGAGAGGGAGAAAGGAGAACATGGGGGGAGGGGACAGGAGTGACGCAGTGAGGGCCAACAGAATAAATGAAAACAGGCAACCTCAGGAGATGGGAGGTTGGGGGGGGGACCCTCTAGAATGTACCAGAGACCTAGCAGGTGAGGGACTCTCAGGACTCCAAGGGAGGGACCTTGGATGAAGTGCTCTACAGTGTAGAGAGGAAACGTGCAGAGTCACCTCTGGTAGAAAGACAGGGCATCAAGTGGAGGGATGGGGTTGCCGTCCCACAGTCAAAACTCTGACCCAGAACTGTTCCTGTCTAAAAGAACTACAGGGACAAAAATGGAGACTGGGTTACCTCACTTAGTATGATGTTCTCCAGCTCCATCCATTTCTCTAAGAAGTTCATGAATTCATTGTTTCTAATGGCTAAATAATACTCCATTGTGTGTATATATATACCACATTTTTTTTTATCCATTCCTCCGTTGAGGGACATCTGGGTTCTTTCCAGCTTCTGGCTATTATAAATAAGGCTGCTATGAACATAATGGAGCATGTGTCCTTATTGCATGCTGGGGAATCTTCTGGATATATGCCCAGGAGTGGTATGGCTGGGTCCTCCAGAAGTATCATGACCAGTTTTCTGAGGAACCGCCAGACTGTCTTTTCTCACGCCTATCTCCTGTCTCTATTGCAGTTCTTTTTCCTTTTGCCTGTCTTCAGACAGGGTGTCTTCAGACAGAGCTGGCCTTGAGTTCACACATCTGGGAGAGGGAGCTTTGGAATCCCTCATGCCTGTGCCTTTACCTTCCAAGTACCTCTCAAATCTTGGGGGATTAGCTCAAATGGTAGAGCACTCGCTTAGCATGCGAGAGGTAGTGGGATCTATGAGAGGTAGTGGGATCAATGCCCACATCCTCCAATTGTTATGTTAACTAGATTGAAGACTGATGTTTACACTTAAATGTTTCAACACACACTTACTTACCAAGTACCTCTCGATTACAGGAGTGCACTACCGTGTAACTTATGTCCCCTGTGTAGCCACGTTCAACTTCTGTTCTTTTCTCTTTTTTCCCCCTTCTAACACGCCTTTTCAGATTAATTTTTCTTCAGTAAGTCTCTAAATTTGATGTCTCATTTCTGTCTCACAAGGTAAACTCTTTAAATGAGCAGGCAGGAGTCAAGCTTTCCAGTCTCATGTCTCCACAACAGTTAGTTTATTTACTTATTTTTTGTCAGTTTCTTGCAGTGTTGCATGAACTCGATAAATATTATTCCATGTTGAAGTGTCAGTGGGAAAATGTTAAAGTATAAGCCGCAGAGCGTCACTGTTGGTTACCAAGGTGTCTGGCGTCACCTTTGCTAGACTTTTCCATAGTTTGCCAAGTGGTTGCACTGGCTGCACTCTAGGCAGAAGAATTTAAGAATATAAGCAGCAATAACCTTAACCAGCTGGGCGGTGGTGGCGCACGCCTGTAATCCCAGCACTTGGCAGACGGATTTCCGAGTTCGAGGCCAGCCTGGTCTACAGAGTGAGTTCCAGGATGACAGGGCTAACAGGGAGAAATCCCGTCGTGAAAAAAATAAAATAAAATAAATAAATAAATAAATAAATAAATAACCTTATCCATACTATGTCATCTTCTACATTTTATGAATCTAAAGAGTATTTTATCAGGGTGTGCTTTCATGTACAATTACTCATTCAGACTCTTTCTCTGTTCAATTGTACTGTCACCTGGCTTTTGTATTAAATTTTACTTTCCTTCTTTAGAGACAGCCTTTGGAAATTAAGAATAACTCTTATTGGCAATTTACATTTTTCAAAGGTCATCATCTCTGGATAATCATCTCCCGTATTTCCTAAGGTATTCTCAACATGTGCTCCAGTGGTTGAAATCTCATGAGGATTAAAATGAAAGGTTTACAGATATAAAAGTAAGGTATCAATGGGTTTTCACTGGGGATCCAAGTTCAGAGTTTTGGGGGTTATTCCGGAAACTTTAAAAGGTTCAAAGATCTCTAATGACTTCTAGAACTCTTAAGATATGCTATCTTGATATGATGTGTTGTCTATGATACACAGTTTAAGAATCAGTTCTGAGTCAGAACTCACTTTAAAGGGCAAGGAATGCAAAGCCAGAGGACCGAAGCTGCTCACTCTAGGCCCTGCATCCAAGTTCACAAGCTGATGGTCACTCCAGTCTTGGAAGTCTTAGTCTGTCTCTGGCAAGGCCACTCCAGAAGTTTTCCTTCATAGATATGTCCTCCCAGAATCATTTTGTATCTAAACTTCTGCCCTTGGTTTTCTGGTTTCCAGCCAATCTCTATGTCATTAGCTCTACTATAGATATATGACATTGACCACTGGAATGGTATTCTTGTTTTATAGGACTGGTGGGAGGGACAGAGCAGAGGAGTGTGGATATGACAGTATATAATGCAGGGACCAGGCCAGGTGGGCCACTCCGCAAGACCAGCAGTTTGATTTTCGTCTCAATTGTAGCTGAAAAGGCTTCTCAAGGTGAAGGTGACCATCTCTGTATGCTGCTGCTGAACAGACGTAGAGGCAGGGGCATAACTACCAGCAACGACTTGTGGCTCCTGAGTGTGTTATGTTTTGTGCATATGAACACATAAATTATCTAAAGCATGCAGGGGTTGGTTTGGTAGTTGTGAAGTCCAACAGAAACTGAGAAAATTCAAAAAATCATCAGATCCTACTACAAAAGCTTATACTCAACACAACTGGAGAATCTGGAGGAAATGGACAATTTCCTAGACAGATATTAAATACCAAAATTAAATCAGGATCAAATAGATTGTCTAAACAATCACATAACCCCCAAAGAAATAGAAGGGGTCATAGAAAGTCTTCCAACCAAAAAAAGCACAGGACCAGATGGTTTTAGTGCAGAATTCTATCAGACCTTCAAAGAAGACCTAATACCAATATTCTTCAAATTATTTCACAAAATAGAAGCAGAAGAAACACTACCCAACTCATTCTACAAAGCCACAATTACCCTGATACCAAAACCACACAAAGATCCAACTAAGAACGAGAACTTCAGACCAATCTCCCTTATGAACATCGACACAAAAATACTCAATAAAATTCTTGCCAACTGAATTCAAGAGCACATCAAAACGATCATTCACCATGATCAAGTTGGCTTTATCCCAGGGATGCAGGGATGGTTCAATATACGGAAATCGATCAACATAATCTACTACATAAGCAAACTCAAAGAAAATAACCACATGGTCATCTCATTGGATGCTGAAAAAGCATTTGACAAAATTCAGCATCCTTTCATGCTAAAAGTCTTGGAAAGAACAAGAATTCAAGGCCCATACCTAAACATAGTAAAAGTAATTTACAGCAGACCGGTAGCCAACATCAAAGTAAATGGAGAGAAACTTGAAGCAAACCCACTAAAATCAGGGACTAGACAAGGCTGCCCCCTCTCATCATATCTTTTCAATATAGTACTTGAGGTACTAGCTAGAGCAATTCGACAACATAAGGAAATCAAAGGGATACAACTTTGGCAACACTGTTTCTGACAGGTCTAGGCAACTGTCCCTCAGCAAACACACCCAGATTTTGTGGATCCTTGTCAAGCACTGTGACAGGATGGTACCAGGGCGTTTATGAACTCTAGCTACATCACCTTCATTAATATGGCTGTGAGTATAGCCTTGCAATCTATGCCTAACTGACTCTCACACTTGCTCAGGACATCCACGAATGGATACAACCTAATTGCTTTGTCCCTTTATGGAATTACTTGACATTAGTATGTTATTGCTCCCATAGCATATTTGTTCAATAAGCTAAAAATAAAAGTCCCTTTCACATTTAATCCAGGTTCAGCTCAGCCTCTTGAGACTTATGAAGCAGATGTTTGGGGGTTATCTCTAGATAACTTTCAGCCTATATTCATTCTCAGGGCCACCCTCTGTGTGAACAACCAATTCTCCCATAAACCACCACCGACTTTAAGAATTAGAGTAGCTTTTCAAAAGACCAAATTCATTTTTATTTTTACATTTTGTTTTAAACTTGTTCCTTATTATCATGAGCAGGACAAGGTTGTCCAGTTTCCACTCCTGTTCAATATAGTGTTCAAGGTTATATCAAAGGAAATACAACAAGAAGAGATGATAAGTGGGCTACAAGTGAGAGAGAAAGAAGCCAAAGGAATACGACTCTACACATAAAAGACTGTAAAGTCTCTGCCAGAAAACTCCTACACCTGACAAGCACTCATAGAAGTAGTAGGATACTACTTTTATGAAAATCAACATAACAAACTCCTATGCAGAAATTACAAATATACAAAGTATCTTAAGTAGGGTGTGTATTGCTGCAATAAAAATACCATGACCAAAACAATGTTTGGAGGAAAGGGTGTATTTCATTTTCCAGCTTATGCAGTCAGTCTGCCTTCCAAAGAACTCAAGGCAGAGATCTGGAGGCAGGAACTTATTCAGAGGTCATGGAGGAGTGGCTCTTACTGGCTTGTGTCCGTGGTTTCCTCAACCTGCTTTTTTATAGCCCCTAGGATCACCAGCTCAGGAGGGGCACTTCCCACACTGGGCAGGCCCTCCCATAAGAGTCACTTGTTAAGGAAGTGCACTATAGACTTCCCCGTAGGCCAATCTGGTGGGGGCATTTTCTCAATTGAAGGTTTCTCATCCAATATTATCCTTGTCTGTGTCAAGATAAGATGAAAACTCTCTATCATATTGAGAAAAAAAATCAAGAAAATAATTCCACTCATAATAGCCTTATTAAAAGTATCCAGGAGTAGATCTAGCCAAAGACGTTTCATTGACTTACGATGAAACTTGAAGACACTGCAGAAAGAAGCGGAAAAAGATAGTAGAAGATGGAAGTATATCCCATGCTCACACACTGGTCAGATTAATATTGTGAAAATGACCATCCTGCCTAAGCCATTTAATAGATTCACCACAGTACCATCAGATTTCAGTGCAGAGGGCTGGAAAGATAGCCCAGAAGTTAAGGGCAGTTGGTGCTATTACAGAGGACCAAGGTTCCAGCCAAAGAAAACACATGGTATTCTGAAATTCCATTTCAAGGAGATCCAGTGCCCTCTTCCAACCTACACAGGCACCAGGCACACATGTATATGCATATACATGTACACCATTCCTAACTGAAAGTTACACCATACAGTAACTTCAAGCTATAGTAACCAAAACAGCATGGTATTGGCATAAAGAAGACATTAATAATGAAATAGAATTAAGGACCCAGATATATGCTCACATTCTTTCTGTCACCTGACTTTTGTCAAAGAAGCAATAATCAGAGAAATATCGAAAAAAGACAATATCTTCAACAATAGTACTAGTCAACTGAGATAGCTCCGGGTGGGAAAAAAAAAGGATCTCATTTTAATCATCTCTCATCCTGCACAAAATTTAACTCCAAATAGAGCAACATAAAAACCTCATATCCTGAATATAGCAGTGGAGACATTTTGAGATATGCTTCAATTTGCAGGCACAAGAAAGATGTTTCTCCACAGGACATTGGTAGCACACACATTAAGAACAATAATTGGAGCCGGGCGGTGGTGGCGCACGCCTATAATCCCAGCACTTGGGAGGCAGAGGCAGGTGGATCTCTGAGTTCGAGGCCAGCCTGGTCTACAAAGTGAGTTCCAGGACAGCCAGAGCTACAAAGAGAAACCCTAACTCAAAAAAATCAAAAAAAAAAAAAAAAAAAAAAAAAAAAAAAAAGAACAATAATTGGCCAATGAGCCCTTGTGAAACTAAAAAGCTTCCTGAAGGCAAAGGACAGCACCATTCGAGGGAGGAGGCCACCTGGATCTGGCAGACTGGTGCGTTTTGAATATTCAGTCAACCTTCATTCTGACTTCTTTTGTTAATAATGTACAGGCTTACCTTTGAATAGCATTTCAAGGGGGAAGCAGAGCTGACTGGACACCAGCTTTACTGACTACACTATAGTTCAGACTAATGGTTTTAAATAATTACAGAACAGAGAAATCGTGGGGGGGGGATGAGTGGGGAATAGCAGGGGGGAGAGGAATTATGGGACATATGGTGGGGGGTAACTGGGAAAGGGGAAAGCCTTTGGAATGTAAACATAGAATATAGAAAATAAAAAATTTAAAAAAATAATTACAGTAGTGATTACTATATTAAATAAATATAGTAAGCATTAGAGTTCATTTAAAAAAAACCTTTAATATGCTAACAGTGATAACTCAGAAGTTCTGTGGATTGATAGGTCAGTGGCACAGTGAATTCTTAGTGTTAGGCCATGGGTTAGATTTACAGCAAGTAAAAACAACAGTTTTAAAGACATCAAGGTAGCAGTAGAGACTGTTGGTTGGGGATGCTGAAAGATGTACTCTGTTGGGATAAACTTTCCTGGTAGATTAGTGAGTTAAGAGTTATGAGAACCAAGAGTCAGATGATTCGGTGCCTCCAAGGGTCTCTCCAGATGTCAAACACTAAACTAACCACGTTACTACAATCGAATGACTTAGTAAGGTGTTGCATAGTAGTAGGTAGCTACAAATGGAATCACCAAGCCCACAAAATATTTCACCTTCTCGTAGCGTATACTTTCCTAGATTTCTTTCTTTCCCTTTTCTTTTTAAAATTTATTTTTTTGTGTGTATATAAGTATGTGTATTGCATGTATGCCCGGTGCCCTTGAAAGTCAAAAGACTGTGTGAGATCCTCTGGAGCTGGAATTATGGACAGTTGTGAGCCACCGTGCTGGGCAGGGAATTGAGCTTGGGTCCTCTCCAAGAGCAGAAAGCATTCACTTCTGAGCCATCTCTTCAGCCCTCCTTTTTGTTTGTTTTGTTTTGAGACAGGGTTTCTGTGTAGCCCTGGTTGTCCTGGAGATCACTCTGTGGACCAGGTTGGCCTCCAACTCACTGAAATCCACCTACCTCTGCCTCCCAAGTGCTGGGATTGAAGGCATGGGCCACCACCATCCAGTTGTCTCTCTGGGGTTTTTTTTGGTTTTTTGTTTGTTTGTTTGTTTTTAGTACTTCTTCCATAAAACACAATTCAAGCAGTTTCTCCCTTTGGGTTGCATAAATCCTCAGTCCTAAAAGTCAAAATCAATTTAATTTTATTAGTAAGTTGAATGTAGGGTCATGCAATTAGGAACAGATCTCCACTGCCCAGTTTATTATTATTATTATTATTATCATTATTATCTTTAATCTTTTTTTAAAAGTCCAGTAGTTATTTCCTCCTGGTCCACCATCCTCATCCTATTTCAACTCCCCGTCTCCAAGAGAATGACCCCATCCCCACACAGCCCTTAGTCCCCCACCCCCATCCCCTGCCAGGTCTCCCCATTCTCTGGGGTCTCAAGTCTCTGAAGGGTTGGGTGCATCTTCTGTCATTGGGGCCAGACCAGGCAGTCCGCTGCTGTGTATGTGTCTCGGGCCTCGGAATAACTCTTGTATGGTGCCTGTCTGGTGACTCAGTGCTTGAGAGACTTCAGATCTGGTGTCAGTAACTGCTTCTGTTTCAGTCAGCAGCTTGTTGGGCCTCTCAGAGGGCAGCCATGGTAGGCTATGATGTCTGTAAGTACATCACAACATCAGTAATAGTATCAGGCCTTGGGGCCTCCCCTTGAGATGCTTCCCAATTTGGGCCTGCCACTAGACCTCCTTTCCCTTAGTTTCTTCTCCTTTTTTGTCCCTGCAGTTCTTTCGGACAGGATCAATTCTGGGTCAGAGTCTTTGGCTGTGGAATGGCAGTCCCATCCCTTCACTCGATGCCCTGTCTTTCCTCTGAAGACGGACTCTAGAAGTTCTCTCTCCCCACTGTTTGGCAGGTCCCTCCTTTTGAGTCCTGAGAGTGTCTCACATCCCACCGAGGTCTCGGGTACTTTTTAGAGGGTCCACCCACCTCCTACCTCCTGAGGTTGTTTGTGCATTTCCATTCGTTCTGCTGTTCCTTGGGGGCTTCACTCCTGCACTCCCCTTCATATCTGATCGTGTTCTCCTTTTTTCCCCGTCCCTCCCCCTCCCCTCCCTCACCCAGTTCCCTCTCTCCCTCTGCTTTCTGTTTTCTTCTCCCTCCCAAGTGGGATTGAGGCATCCTCACTGGGCCCTTTGGCTTGTTAACCTTCTTGAGTTCTATGGATTGTGTCCTGGGTATTCTGTACTTTTTTAGCTAATAATCACTTATTAGTAAGTACATATCATGCATGTCCTTTTGGGTCTGAGTTACCTTATTCAGGATGATATTTTCTAGTTCCATCCATTTGCCTGCAAAACTTAGGATGTCCTCGTTCTTAATAGCTGAATAGTATTCCATTGTGTAAATGGACCACATTTTCTGTATCCATCCTTCCACTGTGGGGCATCTGGGTTGTTTCCAGTGTCTGGCTATCACAAATAAAGCTTCTATGAACATAGTGGAACATGTACCCCTGGTGGCATGGTGGGGCAACTTTTGGGCCGAGGAATGGTATAGTTGGGATTTCAAGTAGATCTATTTTAAATTTTCTGAGAAACCTCCAGATTGGTTTTCCAGAATGGTTGTCCCAGTTGGCAATCCCACCAACAGAGGAGGAGTGTTCCTTTTTCTGTATTCTCACCAGCATGTGCTGTCTGTCACCTGACTGTCACCTGATCTTAGCCATTCTAATTGGTGTAAGGTGGACTCTCAGGGCTGTTTGGATTTGTACTTCCTTGATCACTCAGGACTTTGACCATTTCTTTAAGTGCTTCTTGACCACTCTCCTTTATTGTGAATTCTCTGTTCAGTTCTATACCCCATTTTTTTGATTGAGCTGTTTGGCTTTTTGGAGGTTAGTTTCTTGTGCTCTTTAAATATTTTGGATATTAGCCCTCTATCAGATGTGGGGGTAGTGAAGATTTTTTTTCCCATTCTGTAGGTTGCTGATTTGAGAGTAATAGGTACATCACAGAGAAATCTCATCAGATACAAATAAACACTCTCTCCCTTCCTCCCTTCCTCCCTCCCTTTCTCCCTCCCCCCTCCCCCCTCATAGCTAGGATTCTAGCTACTAGGGAATATAAAGCAGGAGAATCACAGTTCAAGGCCAGCCTCATTATCTTAGCAGGACCTTAGTTCGTCCTGTAAAGGAAAGAGCTTGGGTATTGGCATATTACTGACCCTCCTCTAATGGGTGAGGGGCTGCCTCCAAACACGGTACTTCAAAAAAGAGGAAAGAGAAAGTTCAATTTTTGTGATTTAGAGCATCTGAGAGGGAAAGGGGCACGGGTAGCCCTTGGTCCTAGTTCTATCCCTAAAAAAAATCACCACAAAAATCTAGATTTTCAAAAATTCCCAATAAAAGACAATTTGAGTGTTCTCAACAGTGTTGCTGCTGTCGGCCCTGTCCTGTTTCCAGGCGTCTGTTCCTAATGAGAAAGCTGTCATTTTCAGTGGAGAAGCTCAAGTGACCCAGCCTAGCTCTGGTTTTGCAGTTTAACTGCTACCTGCTCTATCCACTGCCCCTCCCTCATACTCAGTCTGCATTCAACTCCGAGAAAATAAAAGACAGCCTGGGATTAGAAATTTAAAAATTAAAGCTGCAATGTTGTTTGAGCTAAAAGGAAAGTGTTGGCTTGTATAAAACTGACAAGGGCCTTCTAGTCCTTAATGCTTCCCCAGGTGCCGATCAATTCCAGAGAGCGCTGTATGCAGAATGGCCTGAGACGGCCTTTGCGTTTTATATGGAATGCATGCTTGTAATGACGTCCCATTACCTCGGGACGGAGCCGCCTTCTCCAGTGCACGAGTCCTTTGCTTTGATGCTCCTTCTTAACCCTGACTGGTACTTTCCCTCGTATGTTCCTTACAGTCTTCCTGCATGCTCTCATCCAGACGGTAAAATGCACTGTTGCTTACTTCCAGGGCACAACAAGCGGCTGACACACAATGGTATTAAGGGTCAGACTCTGAAAGTCAGTTAGCGGAGGGTAGATGACAAAATTACCCCTTCCTCAAAGACCTTCGGTTTTACCAAAGGGAATGCTTGATTATTAAAAACCACATCAAATGCCCTAAAAACGTTTTTCTAATGGTTTATTTTTATGCACATTAATGTTTTGCTTGCATATGTGTCTGTAAGATGGTGTCAGGTACCCTGAATCTGGAGTTACAGAGTTGTGAGCTGCTATTGGGTGCTGGGTATTGAACCCATGTCTTCTGAAACAGTGTTTTTAACCACCACTTCATCTTTCTAGCCCAAGAAAGCATTTTCTAAATGAGGATAATTATTTCAATCTCTTCAACAATTTCAGTGAGTCTGCCGGGTGGTGGTGGTGCACGCCTGTAATCTCAGCACTTGGGAGGCAGAGGCAGGCAGATTTCTGAGTTTGAGGCCAGCCTGGTCTACAGAGTGAGTTCCAGGACAGCCAGGGCTACACAGAGAAACCCTGTCTCAAAAACCAAAACCAAACAAAAAACAAACAAAAAAGTCAGTGAGTCAAACTTTATTATTCTAGAGGTTTTCAAAGTAAGCCTCTTGGTTAAAAATAACTGTACAACAGTACTATAAGTTCATTTTTATTAATTTTTAAGATGCTAGAAAACAGCATAAGAAAATTTGTTCCAAATGTCTAGTTTCTGTTTTAGTTTTCAATACCTATTGTTTTATACATTTTACATCTATTAGATTAGAAATATTCCCCATCTTCTCTTTGTGTATTTATGGGATATGAGAGAAAAAAGGACACGGTAGCTGCCTGGGCCATGGGATCACCTCCTCGGGGTCCTATGGCTGCTTACGGCCACCAAAGGACTAACTGTCTACAGTGAGGACTTCAGAACGAGACAAGAGATTGGTAAAATCCAAATGTAAATGATACTACACAAAAACCAGTTAACTGTATAAATCATCAGTGGATGTGGTCAAAGCTTTGCACTGTAGGATTTTGTGGGATCAGGGGCGAAATGAATTTCCTTTTTTCAATGAAGACCACTTGTCCTTCAAATGTATGTAGTTACATCTTAAAATATTTGGAAAACCACAATTATGGCCATTGATATTTAAATAGAAAAATGAATTTGAGCTTTCTTGATTTCAATGGAGACCTCCTAGGACATAAATTTCCAGGTTTTTATCACGCTTTCCTTACATACCACTTTATGGGGATGATGGTTCTCTCATGTGACTATTTTGATTTGTTTACTTAAAAGCACATTATTCTTAGATTTATTTAATAAGATTTTTTTTTTTACAAAGTATATTGTTTCTTCCCTCTCTCAAGGAGTTAGTGTATTACTCCAAGACTACTCAATGCCTATTATACATACAGACCAGTTGTCATTTGTGAAAACTAAAAATTTAACTAACTTACCAAAAAGATGGAGAAAAGAGGAGGATGGAGACAAAGGGACAGAAATAATTTTATTCTGTCTTTCAACAGAAAAATTTGAAAGATGTTCTTTATTAAAAATCAGGAGTTTTACGAGGATTGGTTTATCAGAAGGCAGCAGGGTGGCGAGGAAGGCACAAGGTGGCGCTGTGAGTCCAGGCTGGCTCTCATACTGGGGCACAACAGCATTTTCACAACTGAATCCTCTTGATTTTTCTAACTTAAAGTATCCTGAAAATTCAAAAAACACAGCTAACAAGACTCATTAATTCTAGATATGTTTTTTGAAATATTACTAAATTCAAGGTTGTATGCTTCTAAATGCTAACATAAAAGATTATAGTGTAAACATTAAACATTTATTAGAATATGAAAGTTTTCCTCAAAAGTTATTCCTAGTTATAAGTTAATATTCTACTTAACATTAAAATAAAATTGTACAGCATAATGAGGTAACTGATGTAATATAAAATAGATAACTTCCTATAATTTTGACTATTACCCAGAATTACTATCACTTTGTAATATTCATTTACAAAGTTAGAAGGTATTTGCATAGTAACTTTCTAAGTGATTTTGATTTTCTTTCAATTTAACTTTAAGACCTTTTCTGTCCTTAAAAGTTGTTAACTTCTCATTACTAGAAAGCGCAAGCTACCTCCACTGTTTATCACATGGACGGCCTGCACCTGGGTGGGTGCTGACGGTCTAGGGTTACAGACCAGAGTATCATATATCCGACACAGTTCCCTTGGGAAACACACAAAGGACGCCTGCTGTCACCATTGCAGTGACAAGGCAGCACTGACTATACACGAAGAACTGGGCTTGTTTAGTTTTCAGTGAGCACTTTAACGTCGTGTTACAACGTATTCACCAGCACACATGCTAAGACTGTACATATGAGAACCTCCTGGGTACAATATGCCAGCCCTGGTTGGAATATCTCCAGCCGGATACAGACCAGGGTCTTCCAGCCCACACTTTCAAAAACATATTACGTAGCACACTGCCAGCAAATGTCAACACAAACCACAGTGCTTGCTGTACTGACTCCACTCTGCAAGAGCAGTGCACTGAAACAGAAAGTTTTGCCAAGAAAACTGGAAGAGAAAATCAGCACAATTACAGCTTAAAATATTAAAAGCATTTATTTGAGAATGAAAAAAAATCACATATCAAATAGTATCCAAATTCTTAATAAAAACTATCATATAATAAAATTATACACAGAATTCTTAAATATAGAATATATAAGTAGCTGAAGTTCTAGGAATGTTTATGCAGAGATTCTACAGTTAGCGACTCGAGCATTTCAGTAACTCCGCGGTCTCCTCAAACCTGGAACAGAACAAGCGTGTGTGTTAGCTAAGGGCCTGGCTCATAATGGAGGGCAGGGCTTTAATTTACGGTTCTGGCCCTAAGATAAACTCAGTGTTTTCTCTTATTTTATGGATAATTACTATTAATATAGGCACATAGAAGAGAGCAAAAATAAATAAATCAATCCTTATAGCCTAAGGTATTTTAGAAGTTTGCTGATGTCAAAGAACTTTGTACTTTTTAAGGAAGTAGGGTGCATAATATTGTGATACCATTTCATCATATATTTCCTTTACACTGCTCTTTGCCAAAACCAGACGCACGGCCCCTTGTCCCCAGCGAAAGCATCAGCACTGCGCCTTCATCAATAGCGCACTAAGACCAGCAGGACTAACGCCCGAAATGTCTCCCAGCTATCCAGCTACATGCTCATGACGGTTTGGTAAATTAATTGTCACAAGTAGAGAAAGTGAATTAATTATCAACCCAAACATCTCTGCCCTCTGTAACAGTGATTAACTCTGTGAACAGCTTGTTATATCATTTGCTGGAAACCAGCACAATGACTCATCTCCCCCCCCACACAACTGGAAGCAGACCTATGATCCACTGAGCCTGACTGAGACCTCAAGGTGTACACACACACACACACACACACACACACACACACACACACGCGGTCTGTGCACACTGCACACCAGGGCAGCTGCTGCACAGAGATGGTTTCTCTTGCCCTCTCTGTTACTTACATTTTTTTCATCCTTTCCATTTTCTGGATAGTTGTTTCCTTTAATTTAAAAAGCAACAAATTTAGGCAATTTCTCAAAGTGAACAATCCTCAAAGAAAGACCATGGATACAGAAAACACTGAAACTCTGCACAAAGTGACTCTAGTCCACACAGAGACCCCAGAGAGATTACATTTGTAATTCACCATTTTCTTGCCCATAATACACTCTACTAGATATACTAACAACAATACGTGGTTCTTCTCAACCTTAGAAATCTAAGCAGTTGACAGCTTCTCTTACCTCTGAAAAGTCTTTCAAGACACAATAACTAACAGTGGAGCTTCTGGGCGTTGTTTCCCATGATACTGTACTATAGCCAGACGAGTGATAGTTACTTGCTGGTCCCCCCACACTGAATTTTTTATCTGTGAAGAAATTATATTTTAGGATATCTTTCCATTATATAGAGGAGCCTAATATTTACAAATAAAATAAATTAATATAAAAATGAGTTTTTCATACTTTTTATTCTTGTAAAGGCAGATGCTAAAAATTCTCTACTAAAAATTTTAGAATACATTTGGGCTCTGTGGTGCATGCTTGTAATCACATATACTTAGGAAGCTGAGAATCATGAGTTCATGGCTGATCTAAGCAATATAGAAAAACCCTGTCTCACCTGACACCCAAAATCCAAAATCATTTTACCTTTAGCATGATATGAATCACTTTAGGTATATAGGACTGTTAGTAATTTAAACTATAAACTACTTGGGACTAGAGAGATGGTTCAGCAGTCGGAAGCACTTGACTCTTCACAACTTGAGTTCAATTCCCAGCAATCACAATGATCTGTGGTGGGATCCGAGTCCCTATTCTGATGTGCATGAAGACAGAGCACTCATATATGATATATGAATGAATATACTTTAAAAAATAAACTACCTACTGATATGTTCCTTTCTTAAAATGGTGACATCTATAACAATTCAATACTGAGAGACTTTTCACAATGCTTTATTGTAGCAATGTTGAAGTAATTTCAAATTGCTTTATCTTTGTTTTGTGGCTGGTGGCAATTGTTACAAAAACCCACTAAATATATGCATTATATAAAAATAATACATATATTTACACATATAATTTTTAATATATTATATAACATAAATATTTATTATTACATAAATAATATAAATATAATGTATAAATATTTTATATATTATATAAATAATATGAATATACTATATAAAATAAATATAATAAATTATGTAAACATATTTTTTATACATATACAAAATAGAAAATATATCATATAACATCACATACAATTTAAACAATAAATAATATAAATGTATTGTTTATATATTATCTATTAATATGATTAATATCATACTAATATATAGTATCATCAAATATTACATATTATTATATTATAATCACATACTACATATATCTATCATATAAAAGTTATAAGCAATTATGTATATTATATATTATATTTATATGTTATAATATATAACATAATAAAATGTATATTATATATAATAAATATATATTAATATCTAAAGGGATCCAATCTTGAGTTAACATGTTTAAAAATGTTGATTCAAGTTCTAGGTTCTTTAAATAACAACAACATAAAAACCTATATCAGATATTCCGATATCAATGTGGCAAAATAAAAGCACATTTTTCTCTTTAACTCCATCAATTACTGAACAGCACACACAGATACATTTTTCTATAAATGATGCCTATTTAAAACTTTGTCTACACACAAAGCTGAAAATAAATCATTTAAGCAGGTTTTCATAAAGAACATTTGATGTATGCCTTCCTGGATGCTAAAGTATCAGTACTCATGGATTAAACAAATGCTTTTTATCTGACACAGCCAAATCCTCCTTGACAGCCTGTTGTCTCCTCCAGCTTGCTGCTTCTCACTGTGGAATGAATGGTTTTCTCAGCTTATTCTCCTGAATAAACTCAGCCTGAATAAAATAGCCCAAGCTTATCGTGATCCAACTGACTAATTTCGGTGTTAAAAAATCCTAAGAAATGTCACTAGATTTGTCACCTTTTGTACTGCTCTTTGCTGGGTTAGAAGTGTACTTGTAACCAATTAGCTGAGACTAACAAGGTCGCATGTTACAGCTCTGAAGACTGACTACACCCGGGTGCTCACAGGACCCAGCCGTGGGAACTTAGCAACATTAAGAAATAATTTGAAACTCAGTAGAAACTGTAACTTCCATCTGATACAGTCGCATAATGCTGAATAATACTTATAATAGTATACTATTACTGAATACTGAATAATAGTATTTATTTTACTTGGTTGTATTAGCAGTTAAATGAGTTAATACAGCAGCTAGAACAATGCATTGTCTTAAAATGCATATTGTAAAATGCACTGTTAAAAATATAGTAGCTGAAAAGATCTAGTGATGTTACACATCTATATTCTGAAATTTAACCTCATGATAAACTGTCAATCGTAGAAGTCATCCTTTTTACAAACATAATTTAATCATACCATGAAATAAAATGTGGCCCCTTGCTTTTCTAAATTAAGACTCAAAAGAATAAAAGCTGTTGTTGAAACTGGAGATCTCTAATGCTCAATAACAGGAGAATCCCCGCAGGAGGGTGTGGCATGGACCCCCCCCCCCAGCCCAGGCTCGGAAACCACCCCCCCCTCCCGGGCTCTACAGCATTCTCACTGTGTCACCGTCAGTGAGCAGAACCTTTAGAGGTCTGCTTTTCTAACGGACAGTCTTCTAGAATGACTCAAAATAAAAATCCCCCAAGGTCTGCAAGACTATACACCAGAATACATTTATCCTTTATACTCTGAAAGAAATATACTCTGGTTTTGTAAGTAATTCTAGGCAGTCTGCGGTTCTCTGTTTTCTTTTCTCTAAGAGCTCTGTAATTTTATTTTATTAATAGAAATGTGTAATAAAATCTGGAGGTAAGGACCAGTAAATTTGCTTAATTTGATTTCCAGAAGCATGTTTTTTTCCTGTTGTTTTTGTTTTTGAAATCAGATGTGGTGGCTTGCATCTACAGCTGACTACAGGGTGATGGAGAGAAGGGGACGCTGGGAACTTGCTGCCCAGCAAGTACTGCCGAGCTGGTGAGCTCCAGGTTCCGGGAGGACTTTATTTCAGAGAATAATGCGGAGAGTGATTGAGAAGGAAATTTGAAATGGACCTCTGGCTTACACACACACACACACACACACACACACACACACACACACACACACACGGATGAGAATGCTGTAGATGCCAGATGTCCATAAAAACTCCTGCTCTAAACGTGTTTAAAGCCAACAGTACTAAAACAATTTAAGAACTTACCATAGGGCACATCCCCCTCACTGATTGACTCACAGTCTTCACTCGCCATATTACGCTCTATAGATTCATTCTGGAATGTACAGGCAAATATTTAGAATAAAATGAAAGGTGTTTCAATTTACACTGCTGAACATAAAATATCAGCAAAGCACAGGGCATGTCTAGTTTGAATAAATTTGTTTACAAATAATATATATTCCTGTGTAAGAAACAACTATTTAGATGCAGAAGCAGATAGTAATATTCTTGAATCTCTAACTGCAGTCTCCAAATGGGAAAGACAGACTAGAAACTGAAATCCTAAGAAATAAGAGAGATTTGTCAGACTACATAAGGCAATGGTAGCTTTGGAGGTTTGAATGAGAATGGCCCCCACAGACTCATATATTTAAGTGCTTACTCACCAAGGAGGGATACTATTTGGGAAGGATTAGGAGATGTGGCCTTTGTTGGAGGACGTGTGCCATTAGGGGTGGGCTCTGAGGTTCAAGGCCCTGCCTGGCCCAGTCTGTTCCTCAGTTACCAGGACATCATCTCGGTGACTGCTGCAGCCATGAGTGCTTCCATCCCTGCCCCCCCCCACCCCCATGGTTGCCTTGGTCATGGTGTGTCTTCACAGCAATAGAACTGTGACTGAAGAATACATTTGATAACTGTTTCTATTAAGTTCACTTTATGGTTCAAGTTAATGCATAAAGAAGAAAAACTTTGAATTTTAAGTTTTACCTTTTCTATAACTTTTTCTGTCCTACTAAAATACATAAAATAATTTTCAAAAAATTCTTACCTCATCCTAAGTATTTTAAGTATTAATCTATTAATCACTAAAATCTCAACTTATGGGTTTTTCAAAATATCTCTTTTGAGAGGAAAACGGCCACAAGATATATAAGGAAACTTGTTAAACATAAGAGACTTTACTCCAACTAGACATTGATTTCCTAAGTAGCCTCTCCTGCAGCATTTCCAAAAGAGCACAGAGATGTGATGAGAAGAGCACTTCACTGGACGAGACAGCTCTCCACAGCAATACCTTCTTAGACAACAGCATCTCTGTTTCAAGGAGAGTGACGCGGCTCAGCAGGTTGTTCCAGGCCTTCTCGTCCACCATCACCTTCCCGCTTGACGCAGCTTCCAAACGCTCCAGCCGCTTCTCTACCCACGTCAGCTGCTTCAGCCTCTCTTGACACTCAGCCAGGGCGAGCTGCAGTGCGGTGATCTCAGGGTTGCCACACGAACCCTACAACGACAAGCGAGCCCACAGATGAGAGGACGTGACAGTTCCACTCCTCTGTGCTGATCTGATAACCCAGAAGGAGCGCAGTGTGAGGACAGAGTCTTACCCAGGCACACTGGACCTGAACACTAGTCTGTCAGATGTGACCCCGGTGACTTCATTTTGACAGCAACGACTTGTGAAGTCATTTGCACATTAGGTAGCACAATATAATTGTCATTACTTAGTTTCTTGAAGCAATGCCTAATACAAACCCAAGAGGAAATAAGCAAGACAAAAATGACAATATGCTCATTAACGAGAGTGTCACATAGCACAAAGTGGGCCCATAAATAAACTTTCATAAATCTAACTGTAACCCAAAGTGTATAAAGATCACAAGACACAAACACTGTATCAGAAACAGTGGAGATCATATACATAACAGTGCTTGGGTTAAGGAGGAGTAACAGAAATGGAAAACTAGCGAGGAGTCGGGACAGCATACATCTGTAACCCTACCACAGGCGAGGCAGAAGGGGTTTTGCAATTAGAAGCCACCTTGAGCTACATAAAGTCAGCCGAGGCTACATGGTGAGACCATACCCCTTGAGGAAAACAGCAAAACTCCCATTGCTGACAAAGGGGAAATGGGGATAAAATGTCAAGTTTAGAGAAATCCACCATGCAAAGTGGCACGTCTCTCTGGCTAGACTGTACTTTCCCTGGTGCAGGTACCTTTTCTTCATTTCTCTGCTTTATTTCTAACTCAGGAGGGAAACTGCAAACAGATCCGAAAACTGGAGTCCACTGACTCCCATTCAGTAAGATGGATTCATTCTTAAGTAATAACATAGATGCCATAATTTAAGAGATGACAAATAGTCTAGGTTTCAAAGACTGAAATAAGCAGAGACACACAGCAATGTGTTAAAGAGCCTGTCAGTCCTCACCTGCAGCTCAGCCTTGACCTCAGGGGCCTGGGCCTCGGGAATCCGGCCCTCAGAACTCTGCTCTGCAGACTCCGCACAGCCCTCACTCCCTTCTGCTGAGGCTGCCATCCCTTCAGGATCGTCAGTGTACAGGTGACGGATCACCACAGCTTTCTTCTGCAGAGACAAACACCAATAGACACTTCCATGGTCTACTGCCACGATCCCTTTACACATACTCTAGACAAACTGTATAAAGATTTAAAGACATTTAAATTACCACAATAATGTATCACAATGTAACATGCTAATATTAACATATTTTATAAGTGCTTAGGAGACATGGTTCAGCTTTTTAAAAGCTTTCTTATGCCTTAGGTTGAATACTGAAATATTTTAATGATGTTTAGCTTGGTTTCTAAATACTAGAGAAAGTGGTTACAGTAAAGATGAAACAGAATTAGCAAGGGTCTGATTATTTGTTGAAACAGGTTAATCTGTGCTTCTGAAATATTACGATAGAAAGTTAAAACAAAAAACAAAAACAACTATTAGGTGTGGTAGTACACATCCATAACCCCAGCATTCACAGAGCCCAGACAGGAGGATTATAAGGGCCAGGCCAACCTGGGTGATACAGTGAGAATCTGTCAATGAATAAACAAACAAACAAAAGCTGTGACATAATTTACAAGTTAAATAACATCTAGCTGTGTAAGGACTCACTATAATTTTTGCTATTGATCAAATCACAGTATATAGATTATCTTTAGCTGAACGTTCAAAACACCAAATAAAGGAACTACTTAGAATGACTTCACACTTAGGCCCACTCTCTGTTTGCCTATTATGGACTGTCTGTATAGACATGGAAAAACCCTAACACATGAAGAAATCTAAACCATCTACAACATATGAGGCATCAGGAAGGGGAAAATTTGCTTCAGCACTCACCCAACTTCTCTGTCAACAAAGAAATATAAATTATGTTTATGAATACTACCAGCTTCTTAGTAGTTATTCACATTCATGTATTTTGGATTAAAGAATAAGTAATTCTATGTATTTCACATTATTTAGAAACAATTTACATCTTTTATCTAATTTATGCATTGATTATTAATCTGTATTCTGTCCTCTCACCCCAAAAGGAAAATAGCTGGAAGTATATTTATTATTAAAATGGAATATTAGCTTAGAGCTCCCCTTGGATATGAAAATCTGCTCTCTCTAAATATATTAGATTCATTTAGCCACAGGTGCTCAAAACAGACAAAGACAGAGACAAAGTATACCCAGGAAGACAGAACACTCAAAACCAGATTACTAAACAAACTATACTCTTGGTTTTCATTGTATCTAAAAGAATCTTCATAGTCACTCTTGTTACTAATGGCTTACTTAATACATACACACCCACACACCTTTTTAGGGATGATCAGATATGTAATTAAGAGCATATAATTATTCTTAAGGCTTGAGGGCTGGAAAGGTTAAAAAACACAAACTCTTGCAAAAGACAAAGGTTTGGTTCCCAGCCTTTCACATGGACACTCAGAACCACACATGACTCTAGTTCCAAGGGATATGACATGCCTTTTTGCTTTCTTCTGATATCCAACCACATGAGATAAAATAAATATATTTTTAAAAGCATGTCAAGGCCTTTATAATACAACCTTATGACATTTTATCTGAGAAATGAAAAAGAATTCAACATTAGAAATACAAAGCCTATTCAATCTTTCCCGTTTACACGTCCCACACGTTCAGGAATGGTCCCGAACATGACGGGCGCTAGGGAGCCGCCTGCTGAGGCTGCGGGAGGAAAGGGAAGGGGTAAGAGAGCAACAAGGAGAGGATGTGATCCAAACACACAAATACATGAGGAAAGGCCTGGAAGAAACTAGCGTGCACTAGTCAGAACGCCTTGAAACCTCCCTCGCTGCCTGCGGCGGCGGAGAGATCTCTCTGCTGTGTGCAGATGCTTCGGCCCTTTTCTTCTCACACCTTTCCTGACGTTATGAACCTGCCCGTGATGTCAATGCCAACAGCCTCTGCAGGGCGTTTCTCACTGTTTGAACACGGTTCTGGCTTCTCAGAAATGTTCTTCTTCCTTTGGCATGATGAATTCTAAGAAAGGAAACAAAGTAGACAAAATAATACATTTTGTGGAAAAGTATGGTATACACTTCAATTCTATTATTTAAATTCTTAGTTTTGGTAATAGCAAACAGTGGGAGTAAGGGAACACGATTGGCTTGTTTCTTGTCATTTTAAGTGAGACTGCTGTGGTGGTGCCATACTCCCACATGCAGAAGACTGAAGGAGGAGGGCTGAGGCCAGCTTTCATTACACAGAAACTATCAGGCAGCCTGGGCTAAATCAGTTAAAAAACAAACAAAAATAAATAAGAAAATAAAGCAAAAACTTAAAAAAGTGTCAAAAAGACATTATCTTTGAACTGTTAATTTAGTTAATTTAGATGTGTAAGACACGTGACTAGTATTGGAGAAATTAGGATCCTTGACAGTTTATACCCTATATGTGTGTAATGGAGCAGCTATGGCATCCGATATGTGGGCTGTATGGAACAATGAGATCTACATTAACTAGGTGCGTATGCCTTTATCTAGGCCAGACTGTAGGGCATCCTAGTATTGCAGTGACCTGTCCTGGGCAAGAAGCTAGCTGTGAAGTATTTGTCCTACAGAGGAGATTCTGAGACACAAAAGTTAGAGGGAGGTCTCCTCAGCACCTCTGTGGTTTAACACATTTACCTCCCCTTGAATTCCCATCTTGGTTCTACACAGCCCATTTTCGGTAGAAACTAATCCTAGCTCCGAGATGTGCCCCTGAAATTCCTAGACATTCCACAATCATGCACAGAGCGTTAGCACCGAGACTCCCCTTCCGTCCGTGAAACACTCAGCTGGGTAGCAGCTCGAGTGCTCACCGACCAAGCTTGGCTGCTGTTCCTTCCCTGAGGAAAAGCACTGCTGCTCCTGCTTCGGGAAATCTGTTTCCACACTTACGTCTTTTCTACGAAGGCCCTTGAATTCTTTCTCTAATCACGGGAGTCTAGTAGTCAAAGAACTACTTGGCCTGGTGGGTCCAGTGACCGTGCACTTTTAAATAATTTTCTGTCTATTCAAATATTGAGTTTTCAGCACCAGTTAGAACTAAAATTTATTCATAAAATTACCTTGTCAAGGCCAACCAATTCCTTGTGTTTTTTCATCACACAATTCAATATGTCACAGACAATTTCAATTTTCCATTCAGCAAATCCAGACTGTATAAATTGCTTCTTTGTCAAAATCGGTTTATAATCAAATTGATCACGAAGAAGCTGCAAAGGAATAAAAGTAATGATTAGAAACAATTTGTTTAATTTGAAATTATATAGCCACCTGATCAGAAGGCAGTAACTACCTTTGAGAGAAAGATCAAGCCATTAAGAAAAGGTACTCAAGTATAGAGTTTGGTGTTGAATTACACCCAGGAATGAGACAAGTGGCTAGGGATATGTTGGGTGGGGGGCAGAAGGGAAAAGGAGAGGGAGAGGGAGAGGAGAGGAAGGGGGAGAGGAAGGGGGAGAGGAAGATGGAGGGGAAAATGGAGTGGAAGGGGGAGGGGAAGGGGAAGGGGGAGGGAAGGGGGAGGGGAGGAGGGGAGGAGGGGAAGAGGGAAGAGGGGTGAGCACTTTAGGACAGCCAGAGCTAGTGAGACCCTGACTCAAACAAAACAAACACACACACTCACACATACACACACACACACACACACACACACACACACAATCATAGTACTTGATAAAATTAATGGTAAGCATAAAGTTTTTAAATATCAAAGTCAACTGAGATCAATTCAGTCTCAAGTGTCTAGATGCTTCTGCAGATATAAGATCTTGTCTCAGATCTCAAGGAACAAACTATGAAAGTTTCACTTTGTATATTATAAGTCATTGATACAGAAGCCCGTGGACTATCAGTTCTCTCTTGCTTCCTCCAGTATACAAACATTTAATATTTCATAGAAAGCAGGAAAATTACAGCCAAAGACAAATGTTTACCAGTTGCCATAATTAATAGGAAATGTTGAAAAGCAAACAGGAATTATATGTTTATTGCAAGAGACCACATTTTAATGAAATAAACACCTATGAAAATATTCAGTCAAGTATACACACGTGTGACACATGACCACATATGATAATAGTAGCCCCACAGTATAATGAAGCTAAATTTTTTCCCTATGGCCTAGTAATTAAGCTTTATGACTTCCATGTTTAGACACATAAATGCTTAGACTGCACTATAACTCACACACTATTCAGAGCAGGAACACATTACAAGGTTGCAGCCCAATGGCAACAGGCTACGCATACAGACAACATCTAGGTCTCTGCAAGCACACTCTGGTATTTTCCCAACGATAAAACCGCCTATCGATGCGTTTCTCAGGACGTATATACCGTATATACCACTGACTGCTAAGTGGACACGCACCCGCGTTTCACTAGCTATCACTGGAGTATTACTGCTGAGACCCACGCACTGCGTGCTGGCTGCCTCGTCACTGAGCCCACCTTGTAGACGGCGTCTGTGAAGCGCATGTCGTTCTTCGCCATGAGCTCGGCACTGGATTCCATGAGAAGCTCCGCTACGTGAGGGGAGTACGAGGTAAGAGAGTAGCTGATGATGGGCAAGGATGCGGCTGTGTCTCCCTTCATCAGGCTGCCGGGGAAGGGAAAACACTTCATTCACACGGGGCCGAGCCTGGGTGGCTAAGGGCAGCCAGCAGTGCTGCAATAACCTGGTTATCACTATAGACGCAGTAATGAAGAAATGTGTGGCTCTCCAGACTCCATGCTACTCCGAGCCATTCTGATCAGAGTATCAAACAGTGCAGTCCATTTCCACATGCTCAGAGCCCCACCACTGCTGGACAGCCATCTCCTACCATTTTCATAGCTTTTCTAAAGGGTATTCTTATTTGATCTCCTATAAATAAAAACAAAGTTCTACCTTACAGTTCTCCACAAGATTTCATACTTTGTAACATTTGTTACATTAACGCGCTAATTCCTACACAAACGCGCAAACATTAATCTATGAACTCTAAGTTACAAATGAGGACCACACTGGAAAGAGCTTATGCTGTGATGACGGTTCCACTTTCTGCTTCCTTGAGAGCTGTACCTTCTTAGCTTGTGTTCATGTGTAGAAGGGGGTCCCACATGTCGCCTTTCTCTTTATTTATTCGCTATGACTCATTACTTAATGCTGATTTTCATGAACCCATCTTCTTGGTATCTGCTGCCGCATGCTGCCTGTTTCTAATTGTCTACTTATTTACTGGTGGATAATGACTTGATGAATCTTGCACAAAGAAGAAAATTAATTATATCTTCAATTAGCCAGCTGAAGTTATGAACAGAATGTTTTCCGCAGAACTGAGAATGTGTGTGCAAACCTCCCCAGCTCCACCCCTAAGTTTTAAAAAGCCTTTTGTTTTTATTTGCCTGTGCATGCCCACAGCAACAGCAGATGGAAGGCACCTGCTGGGGTTGCTGGGAGTAAACTCTTTCTCTGGAAGAGCTGCAGGTGCTCTTAACTGCTGAGGCGTCTTTCCAACACTCCACCCAAAATGTAATAAGAACTTTAGAGCATGGAGGCTGCCTTAAGAAACACCACTAATCAGAACCTTCCACACTAAGAAGTAAATGAACCAAATCCATCTTCTACACACACACACACACAAAAAAAAAAAACTACACATTTGAAAAAAATGTTGACACCAGTGCTCATGTTGGCTATATTAAAAATACTTCTACCCTGTGGAATGAGAGAATGGCAGATTATGTAATTAATTTAATCCATTATACTCCAGTGAACTTAAAATTAGATAGAGACAGTATCTAGACTGATGTATATACAGCTAACTAACAGCCAAATTCTCTAGGGTTGCAATTTTTATTCATACTTATAAGTTCCTATAGTTTTCTGCTTTCTTAAGTATATACACTTAAATATTATAACATTAGATGTGTATATATGCAAGTAAATTTCTCTTACACTTATTACAGCTGTTTACTATGCACTCACACGCATACACAACAGCACAGGCCCTATGGTACACATATGAAGGACAGAGGACAGTTTGAGGGAGCTGGATATTTGATTCAGTGTGAGGCCTGGGGACTGAAGTCAGGGTCATCAGGCTTGGCAGCCAGTTCCTGTACGAAGCTGTCAGCCCAAAAGTGAATTTAAATAAGATCCATTTAATGAACAAAACATTACTTCTATCATGTCATATATATCTCAAAACATTTTGCAAAATAATAATAATAAAAAAAAACACGAGTAAGTTTTAAATATCAAGTGCATTATAGCTCACCCGACGTAATCCACCTCATTAGGGTAATTCAGTGAACGAAGCACTTGTTCCAGCTTCCGCAAGCTTCTTTTTAAGTCACCTGTTGCCATTATTTTCTGATTCAGCTCCAACTGTCAAATAATCTTACAAGCTTTCATCTAAAAGTGAAATAAAGTCCTGGTTAACTGTGCGCTCTGGGAAACTGCTCTGGCCTACTGTGCATTCATCTCCTACACCCACTCTGTATGTATCTGCAGCACGTTACACCCCCTACTTCTGCTCCTCAGAACTTAGCACTTCTGGGGCAGGTTAAGGGGCTTACTGTGCCGACTCTCAACCCTAAGTGCAAAGTTTGCTTCAACCTCATCCTCTATTTTTTCCTTTCAAAAACCCTAAGTATGCCTTGTATTTAAGTTCTTCCAATGCATTTCATCTAGCACTCTCCCAAATGTTTTATCTTGAATGATAATGGACTATAATCATTACTTGTTTCCTGTGACCATACACCTAACAGAAGAACACGGTAAAAGAGAGTATTGGCTCAATGCTTAAGGGGCTATGGGTCCTCAGTGTGGAAGCCACGGTGACAGGCAGCACGCAGGGGGCAGGAGTGCACAGTAGCTGCCAGCCAGAGCTGAGGAAGGACAGCCAAGAACCGGGGTCAGGCCACCTATCACCTCAAGGCATCCTCACTCCCCAAGCGACCTCCTCTAGCAAAGGTCCACCTCCCAAAGACTGCACGACCTGTCAAATTAGCATCCCAACCTGAAGACCAAGTTACCAAACATATGAACCTACAGAGGACATTTCCCATCCAAATCATAACTGGTACCATTTGGGGAAAAATGTCAAGTTGAAGTGGCCTCCATCATTAATTACCGCGGTGATGCTTATAAAACCTATATAAGCAAAGCGATGAAGATAAATTTAGCACAGATTTACTAGCCCCGGGGCTTGGATTTCATGTAGCTGCCAATCAGAGATGTCCATCTTAAAAAACATGCCAACACAGACTCACACTTTACTAATAACTTGCTCAGGAAAATTACAAAAGTGCCCAGAGAAAATAAATTCTCTGAGACTGAAGCTCCTTTAAAATGAAATCACTGATATAAAAAAAAAATAAAATAAAATTCAAGAATTAGATGAACTTAGGGATTTTTCTCCATGGTCTGCATTTCAGTAACTATCAACATAAAAAAATCACCCCTTCACATATACCTCGGCATCTACATAGATGAAGAGAAGTTTATAAAGCTGACAGTGTACAATATTCTAAGCCTGGGCCACCACCCAGTTCTGTAGCCATTTCCCTAGATTTGGCCACCCATTCAATCTCTGCAGGAACGCCATCCCCATGTCCAGTCTGCCTTTATGAGTTGAAGAACACGCTGCAGAACACACTTTCAAGCATCCCTGCCCTGATATTATGGTCGCCATTTTTGAAACATTAAACTACACCTACTAAACAGTAACATTTTTAGACAATAAGGACTTTAAGGGGAAAAGGGGGAAGAAATCCTAAAATTAAATTTTACAACATAGTAGTCAAAACAGTAAGGCTTATTTCATGTTTTTCCAGATGCCAGGACTAGACAGACATATAAACATGGTAAGCCAGACTTCCCAGACCAACCTTTACTGCCTAGGAAAGGCAAAGGGTAACTACTCTAGCCTCTAGCTCTACCTACAGACACTGTTCCTGGGATTGAAGATCGCAGGTCCGATCTCGATTTAGCTTCCAGACCCTTCTGACAACACAACTGTTAGCTTTGTTCATATCCCATCCTCCCAGGACATGCGATTTTTTTTTCTTTTGGTTTCTGCAGTTATCACATATGTATGTGTTGTAATTCATATGAGTATATAAAACATCGGAGCATATAAAATAAATATAAAAATCTTTTTTAAAGTCTGTTGTTTTTTGTTATTTTTATTTCTTTTCTTATTATTATTTATTCTATAATCTTTGTTTACATTCCAAAGACTTTCCCCTTCCCCAGTTCCCCCCTCACCATATGTCCCATAAGTCCTCTCCCCCCCACCTATTCCCCAATCACCCCACCACCACTACCACCACCACAATTTCTCTGTTCTAGTACTCTCCTACAAAACTGGATCCAAACTTTTCAGGACCAGGGTCCTCTCCTTCCTTCTTCTTGGGAATCTTTTGACTTGCTAAAAAATATGGAACATTTCACGAATTTGTGTGTCATCCTTGCCCAGGGGCTCTGCTAATCTTCTCTGTATCGTTCCAATTTTAGTATATGTGCTGCTGAAGCAAGCACAGGACATGCGATTTTATCCAATACTCGGTGCTATCTTTTCTTTCGCTGGCATCCTAAAATACATTTGTTTTTACATTATCTCTACCTCTGGCAATGAAATTTTGAACAATAAAGTGTGCCCCGGGAAGACATCCTCTTCATTATCAGCACAATACACATTTTGAAGAAGAGGAAGATTCAAGTACTGTATCTGTAGGTGGAGGAGGGAAATGATACGACAGAAAAGAAAAACATAAAGACATTTAAAAAAACAAGATCATAGAAATATATTTTCAAGAAAGGCTTTCCTAGTATTTTTTAATTAGTAAATACTAAAATTATTACTATTAATTGAAGCTAATCAAGTACTGATACATACTTTACACTTGACCATAGTTAAAAGGCCAATAATCAACCTTCTACATATTTCTGAGATAAAAAAAATAAAATAAAATAAACTGTTGCCAAGCAGTCGTGGCGCACGCCTTTAATCCCAGCACTTGGGAGGCAGAGGCAGGCGGATTTCTGAGTTCGAGGCCAGCCTGGTCTAGAGAGTGAGTTCCAGGACAGCCAGGGCTACACAGAGAAACCCTGTCTTGAAAAACCAAAAAAAAACAAAAAAAACAAACAAACAAACAAACAAACAACAACAACCTGTTACTTAAAATTAAAATTAGCATTTTCACTTTATATTACTTTATCACAGGATATTAAGTGAAGACAGTATACCAATTCCATCATTAAGGTCTCACTGCTTTACCTAGCTTTCTGAAGAGTTAGGAACAAATCAAATCCACCAACCGAATTGCTGGAAGACATTATGAGAACAGTACAAGAGGGCTTTGGTGGAGAAGCGGAATTGATCTCAGGGTCTTGGCAGACTACCCAATGGCTCTACCACTGAGCTAGTCCCCCAGCTCGGCTGTTTTAAGATGTTTTGTTTCAAGCCAAGCTCAATCTCATAGCTGCTACGGGTCTTTAAAAACATGTCACAGGACTAAAAAAACATTTTGTTCAGGATAAAAGCCTTTAATAATCACAGTGGATAACTAGGATTTTAAGATTCAGCTTGATATATCTAAAAGGCAAACTTTAGATAGAGGAATACAAATCTATAGAAACCAAATTTACAAAATCTCTCCGTAACAGATACCATGCAAAGATTCGATGAGGGGGGAAAACAAAACAAAAAACAAACAAACAAACAAACAAAAAACGGAAAAAGCTAGGGCGAATAGGAGCACTGGCTCAGTGGCACCGCTGTGTTCACACATAAAACATTGTTGAAATGTTTGCAAATAATTCTGTAAAATAGTCTAATGTAGCAGTGAGTTTAGAATACATGGGTTTTCTTTTTATGCAGAGCAATCTGTGGTCCTCAAAGTAGATGGAGAATTCTTTTTTTAAAAAAAACACAATGAAAGTGAAAACAAAGAGAACACGAAGGAGTACCTTTACTATTCTACTATTCTAGACAGTCTTTTGGAGCTAGATGCACTTTTGCATCTACATGCCTTTAACTTCGCAGCCACAAAACAATTAATTCTAAGAGGGCAGACTACGATTCTTTCTACTTGGCGACTTCCAAAACCATGCCAGCAGGTACACAAGCAAGTCCCACCTCGAATTCCCTTTCTGCCTCTAAATTTAAAAGGACGAACCGGTAGACCTGATCGTTCGCCTACAACCCAGGAACCTCGGTGAGCACAGCAGAAGGGCCACCTCCGTCCAAGCCAGGGCACAGCCGGTCCACGAGCTCGGGCTCAGCCAGCAGCCGCTAAGCAAAATGAAAGGTTCCCAAGGCGACCGGGCCAACACGGAAAGAAGGGAGCACAAGTAACCCGAGAAAGTGGCGGGAACCGCGTCTCCAGCCCCGGAGCCTCAGCGCCCGCGCCTGCGGTCGCGTCTCGAGCCAACGGTTTATTTTAAGAACTTTAGAGTTCGAGCCGAGAGTTCGAACAGCGGCTAAACATTCCAAGCTACAGGCTGCCCCAAATGCGGGTATTCCTAGACGCAGATTCCACACTCCGTTCGCGCGGCTTCTTCAGGAGACTTGAGCGTCACGAAAGTCTTATCAATTATATGTCCTTTATTGATGGTCATATTTCAAACTGGCATAATTCGGATGGCCTAACTCGCACAGTATGAGAAGAAAGAAATAAAAACTTTATGGCGAATCTGAATTACAAAAACCAAAACCCTTTTCCTTTAAGGATCCGCTCCTCAACGTCACTTCCGGCAACAATAGGAAACGTCAAAAACTTGCAAGGTCTGCCACTCCGGCTCCTGCAGGCTGAGGTCCTGGTGAATTCGCAGGAGTCTGGGGTGGCTCCTGGTACGCTCGCAGTCATTCGTGATCTCCAGCGCGAACACGCGCGCTCTGGACAGGCCTCTCCATGGCTTGGGCACCAGTTCCCGGCTGAGCCATTTTCTTCTCGGCTGACTGCCCCCGCCCACAGGCTGAGTCGTCGCGGCGGCGGTGGAGATCACAGGTCGCTCAGGTACTAGCGTCGGCACCGATACCTCCAATGCTTGCCTCTCCCCTCCCTCGACCCGCACGCTCTCACTTTTCTTCTCCGAAAGGAGGACTAGGGATGCTTGCCACTTGGTCGCACCGGCCCAGTAAGCAACAGTTTAGGACCAATGGGCACTGTGAGACATTTTGAGTGACAGCGGCGGTGGCTTATTAAAATGGTGTATCGGAGTCGAGAGGCAGCTGCGCGTCTCTTCTGTTTCTAGGCCATTGGTATAGAGGTCGATTTGGGACTCGGGGTAGCGACGCGGTGTCGTCCTCAGTGAAAGAGGACAGGCGGTTTCACATGTTGCTTTTATGGTGGTTATAGTCTCATTCGATGCCCAGGCACGCTTCATTTTTTACGACGTGCCATTAATATGAATCCAAACATACACAGTTTAAGGTCTCTGCTGATTGCTCGTTGCTATAGTCTCCAAATAGACTATAAAATTGGTTAAATACTTTTCTATTCTGTGACTAGTCTCCACTTCTCGCATCGTCTGTACTCGATACGCATTGTTTAGACAAAAAACCGTAGCAATTTGCAATTCTTAATCGATATATTATAGGTTTGTGTCTCGTTCTTAATTGTGACTACTTGGTTTCTAAGTGAGACATTGATTTTTTTAAGGACCCCCCTGTGTTCTCTTCAAAGCATTACCTTCAGTGCTGCAATTGAATACAAGCTGTTGTTCATTGTTTCAGTGTTTGCACTCCATTTTTGTTTGTATTTTGAGACAGGGTCTCCTGTGTACTCCAGGCTGGCCCAGAATTCATTTTGTAGTCCCGGACTGCTTCTAGCTAGCAATCCTTCCAAAGACCTGGAAGTATGGTTTTACAACAGGTCACTGGGTACTCTCCTCTTTGCTTTGGTTTTGGACTTTGGTACTTTCACTCCTACTAGAAGAGCTTCTGTAAGTTTCTTGTTTTTGTTGTTTTTGTTTTTTGTTTTTCTTTCTTTCTTTCTTTCTTCTTCCTTTCTTTCTTTCTTTCTTTTACAAAGTAGAGCAAGTATCAGAATGAACAATAAATAAATTTATTGTTTTCAGGTTAATTCAGAAACTTCTTCCTTATACACTTTGTCTAAATTAATAATTACCTAAGTAACTTCATTAGTTACGTATTGCTGGTTTATGATTATCCCAAAATTTAATGCAGCTTAAAGCAACAAACATGGGTTGCTTTTGTTTTTGTTTTTGTTTTTTTGAGTCAGGAATCAGGGTAACATTCAACAGAGTAGTTCAGATTGTTTCCCGAGGTAGCAGTTAGGCTGTGTTTGGGACTTGTGATATTACTGAGAGACCCCACTGAGCTGGAGTCTACTAAGGCTCTGCTTCCAAGCGTTTGCCCGTGCTTGCCGGCTGGCCGAGATCCTCTGCCGAGTGGGTTCCTTCATACTTGACAGTATGGCAGTTGATTCCCCCACAATAGACAATCTAGGCAAAAGCATCCAGACCGAGGAAAAATATCTATATTTTATAGTCTAATCTTAGAAATGAAAATCTATCGACGTTACATTGTATTTTTTAAAAAGATCTATTTATTTATTATATGTAAGTACACTGTTGCTGTCTTCAGACACCTCAGAGGAGGGCATCAGATCTCATTACAGATGGTTGTGAGCCACCATGTGGTTGCTGGGATTTGAACTCAGAACCTTCGGAAGAGCAGTCAGTGCTCTTAACTGCTGAGCCATCTCTCCAGCCCCCTATTGCTTTTTTTTTTTTTTTTGAGAGTCTTAAATCCAGTCTACATTAGAGAGGTAGAGGATAACACAGGAGGCAAAACTGATGGAAGCCATTTTAGAGGCACCTGGCACAAATACCGTGGCTGATAACTTTTAGCAGTTAAAGTAATCATTAAGTAAGAATAGCTTAACCAAAGCATGTCCAAAAGAATTTAATTCTGACAAGGGATAAAAAAAGCATGATTGTGAAGTAATACGTAAACCTAGACTAGTAGCATCAGCTTCTCCAGAAAAATAATTTAAAAATATATTTTATATTAATGATCCTGAAGAATATTATTTAATATTACCTGAAGGGTAGGGAATCGAAAGGAGTGTTTGAGATTTTGGGGTCTACATATCACAACTGGAGACTCGATATTTCTTATCTTTTACCCTTTTACATAGATGAAATTGGGTCAAAATGAATGTACCAAAGATAGCTTTTGAAAAGGAAAGCAGTTCGGAAAAGGCTAGAGCTGAGTAGAGGTAAAATTCAGGTCAGTAGCAAATTTAGGTTAATCCCCTATGATCAAATAGGGGTGGGAGAAGTGTCTTTTGGAAATGTGCTTTGATTTAAAAAAAAAAAAGGCATTAGATGGCAAGTGTGAGTGGTAGTGGATAGCAGACTATGCTGTACTCCATGTTGCTATGTATATCAGCCCAAAGAGTGCTTTTTAGAGACCTCTCCTCAAGTGAAGTCAGAATATTTTACCTTGCTGTAACCAGCAGCAGCAACAACACCTAGGATGATACTTATAAAGCAAGGTTTATTAAAAATAAATTTAATATAGATTTAGTAGGAACATTGACAGAGGGAGAGGGAATTAAGAAAATGAGGGAACACACCCAAAGTATGGTCTTGGGATTTTCAAGATAGAATTATATTCAAGTGTCTTAACAATAGCAATACATAAAATTTTGATGGCTGTAGTGGCTATTCCTGGTTGTCAACTTGACTATATCTGGAATGAACTACAATGTAGAATTGGAAGGCTCACCAATTGATCCTAATCTGGAGGCTCAGAGATATAAGTTTCTGACCTGGACTTAGCATGGAGATCTTGAAGCATGGATTCCAGTTCAAGGTCATCTGGGATTAAAGGTGTGGAGACATACACCTTTAATCCCAGTTTATGGCTATGGATTCTAGTTGAAGTTCATCTGGGATTAAAGGCATGGATACACACACCTTTAATCTGGGCTACACCTTCTACTGGAGACATATATAAGGACCTTGAAAGAAGGAAGACTCATTCTTCCTTGCCGGCTTGCTTCCTGGGACTGAGCAACTGCAAGATCCTTGGACTTCCATCCACAGCTGCTGCTGACTACTGTTGGGGAGTTGGACTACAGACTGTAAGTCATCGACAAATTCCCTAACTACATAGAGACTGCCCATACGTTCTGTAACTCTAGAGAACCCAGACTAATACAATGGCCTTTAAAGTTATATTATTTAAAGGTTTTTAAAAAATAAGTAAAACTGTTTGGATGTGCTTATTTTTTATCTAATCAACATTCTGTTAATAAATAAGATATGTTGGTTTATTGTGTATTATATAGTTTTGAGTGTGATCAGATAAAAACATAAGTTTAAAAAAGAACAATAACCTTTTCTACTCATGCTTCACAAGAAGATCAGGACTGTTTTGATTCTCACTGATTCTTAACAAGTACAGATTTGCAAGTCTCTTCCCTTTCTAAGCCCCCTTGATTGTCCTAGACCACAGACACCAGCTTCTATCTACACACTTGACTGCACTTCACGAGTACAGCTTTTGCCGATTAGCCTTAAAAGCTTATTGGGAGCAAAAGATTTTGGCTTCAGGTTTGTTATGGCATTATTTTGGCTATGACCCAATATAAAATTGCCCATGCTTCTTCCCAGGTTTGACAGATACTGTGAATCCTTATTTATTTGCAAAATGTTATCCATGTTTATAGACACAAAACAAATATATGCAGTTCCAGTTAGAGCAACGAATTTAAGATGCTTAATTCTAGAATTATCCATTTACATATTTGTCCAGAATAGAGTGAGTATAGGATTGTTTAAACATTTGAATGGAGAAGCCAGCTTTAAGAAGTCAACCACACCTAGCTTCCGTGCCCATACTGCTTAGTTACTTATAGATGTGGTGGGTGTGGAGGAACAAGTGATGGGAGGCTCAGACAATGAACTCCACCTTCCCATCTTCCCAAGGTAGGCAAGTGTCTTAGTTTGGGTTTCACTGCTGTGAATAGACACCATGACCAATGCAAGTTTTATAAAAGACAGCATTTAATTGGGGCTGGCTTACAGGCTCAGAGGTTCAGTCCATTGTCATCGAGGCAGAAACATAGCAGCATCCAGACAGGCATGGTACAGGAGGAGCTGAGAGTTCTACATCTTCATCTGAAGGCTGCTAGTAGAAGACTGACTTCCAGGCAACTAGGGTAAAGGTCATAAGCCCACACCCACAGTGACACACCTACTCCATCAAGGCCACACCTAATAGTGCCACTCCCTGGGAAAAGCATATACAAACCATAACAGCAAGTGTTGGAAATTTTCCTCTTTTGTACACAATCGTGGATTTGTGGTAAAGCAATGCACACAAAATAAATTTATCAGTTTATTCAGTTAAAAATGTACAGGTCCATGATATTCAATATACTTAGAGTGGCTTGTGACTATTTCCACTATCTATATCTATATCCTCCATAATTACTTACATCTTATACAGCTAAAAGTCTATGTCCGTTAACCACCCTTCGCTATTCCTTTCGCCAGTTCCTGGCGATCCTGTTCTACAGTCTATGATTTGTCTACACTAAGTGCTTCACATAAGCAGTGTCATGTAGATTGTTCTGTAGTGCTGAAATGTTAACAATATCATGAGTATGAATATATTTCTATTCATTCCCCTTTCACTTCTATCAGCAGTGCTCATAACTTTCATTGTTGAAGTCCCCAGTCACCTGACTAGTTAAATTAATTCCTAAATATTGTATTCTTGTAAGTGAAATTATCTTCTTGATTTTCTATTCAGATTGTTCATTAGTATATAGAAGTACAATTAATCTTCTCTGTTGACCTAGCATACTGCCTTTTTGCTGAATTCATTTGTTAATTATAAAGTGTTTTGTTTTTGACAAAAAAAAACACAGCTCTCACTTCAAAGAGAATAAAAGATAGTTATTCTGAAGCCAAGTATGATTCCATAATCTGAGAACATAGCTTCAGATTATTTCAACTACCATATTCCAGCCTATAACATTTTTGACCTTTTTTAGCTACAGAACAAAAGGAAGTCTGGATCAAGGCCCTTTTAAAATACAGGAGAGTTGGGCGGTGGTGGCGCACGCCTTTAATCCCAGCACTTGGGAGGCAGAGGCAGGTGGATTTCTGAGTTCGAGGCCAGTCTGGTCTACCGAGTGAGTTCCAGGACAGCTGGAGCTACACAGAGAAACCCTGTCTCAAAAAACCAAAATAAATAAATAAATAAATAAATAAATAAATAAACAAAAAAAATAAAATACAGGAGAGAACTATGAGGAAGGTGGGCTATAATAAATCAGGAAAATCTCTGCCACAGGTTCAGATGTTATCTGATGCATGCTTAGCATTTTGGTTGGTGATGGTTTTTGCTCTATTAAGTTAATATATCCCCAAAAGTTTTATGTGACAGTCACAAGGATGTTAGGTCGGACACAGTGAGCAATGGGTGATGATTAGAAGATTAAAAATAGTTCAAGATGGTCTGATTCTGAATATCTACGTTCCAACTATCTGTAAGCATAAAGTTCTAATCATTCAGCATTGAAAAAGAATCTTTAACATGTGTGTGGCTTCTTTTGTGAATTTCAGTTATGTTTTACTTTGGTTTTGCAGAATCTTTAGTGTTTTCTCCATGTAAGGTCATACCTGCATACAGAGGGGCTGTTCTTTTTGTTCACTACTTGGATGTCTTACATTTCCTTACTAAAACAAAAATGTATACCTGAAAGAGATTTGGGGTAGCAAACTCAGAACCCTTATTTTTAACCAAATACCATGAGAAAACTGAGACTTCAAGATTTTAAGAGACTGGCCTGGTTCTCACAACTCGTTATGGAAGGAATCTAGATGAAATCATTTTATTTCTGAGTCTCTTCCCTAGTTCATGTTACCCTCAGTATTTTGTTTTAATACTTCCCTAGTTCATGTTACCCTCAGTATTTTGTTTTAATACTCGAGGTGATGTGCATTGAAGGAGTCAGCATCCATCATCATGGGTGCTTATGAGCCATGCTGGGAAAATAGTAAACGGAGAACCAGTTTTTTAAAACTGGTATCTGTGAGCAATATGACACAGTAATTGTATATACAAGGCAAAACAACATCATGTTTGGGTCAAAGCAAACTGAAGAAATTGAATAAACCTAAACTCAGATTTGTGGTTATGTTTGCATAACATGTTTTCATTTTCTTACATTCATTTAAATGCTATTCGCTAGTACTTATAGGAAGAAATTAAAGAGGTGGGGGTGAGGATGGGGGCGAACTTTAGAAAACAAGGCAATATTGTAAATCTTTTTGGATTAAAGCAACCCACAAATGGTATGCCTTTTAGTAAAAAACAAAAAAGCCTGCTCTTTCAGGGCCAGATCTCTAAGTTTAATGAGTGGGGCTTTTATGTGTTTCATGTGCCTTGTGACCTCGTAGTGCTTAGCTATTTCCCTTTTCTCTTTAGAAAGACCACCTTGTGGACTGACCTTCCTTCATTTCTCTCAACTGTGGACTCTACATTTTAGCACTGTGCTTGGTTGTCAGGTGTTTCTTTAAAAAAATTTACCGGTCTACTCTAAACAACTTTGGTGGTCTATTTGTCTGTTTGCGGGTGTCCAGACATAAATTATTGGCTGCCAATCTGATTCTGAGTGCCTCACTGAAAGTATTTTCTCTCGGACTCTCACAAATTCTTACTCCATTAATACCATTTCATGACACCTCAAGATTTTAAGACCTAAAGTAGTGAAACATGAAGTTGTTATGGCCTGTTTGAGAAAAGCTCTTTAAAAAAAAAATATGTGAATTTTCTTTAATAAATCCTTAAAATTTAAATCCTTAAAATTTAATTAAATCTGTATTTTAAACATAGTATTTTAGCACTTTATCTGATTTAGGACATTTATTTACAAATTATACTTCCATCATTGAGATGTAAAACATAGTGAAAAAAATGAGCATCATATGATGAGAATTTCCATGAAATGACTCATGTTTTGTCAGTCGTTATATACATATAACAAGACAGCTCCGAAAGAACTATAGGGAATCAGATTACCTGAGGAAAAAAATAAATCATTAAAATCTGAGTTTGAGAGACTCTTCTGTTCCTATTGGCCTCTGTGTAGATTTTGACCGGAAGTGAACCGGTCTGCATTGCCGGTGCTGCCGGTTTGATGCCAGCTTGACACAAGCTAGAATCCGAAACGATGGAGCCTCAACTGAGAAATGCCCACCTAAGATCCAGCAGGGCTATTCCTCACTCAGTGAGTGATCTAAAGGGCCCACCCTGTGTGCGTGCGTGCGTGCGTGCCTGTGTGTGTATCAGTCAAATTGGCATCTTTTTTGAAAAATGCAGCTATCTACTAGAAGTAAATTGCTTGGAAAACAGGGTCCTCTGGGGCGTGCTCAGCTGCCCTGAGCTGCAAGCTGTCCCGAGTGCCATTCACCGGACCTTCCACACCACCAACATCCAGGTTAGACCCCTGCCCACCCAGTCCCCTGCCCAGCGGGTCCCCCTGGGCCATGCCAATCTGCAAGAGAGAATTTCTCTTTAATGTTTTCCAGGTCTGAAAATTACTTTATTTTCCGAGATTTACTTTTATTTCTGTATATGGGAATTGTGCCTGTATGTATGTCTATGCACTGACCCTTGCAGATGATTGTGAGAAAAGGTGTAGTGATATATAAAAGTTTTGAGTGCTTGTTACAGAGTAGTAAATAAACTGATTTATAGCACTAAAGCAATATTATTGGTTAATATTTATTTTGAATATGACATAAATGTTTTAGGTACACTGTGAACAAAAGGAAAGGAACAAAACAAGACCAGAAAGTCTCAGAACTAAATTTCCACGTCCAAAAAAGACCTGGGATATATATATATATGCATATATATTCTTTTTTCTTTAAATGTTTTTCTCTGTCTTTGAGAGTGGGGTGCACTCTAGCAATTAAAGTCAAAGAGAGCAATTAAAGATCACTTTCTGCTCTTGGAAAGGGCCGGAGTGCAGGTTCCAGCATCCATGTCTGCACAGGGGATTTGACGCTCTCTTCTGGCCTCTTGGGCACCTGCATACATTGCATGTATGCATATACTAATTAATTAATTAATTAATTAATGTTTCTCATTTGGAATTTTTCTGAACAGAGATACTCTGCTAATTCTCTATCAAATTCTATTCTAGATTTATTAATAGTTGTACCTTGCATTATTTTTTTCCCTGAAGGTTATGAAATGACTTCTAGCTCTGTTATTTCTTGTTTTTATTAGGGATTATAATTTTAAAAAGAAGCATTCTCTTCAATTTTATTTATATTTTCATTAGTCACTTATATAGATTTGTAGGTCTTTTAATATAATCTATCATTTCCCTTCTTACTTTATATCCAGTTGTCCAACGTCTGCCCATTAAGTACACCATCAAATTAATCCCAAGGTTCCCTTTTCAAGCTATCATAATTGCTGTTGTTATAGTTTGCCTTTAGCTAACTCAGTCTATCTTTAAGAAATATTGCCTTACCCAGCAGTGGTGGCATACACCTTTAATCCCAACAAGGCTAAGCTGGTCTACAGAGTGAGTTCCAGGACAGCCAGGGAGACACAGAGAAACTGTATCTGGGAGGCGGATTTTATGGACCCCAGCAGGGCTGATGGTCTTCACTTTAGGGTAGGTTGTTTGGCAAACATTATGTATAAGAGAATGTAGTTTTTAATTATGTGTATGTGTTGTATGTCTGTGTGAGATAGTGTGCATGTGTGTTCAGGTGCCCACAGAAGCTAAAATATCAGATCCCACCAAGATGGAGCTCCAGGCAGTTGTTGGCTGCCCAGTGCTAGGGACTTAACTCAGGTTCTGGGCAAGGCCAGCATGTGCTCTTAACTGCTGTCTCCAGGCCCCAAAGAGGAATCTTTCCTAGTCTTATTGCACAAGTAAAGAAACAGTGACCTAGAGAAATTAAACCCCTGGTTTTCATTTCACCCCGAATTGTTCCCTTTTTTCCCTGTTTTTGAGTCCTCCGCCTTTTTATCTTCTTTAGGACATATATGTTTTTGCTACCTTCTCTGCAATATTCTAAACGAATCTATTTCTTTTTAAATAATATTTAAATAGTTCTTTGAGTTTTTCCTACATGTGTACAATGTATTTTGTTCATAGCCATCCACTATTACCTTACATTGGCTCTCCTTAGTTCCTGTCATGACTCCAGTCACAGAACTTTACCTTTTCCTTAAGAAAAGAAAAACAACGCTCTTGAGTCCAGTTGGCGCTCCCACGTGCACATGAGTGTAGGGCCATGCTCCGGGCTTCAGCAGCCTGCCAGGGGCTGTGTCTTCAAAGGGTGTACCTTTGTCTCTTTCGCAAAAATGTGTTGATATACTGTGTGTATTTTTCATCTCGTATGTGTTTATATGTGTGTTTTATATTTGTATGAGTCCGTTAGTGTATGTGTGTGTGTGTGGGGGGGTGTCTTTCTCATTACATATAGTGGAAATAAGACAACTTGTAGGAGCCCCTCTCTCTCTCCCTCCCCTCCCCCCCCACGTGGGTCCTGGGAGTCCCGCATGGATCATCCACCCTGATAGCACAAACCTCTATGCGCTAAGCCACTTCACAGGCTGTTCACATCTGAAGTCTGAAGGCAGCTTTAGCTAATTGAGCTCATGGATTATAAGTGAATATATTTCCAGTTTTCTTTGTTTTCAAATCCATCTTAAATCTTGTTTCTATTTATGTTAACTGGTACTTTACTATAACAGCATAGAAATTTGAGAGAACATCATTAAACTTGAAATCTAAGAAATGTTAATAAAGAAGCCATAATATAAAAATCTTATGATAAAGTTAGTAAAAACAGCCATGACATATTCCCTGTAACATGTTCCCAGAGTGTTCAAGGTAACTCAGCAGCCATGAGTAGGATTCCAGAATTCCCTGTCCATTACTGAAATGCAAAGATGTATTCTGAACTGAATATGAATTATTGCTCTTCAACCAGAAGTATACATGATGTCTCTGAGAGGCACATTGCTTGGTAGTGTAAGCTGAGAGTGAGTAACCAAGGGCCTGAGTCTGTAGGAGGCCGCCCTTTCCCGCCCATGGCCGTCACCTTTGGCCATTGCCTGAGCCTTTCACTTTCCACAGAGCAGAGGTCCAGTAGTCACCATTCCAGGGTCTGTGACAGCTGTACAGAAGGCTCTGCCGTGAGTAATGAGAAGTGCCTTCTGTATACATGGGAACTGTCCTCTACTCCTACAGGACTATGTTAAGGTATTACGATCTGTTTTCCTTAGGACATATAAATAACCAGCCATAATTTTATCACAGTAACTCATATTTACATTAAAACTCATGTTTGGGCTGGAGACATGGCTCAGCGGTTAAGAACACTGACTGCTCTTTCAGAGGTCCTGAGTTCAAATCCCAGCAACCACATGGTGGCTCACAACCATCCGTAATGAGATCTGACACCCTCTTCTGGAGTGTCTGAAGACAGCTACACTGTGCTTACATATAATAAATAAATAATATTTAAAAAAACTCATGTTTGCAAATATTAAAAAATATGTTTTTCAGTTTGAAATTCTTGACATATTAGGTGACCTCTCTGTTCATCTGATTTTCTTTGACAAGTGAGCACACTTTCAGCTTGTTATAGCATTCGTGTTGACAGTATTTATGCTGAGTACCATTCCATTGTACAGAATGTGCCACTGTTTGTACACTTCCCTGCAGAAGCACACCTTAGTTTAAGTGTGAACACTTATAAATAAAACTGTGACAGATACTCATATATAAACATTTTATGTGGACAATATATTTTTAACTTACAAAAGTAAATAACAAGTGTGAGTGCTAGATTGCATGTTACACAGTATATTTAATTTTTTAAGACACTGCCAAACTATCCTCCAAATGTCCCTCATGCTCACTTCCTCACAAGCATTAGAATCACCAGTGTTAGCCAGGCAATGGTAGCGCATGCACAGACTGTCATCTCTGTAACTTCTTGGAAAGCCACTTCCTGAAGAAGATAGACAGCCCTGACCCACCTCCACAGGCCGACAGAGCCACAGCCAGAGACAGCCCTGACCCACCTCCACAGGCCGGCAGAGCCACAGCCAGAGACAGCCCTGACCCACCTCCACAGGCCGGCAGAGCCACAGCCAGACAACCCTAACCCACCTCCATAGGCTGGCAGAGCCACAACCAGCACAGACTGCCATGCCCCATGCCCTGGGCATCTCTGGGGAGCATCTCTTTGAGCACCTCACTCTCAACCACAACTAGGAGGCCTCAGCGCCTTCCCCGGGCTCCCTCCCTGCTCTGCAGCAGCTTGCCTCAGGACCTCCACCTAAAGGAACCCTCAAACCCCTAGGCAGCTTTGTGACCACCCTGGAGTCTCTACCAAGTGTAGTGGCTATTCCTGGTTGTCAACTTGACTATATGTGGAATGAACTACAATCTAGAATTGGAAGGCTCACCTATGATCCTAATTTGGAGGCTCAGAGATATAAGTTTCTGACCTGGACTTAGCATGGAGATCTTGAAGCATGGATTCCAGTTCAAGGTCATCTGGGATTAAAGGTGTGGAGACATACACCTTTAATCCCAGACTTCAAGTTCATCTGGGATTAAAGGTGTACACCTTTAATCTGGGCTACACCTTCTACTGGAGACATATATAAGGACCTTGAAAGAAGGAAGACTCATTCTTCCTTGCCGGCTTGCTTCGTGGGACTGAGCAACTGCAAGATCCTTGGACTTCCATCCACAGCTGCTGCTGACTACTGTTGGGGAGTTGGACTACAGACTGTAAGTCATCAACAAATTCCCTAACTACATAGAGACTGCCCATATGATCTGTGACTCTAGAGAACCCAGACTAATACAAAGTGGTACCAGGAGTGGTTCTAGAGGAGCAGAAGTATAAGGATGAATGTTTCAAAATTTTGGAGTTGCTTGGTTGACCCACCAGCACTCTCAATTACTGAAACCTCTCCAAATTCTCTCCCTCCTGGGAGCTCGGGGGACATTGAAAACCCATGGATGAAACTATATTCCAAGCTTAAAGAAGCTAAAGCCTTTGATTATCTTGATGAATTAGGTGATTCGGTGGTATACAATACGTTCTACAAGTTGGGGAAAAAAACCAGAAAATGATTTTGCTGGCTGGTTACTCTTAGCATCTCTGGAGAAAGCAATGAAGGAAAGGAAGGAGTTGTGTGATAAAATCGAACAGCTCCAGACTCAAGTAAACAATCTAAAAGTTTCCAAGTGTGCCCTTGAAGAGAAGTAAGGGCATTAATTGGCAAAGAATGGGATCCTATAACTTGGGATGGGGATGTGTGGGAAGCCACCTGAAGAAGTAGTACCCTCAGCCCCACCCCTTGAATTAATGCCTTCTCCACTTGAGGAAAGTAATCCCTCAGAGCCTGATAGACCAGCAGTGACTTTTACTGACAATACTGATGTTTCTCCGGGCCCACCAATAGTTTCTTCTAGACCTATAACCAGACTCAAGGCAAAACAGGCCCCTAAAGGGGAGGTAGAAAGTGTAGTCCATGAGGAAATACACTATACTACTAAGGAGCTTAATGAGTTTGCTAATTCATTCAAGCAGAAGTCTGGGGAATATGCATGGGAATGGATTTTAAGGGTGTGGGATAATGGTGGAGGGAACATAAAATTAGAGCAGGCTGAGTTTATCGGCATGGGTCCTCTGAGTGGAGATTCTAGGTTTAATATAGAAGCTGGCACAGTTAAAAAAGGTGTCAAAAGTTTGTTTGATTGGTTGGCTGAAGTATTTATTAAAAGATGGCCTACTGAAAAGGAGTTGGAGATGCCTGATATCCCTTGGCTTAGTGTTGATGAAGGGATTTTAAGGCTTAGGGAAATTGCAATGCTAGAGTGGATACGTTGTATAAAACCTAATCCCCCACAATGGGAAGGTCCAGAAGACATGCCTTTCACCAGTCCTATAAGACGCAAACTGGTGAGAGGGGCACCGGCACATTTAAAGAGTTTTGTTCTTGCCCTTTTCCTTGTGCCAGACCTTAGGGTTGGAGATGCTGCTGCTCAATTAGATGAATTAAATTCAATGGGTTTAATCGGGCCCCGAGTTAACAAGGGCCAGGTGGCAGCATTTAATCGCCAGAGACAAGGTGATCGTAGTTTTTATAATGGACAGCGTAGACAAAACAATGTTTATAATGACGTACCCGGTAATGGGCAGAGAGGTGGAATTTATAATGGTATGACTTGTTTGGACCTTTGGTACTGGCTAATCAATCATGGTGTTTCCACGGATGAAATGCATAGGAAACCTACTGCATATCTGTTTGAGCTGTATAAGCAGAAAAATCCTCAAACAAATGATAAAAAGGCTGCATTGAATCATGGCAAAAGGCAATCTCGGCCAGTGAATCAATTTCCAGACTTGAGCCAGTTTGCAGATCCAGAGCCCCTTGAATGAAGGGGTGGCCAGGTTCCCCTGAGGAAGGATTTTGATAAGACACCTAAAAGTTTTGCTGTTACTCTTTCTCCAATTCTTCCCCAGAGGGACCTAAGGCCTTTTACAAGGGTAACTGTACACTGGGGGAAAGGAAATAATCAGACTTTCAAGGGTCTATTGGATACTGGTTCTGAATTGACACTGATCCCAGGAGATCCCAAGAAACATTGTGGCCCTCCAGTTAGAGTAGGGGCTTATGGAGGACAGGTGATTAATGGAGTTTTGACTGATGTCCGACTCACAGTAGGTCCAGTGGGTCCCCAAACATATCCTGTGGTCATTTCCCCAGTTCCAGAATGTATAATTGGGATAGATATACTCAGAAATTGGCAGAATTCTCACATTGGTTCCCTGACCTGTAAAGTGAGGGCTATTATGGTTGGAAAGGCAAAATGGAAGCCTTTAGAGTTGCCTCTGCCAAAGAAAATAGTGAATCAAAAACAGTTTCGTATTCCTGGAGGAATTGCAGAAATTACTGCCACGATCAAGGACTTGAAAGATGCAGGGGTGGTGGTTCCCACCACATCTCCCTTTAACTCTCCCATCTGGCCAGTGCAGAAGACAGATGGATCATGGAGGATGACAGTTGACTATAGAAAATTAAATCAGGTAGTAACTCCAATTGCAGCTGCTGTACCAGATGTAGTTTCGTTACTTGAGCAAATTAACACATCTCCTGGAACCTGGTATGCAGCTATTGACCTGGCAAATGCCTTCTTCTCAGTACCTGTCCATAAGGACCACCAGAAGCAATTTGCTTTCAGTTGGCAAGGCCCGTAGTATACCTTTACAGTTTTGCCTCAAGGATATATTAACTCTCCTGCCCTGTGTCATAATTTAGTTAGAAGGGATCTTGATCGTTTGTCTCTTCCACAAAATATCACATTGGTGCACTATAAAGATGACATTTTGCTGATTGGAACAAGTGAGCAGGAAGTAGCAACCACTTTGGATTCATTGGTAACACATATGCGTATCAGAGGATGGGAAATAAATCCAACCAAAATTCAAGGACCATCTACCTCAGTGAAATTCTTAGGAGTACAATGGTGTGGGGCATGCAGAGATATTCCTTCTAAGGTGAAAGATAAGTTATTGCACCTGGCCCCTCCCACCACCAAGAAAGAAGCACAACGTCTAGTGGGTCTATTTGGATTTTGGAGACAGCACATTCCTCATTTGGGTGTGTTACTCAGGCCTATTTACCAAGTGACAAGGAAAGCTGCTAGCTTTGTGTGGGGCCCAGAACAGGAGAAGGCTCTTCAACAGGTCCAGGCTGCTGTGCAGGCTGCATTACCACTTGGACCATATGATCCAGCAGACCCAGTGGTACTTGAGATGTCGGTGGCAGATAGAGATGCTGTTTGGAGCCTCTGGCAGGCCCCTGTAGGTAAATCACAGAAGAGACCTTTGGGATTTTGGAGCAAAGCTTTACCGTCATCCGCAACTACTCTCCCTTTGAAAAACAACTCTTGGCCTGCTATTGGGCTTTAGTGGAAACAGAACATTTGACAATAGGACACCAAGTTACTATGCGACCTGAACTCCCCATCATGAGTTGGGTGTTATCAGACCCTCCAAATCATAAAGTAGGGCGTGCACAACAGCAGTCTATTGTCAAATGGAAGTGGTATATACGTGATCGGGCCAGAGCAGGTCCTGAAGGCACAAGCAAGTTACATGAAGAAGTTGCTCAGATGCCTATGGTTTCTACTCCTGTTACAATGCCATCTGCTGCCAAGCATGCACCTATAGCCTCATGGGGTGTTCCCTATGACCAGCTGACTGAAGAAGAGAAGACTAGGGCCTGGTTTACTGATGGCTCTGCACGTTATGCAGGCACCACCCAGAAGTGGACAGCTGCAGCATTACAACCCCTTTCTGGGACAACCCTGAAAGATACAGGTGAAGGAAAATCTTCACAGTGGGCAGAACTTCGGGCAGTGCACATGGTATTACAGTTTGTTTGGAAGAAGAAATGGCCAGATGTACAATTGTTCACTGACTCATGGGCTGTAGCCAATGGATTGGCTGGATGGTCAGGGACGTGGAAAGATCACGATTGGAAAATTGGTGAGAAAGACATTTGGGGAAGAAGTATGTGGATAGATCTTTCCAAGTGGGCAAAGGATGTGAAGATATTTGTGTCCCATGTAAATGCTCACCAAAAGGTGACTTCAGCTGAGGAGGAGTTCAACAATCAAGTGGATAAGATGACGCGTTCTGTGGACAGTCAGCCTCTTTCCCCAGCCACCCCAGTTATTGCCCAGTGGGCACATGAACAAAGTGGCCATGGTGGCCAAGACAGAGGTTATGCTTGGGCTCAGCAACATGGACTTCCACTCACCAAGGCTGACCTGGCTACAGCTGCTGCTGAATGCCAGATCTGCCAACAGCAGAAACCAACACTGAGCCCCAGATACGGCACCATTCCTCGAGGTGACCAGCCTGCAACCTGGTGGCAGGTTGACTACATTGGACCACTTCCCCCATGGAATGGACAATGTTTTGTTCTTACTGGAGTAGATACTTATTCTGGTTATGGATTTGCCTTTCCTGCACGTAATGCTTCTGCCAAAACCACCATCCGTGGACTCACAGAATGCCTTATCTATCGTCATGGTATTCCACACAGTATTGCTTCTGACCAAGGAACTCATTTCACAGCCAGAGAAGTGCGACAGTGGGCCCACGATTATGGAATTTACTGGTCTTACCATGTTCCCCATCATCCTGAAGCAGCTGGTCTGATAGAAAGATGGAATGGCCTTAGAAGGCAGTATATGCTTTGAATCAGCGTTCAGTATATGGTACAGTTTCTCCCATAGCCAGGATTCATGGGTCCAGGAATCAAGGGGTGGAAAAGGGAATAGTTCCACTCACTATCACTCCTAGTGACCCGCTAGGAAAAATTTTGCTTCCTGTCCCCACAACTTTAGGTTCTGCTGGCCTAGAAGTTTTGGTTCCAGAGTGGGGAGTGCTCCTACCTGGAGCCACAACAAACATTCCATTGAACTGGAAGCTCAGATTTCCCCCTGGCCATTTTGGGCTTCTAATGCCCTTAAACCATCAGGCTAAGAAAGGAATAACTGTGTTAGGAGGGGTGATAGATCCAGATTACAGTGGGGAAATTGGATTGCCTCTCCACAATGGAGGTAAGCAGGATTATGTCTGGAGAGCAGGAGATCCCCTAGGGCGTCTCTTAGTACTACCCTGTCCTGTGATTAAAGTCAATGGGAAACTACAACAGCCTAATCCAAGCAGGATGAGGAAGGATGACCCATCAGGAATGAAGGTATGGGTCAATCCTCCAGGAAAAGAGCCAAGACGTGCTGAGGTGCTTGCTGAAGGTGAAGGAAATACAGAATGGGTAGCAGAGGATGGTAGTTATAAATACCAACTAAGGCCACGTAACCAGTTGCAGAAACGAGGATTATAAGTAATATGAATGCTTCTATCTTATTTTGTTAAGGATACATTTGTCTTCCAATTCCTTTAACATCAATTGGTATTGAGACACTAAAAGAATGTTCCCAAGGGACATTGCCCCATTGTAAATTTACAAATGCGTTTGCGATTGTACGAGGAATAGTTATATCATGTTAGGCGTATTCACGACCTTGTTATTGTTTCATGTGGACATGAGATATTATCTGTGTTAAGTTGACAAGGGGTGGATTGTAGTGGCTATTCCTGGTTGTCAACTTGACTATATGTGGAATGAACTACAATCTAGAATTGGAAGGCTCACCTATGATCCTAATTTGGAGGCTCAGAGATATAAGTTTCTGACCTGGACTTAGCATGGAGATCTTGAAGCATGGATTCCAGTTCAAGGTCATCTGGGATTAAAGGTGTGGAGACATACACCTTTAATCCCAGACTTCAAGTTCATCTGGGATTAAAGGTGTACACCTTTAATCTGGGCTACACCTTCTACTGGAGACATATATAAGAACATTGAAAGAAGGAAGACTCATTCTTCCTTGCCGGCTTGCTTCCTGGGACTGAACAACTGCAAGATCCTTGGACTTCCATCCACAGCTGCTGCTGACTACTGTTGGGGAGTTGGACTACAGACTGTAAGTCATCGACAAATTCCCTAACTACATAGAGACTGCCCATACGATCTGTGACTCTAGAGAACCCAGACTAATACAACCAAGTCTTTGGACAAAATAAAAATAAAGCTTTTTGAAACAGAAAAAAAAAAGTTGTAAGTGCTCATAACAGCTGTGCCATTACCAGTTTCTTTTACTTTAAAAATTTTTTTAGATTATTTATTGGATATATTCTATATTTACATTTCATTTCCCCTTTTCTGGTTCCCCATCCCCCAAAGGTCCCACATGCCCTTTTCCCTCCCCCTGTTCCCCCATCCACCCCTTCCCATTTCCCTGTTCTGGTTTTCCCCTACACTGATGTTTTGATCCTTTCCAGCACCAGTGTCTACTCTTTTCTTCTTGTTAGACATCATTTGGTATGTGGATTGTGTCTTTGGTGTTCCAAGCTTCTAGGCTAATATCCACTTATCAGTGACCGTATACCATGGGTATTCTTTTGAGACTGGGTCACCTCACTTAGTATGATGTTCCCCAGCTCCATCCATTTCTCTAAGAATTTAATGAATTCATTGTTTCTAATGGCTGAATAGTACTCCATTGTGTATATATACCACATTTTTTTGTATCCATTCCTCCATTGAGGGACATCTGTGTTCTTTCCAGCTTCTGGCTATTATAAATAAGGCTGCTATGAACATAGTGGAGCATGTATTCTTATTGCATGCTGGGGAATCTTCTGAGGGTATGCCCAGGAGTGGCATGGCTGGGTCCTCCAGAAGTATCATGTCCAGTTTTCTGTGGAATTGCCAGACTGATTTCCAGAATGGTTGTACCAGCTTGCAGTCCCACCAGCAGTGGAGGAGTGATCCTCTTTTTCCATATTCTCGCCAACACCTGATGTCTCCTGAGTTTTTTTTTTTAATTTTATTTTCTATATTCTATGTTTACATTCCAAAGGCTTTCCCCTTTTCCAGTTCCCACAGGCCCAGGGTCCTCTCCTTTCTTCTTCTTGGGAATCATTTGATTTGCTATTTGTGTCTTGAGTATTTAGGGCTTCTGGGCTCATTAATATCCACTTATCAGTGATTGCATTTCATGTGCATTCTTTTGTGATTGGGTTAATTCACTCAGGATGATATTTTCCAGGTCTAACCATTTACCTACAAATTGCATGAATTCATTATTTTTAATTGCTGAGTAGTATTCCATTGTATAAATATACCACATTTTCTGTATCCATTCCTCCTTTGAGGGATATTTGGGCTCCTTCCAATTTCTGGCGATTATAAACAAGGCTGCTATAAACATAGTGGAGCATGTATCCTTATTGCATGCTGGGGAATCTTCTGAGTGTATGCCCAGGAGTGGCATGGCTGGGTCCTCCAGAAGTATCATGTCCAGTTTTCTGTGGAATTGCCAGACTGATTTCCAGAATGGTTGTACCAGCTTGCAGTCCCACCAGCAGTGGAGGAGTGATCCTCTTTCTCCATATTCTCGCCAACACCTGATGTCTCCTGAGTTTTTAATCTTAGCCATTCTGACTGGTATGAGGTGAAATCTCAGGGTTGTTTTGATTTGCATTTCTCTAATGACTAATGATGTTGAACATTTTTTAAGGTATTTCTCAGCCATCCGAATTTCTTCAGGTGAAAAGTCTTTGTTTAGTTCTGTACTCCATTTTTGGATAGGGTTATTTGGTTTTCTGGGGTCTAACTTCTTGAGTTCTTTGTATACATTGGATATTGGCCAATGGAATTGGTCGGATGTGGGGTTGGTGAAGATCTTTTCCCAATTTGTTGGTTGCCCATTTGTCCTTTTGGCAGTGTCTTTTGCCTTACAGAAACTTTGTAATTTTATGAGGTCCCATTTGTCTATTCTTGCTCTTAGAGCATAAGCAATTGGTGTTCTGTTCAGGAATTTTCCCCCTGTGCCCATGTCCTCAAGGGTCTTCCCCAGTTTCTTTTCTATTAGCTTCAGTGTGTCTGGTTTTATGTGGAGGTCCTTGATCCACTTGGAGTTGAGCTTAGTGCAAGGAGATAAGAGTGGATCAATTCTCATTCTTCTGCATGTTGACCTCCACTTGAGCCAGCACCATTTGTTGAAAAGGCTATCTTTTTTCCACTTTGTCGAAGATCAATTGGCCATAGATGTGTGGATTCAATTCTGGGTCTTCGATCCTATTCCATTGATCCACTTCCCTGTCACTGTACCAATACCATGCAGTTTTTAATACTACTGCTCTGTAGTATTGCTTGAGGTCCAGGATATTGATTCCCCCAGAAGTTCTTTTACTGTTGATGATAGTTTTAGATATCCTGGGTTTTTTGTTATTCCAGATAAGCAAATCAGTAGCCTTCCTATACACAAAGGGTAAGCAGGCCAAGAAAGAAATTACGGAAATGACACCCTTCACAATAGCCACAAACAATATAAAGTATCTTGGTGTGACTCTAACCAAACAAGTGAAAGATTTATATGACAAAAACTTCAGGTCTCTGAAGAAGGAAATTGAAGAAGACCTCAGAAAATGGAAAAATCTTCCATGCTGGTGGGTTGGCAGGATTAATATAGTTAAAATGGCCATCTTGCCAAAAGCAATATACAGATTCAATGCAATCCCCCATCAAAATCCCAACTCAGTTCTTCATAGAGTTAGAAAGAGCAATTTTCAAATTCATCTTTTACTTTATTAAAATTATTTATTTATTTATTTATTTATTTACATTTCAAATGTTACCCCCTTCCCTGTCCCTCCCCCATGAGCCCATGAACCCTACCCTATCACCCTTCCCCTTTGCCCCTAAGAGGTTGCGCACCCCCTCCCACCTCACCCCTCTAGAATCCCCCTTCTCTGGGGCATCAAGCAAAGGCAGGCCAAAGCACATTTCCTCCCACTGAGGTCAGACAACGCAGTTCTCAGCTACGTATCTAGTGGGGGCCATGGTCCAGCCCGTGTATGCTCCCTGGTACCTCGGAGCTCTGAGGGGTCCCGTTAGTTGACACTGTTGGTCTTCCTTTGGGGTCGCCATCTCCTTCAGCTCCTTCAGTCCTTCCCCTAACTCTTCCATAGAGATCCCTGACCTCAGTCCCATGGGTGGCTGGATCTGCATATGTCTAGTTAGGTGCTGGTAGAGTCTCCGAGAGGACAGCCATGCCAGGCTCTGTCTGCAGGCACAACATGGCATCAGAAGTAGTGTCAGGGTTTGGTGCCTGTGCATGGAATGGGTCACAAGTCGGGCTGGTCTCTGGATGATCTTTCCTTCAGTCTCTGTTCCATTTTTCCTTGCATTTTCTTTAGACAGGAACAATTCTGACTCAAAAATTGTGAGATGGGTTGGTGTCCCCATCCCTCCCCTGGGGCGCTGGCGATCCGCTAGAGGCGGTCTCTTCAGGCTCCATCTCCCCACTGCTCAGCACTTTGACTAAGGTCATCCCTACTGGGTCCTGGGAGCCCCTCACATTCTTGGTGTCTAGGACTTTCTAGAGGTCCCCTGCCGGTCCCCCACCCCACACTGCTGCATATTTCTATTCATTCTCCTGTCCCTCTGGCTTCTCTCCTGTCTCCCCCCCCATACCTGATCCTGGCCCCCCTTTCCCTTCTCCCTCCCACCGACCCCATTCCTCCCTCCCTCTGCCTCCCATGATTATTTTGTTCCCCCTTCTAAGTGGGATTGAAGCAGCCACACTTGGGCCTTCCTTACTGTTAAGCTTCATATGCTCTGTGAGCTGTATCATGGGTATTCTGAGCTTTTTGACTAATATCCACTTATCAGTGAGTACATACCATGCATGTCCTTTGGGGTCTGGGTTACCTCACTCAGGATGATATTTTCTAGTTCCAACCATTTGCCTGCAAAACTCATGATGTCCTCATTCTTAATTGCTGAATAGTATTCCTTTGTGTAAATACACCACATTTTCTGTGTTCGTTCTTTGGTTGAGGTACATTGGGTTGTTTGCAACTTCTGGCTGTTACAAATAAGGCTGTTATGAACATAGTTGTAATGTGTGTGTATATATATATATACACACACACATACATACATACATACATACATACACACACACACACAAAGAGATTGGTAGACAGACAGACAGACAGACAGACAGACAGGATATTTGATCCATAACCTCAATTTTTTTGTCCCAATAATAACCACAACTTTATTAAATATACATGTGACTTCTTTTTAATTAAGAAAATAATGTTCTCTACATTTTTGAAGTTCTTCTGAATACTGAAGTTATTTCTGGGACTTTCCCACAGTTGTAACCAGTGGTTTGGTTTGTGTGTCTAACAGGTGTTTTTTTTTTTTTCTTTCTGTGTTCCATCTTTCTGTGTTCAAATCATACCAAGAAAATCATTTTGCTATGTTACTGACTTCATGTGAAAATTAGCATTCGTTTTCTAAAATTTTTGAAGTAGTTTGGATTAATGAAAGAAGAATATTTTGTTTGAAAGAGATTCATGAAAGTAATTATTTGTATTTAATTTTTTTCCCTGTTTATTTTTTCAGTAAAAAACTGCTTGCTTGGAAGGCAGTTCAAGCAAGTTTAGGCCAGTCATTTTCTAAATATTTGTGTATGGGGAATCCAGGACATTTAACAGCTGCTCTGGCAGGTGACATGAAGGTGGAGGACACTGGAACACACCTTCTTATATCTTTCCCCAGGTGCTTTGGACAAATCCACGGGTCTCCTTGGAGAAGAGTTGAAAAATTACTCTAAATTACATTTTTATTTTTTAGCAGCCATAAAACCATATAGGCAGTTATTCCTGAGAAATTTATTCTAGGTGTCTAATTTATAAGGTTTTGAATTAGGCTTCAGGGCCTGTGTTACATTTTATTACAGTCTACAGCCGAAGTGTGGACTGGCGGACTTAAATGAAAGCCTGCATCACGGGTATTATGCATCTGGGAGTTTGGTTGAAAGGGACTAGCTCAGCTGAGTCTGAGCTGTGATACAAAGCAGGGTCTGGAGGCTGTTTTAACTGGGGCCCTGGGCTCCCATCAGAGCTGCGTTAATACTAGCTGCAAGTTTGTGTGACTGCAGTTTGTGTTTTCACATCAGCAGCTTAATTCCCACCACATGAGCCAATGATTATGTTACTTGTGAATTTTAAGTCTTTAGCAAGCAAGCTGGTGGAGGTGATGCGCAGAGCGGGTATTTAAACCCTCTCCCAAGAGCTCCTGGTGCAGCATCCCGGCTCCCAGCTCTTCCTACGGTCCCCTGCAGCGCTCAGCAGCCCAGCTATTCCGTCTCTTTTAAAGTGGATTGTTTGTTTTCTTGTTGGAACTGTTTTAGCGAAAACTTTTTTTAATTCCAATAAACAAATGCATCAGATTTGTTAAACCTCTGGGAAAGATGGTTTGTTGCTCTGTCACCCTTACTACTTTCTGGCCGTCTCTCAGGCTTGCAGATGGGTCAAGGACTCTGGAGAGTGGCCAGAAACCAGCATCTCCAACAGGAAGCCTACAGTGAGACAGGCTACCTCAGCAGAGAACAGAGCAGGAGAGTGGCTTCAAGCAACATTTCTCACACCAGCCACCGGAAGCAAGCCCAAGGAGGCATCGATCTCTATCATCTTCTGAAGGCACGGAAATCTAAAGACCAGGAAGGGTTCATTAACTTGGAAATGCTGCCTCCAGAGCTGAGCTTCACCATCTTATCCTACCTGAACGCGACGGACCTCTGCTTAGCTTCCTGTGTGTGGCAAGACCTCGCCAACGACGAACTTCTCTGGCAAGGGTAAGATAAACTCACCAATATTTAACTGAGATCCCTATCTAGTTTAATGTTCTTTTCATAACAAGCATACATTGTGAAATAATTTCATTTAATATAAGCTTACAGTATTTTTTTTTTTTACTAAATCCTAGAAAAATAAGTAAGAGTTATCTTCTCAGTTTTGATATTGCCAAAAAGACAGTAGAGAAGACAATGGAATGAAGACTTTACAGAAAGAAGTTACAATCAAGACAGGGTATTACACATCAGAAATCACGGTCATTTGAGAAGCATATCTATTCTGGGTTAGAATTTATAATCTATAGTGTGTAGTCCTTATATCTTGGTGAAGTTTGTGTTTTCCAGAATATCAGCTGAAGACTAGGCTGACTTAAAGATCAGTGAAAACAGTGCTTTTGTTTCTTTCAAAATGAGCATGTCTGTTTTTATATTTCTAACAGTGTTTGCTAGCACCAACTTTTAAATTATGACAACTTCACCTCTGCTTTTTCTAAACTCGTTCCCTCACTGAAAGCAGGTGAATACTAGAAAAGATGACAGACAGTTTGTGAGATACATCTTAACAGCTGTTACACCAGTTTAAATTCAAACCACATCCATGAGCTTTGGTGAAACAAAGGATTTTATCTCATTTATTTCCAAATAGCCACCCACTCTAATGATGTGGTTTCTTTCCTCTTTTCAGTCTTGAAAATGCTACCAGTTAGAAGAGTCACTAGATTTCAGATTTTCTAGTATTCTTTCCCCAAACTTAAGTCTCATTGTCTTAAAGTAGCCTTTATAATGATAAAGAACTTATCAATAGTAGTAATATACCTAGACTGGAAAGTTAATTGACAGATTTGATAAATTAATTGAAATTACTAAATTCCAATGGCAGTATATTTTCAGTCACAGAATTTCTGATCTGATCTTCCTAAGGTCTCTGGATTGTAGTATAAAAGTTGATTTATTATCAACTAATATACATAAACAATCCGTCTTATTGTTTGCGGCTTTGTCATACTGTGTGAGTACAAATATTATTTAAAATAAGTGAGTTTTTAATGATTTAACCATTATGAAAGATTAGAATAATACTTTACATCTGGCTTATTTTTGGTCATCTTTTCCCCCACATCTTAGCATTTTCCACAGATAATTTGTGTTCTTTTATTTGAACTTTGTTTGCTTCATTGTTCATTTGTTTGTTGCCCAGACTGACTGCAAAGTCCTGAAGCTCCTGCGTCAGCCCCTCATTCACTGCGAGGGCTGCAGGTGGACACCATCACACCCAGCTGATTCTGTATTCGAACTTAGGGCAATGTTCATTTCTAAACTAGTCAAATTCAGGCTGAATATTTTTATTAGAGCTTTAAAGGCATTTAAATATATTAAAATATATTTTCAGTATTTTTTGTATTAGTGTGTTCTGATAGATCCCAGAACTCTGAGGCACTACACTAAATGCGTTATCTTTCAAATACTAAGTAATACATCTGTATAAATTTGAAAAGCATGATCCTATGCTACAGAAAATAGTTTATTAAGAGACAGTTCTTCTCTGTAATGTGAGGAATCTTGGACTTGGAACAGCATTTTAAGCGTGCTCAGCATCGCAGCCCTGGATGCTTTAGCTGTGGGATTGTGCTGTGTTTAGTTTGTTGTTAATGTATTTTTTTTTAAAAAAAAAAAAAAAAAGAAAGAAAGACAAGTCTCCTTGACCAACATTTACTGTTACGTCACAGTTGGCATGGGCTTAACAGATCCCCACTAGCTTAGCCTTGCAAGCTCTGAGATAGCTAGATGTCACAGGAATGCATATTTTTAAATTTCCATTAATTAATTAATTAATTTATTTATTTATTCTCTTACATCCCAATCACAGTCCTGACATCTCCCCCCAGTTCACCCCCTCAAATAGCCCTTTCCCCATTCCTCCCTTCCCTTCTCTGAGAAGGAGGTAGCCCCCCTGGGTACCAATCCACCCTGGCACATATAGTCACTGCAGGACCAGGGGCATCCTCAAATGCATCCTCTCCCACTGAGGCCAGACAGGGCAGCCTAGTCAGGGGAACAGGATTCACAGGCAGGCAGCAGAGTCAGGGACAGCCCCTGCTCTAGTTGTTAGGGGACCCACATGAAGACCAAGCTGTACATCTGCTGCATATGAGTGGGGGCCTAACTAGGTCCAGCCCATGTATGTTCTTTGGTTGGTGCTTCAGTCTCTGGGAGTCCCCAAGGGTCCGGGTTAGTTGAATTTATTGGTCTTCTGTTGGAATCCCTATTCTCTCCAGGGCCCCCAATTCTTCCCGCCACCCTCCCACAAGACTCCCTGAGCTATGTATAATGTTTAGGTATGGGTCTCTGCATCTGTTTTGTTCAGCTGGCTGGTGAAGCCTCTCAGAATACCGTTATAGTAGGCACCTGTCTGCAAGAGTAACAGAGTATCATTAGTAGTCAGAGATTGGCACTTGCCCATGGGATGGGTCTCAAGCTGGGCCAGTCATTGGTCATCCATTTCCTCAGTCTCTGTCCCTGTATATCTTGTAGTCAGGACAAATTTTGGGTCTAAGGTTTTGTGGGTGGGTTGGTGTCCTTATCCCTGGGACTCCTGCCTGGTTAAAGGAGGCGGCCACTTCAGGCTCCACCCCCCACTGTTGGAGTCTCAGCTTGAGTCACCCTCATAGACTCCTTGGAGTCTTCCCCATCCCAGGTCTCTGGCTTGCTCACTAGGCCCTCTCTACCCGGCTCGCCATACTCCCCATCTACCCCCACCCCGTCCTTGTTCCCCTCCCATCCCTCTCCCACTCAGCTCCCTTCCTCTCTTCACCTCTGATGACTCTTTCCCCTTCTGAGTGAGATCAAAGCATCCTTCCTTGGGCCTTCCTTACTATTTGGCTTCTTTAGCTCTGTAGAATTTAACATGCATACCTTGTACTTTATGACTAATATCCACTTATCAGTGAGTACATGCATGTCCTTTGGGAATGGGTTACCTCACTCAGGATGATATTCTCAAGTTCATCCATTGCCTGCAAAAGTCATGAAGCTCCTGTTTTTAATAGCTGAGTAGTATTAGATTGTATAAATGAACGGCATTTTCTTTCTAGTATATACCTAGTCCTGTAGTGACTTGTGTGCCCAGATGGATTAGTACCAAGGGTGTCCCCCAGGGTGGGAATATCGAGGAGGAGCTATGTGAGAGAGGGACTGGGAGGAGCTTCAATCGGGATGTAAAGTGAATAAATTAATAGCCATTAATTAAATGGTTATTAATTAAATTAATTAAATGAATTTATAGCCATTATTTTTCGTTGTTGTTGAGGGGCATCTGGGTTGTTTGCAGTTTCTGGCTATTATGAATAAAGCTTCTATAAACATAGTAGAGCAAGTATCCTTGTGTATAGTGGGATATTTTTTGTATATATGCCCAGGAGTGGGTCTTGGTCTCATGCAAGAGCCAATTTTATTCAGAGCATCAGACAATTTATGCCCTAATGATTAAGAGTAACCATATGGAGTAAGGTATTCAGTCACAAGGATAAGCCTTATGTGGCAAAACCATGTTTTTTCCATATAGGCATATAAATAAATAACAATAGTAGCTATAATGAATAATCTGATGTAAATTCACTTCTATCTGCTATCCTTAGGAGGAACCCAAAACATATTCCAAGAACAATTCCATGTTTTTGAAGAAACTGAGGTCACAAGACTTGGAGGATTTTGTTTTTGTTTTTGTTTTTTATAAGCACTCAAAATTTCCTTCACATGATTCCATTCTTAATGTTTGGGCAGCCACAAAATTTAACTTTATATCATTTAATTTCAGAATTTAGATCATGTGAATGTATACTTTATCTTAGAGAATATAGTAATGTTTGTCTCATTTTCTTTTATGTTTACAGGTTGTGTAAATCCACGTGGGGTCACTGTTCAATATACAATAAAAACCCACCTTTAGGATTTTCTTTTAGAAAATTGTATATGCAGCTAGATGAGGGAAGCCTCACCTTTAATGCCAACCCAGAGGAGGTAAGTGGAGAACAGGGTTCTGTGCCTCAGGTGCACGTGTATGATCCTGCTGCAGTCTTCTGATAGGGTAACCTTGAGGGGGAGTCAGAGTAACTGAACATTCCAGTCTCTGAAAGACCAAGCTTCTGGTTACTGTTAGATGCCATCATCTCTTTGTTTGCCTTTCCTGGTTATATTCTAGTCTGTCTATCTGCTAACCCTGTATGGCAGTATTCTTGAGATGTATACAGTGCTTTACTGGTCTGATACATATTACCAGGAGTATAAACTTTTGTTAATGAGAGCACTCGTGTAATAAGTTTATCAATTATTTCTGCAGCGTTATCTTCCCATTTACTCTATCTAGTAGTGAGAGTAGTGAGGTACTTGTATTAGAGATAATCCCAGAAAACAGCATCCTAATGTCCTGTATCAAGATGCTGAATGGTGATGGCCTTAGCTAGCAAGATGGTTCAGTAGATAAAGGAGCCTGCCATTCAAGTCTTGTAGCCTGAGTTCAACCCCCAGAAACCATATAAAGGGGAAAGGAGAAAACAGACTACAAAATTGCCTTCTAACTTACCCACTACTTGTGGCACAAACACATATATTATATTAATATAATAATCATTTGTTATTAAAAACATAATTTCCTGTTTCCTAAAACTTCATGATTATGTTATTTGTTTTATAATATTTAAAAGTGATCAAAATGTGAAGAAAATTTTTCCTTCAACTTTTTCTATTCTTATTTTAATGTACCCTGGAAAAAGGAGTTTTAGAAATGCTTATACATCTACTGGGCTTGCCTTCAAATCTCAATGGAAATGATATTACTTGGGAGTTACTACTTCTCATGCATTGTTTTCTATGGAAACACTAGCTAGAACTACTTTAATTTAGTAATTTTTAAATGATTTCCATCTGTTATTAAGTTACTAATAATTGTTTAAATTGGGAGCTGGAGAGGTAGTTCAATTGTTAAAAGCACTGGCTGTGCTTCTAGAAGTCCTGAATTTAATGTCCAGCAACCACATGGTGACTCAGCACCACTTGTAATGGGTCTGATTCCCTTTTGTCTGGTGTCCTCTTCTGTCATGCAGGCACACATGCAGATAGAACATTCATCTAAATAAAATACATAATAAATAAATAGATAATCTCTTAGAAAGGGAAAAAAGAATTAAGATATGCAGCCAAGTTCTAAAATTATCTTAATTTTGTTATAAGTAGTTTCTCCAGTTTTTAATTTTAAGCTTAAATCTAATATATTGTTCTTATAACTATGAAGTAACACAGTGACAGTACATTTTTAAATAAATTGATTTTCACTTACTATGAATACTTTCCTTGTCAAATTTTTCTTGCAGAATTATAAAGCTAAATGCCATTTTAAAACATACACTTTATCATTACAAATATAACAAATGGTTCATTATAAAACATACTATAATATTCACATTCAGATACCAATTCTCTTTTTTTCTTATTAATGATTTAAAATAGGTAAAATTCTAATGCTTTTTCTAGTTGCTCTTGTTATTTTGGGCTCTTTGAGACAGTATCTTCTAAAGCCCGGGCTGGTCTTGAATTTACTATATCTCTCAGGCTGACCTTAAACTTTAGATCCTCCTGCTATAGTTTCCAAAATGCTGAGACTGTAGATAGTGTGCCACCATGCTCAGTTAATTTTATTAATGAAAATGGGATGCTTTATTAAAAGCTAATATTCAGACTATGTATTTGAAGCCATTTTAATGTAAAAATCCACTTCTTAGACTATAGTGAACAGTAAGGAATTGCCATGATTTAGAGTTTATTGATTATTTCTTTATTGTAATTTTCCAATTCAATAGTAGAATATAGTCGCTTTTCACAGTTTCTTCTGTGTAAGCAGATAGCACAAGCATGCCTTGCACTGTAGCAAATGTGCAGACATTTCACTATAGTTATTCATAGACCGGATTAGTTTCATAGCCTTTCTTATTTTAATTATAATTAGACTTTACTGGTTGCTCATTAAAACAGCTCATATGTGAGCTGTCAAATGTTTTGCTTTGGTCTGCTTAACAATTGCATAGAGATTGCTGGAGAAGAACTGAGGACAACTAGTGTATTGTTTTGCTCCAGAGTATGTAAATCAGGAGAGACAGCTTTTGTAAGCCCTCACCTTATTATGCCTAGTTTGTGAAGTCTCACTGGCTTCTATCATAAATTATACTGATGTTAAATCAAAGTATCACTTTTAATTCATATGTCTTGCAAATGTTCCATTGTAAGCAAAGTATAACTTGTTAGGTACCAAGTTGTACAAAGTCAGAAAAGTGAGATATCATTGCTGGTACTAACTCTGGTAAGTAGTTGTTTCTTCCTAAATGTCTTGCAGTTTTAAAAGTAAATTATAAAGCCATGCTTTCTGTGAAAAGAAAGAAAAACTTTCTGACCTCATACATTAGGATATGGACTAGATAGCTTTAAATGTCTAAATTGGAAAAATTAGACACAAAGCATGTTTCTATGTTTGCAGCTGTATACATTATATCATAGAGTTTTTGTTAGTAACTCCTAGAATGTTTTGAGGGAAGGCAGGAAAAGGTAGTACTAAAGTTTGTTTGTAATGTAATTAGAATTTTAAATTTTTAGTTCAAATATTTACTGAGCAAGTTATCAAAATAAAATTTTTAGATCCTCAGTTTCCTTTTCCATCCTGCTGTTCATTGTTATTGAGAGTTGGGTGTATTTTTTTCTTTATGCACAAGCCTGATTGTGAGTAGCTTAGAGGAGCTTAGAGTGTTCCTGAATAAATTAATTTACTGTTCTGAAAGGGGCAAATGGTGCTGCCCAGAGGCACAGAGCTAAGCCACTCCAGGTGTCTGTGGGCCCAAACTCTGATTCTGTATTATGGTGAATATCAGTACTTTAGTACATATTACCTACAGCAAAATAAAATTTTATCTTTACTAAAAGATAAAAGATAGTACAAATAGGCTACCCCAAAAAGGCATTTAAATACTGATATCCATCTAATGTATTCAGAAAAATGAGGGAAATCATTTTAATCACTTTATCCTAATTTTCATTACAAATACAAAATCAGTTTGTTTATTACTTACAAAGTGAATCAGAGTCACATAAAAGAAAGTTATCAGAAAGATATTCTCATGGAGAACTTGGCAATATGAGTATAATTAGCAGTTCATGGGAATGGAATGCCAGAGTCAGAGGATGTTTTGGAGATTTATTTTCCCCCACTCACTAGAGCACTGTCATCAGACATATTTTTCTGGGGTTCATCTAAGTAAGCAGTAAATTATTGTTGATGATATGTTCAAATATAAGTGGTGTTTATTGCAGCTGCTTGAGATAAGTTACAAATATTTGTTGAATATTATAAAACTTGTATTTTCCATGATTTTGTACGTAAGATTTTTTTCATAGCAAACATCATTAAAATATAAAAATAAGAATACTTACAGCCACAGGGAACAAGATTCTCCAAAGGACACCATCATGTCACGGATATGGGTAACCGAACTCCATAGCAGCTGCTGGCAGTGGCTCCTGGGGTGGGGGAGAACATCTGCACCACTTGGTACGATGATCTCGCACGCCGTCGTGTGCATGACACTGTGACCTCAGCTGTGTGTGGTGTCTCCGTCTGTGCATGGGCTTGTGTAGCGTGTGGCAGTGACCACATTCTAGTAAAGGAATGTGCTGCGTGCTATCTGTTTACACTACGTCGTGCTCTTCCTGCATGTACAAGTTCTGGTCTGCCAGGAGTGTTGTGATAATTTGTACTTTCCATCCATCTTGTTTAGAACATTATCTGGACATAGCTATTTTTAAACTTAGAGTCTTAAAAACTGATAGTAAGCATAGTGACCGCCAATTGTTTTCAACTCTCTCTGTTTTAAAAATAATCTTTATAATATAAAAGAATAATTAGCTAAATAAGTTAATTTTTCCTATATTCATAGAAGAAATACCTAATTACATTCACTTTTATGCATTTCACTAATTGGATCTTAGATAAAAATCAATTGGAAAAAGTATTTTGTTTGACCTATTTTACCTGGAAATGAATTAAGTAGCTATATAGTTTATTGTTAAAACAACATTTTTTTTTTTTTTGCTGTTTAACCAGGAAATGTGTAAGTTCTTCCTTTATAGGAGCAATTTTAAGAATGTGCTCACCTTACTATTAGAGATTTGACTGAGTTGAAAATGGTTATTATCTACTTCATAGCATAGGGACAAAAGTGTAAATATCTCAACTTTTACTCCTAAGGATAGATAACCCCAATTGGTTTTGTCAGAACATACAGAAGAACATTCTCAATTACGTAGTAAGGAAGGCATTTCCAAGTCTAGCAAATTTGAATAGCTATAAATTTTGAATAAAATTTGAATAACTATAAATAGATTTATAGTTAGTTGGCTTGTTCATGGTGCATCTTTGTAAAGCCTATAATGTATGATGCACATAGGGGATATTCAACAATCCACATTGTAGGAAGCATCAAAATATGACAGTATTTGGTTTTGTTAAGGAACATTCCAAGAAACACACTTAGAAATACACTTATAAATTTAAGAATGGCTGAGATGTCATAGTACTCATTTGCAGCTATCTGATAAAACTCTGTTGGTTTATAATTGTTTTTAAAGTTAACCTGCCATCTATCTCTATAATGGAATCTGTATACCTACAATTACTTGTTTTCTTTTCCATTGTCTGATAGTTCTTACTATTTAAAAACAACAGTTTTGTTGTGTCTTGACAGACTGAGATAATTTCATTGTTCGTGTTTTAGTTATTACTTAATTTGTTAAGGAAAGTGTTACTTTAGAAAATAACTCCTAAAGCAATATTCAATGTTGCTGTAGTCTGATAGAAATATCCCTGAAAAGTAATTTGGTATTATTGATTATTTGTAGTAAAATCTTTGATAGCTTATTCTCTGTATAAGCTGTATAGAATCTGAATATCTCCTGTATTTCCAGTGAAAACTTATTATAGACCATATAGGTAATTTTTTTCTTCTGGAAAATGTTCTACACTTTGAAATTAATTTGAGTTCCACAGAGCTAGAAAATCTTACTTATTTTTTTTATAGAAAACAGTCTCAGTAATAACTTTATGTTGTAGATAGTTAAGAATAGGCCCTATTGGCAAGAAGATGTATGTACCTTGAACAGTCTTTTACAGCCGATGGATATAGAAGTCTGAATTTCTAGTTCTTGGCTAGCATAAAAACTGAAGCTTATCTTGGAATGATTGAGTCAATAGATGGCTGTCAGGGTGTTTCTTAGCCAGTACCTCATTTTACGAACTGGTACCTGTGGCATTTATCAAGTAGAATGCTTTGGCTTCATGGACCAACTAAGCTGACAGTGACTTAAATCGTATATATTTCTTTGCTTTAAAGCATTTGAGGAAGAGGTCTTAGTGATGTAGTGATTTAGTTTTGACAGTCTGTAGACTTTGACTGAAAGAGCTGCCATATCTCCCCACTCCGTCCTTTATTTCTTCCTTTTCTTCCTTCCTTCCTTGAAAATAGATTATTCTCTCATACAATACATCCCACACAGTTTCCCCACTTCTGCTCCTCCGTCTCCACCCTGCCCTCTCCTTTCCTCCACATCTGCCCCCTCCATTCTTCAGAAGAGAGCAGGCCTAAAGAAACAACAGCCAAACAGGACAGAGCAAGATGCAAAAAGACAAGGCAAAAAGCCCTCAGCAAAGCTGGACAAGGCAGCCCAACAGGAAGAAGAGTCTCAAGAGTAGGCAAAAGGTCAGAGTCACACCCACTCCTACGGTTTAGAGCCCAGCAGAAATATCAAGCCAACAGCCTGGCAGAGACGCTGCAGATTCCATACTTGCTGCTTCAGCCTCTGTAAGTCTGTGTGAGCCCTGCTTGGCTGATTCTCTGGTGTCCTTCACCCCCTTGACTCTGAGTCTTTCCTCTAGCTCTTCCAGGAGGTTCCCCAAGCCCTGAGGGAGGAGCCTGATGAAGACCGCCAATTTAGACTCTGTTTGCATAAAGTCTGACTGGGTCTGCACCCACTCCCATCTGCTGCTGGAGGAAGCCTCTCTGGTGACAACTGTACAAGACACCAGCCTATTAGTATAATTAGTACAGCAGTAGTTCATTAGGAGTTGTTTGTTTGTTCACCAGTTGTGTTTGGTTTATCCTAGGTCTCTGTACTATGTAGCTCCCAGGTCCGGCCACCCAGGCAGTGTGGGGTACGGGCTCCCTCTCAAGGCACCGGCTCCCTCTTGAGGCATAGGCCTGAAGTTAAACCAAAGATTGCTTGGCCACCACTGCCCCAGCTCATCTTGCATGACTTGACATGGAACCATTTAGCAGACTAACCCTATTAACTTGGCCAGGAGAACTAGCTGAGCTATATTTGGGTTGGGGATTTATCTAATTATCAACTAGCTCCTTTTACTCCAATTAAACGCTCGCATCAAATATGAAGATAAGTTTGTAGTGTTCTACCTATTCAAATTGCTGTGCTTCTGGTACCAATGTTCCCCAAACCCGTGCAAGTGTTCACTGAGTAAAGTGTTGTCAGGAGTGCTTACCCAGAGGCTGAGTCCCTCTTTTCTGCTTCTAGCATCTTACTTAGCTGAGTATCTGAGTTACAGGCCTAAACCAACCAAGTAATCCTTTTTATTCCTTTTTCTATTGACCCAGAAGTGTTTATGTAATTTAGTCCTGTAAACTACAACATCAGCAGAATTCTACTGAAGGATTTGTAACACTTGTTTCTAAACCTAAGTATGGGGAATGTTGGGGGGGGGGATCTGCCTTCTTTGTGATGAGAATATTGTATGTATACATGTATGTATGTATGTATGTAGGTATGTATCTAGGTATGTAGGTATGTATATCTAGTCTGATTTATTGATGATTTACAGTTAAGAAACCAACTTTATCCTTCCTGTTAAGTCACATCTATTATCCATCAGGTCTCCTAGAATTACTGCAGTGCATGGTTTACATGCAGGTTGTGGAGTCAAAGTAAACCTTTTGCAGAGAAATGGATTTCCCACAACTGGCTCATGTCAGAGCACCTGATGCACTTTCCACTTGTTTCCTTTAGTATCTATGGTAAATGCTAATTTTCTCTCCCATTGTGAAATCATCATAATAAATAAAAATTAAGTAAGATGAATGGGCAGCGTGTTGGTAGTCAGTATTATGAGGGGCTCTCTTTCTCTTATTTAATTGTGCTTTTATTACTAATTAAGATTAATATAGTTAGAAATCTTATTATATTGGTTATCTTAAGTTCATTTCAAAGAAAAATTTATTTTCCATAATATTTAGCATACTTTCTTTGACTAGGTTTCCTCTAACTTGATATATGGATTCAAATCTTTATCACTTTCTTGATTTAATATTGCCTCTCTTGCCTCTTTAATTTATGAGTTGATGCTCCCAACATGGCTGCTGTATGAGAAATGTAAATGGAGTTTTTTCCCTCCAGACTCAGTCTTCAAGTGTAAGGTTTCAATCAGCTTAGCCATGGCTTTACAAGTGTGGGGAAACAGAAGTATAACATTAGTTTTATTTTTCAACAAATTGACCAGAGTATGAATTTATCCATTAGATTATTATTATTATTATTTTTAATTTTACAGTCCAGATTTTATCCCCCTCCTGGTCCACCCTCTGACTGTTCCTCATCACATACCTCCCCCACCCCCTCCACGAGGATGTCCCCACTCCCCTACCCACCTCCCCCCCCCAATCCCACCAGACCTCCTTACTCTCGGAGATTCCAGTCTCTTGAGGGTCAGGTGCATCTTCTCTGACTGAGTCCAGACCTGGCAGTCTCTGCTGTATATGTGTTGGGGACCTCATATCATCTTGTGTGCTGCCTGGGTGGTCTGAGAGGTCTCTGAGGTCCAGGTTAGTTGAGGCTGCTGGTCCTCTTACAGGGCCGCTCTCCTCAGCTGCCCGCTTTCTCCTTAACTCAACCCCAAGGGCCAGCAGCTTCTGTGCATGGGTTGGGTGTGAATATCTGCATCTGACTCTTTCGGCTGCTTGTTGGGTCTTCTGGAGGGCAGTCATGCTAGGCCCCTTTTTGTGAGGGTTCCATAGCGTCCGTAATAGTGTCAGGCCTTGGGGCCTCCCCTTGAGCTGGGTTCCACTTTGGGCCTGTCGCTGGACCTTCTTTTCCTCTGGCTCTTCTCCATTTTTGGCCCTGCAAGTCTTTCAAACAGGAAAAATTATGGGTCAGAATTTTTTACTGTGGGATGGCAACCCCATCCTTCACTTGATGTCCTTTCTGCTGGAGGTGGATTATACAAGTTCCCTCTCTCCACTGTAGGGCATTTTCATCTTCTGTTTGAGTCCTGAGAGTCTCTCACCTCCCAGGTCTCTGGTGCATTTTGGAGAGTGGCCCCAACCTCCTACCTCCTGAGGTTGTCTGTTTCCATTCTTTCTGCTGGCCCTCAGGCCTTCAGTCCTTTCCCACCACCCAATACCTGATCATGTTCCCCTCTTCCCCTCCCTGTCCCCTTTCCTACCCAGGTCCTTCCCTCCCTCCCCCCCTCTTGTGATTGCTTTCCCAAGTGGGATTGAGGCATCCACATTTGGGCCCTTTGGCTTGATAACCGTTTTTGAGTTCTGCGGATTGTATCTTGGGTATTTTGTACTTTTTTTCAGCTAATATCTACTTATTAGTATCATGCCTGTCTTTTTGGGTCTGAGTTACCTTACTCAGGATGATAGTCTAGCTCCATCAATGTGCCTGCAAAACTCAGGATGTCCTTGTTCTTACTAGCTGAGTAGTATTCCATTGTGTAAATGAACCACATTTTCTGTATCCATTCATCTGTTGTGGGTCATCTGGGTTGTTTCCAGCTTCTGGCTATCACAGACAAGGCCTCTTTCATTATAAAACTTTTAGGGATATGTTTTTTTAGAATCAAGATCCTAAGGCTGAACTATTCTAGGCCAGTCATTAGTGTGCAGTGACCTGCTGCTACTGGAGCAGTGCTCTGTCCTCTGGGAAGTAAATTTGAGGCATTTCCACATGTCCTCAGGAGCATCTTACTAAGCATCTCGACCTCATATGAGTTATGTCATCTTGATATGGAGTAAATAACCTCTCTGTTGTTTCTGTCTCTGTGGACTAGGTCTTAGAGTACTAGTGCCATTATGAGGATTGAATAAAGTAAGGCAAGTTAAGTAGTCAGTGTTTGTAACTGCTCAGGAGACAATGTCTAGATATATGTTCTTCAGGTATAGCTAAGGTAACTTAGAAGTTGAAGAGCCAGCTTCTGCTTTAGGCCTTGAAGTTCCTCTCAAACCTTCAGATTCTAATACATAACTCTTTGCAGCTTGAGTAGTGGTTCTTCAGAGTGTGTGCATCAGTCAGAACACGATCCTCAAGCTTTGGTGAGACCTTTTGCTTTTCGAGTATTATCTGGTAGATATATACAGGAACATGCTGTTTTCAGGAATGCATTCCTCCACTTCTGTACTCGTAAGACTTTTTAAAACTAGGATAATTATTTTAAAAAATGTTTCAAAACTACTAAGTATATCTCAGATGTCATCTGTCTAGGGATTATAATAAAGATAATTTTGTTTTCAAAGTATAGTATTTGTGTTGGCATTTATAAAGCAAGAATTCCAAATCATGTGTAAACGTCACTGTCTCCTTAGTTTGGATTATCATTAAACACAAAGTAGCTAACAAAGCTTCTCTCCCACAGTTCCTTTTGCCAGCCTAGAGGCTGGTGAAGGTAGAATGGGCTTTTCTAAGGTTTTATCTCAGCTAAGGCAGTTCAGTGACGAGGTGTCCACATACTTGTTGGCGAGTGCCCATGCAGTTGTTGGACATGTCTTGTGATTTGAGAAGGGCCATCCTGTCAGCCCATCTTAGTGATGCTCCACAGTGACAGGTGCAGCTCTGTGAGGGGCCATTAGGAGCTCACAGCTGGGGCTCATTTTCTGTTTCAAGGTATCTAAATTAATTAACAGGGCTTTCAGTTATTTAAAACTTAATGAGGTTCAAGTTATTTGTCTAATGTCATTGCTTTCTCTTTTTTGAAAAAAGAAGCAGAAAAATCTGTTCTGTGTCTACACTCCATTTCTCTAAGTTTCTTTGAAAAAGGCTTTTCATTTCTATTTGGATTTTTATTTACCTGTCTATCTTTTATATGAGACTTCCTGTTGACACATTCTAGCTATAAGGAATTTCAGGTACATATTGTCAGTATTCAGCCATTTCTCTGCATTATATATTTTTATGTAGCAAAAAGTCCATGGAAACAAAAGTCCTCAGTTTAAACAGTACCCATAAATAAAGGGATTTCCTCCTGAATCCCACACTCCAGCCTGAATAATCTGATTTTTGTGCACTGTGGATGAAATGTGCTCTGAGAGTGGTAAGATTCGCTTTGACAGAGTTAGTCACGGGACATTCACACTGCCCACGGCGCGGAGAGTGCATGTCCTCTGTGCTCCGGATAAAGGATGCCATTTGCGTCCTTGACGCACCCTCTCCTATTGTTCCATACAGTGGACAACCTTGCAGTCAGTGACTTCAGTATGGGTATTTCCATAAGAGGAAAGTTGGCAGCTCCTTAAAACAAACCACCAACAGAGTCTTCAAAGGGTTCCTATCTCTAGTCACTATATGTGAGGAAAAGATTTTCAGTAACTTAGACAGATGTAGTTTTCTACATCTAATCAGTCCCTGTTGGGAAATATGCAGTAGGTTTTGAGATGGCCCATTCTGGTTGTCCTTGAAAACACACATTACTTCTGAGTTACATTCTGAAGGTCTCTAAGCATGTGAGAGGACTTTACACACCTACAGAAGAGAGAAAATATTGCAAAACTTAGTGTATGTAACAAGATGAAATAGCAAGGTAAAAACTGCCTGAAATTTCTCATTAATAAATCTTGTACATTTGTTTCACCACTAACGAAAAAATAAGCTTTTTTTTCCCATTCACAAATAGATATCCTCAGATAAGTCATTGTTAATTATTCAGGCTTTAGGCTGGAAAGATGGCTCAGTGATTAAGAGCACTGACTGCTCTTCCAGAGGTCCTGCATTCAGTTCCCAGCAACCACATGGTGGCTCACAACCGTCTGTAATGGGATCTGATGCCCTCTTTTGGAGTGTCTGAAGACAGCTGTAGCATAGTCAAATAAATTTAAAAAAAAAATTATTCAAGCTTTGCTGTTTTTATTTTCTTTTGTATCCTTGACTAGGTAAGGAAGGTAAGATTACATGCTTCCCTCAGCATGTGCTATAGGAAGGAAGCCGGGAGCAAGCGGGGCAGACTCCCTGCGGGCTGTGCCTGCTCTCCGCCTGAGTCCGCCTGTGCAGACTGTCTGTAGCTGCTCTCACAGCTCACACTCTGCAAGGGAAGGGAAGAGGACTTCTAGAACCGGCTGTGCCTCTCAATGTACTCTACCCTACATCGCGCAGCATATTTGGATTTTCTGTTTCATTGTGATTCAGATCACAATGTGAAAACTAATGTGTTAATCCTCATGAAAGAAAAATTAAAAATCTAGATTGAATTATTTTGTCTTACAATGTTTTTGCTAAAATTTAAGTAGTATACTTATGAAAGCCTTCAAAATTACTGTAAAAGCAAAAATCAACCAGTATGGGCTTTGGTTTTGTTTCTGAATACCATGCCCTGTGCACACTGCACAGCACTGCGCGCCCTGGCTGATCTTCAGTCATGCTACAGTGCGAGGCCCTCCGAGCACAGCGGTGGCCTGGCGCCAGGCCTGAAAGTGCTGCTCCTGTAACCCCACTGAGCTCCTCCCTGGCATCCAAGGGTTTGTTTTTTAGTTTGCTTTTGTTTGGTGTTTGCGGTTTTGAGGTGTTAATTTTCTTTTAAACTGGGACTTAGTCTTAGCCAGCCTAGAACTCACTGCATATCTAATGCTGGCCTCCACCCTTGTGCTAGCCTCAGCCTCCTTGGTAATGGGGTTATGGGATAGACCACCATAGCGGGCTGGCGTGGACCTGTCTGTATACAGCTTTTTTTATGACTCCTCAGTCTCTAGATTCCAAGACATTCCTCTGTCACCCTCCTTGCCTGTAATATCTCCTGTTCAAAGTCTTTAATATTTATCCACGCATTGTGTTTTAACTCCTACTGGAGACAGCCCTGCATATAGGTTTACTTCTTAACATAATATTTTTGTGATTCTGCTCTTACTTAGGTCTCTCTTCCTTCTCTCCCCACTCCCCTCCCCTCCCCTCTCCATTTGTTCATGGCCCCTCCTCCCCCTCCCCCCTCTGTATCTCTCTGTCTCTACTCCCACCTCAACTCTCCTCCCCATGCCCTAAATAAGCTCTATTCCATGCTAGAAAGCAAACAAAACAACAAACAAAATACCCATCTTTGTGTAACTCTTGGAAAGTGTCCTGTGGGCACACTTGGGTCTTTATCATGCCTACCCCATGCGCCTCCTCTGCCGTCCCCACATCCCCCTCTACTCCTCCCAACTTGGGAGGAGGTTCTATTTGTATTTATTTTGCTGGTTTGTTTATGTGTATTGGTATTTTTTCCGGCTTATTATGTTTACACACCACAGGTGACTGGAGCCCAGACTGGCCAGAAGAGGGCGCCAGATCCTGTTTCTGAAGTTAGAGCGTGTCATCAGCAGTCCTGTGGCCCTGGGGACTGACACTGACCCTCTCTCTGGAAGAGCCACTCACCCTCCTAAACACTGAGCCAGCTATCCAGCCCTATACGTTTATTCTATATTTTTATTTAATTAAAATATAATTTCATCATTACCCCCATACTTTCCCCACGTTCCCCACTCCCTCTCAAATTCTCGGCTCTTTTTGTCTTTTCTGGTTATCGCTTTGCACACACACATCCTATTTTTCTGCTTTATTTAGTAGTTAATTGCCTCTAAAGTCTTTCTAGTCAATCCATCATTACCACAGTTAACACTGTGTGTGTGTGTGTGTGTGTGTGTGTGTGTGTGTGTTTCTTCTCTCATTTTGGACTGAAGCCCAGGGTCCCGCATACAGTTGACAAGCCCTCAGCACTGAGCTCACCCTGGCGGCCTCCAGCTCCTCAGCTCACTCTGTTTCCTCTTCCTAATTACAAATATGAGCTGCCACTCTTGGTTTCGTTTTTTGTTGTTGTTTTCCTGTGGTGCTGGGCGTGAAACCTCGTGTACACTAGCCAAGCCCTTTTGAGGCCGAGTCACATCTCCCCCGTCTCTTGTTCAATTGTGTTGATTTTTGAAGTCATTTTCCTCTTTATCAAGCCAGAAAAGTGGTTATCTGTCACTTCCCATTGCCTGGTAGACATGTTTAACATTTATCACGTGTATTCGCCTCTTAACTTCATGTATGTGACATACAGAGTTTTAAATTACGTTTTAGAATCTATTACTTTTTTTTTTTTTTTTGGTTTTCCGAGACAGGGTTTCTCTGGGTAGCCCTGGCTGTCCTGGAACTCGCTCTGTAGACCAGGCTGGCCTCGAACTCAGAAATCCACCTGCCTCTGTCTCCCAAGTGCTAGGATTACAGCTGTGCGCCACCACCGCCCGGCTCAGTGTTTCTGTGCATGTATAACTGTAAAATTTAACTCATCATGAAGAATAGTAAGACACGAGAACACTAATAGAAAACTTACAACAATATACAGTAAGAAAAAGTCTATGAATGTGTTCTCTGTATGTTTTATGGTACTTTCCCCCTTTCCTTGAAAGGAGGCCCTGTGTGGGCCCCCTGTGCTAGCATTGCTGCATTGTTAAGTAAAATGTGGGTCCATTGGTCACACATTCCATGTCGCCAGGGCAACCAGCATGGAGCTTGTGTCACACACAGAAGGGACACAGATCAGATGAGGAGGGGCTTAGAAAGTTGTGACCTCACTCTATTCAAAATGGTGATTGACTTAAAACTTTGGAAGTTTTAGGAAGTGTTTCTAGACCAAGGTTGACTAAATGACAAGCCAGAAAGCAGATCCACCCTAAGAAAGAATTGCTACACTGTCAAAGTCGCACTGTGGAGTACTGACTGCTTCACTTTATCTATAGCCTTCAGAGGCCTCCACTTCCACATCCTAGAACACAGCAGATCCTGCCGCAAAACTCAGCCCTGCTCTAAATACATTCAGTTCTAGACTTACTTTCCTGAAAAGAGCCCAACTTTGTTTCTTGCATTACCTTTGCTCTCATGATACAAATAAGTAAAAATGGCTTTCTTCAGTGAGTTCTTCATCAAAGCTATTGAGACCTTTCATGCCCTCAAAGCTTATCCAAGTACCCTAGCTCTTAGTAATTATTTCTGGCACTGGACTGTTAAAATGCATATTTTACACGTTCATTTAAGCTTTATTCAAAGCTGGGCATGGTGGCGCACGCCTGTAATCCCAGCACTTGGGAGGCAGAGGCAGGTGGATTTCTGAGTTTGAGGCCAGCCTGGTCTACAGAGTGAGTTCCAGGACAGTCGGAGCTATACAGAAAAACTCTGTCTGGGGGGGGGGGAGCTTTATTCAACCATCTTGTATTATTAATTTGTCTTATAGATATATTCTAGTTATTTATCTGTCTCATCACCACAAATAACCTCTCAGATTTTCTTTGGGTAGAATACTTGTCTTACACTACTCAGTGTCTGTAACTCAATTCTGTACCTATGTAAAGCTTTAAGGTCATACGTATAGAGAGATACGTAAAAATGCACGTGTCTGTTTTATAAAGTAGTCACTGGGTATGCATTATTATATCTAACTATGAAGCTTAAAAGGATATTTTCTTAAAGGTCTCTAGCTCTCTGGGGTTGATTGAATGACTCCAGTGAGTCACAGTGCCTGAGCCCATAAGTGACCTCCAGGCGTCTCTAAGAGTAAATCCTTGCGAGAATATTTCTTTAAAGCAAATAGTAAGCTTTTTAAGCTGGGTAGTGGTGCACACACCTTTAATCTCAGCACTTTGAAGGCAGAAGCAGGCAAATTTCTTAGTTCAAGGTCAGCCTGGTCTATAAAGTGAGTTCTAGGACAGCCATGAAGAAATCCTGTCTTGAAAAAAAAAACAAAAAATAATAATAATTTTTAGTATGAATGCTATAGATAAATATGAGGTGTAATGCTGTTTTTCTGTACAAATTATATTTGCCTTCACAGTAACCTTCCTCAGGAAATACTTGTAAGAGCCGTCTGCTTCGACCAGTCGTTTCAGCTGCTGAGCTCGTTATGGCTTGGAACCTCCTCACAGGACCAAAACCACTGTGGTCTGCTGTGATTACCTAACAAACATGTTTTAGACTTCTCTACAAGTGACTAGCAATTACCCTGATCATAACAACCTAAGTAATCCTAAAAGTTGAACAGAATAGTATTCAAGTTAGGGATTAGATTTAAATAAGCAATAGAATTAAGTAGTAGTAAATTTGAAACTTAAGTTATTTTAGAAAAGAAAAAAAAAAAAAAAAAAGAGGAACAAGCAAATGACACGGTCATCTGAGCCGCTGAGCCCTAGGTGCAAACGGTGCTTTCCTGAGATGCTAACTTAAACTGACACTTGTGCTGGCTAGCTCCTCCTCCTCTGCTTACGCAGCTGACCTGCCTGCTCAGAGAAGTCCTGGCCTTGAAACTGCAGGTTCCTTTTTTCCTTGAAAAATCAATAAAGTTGGCTTACTTCAGGTCATTTTCCCAGTTTTCTGAATCGTGCGTATACTCACTTCTTCACATTCAATTATCTTAGAGAACTTAAGTTAGATTAGACATGTAAGCTTTCCAAACATATGTTCCATAAAAGGAAATGAACAACAGTGTATTATTATTATATATTTTATGATAATTAATGAGACACATATTAAGGTTACTCTGTAAGTAATATCAAATGATGTTGAAATGGTGCCATCATGGATCTAGAGAATTATGAATTTATTTTTGTGTAATTTTAACAGGGAGACTAGAACTAATTTTATATCTTTCACCTGGTAATTGGTATATGAATAAAGTATTATGAATAAAGTATTATAATGCATAATCAGCATCCCCCTGTATTGAATAACTTAAGTTAAAATTAGCCATTGGAAATAATTCTGAAGCGTTTTATCAATGTTCCATAAGCCTTTTGGGAAACAAACATGACTCTGGTTTTCTAGGCAGTTGAGTAAGCAGACAGTCAACTCTCAGTCGTTCAGACAAAGGGTGGGAAGGAGGCAGCGAGCGCTAACATTTGTCTAGTCCCTGCTCCCGCAGCACTGCCCAGAGAACCCCACTCCCACAAAAGGCTTTCCATCTGGAGCGCAGTACAGCATGTAGTCCTCCTCTCTAAGGAGTCAGTGGGATACAGCTGCAGAGGACAGAAAAGCTCAGACATCCTCGTCTGCTCTCCTAGCTGATGCCTGAGCATTGCTTTTATAGTAGTGCATCTCACATGAAAGTTGAAAATGCTGCTGTTAACATCCTGATGGCTCAGAACATCAGCTTTATATAAAAAGTCTTCAAATTGCAATTTGCAGATAGTTGCTTTTAACCTTTCAAAAGCATTACCTCATAGTACCAAATTGCTTTTTAAACTTTTTAATACAAAATTTTAATGAGAAAGTTTTTATCTTTGAGAGTCTTTCATAAAAATACTTAACTTTTAAGATTCTAATGTGTACAGTATTTCTGAGCACAATGTGTTTGCAAAGTGAAGAAATGCTGAAGGAATTTATGTGCAAAAGCAATATGTTGCATGTATAATATATGTTATATTCCTTTGCCAGTTAGCTGCACACATTATGTTAGTATTCAGACATATGCATTCGTGGGAATGCATGTATCTGGAACTACATGTTGAAATAAACACGCCTGTCTTTTATTTCAATAAATGCACATTCAAATGCACCTGTCATTTATTTGAATGTGATAGAATATTGCTTTCAGCAGTTGGATTTTTTTGTTGTTGATGATGTTTTGTTGTTGTTTACTTAAGTCAAAGTAGATACAAGTGTAAGGGTAATAATGCTTTTCTGGACAATCCTGCATGCAGAGAAAAGGAAATTCAAAGATAAAACCAATCAAATACAACCGAAGTTGTGTTGTTTATATGCTTTGTTGCAGTGGTATTTAAACCAGATGCTTACAAAATGTAGTGATGTTTAAAGGCAATGTAGGAAACTGCTGAGTCAACCTGGAGTTTGCCCTATGTCCTGGAACTGAAATAATGTAATTATCTTTGTTTCCAGAACAAAGCTGTTAAGTGTTTCATTTGGAGAATCTAATTGGTTTTTTTATTTTCCTCTCAAAAAGCTATTCTCTTAGAATATAGACCACAGTGTACATATATGAGCTTTAAAAATTGCTTTCTCTTAGGAAAAGGAAGTATTTGTTACAAAGCTCATTTTTATAGTCTATATCATGGCAGGACCACATCCCCTCCCAAATTAGTCCATATTTATGTTTCCTTAGTTTATCCTGTCATGAGCCTGAGAAGAGGATATCTTCAGGAATCTTAACTTTGAATTTCCTCCTTTTCATTGCATGCAAATTACCAGCTACATCCTAGCTTCAGATCCGGCTTCAGCTCGTATTTCGCATGTTAAAGCTATAGACACTGTAGTGATGCTGGGAAGTGACCACAGCTGTGGTTCTGCCGTTGCCTAATTACTAAAATCATCGATCAAGGCCGAGTGTGCTTATGGAGCCTTGTCTTTCCGTCTTAGGGAGTGAGCTACTTTATGTCCAAGGGTATCCTAGATGATTCGCCAAAGGAAATAGCAAAATTTATCTTCTGTACCAGAACACTAAATTGGAAAAAACTGAGAATCTATCTTGATGAAAGGTAAAGCAAAAATTAATTTTTTATCAGAAATGAGTTAAGTAATGTATGTATTAACTTTATTTTAAATGCTATATTACATAGAATAATTTAGTTGCAAAATTGAGTGAAAATATAAAAAAGATTATTATATCTTACAATTGGTTTGACTCTTGTTTAACATGTTGCTAAAAGGTTGCCATTATAAAAGTCAAAAATGGCCATCAGTGGCCTGACACAGCTGTTCTGACAGCACTCAGAAGCTGAGGCAGAGGTTCTCAAGTCCTCGGCCAGCCAGAACTCTAGAAAGAGACACTATGATATCCCAACATCCCTGGGATAACAAACCAAAAGCAGACATCTTGGTAGAAGTTGCAGCCCTGACTTTTTCTTAATAGTCATGAGCTAAGTGTTTAGGTAACCAAAAGTTCTAAATCCTGGTACTGCACATTTAAAAATTCTATTGTAAAGACAAATTGTAATCTTCAAATCCTAGGGAATATAAGGATATACATATAGTCACATAATGTTGCAGAAAGCCATTATGTAAAGTCTGAAAAGTCTACAAAAGTGAACCTGGAGAGATGATTCAGTTCAGATGACTTGCTGCTCTGCCAAGGATCTAGGTATAGTTCCTAGCATCCGCGTGATGGCTCACAACACCAGTGCCAGACCATTCACCCTCTTCCGTCCTCGGTAGGCACTGTGCATAGTGCAGACAGGCATGCAGACGAAACACCCATACACCTTTTTTAATCCAAAAAGGTGACATTTAGTATGCAATCATACAGGTAGAGATGATAGATCAGATGACATTTTCATCAGTTACTCACCTGTGCCCTTACCTTCTAGTTAATTGCACACATAAAAATACTCAGAGGAGCATCTACACCAGCATGCTGGTCATGAAAGAAGTCTCCTATGGAAGGTGTTGTCTTTAACTACTTTGTCTTTAAATGCTAAGGACCTAGAGATTGGTGCTTCTTTGTAGATCTTTCTGTAAATATTTAGCTTTGCTGACCTTATGATCTCTGTTGCATTTGCTTATAACTCTGCCATTTGTGTTGTGTAAGCAGACACAGGCCAACTATAAACAAAGCAGTATGGTCCTGTTCCATTAAATCTATTTACAAATACAAGCAGTAGGTCAGAGTTTGCCCATGGGCTGTATTTGCCTATGCTTGCCACAAGCAATTGGTCAAAATGAAGACTGTGATCATATAATCATATAATCAAACTTGAGTTCAGTAACAGTTGAAGAATGTTGTTACAAAGAGTCACTGCATATTACATGCAATAGATTAGAATATAAAACATACATATGTTTATATATTATACAATATTTATGTAATTGTAAACACTTAAATATGTATCCATAGAATTATTATGCCTTTCTGTTTGGATGGTGAGTAACCACTTAAAAGAATGATGTGAATCCATTTCTAAACACAAATTGTTTCCAATAAACTATCAGGAAGGAAGAGAAGACTGTCAGACAGTGTATAGTCTATGTGGATACATGGTTAGCTCTTATCTCTGAACACATGCCTTGATCCAATAGAGGAAGACTCATTACTAGTTAAAAGGCATCAACTCTAGGGCTCTGTGGACTTAGATCAGAGGGCACTTGGGAAGAAATAGCAGAAATGTCTGTGTGTAGCTCAGACTGGCCTTGAGCTCATGAGCTTCCTGCCTCAGCTTCCTGAGCCTCACCACACCAGCTGAGCAGAACATTCAATACTTGAAATCTATGTTCTTCATAGAATTCTGTATTTTACATTATCGTGTTATTTTAGCTCATTGGAGAAGTTCAAAATAGGTTAACTTTGTAAATAATCATACTTAATTGCTTTAAAGGGTAAGGATAAAGTATACTGATATAGTAATAATGAAGTACTTTTATACAAAAATGACATTATGATTTTTAATTTTTAAGTGTTAACTACAGCTGTACCTTTTTTTCTCTTTCTTTAGGAGAGATGTCTTGGATGACCTTGTAACCTTGCATAATTTTAGGAATCAGTTCTTGCCAAATGCACTGAGAGAATTTTTCCGTCACATTCATGCTCCTGAGGAACGTGGGGAGTACCTTGAAACTCTTATAACAAAGTTCTCACATAGGTTCTGTGCTTGCAACCCTGACCTAATGCGGGAACTCGGCCTTAGTCCTGGTAAGGGTAGCTCAGTATGTGTGCATGCGCATGCGGGGACGTGTGTGTGTGTGTGTGTGTGTGTGTGTGTGTGTGTGTGTACGTACGTGTGCATGTGTGTATTAATCTACAAATTCTAAAATACTTGTTTAACTGTTGCACGGTGTGGATAGAAAACTCAGAAGGACATGTACTTAACTTTGCACATGAAAAGCATAGCTTTATAAAGAAAGTTGATTAATTCTTTAAAGTTACTCTTATTTGTTATTTTTGCCAGTGAAGGTTATGTTGAAGCTTTTAATAAGCTACACATAGATGAAATATATTTCCACTAAAATTTATTTTTACTACAATTAGTTTCACCATGTATATGGTGAAACTTACATATGCTTTGATCTCTCAACTCTTATAAGTGTTCATTTTACAAATTTACATGTATCTTTGTATTAAGAATTGTGCTTATTAATCAATTACAAAACATTTACCTGTTATGTGATATTTGCTGAACATGTTTCATAAGATACAAGACTTACCTCCCTTTAAGACTGCAGGATTCTAAACTGTAAATAGCATAGTAGTGCAGATGTCACGATAGTTGTGACTGCTGTAATAGTAAGCATCAAGTGTTGCCCTGTGACTACATGAAAAAAGAAAGGTACTTTGTTGCACGTGCTAGCTCAGACAGGGCAGCGTTTTCCCTGAAGATAGAGTTTTATAGTTAAAGGACAGATTGCACCCACTTTAAAAGCATATCTCTCCAATGAGAATAGTAATTTAATAATCTTAAAAAATTCTTTACAACCATGGTAATACATTTCATGTCATTAAATATGCTTTCAAAATAAACTGGGCTTTTGTAAAAAGCATTCTTTAAAAATAAGTACCTTGAACTTTTTTTTAACAAGTAAGGTCATAAGCCAGTGGTGGAACTTATTTAATCACAGTTGGATATGTCTCATTAGAAAATGAAAATAAAGCAAGTTCTGAAATATTAAGTTTGGAATGTGTTTCACTATAAACTCCTAAAGCATCCTGAAGTTCCTCTGACCTGTAGAGTGCCCATGGCATTGGAGACCAGACTGCATGGTGTTTACTCAGCTTGTGCAATTGTACAGAGTTTCCCAGGACAGAAGCTTAAAGATACCTGGAAGAAAAGCCTGGGCCATGGGCTGGATTGGCCACCCTGTGTGGTCCGTTGACCCTCTGTCTCCTTGGCCCCCGCCGTATTTTGAGCTAGCTAATGCTGTGTTTTCTTTTCCTTCCAGATGCTGTCTATGTACTGTGCTACTCTCTGATTCTACTTTCCATTGACCTCACTAGTCCTCATGTGAAGAATAAAATGTCAAAAAGAGAGTTTATCCGAAATACCCGCCGCGCTGCTCAGAACATTAGTGAAGATTTTGTAGGACACCTTTATGACAACATCTACCTTATTGGCCATGTGGCTGCATAAAAGCACAAGTGTTCCAACTTCAACTTTTTACTGCAGACTGAGGCTGCCCAGGGACAGACTTAGTGGCCGCCGCGGGGCGGGGTTGCATCAGCCCTGGTCACTGAGTCCAGCCTGTGTGTCAACTCCAGCTTGGCTGCACCCCTCTGTTTGTTTCACTGTTTTCTAGTTTAGAAATCTCAGAACTAACTAATTTTGCAGAACTTTTCTTAATTTTGCTCATCATGTTTGCACAAAACAACCACTGTATAACACAACTGTTAGAGAATGTTAAACTGACATATACTCTATAAATGGAGTGTTTGTGCATTAGATTTGTATGGAAACTATCCATTTCCATCCTTTTAAAAAGTACCATGTAATGTATGCATATTTAACTGAAGAGATTTATAATCATAATTATTTTATTGTAAAGATTTTAACTAAAGGTTTTCCTTTTCTCTTGAACTGAGCTTGGAAATTTATTTGACTCTGATCTAAGAATTTTGTTGGCTTTGTCAAAGTTGGATCTGACCCTAGAAACCAATACCAGCTTCCCATTTCTCTGAACTTTGAAAAGAGAGTTGATTTGTTACTATATTACTATACTATGCAAAACTGGCCTTATTTGTATAACATATCATTTGATTCATTTTTAAAAGTTCTGGGTTAATAAAGTTTCAGTATATCACTTACACATGGAGAAATAAAGATGTGTCAGAATGTAGAAGTCACATTTATAAACAGAATAAAATATGATTAGAACTTGGGGAAGTATTTACTTCCTTGTTTCTGAAATACTCAGTCTTAACTATTTTCCTAATTTTGATCTCTCTTGATTAGTTAACTAATAATAGGATATTATGCTGTGAGTCACATCCTTCAAATATTGATCAAGGGCTTTCCCTGTGCTGTGTTTCACGCTACATTACAGTAGTGAGACCCGATCATGAGTTCTGCATTCAGAGATGGCACATGCTTATGTAAAAGGGAGAAACCACTGCATTTATTTTCTCTTGTCATTCTTTGCTGTGTGATGCATTGATATCTCTCTCCCTCTGTCTACCCAGACCCCTTTTCTGTCGCTGTCTCTGTTACCACCTGAAATCTCCCTCCTACTCTACCTCTTCTCTTTTCTCAATTTGACTGTCATTTTTTTAAAAAAGTTTCATCTCTCTATTGCTTTCCTCTTTACTTTCCACATTCTACCTTGCTTTTTTCAGTATATTTTCTAATGGAAATATTCAGACAGAAAAATATAAGCATTTTACAGAGAAAGTCTGGACACTCCGCCTAGATCCTACAGTCAGAGTCCTCTGCATATATACATGGCTGTTAGCTTGTTTTGTGGGACTCATAGTTGTATTTTAAAATACCTTTTTGAAGAAATGTTTGCTGAATGTGCAATTCTACTTTAATGCCTTTCTTTTGGTGTGTGTGTGTGTGTGTGTGTGTGTGTGTGTGTGTGTGTATAAAATTTGCAACATTCCCAAATGTCCCCCTCCCTGGTCCCCCCCTTGCAGAGTTCTTTCACCATCCCCCCTTTTTCCTATGAGATGGTCCCCCCCCCCATATAACCTCATGCTGAGGCATCAAGACACCAAAGGATTAGGCACATCCTCTCCCACTGAGGCCAGACAAGGCAACCCTCTGCTACATATATGCCAGGGACCACAGACCAGACCTTGTATGCTCCTAGGTTGGTGGTTCCCAGGGATCCAGGTTAGTTGACACTGTTGATCTTCCTTTGGGTTGCCATCCATTTCAGTTCCTTCATCCCTTCCCCTAACTCTACCATAGGGATCCCTGACCTCTGTCCAGTGAGTGGCTGTGAGTATCTGCATCAGTCTTAATCAGCTGCAGGTAGAGGCTCTCAGATGATAGTCATGCTAGACGCCTGTCTACAAGCACAACATAGCATCAATAATAGTGTCAGGGATTGGTGCCTGCCCATGGGATAGATCCCAAGTTGGCTGGTACTAGTCAGCCATTCCTTTAATCTCTTCTATTTTTGTCTCTATATTTCTTTTAGACAGGAGCAAATTTGTGTCAGAAGTTTTGTAGGTGGGTTGGTGTCCTCATCCCTCCTCTGTGGGTCCTGTCTGATTATGGGAAGTGGTCTCTTCAGGTTCCAAATCCCCACTGTTGGGTATTTTGTCTACCCCCATTGACTTTGGGGAGTTTTCCCCATCCCAGGTCTCTGGGACTTCTAGAGGTTTCCCCCACTCTCCACCCCCACCTCTGGCAGCTACATATTTCCATTCATTCTTCTGGCCCTCTGGGACTCTCTCCTCCCCCACCCCCATACCTGGTCCTGTTCCCCCCCCCCCTTCCTATTTCCACTCTCACCTGGTCCCTCGCTCCCTCTGCCTCCCATGATTATTTTGTTTCCCCTTCTAAATGGGATTAAGAATATCATGATATTTTGTACTTTTTGACTTTTTTATTTTTAGCCATTCTGATTAGAGTAAGTGGAATCTCAGGGTTGTTTTGATTTTCATTTCCCCGATGACTAAGAACATTAAACATTTCTTTAAGTGTTTCTCAGCCATTCGAGATTCCTCTGTTAAAAATTTTGTTTAGCTCTGTACCTCATTCTTTTAAATTGGGTTATTTGGTTTGTAGGATTCTAACTTCTTGAGTTCTTTATGTATTTTGGATGTTAGCCCTTTATAGGGTGTAGGGTTAGTGAAGATCTTTTCCCAACCTATAGGCTACCGTTTTGTCCTATTGACAGTGTCCTTTGCCTTACAGAAGCTTTTTAGTTTCGTGAGGTCCTGTTTATCAATTGTTGGTCTTAGAGCCTGAGCCATTGGTGTTCTGTTCTGTAAATTTTCTTCTGTGCCAGTGCATTAAAGGCATTTCCCACTTTTGGTTCTGTTAGATTCAGTGTGTCTACTTTTATCTTGAGGTCCACTGGGATTTGACCTTGGTACAAGGTGACCAATAGAAATCAATTTGCATTCTTCTACATGCAAATTGCCAGGTAGACTAGCACCACTTGTTGAAGGTGCTTTTGTTTTTCCCACTGTATAGTTTTGATCTCTTTGTCAAAGATCAAGTGTCCATAAGCGTATGGGTTTATTTCTGGGTATTTTATTCCATTAGTCAACCTTTCAGTTTCTGCATCAACACCATGCAGTTTTTTATCATTATTGCTCTGAAGTATAGCTTGAGATCAGCCATGGTGATCACTCCAGAAGTTCTTTTATTGTTGAGAATAATTTTGGCTATTATGAGGATTTTTCTTTTTTCCATATGAAGTTGAGAATTCATCTTCCAATATCTGTAAGACATTATGTTGGAATTTTGATGGAAATTGCATTGAATCCGTAGATTGCTTTTGATAAGATGACCATATTCACTTTGTTAATTCCACCAATCCATGAGCATGGCAGATCTTTCCATCCTTGGAGGTCTTCTTCGATTTCCAGATGTTTCAATTGCTTGGCTAGAATCACACCAAGATATTTTATATTATTTGTAGCTATTGTGAAGGCTTTTGCTTCTCTAATTTCATCCTCAGCCCATTTATTGTTTGTATAAAGGAGGGCTACTGGTTTCTTTGAGTTAATTTTATATCCAGCCACTTTACTGAAGATGTTTATCAGCTGTAGGAGTTCTCAGGTAGAATTTTTGGGGTCACTTATGTATATGATCATACCATCTGTGAGTGATATCTTGACTTCTTCCTTTCCAGTTTGTATCCGCTTGATCTCTTTTGTTGCCTTATTGCTAGAACTTTGAGTACCATATTGAATAGATAGGGAGAAAGGGCAGCCTTGTCACTGATTTTAGTGGGATGGCTTCAAGTTTCTCTCCATTTGATTTGCTGTTGGCTATTTGTTTGCTTTATTTTGCTTTTTATTATGTTTAGGTATGTCTTGAATTCTGATCTCTCCAAGACTTTTACATGAAGAGGAGTTGGATTTTGTCATAGGCTTTTTTTTTTAAAGCATCTAATGAAAAGATCAATGAATTATTTCTTTGAGTTTATTTTTATAGTGGATTATATTGATGGAATTTTGTATATTGAATCATCCCTCTATCCATGGGATGAGGCCTACTTGATCTTGGTGAATAATGTTTTTGATGTGTTGTTGGATTCAGTTTGTATTTTTGCATCTATGTTCATAAGGAAAATTGGTCTGAAGTTCTCTTTTGCTTTGCGGTCTTGTGTTTAGATATCATGGTAACTGTGGCCTCATAGAATGAATTAGGTAGTGTTCCTTTCATTTCTATTTCATGGAATAGTTTGAGGAGTATTGGTCTTAGCTCTTCTTTGAAGGACTGGTAGAGCCTAAAGCCATCTAATCCTGGACTGTTGTTGTTGTTGTTGTTGTTGTTGTTGTTGTGAGATTTTTTAATGACTGCTTCTATTTCCTTAGGAGTTATGGGACTGTTTAGATAGTTTACTTGATCTTGATTCAACATTGGTATGTGATATCTATCTAGAAATTCATCTCTTTCATCTAGATTTTACAGTTTTGTCAAGTTCAGGCTTTTGTAGTAAGATTTGATTATTTTTTTAATTTCCTCAGATTTTGCTGTTATGTTTACCTTTTTATTTCTGAATTTGTTAATTGGGATACCCTCTCTGTGCCTTTAGTTAGTTTGTGTAAGCTTTGTTGATTTTCTCAGCTTTTGGCTTTGTTGAGTGTATCATTCCCTTTGTTTCTAATTGGTTGATTTCTGCCCTGAGTTTGATTATTTCCTGCCTTCTACTTCTCTTGGGTGTGTTTGCCTCGGTTTGTTCTAGAACCTTTAGGTATGATGTTAAGTTGCTGGTATAGGATCTCTCCAATTTCTTTATGAAGGCACTTAGTGGTATGAATTTTCCTCTTAACACTGATTTCATTGTGTCCTATAAGTTTGGGTATGTTCTGTCATCATTTTAATTGAATTCTAGAAAGTCTTTAATTTCTTTCACTATTTCATCCCTGACCAAATTATCATTAAGTAGATAGTTGTTCAGTTTCCTTGAATATGTGGGATTTCTGTTGTTTCTGTTGTTGAAGTCCAGTTTTATTCCATGGTGGTGGTCTGATAAAATGCAACAGGTTATTTTGTGCCCAATTGTATGGTCAGTTTTGGAGAAGGTTCTGTGAAGTGCTGAGAAGAAGGTTCATTCATTTAGTTTGGAGTGAAATGTCTTGTGGATGTGTTAAATCCATTTTGTTCATAACTTTTGTTAGTTTCATTGTGTCTCTGTTTAATTTCTGTTTTGAAGACCTGCCCATTGTTGAGAGTGGTAAGCTGAAGTCTCCCACTTTTATTGTATGGGGTTCAATGTGTGTTTTGAGCTTTAGTAAAGTTTCTTTTATGAATCCCTTTTGATTAATTTTGCTTTAAAGTTTATTTTATTGGATATTAGAATGGCTACCCTAGCTTGTTTCTTGGGACCGTTTGCTTCAAAAACATTTTTCCAGTCCTTTACGATGAAGTATATCTATCTTTGTTCCTGAGGTGTATGTCTTATGTGCAGCAGAAGGAAGGATACGTTTTCACATCCATTCTGTTAGCTTTTTTTTTTTTTTTTAAATTGGGGAATTGAGTCCATTGATGTTGAGAGATATTAATGACCAATGATTATTCCTGTTATTTTGCTGTTGGAGGTGGGACTATGTGTGTGTGTGATTCCCTTCTTTTGTTTTTGTTGTGAAATTATTAATTCCTTGTGTTATCTTGAATGTAGTTACCCTCCTTGTGTTCAAGTTTTCCTATAGTATCCTCTATAGGGCTGTACTAGTAGAAAAATATTGTGTAAATTTAGTTTTGTCATGAAATATCTTGGTTTCTCCATCTGTGCTATATAGTATTTGGCCTTTTTCCCTTAGAGCTTCTAATATTCTTTGTTCTGTACATTTGGTGTTTTGATTATAATGTGGCAGGATATTTTCTTTTCTGGTCCAATCTATTTGCTGTTCTGTAGGCTTCATCTATGTTTATGGCCATCATTTTCTTTGAACTAGGGAAGTTTTCTTCTATGATTATGTTGAAGATGTTTTCTGGCCCTTTGAACTGGGAATCCTCATTCTCTTCTAGTCCTATTATTCTAGCGTTAGTCTTTTCATTTTGGCTCATATTTCCTGGATGTTTTGAGTTAGGACATTTTCACACTTGGCATTTTTTTAACCAATATGTCAATATCTCTTATGGTATCTTCTGCACCTGAGATTCTCTCTACCATTTCTTCTATTCTGTTGGTGATGATTGCATCTGTAGTTCTTGTTCTCTTTCCTAGGTTTTCCATCTCCAGGGTTGCCTCCATTTCTGATTTATTATTTCTATTTCCACTTTTAGGTCTTGGATTCTCTTGTTCACTTCCCTCACCCAGTTGAGTGTATTTTGCTGTATTTCTTTTTATTATTGAATATAATCTTCATTTACATTTCAAATGGTAAAACCTTTCCCAGTTTTCCTCTCCCCAAAACCCCCAACCCCTCTTCCCACCCCCTGCCTTCAGTCCCTCCACCTGACTCACTCCCACTCCACCCCCTCGATTCCCCTTTGTTGGGGCATCTATTGAACCTTCACCTGACCAAGGACCTCTCCTCCCACTGATGCTCAACAAGGCATTCTTCTGCCACATTTTTGGCTGGAACCATGTGTACCCCTTGGTTAATGGTTTAGTCCCTGAGAATCCTGGGGCTTCTGGATGGCCAACATCATTGTTCTTGCCATGGGGATATAAACCCCTTCAGCTCCTCCTCCGGACCACCCTCCAACTCCTCCATTGGGGACCCCATGCCCAGACTAATGGTTGGCTGCTAGCATCTGCCTCTGTACGTGTAAGGCTCCTCCAGACCCCTCCAACTCCTCCACTGGGGACTCCACGCCCAGACTAATGGTTGGCTGCTAGCATCTGCTTCTGTATGTTTAAGGCTCCGGCAGGGCCCCTCCTGAGACAACTACGGCATGCTCCTTTTGGTATGCACTTCTTGTCATCCATAATAGTGTTGGGGTTTGGTGATTTTATAGGATGAATCCCCAGGTAGGGCAGTTCCTGGATGGCCTTTACTTCAGTGTCTGCTCCACACTTTGTCTCCTTTATTGCTCTATGATATTTTGTTCCCTTTCTTAGAGGAACCAAAGCATCGTCACTTAAGTCATTCTCCTTCTTGAACTTCCTATGGTCTGTGAATTGTAGCTTGTTTATTTTGAGATTTTGGGCTAACATCCACTTATCAGTGAGTACACACTATGTGTGTTCTTTTGTGATTGGGTTACCTCACTCAGGATGACTCTTTCTAGTTACATCCATTTACTTAAGAATTTCATGAATTCATTGTTTTTAATAGCTGAATAGTACTCCATTGTGTATACATACCACAGTTTCTGTATCCACTCCTTTGCTGAAGGACATCTGGGTTCTTTCCAATTTCTGGCTATTATAAATAAGGTAGCTATGAACATAGCGGAGCATGTGTCCTTATTACATGTAGGAACATCTTCTGGGTATATGCCCAGGAGTGGTATAGCTGGATCCTCAGGTACTACTATGTCTAATTTTCTGAGGAATTGCCAAACTGATTTCCAGAGTGGTTTTACCAGCTTACAATCCCACCAACAATGAAGAAGTGTTCCTCTTTCCCCACATCCTCTCCAGCATCTGCTGTCCCCTGAGTTTTTCATCTTAGCCATTCTGACTGGTGTAAGGTGAAATCTCAGTGTTGTTTTGATTTGCATTTCCCTGATAACTAAGGATGCTGAACATTTCTTTAGGTGCTTTAAAGCCATTCGAGTTCCCTCAGTTGAAAATTCCCTGTTTAGCTCTGTACCCCATTTTTAATAGGGTTGTTTGACTCTCTAGAGACTAACTTCTTGAGTTCTTTGTATACACTGGATATTATCCCTCTATCAAATGTAGTATTGGTAAAGACCTTTTCCCAATTTGTTGGTTGCCATTTTGTTCTATTGACCATGGTGTCCTTTGCCTTACAGAAGCTTTGCAGTTTTATGGGGTCCCATTTGTCGATTTTTGTTCTTAGAGCATAAGCCATTGGTGTTCTGTTCAGGTACTTTTCCCCTATGGCCATGTGTTCAAGATTTGTCCCCACTTTCTCCTCTATAAGCTTCAAGGTGTCTAGTTTTATGTGTAAGTCCTTGATCCACTTGGACTTGAGCTTTGTAGAAGGAGATAAGAATGGGTCGATTTGCATTTGTCTGCGTGCTGGCCTCCAGTGAATCCAGCACTATTTGTTAAAAATGATGTCTTTTTTCCACTGGATGTTATTAGTTTCTTTGTCAAATATCAAGTGACTGTATGTGTATGGGTTTTTTTTTTCTGGATCTTCAATTTTATTCCATTGATCTTCCTGCCTGTCTCCATCCAATACCAAACAGTTTTTATCACTATTGCTCTGTAGTAGAGCTTGAGGTCAGGGATGGTGATTCCCCAGAAGATCTTTTGTTGTGGAGAATAGTTTTTGCTATCCTGGGTTTTTTGTAATTCCAAATGAATTTGAGAATTGCTTTTTCTAGATGAAGAATTGATTTGGGGTTTTGATAGGTATTGCATTGAATCTGTAGATTGCTTTTGGCAAGATGGCTATTTTTACTATATTGATCCTGCTAATCCATGGGCGTGGGAGATCTTTCCATCTTCTCAGATCTTCAATTTCTTTCTTCAGATGCTTGAAGTTCGTGTCATACAGATCTTTCACTTGCTTTGTTAGGGTCACAACAAAGTATGAAATATTATTTGGGACTATTGTGAAGGGTGTCATTTCCCTAAGTTTTTCCTCAACTTGTTTATCCTTTGAGTAGAGGAAGGCTACTAATTTGCTTGAGTTAATTTTATATCCAGCCATTTTGCTGAAGTTGTTTATCAGCTGTAGGAGTTCTCTGGTAGAAGTTTTTAGGTAGCTTAAGTATAGGATCATATCATCTGCAAATAGTGATATTTTTACTTCTTCCTTTCCAATTTGTATACCTTTGACCTCCTTTTGTTGTCTGATTTCTCTGGCTAGGACTTCAAGTACTATATTAAATAGATAGGGAGAGAGTGGGCAGCCTTGTTTGGTCCCCAATTTTAGTGGGATTGCTTCAAGTTTCTTGCTGTTTAATTTGATGTTGGCTTCTGGTTTGCAGTATATTGCTTTCACTATGTTTAGGTATGGGCTTGGATTCCTGATCTCTTCAAGACTTTTATCATGATAGATGCTGGATTTTGTCAAAAGCCTTTCCAGCATCTAATGAAATGACCATGTCCTTTGTTTATGTAGTGGATTACATTGATGGATTTCCCTATATTGAACCATCCCTGCATCCCTGGGATGAAGCCTACCTCATTGTGGTAACTTATAGTTTTGATGCATTCTTGGATTCAGTTGGCCAGAATTTTTGTTGAGTATTTTTGCATTAATGTTCATAAGAGAGATTAAGTTATCCTTCCTTGTTTGGTCTTTGGTTTAGGAATAAGCATTATTGTGGCTTCATAGAATGAGTTGGGTAGTATTCCTTGAGTTTCTATTTCATGGAATAGTTTGAAGAGTATCAGTATTAGCTCTTCTTTGAAGATCTGATAGAATTCCCCACTAAACCCATCTGGTCCTGGGCTTTTTTTTTTTTTTATGAGAGACTATTAACAACTGCTTCTATTTCCTTGGGACTTATGGGACTATTTAGATGGTTTATCTGAACCTGTTTTAACGTTGGCATCTGGTATATATCTAGAATGTTGTCCATTTCATCTAGATTTTTAAACTTTGTTGAATATAAGCTCTTGTAGTAGGATCTGATGATTTTTTGAATTTCCACAGTTTCTGTTATGTTTCCCTTTTCATTTCTGATTTTATTAATTTGGACAGTGCCTCTGTGCCCTCTGTTTAGTCTGGCTAAAGGTTTATCTATCTTGTTGATTTTCTCAAAGAACCATCTCCTTGTTTTGTTGAATTCTTTGTATAGTTCTTTTTATTTTTGTTTGGTTGATTTTGGCCCTGAGTTTGATTATTTCCTGCAGTCTACTCCTCTTCAGTATATTTGCTTCTTTTTGTTCAAGAGCTTTCAAGTGCACTGTCAAGCTGTTAGTGTAAGCTCTCTCCATTCTCTTTTTGGAGGCACTCAGAGCTCTGAGTTCCTCTTAGCACTGCTTTCATTCTGTCCCATAAATTTTGGTATAATGTGTCTTCATTTTCATTAAATTCTAAAAACTCTTGAATTTCTTTCTTTATTTCTTCCTTGACCAAGCTATTATTGAGAAGAGCAGTATTCAAAGTCCACGTGTATGTGTGTTTTCCATTGTTTTTGTTTAAGCTTAAGACCAGTCTTAGGCCATGGTGATCTGATAAGGTGCAGGGAATAGTTGAGGCCCATTTTGTGACCAATTATATGGTCAATTTTGGAGAAGATACCATGAGGTGCTGAGAAGATATATTCTTTTGCTTTAGGGTAGAATGTTCTATAAATATGTTAGATCCATTTGGTCCATAACTTTAGTTAGTTTCACTGTGTCTCTCTTTAGTTTCTGATTCCATGATTTGTCCATTGTTGAGAGTGGGGTGATGAAGTCTCCCACTAGTATTGTGTGATGTGCAATGTGTGCTTTGAGCTTTAGTAAAGTTTCTGTTATGAATGTGGGTGCCCTTGCATTCGGAGCATAGATGTTCAGAATTGAGAATTCACCTTGTAGACTTTTCCTTTGGCCAGTATGAAGTGTCCCTCCTTATCTTTTTTGACAACTTTGGTTGAAAGTCAATTTTATCCAATATAAGAATGGCCACTCCAGCTTGTTTCTTGGGACCATTTGCTTGGAAAATTGTTTTCCATCCTTTGACTCTGAAGTAGTGACTGCCTTTGTCAATGAGGTGGGTTTCTTGTATGCAGCAAAACGTTGGGTCCTATTTACGTATCCAGTATGTTAGTCTATCTTTTTTATAGGGAATTGAGACCATTGATATTAAGTTATATTAAGGAAAAGTGATTGTTGCTTAGTTATCTTCTTTGTTAAAGTTGAAATTCTGTTTGTGTAGCTATCTTCTTTTGTATTTGTTGAAAAATTACGTTATTGCTTTTTCTATGGTGTGGTTTCCCACCTTGTGTTGGTATTTTCCACCCATTATCCTTTGTAGATATTGTGTAAATTTGCTTTTGTCATAGAATGTCTTGTTTTCTCCATCTAGGGTAATTGAAAGCTTTGCTGGGTATAGTACTCTGGGCTGACATTTATGTTCTCTTGGGGTCTGTATGACCTCTGCCCAGGATCTTCTAGCTTTCATAGTGAGAAGTCTGGTATAATTCTGATAGGTTTGCTTTTATATTTTACATGACCCTTTTCCCTTACTTCTTTTAATATTCTTTCTTTATTTAGTACATTTGGTGTTTTGATTATTATGTGACGGGAGGAATTTCTGCTCTGGCGCAGTCTGTTTGGAGTTCTGTAGGCTTCTTGTATGTTCATGGGCATCTCCTTCTTTGGGTTAGGGAAGTTTTCTTCTATGATTTTGTTGACGTTATTTACTGGCCCTTTAAGATATAAATCCTCGGTCTCTTCTATACCTATAATCATTAGGTTTGGTCTTCTCATTGTGTCCTGGATTTCCTGAATGTTTTGGGTTACAAGCTTTTTTTGCATTTTCTTTGACTGTTGAGTTAATGTTTTCTATGGAATCTTCAGCATCTGAGATTCTCTCTTCTATCTCTTGTATTCTGTTGTTGATGCTTGCATCTATGACTCCTGAATTCTTTCCAAGATTTTCTATCTCCAGAGATGTCTCACTTTGCAATTTCTTTATTATTTCTACTTCCATTTTTAGATCCTGGATAGTTTTGTTTAGTTCCTTCACTTGTTTGTTTGTTTGTTTGTTTGTTTGTTTGTTCCTGAAATTATTTAAGGTAGTTTTGTGTTTCCTCTTTAAGGGCTTTTATCTGTTGACCCATGTTCTCCTGTATTTCTTTAAGGGAGTTATGTCCTTCTTGAAGTCCTCCATCAGTATCATGAGATATGATTTTCAATCCAGCTCTTGCTTTTCTGCTGTGATGGAGTATCCAGAATTTGCTGTTGTGGAAGAACTGGGTTCTGGTGGTACCATGTTACCTTGGTTTCTGTTGGAAATGATCCTGCATTTGCCTTTGGCCATCTAGTTATCTCTGGTGTTAGCTGGTCTTGCTGTCTCTGACTATGACTTCTCTGTCCTGCAGTTCTGTGTATCTGTACTCCTGGACTTCCCTTTCTCTCAAATGCCCTGCATACAGCTGGTTCTCCAGGTAGTATCAGGAGATGGGGTCTTCCCTGTGGCAGACTTGGCAAGGGTTGAATGCCCTGCAGGCAGCTGGTTCTCAAGTGTCCTGTGTGCTGTTTGTTTGAATGCCCTGCATGGTTCTCAAATGCCCTGCTGCTGCTAATGCCCTGCTGTGAATACCCTGCTGCCGCTGGTTCTCTAGGAAGTATCAGGAAATTGGGTCTTCCCTGTGGCAGAAGAAACAGGGGTCTACCACAGCAGAAGGAATGGGCAGGTGGTGGAAGAGGAGGAGGGAGGAGTAATGGAAGGGGAGTGGTGATCTGGAGGGAGGATGGGTATTAGTGATTGCTGGATACTGGGTCCCAGCCAGCAGCTCTGGGCCTCTAGAGGTAGGGGTGGTTCTTACCGAATGCCCTGCTGCTGCTGGTTCTCTAGGAAGTATCAGAAATTAGGTCTTCCCTGTGGCAGAGTGGCACGGGTCTACAACATTGGAAGGAACTGGGCAGGTGGTGGTGGTGGAGGAGGATGGGAGCCCTGTATTTCTTTAAGAGATTTGTTTTCTCTTTAACAAATTTGTTTCTCTACCTGTTTGACTGTATTTTCTGTATTTACTTAATGGATTTATTTATATCCTCTTTAAAGTCTTCCATCATCTTCATGAGATGAAATTTAAGGTCAGAAGCTTGTTCTTCAAGTGTGTTGGAGTATCCAGGGCTGCTTGTAGTAGGAGAGCTAAGGTGTGATGATGCCAACTTGCATTGGCTTCTGTGATTATGTTCTTGTGTTTACCTTTTAACATCTGCTTGTCTCTGGTGTTAACTGGTCTGGCTATCTCGGATTGGAGCAGGCCTCCCCCCAGGCAGTGCAGTTCTGTGTCTCAGGTTAGAGCAGACCTCCTGGGAGACAGGCAGTTTTGTTTCTCTGGTTTGAATAGGCCTCCTGCATCCCTGGTTAGAGAAGTCCTCCTTTGAGACAGGCAGGGCTCTGGGGAGGGGAAGCAAGCCTACTTATCTTCCATGGGTGCAGGTAGAAGTGCTGACCAGAAGGGTGATCGCATTCTAGCAGGGAGGGACGGATCTCATATCTGCTCAGCTCGGTGGGGTCCCAGCTGGCGTGGGTACTGGGGCAGTGGTCTCAACTGTGTCCATGGTTGGAGTAGTCCTCCTGGGAGACAGGCAGGGCTGTGGGGTGGGGATGCAGGCCTGCCAATCTGCTGGTGTCTTTCTCCTTCATGACCCTCCTCCCCTTCGTTTTAGGGACGGGTTTATCTTTCACTTATGATTTATAAGGATTATAGTTTGGCATTGCAGGTGAGGCATGACAACTGGGATCAGCTTCATCCAAGTCACCGAGAAGTTTTAGGAGGTGGAATATACAACATGGCCCCCTTACATCTCTGTAGATCAAAAGCCAAAGTTCTGTCCAGAAGCAAGGCCTGGCAATAACACAAATTTGCCCATGAAGATTCATTTCTGGCAGCCGACTTCATTTCTTAAGGTTCCACAACCTTCCAAAATAGTATCGTTATCTGGGGGCCAAGTGTCCCAACACATTAGCCTGGTGGAAGCATCCTACATTCAAACTGTAACATTCCTTTTGACCCCACAAAATTATGACCATCTCCATGGAAAAATGCTTCAAAAGCCCAAACTCTGATCTCTTCTAGACCTTAAAGCAACCTGTTTAATGATGAGATTCTTTAAAATAAGATGCAAACCACACAATGTTACATTTTTTCAAATATGCAATGTCATACAGAATCCCATTCCAAACGTGAGGAATGTAACCAGAGCAAGGACAAATTGGAACAAATCAAGATCAAAACCCAGCAGTAGAATCAGTAAACTCCACACCACTGGGATCTGGAACTCATGTAGGGCCCAGGCTCTGCCACTTGGGGTACACATGACACCCCTCTTAGACCAGCTACACTCAGTCCCTTCAGCTTTCCCTGGAAGGTACCTCATTGTTCTGACATTTCCAGTCTCCAGAGGTCTATAGTATAAGTTACTAATCAATTTCAATTTCAGCTCCTTACTTCAATTCAAAAGACCAAGTAGGGGAAATGTCCCTCTTGCAACTTGCCTATCCATGATAGTTTACTAGTACCTTGGTGTAAGCCTAAGTGTTCCCATAACACTGCCAACATTAATGTCAATAAAGACCCCCAAGTTCATATGTCAGGTCAAGATAGACCCTGACCCACTTAGACTACAGTAATTGTAGTTTCTATTTGCCATTCTGGCTGACCCTGGGAAATCACTTCTCCAGACAACCCAACTCTAGCATGTTGTGCCTGTACCCTGTGAGTTCTCATCTTCATAGGCACTGTTAAATTCATTTCTGTTTTCATACCCTGGGGCCTTTGATGGGAGTCTTGCTCTCAAGACACTATTCACATTGTCAGGGTGTAGTGTAATATAAGTGCATCCTCCCGTCCATCCACCTCCCTGTCTGTCTGTGCATTTTTCCCTCCTTCCCTCTCCCTCCTTTTCCCTCCCCAGGCTTACCTAGAACATCGTATGTAACCCAGGCTGATCTGAACTCACAAAAATCCTTCAACCTCAGTCTCTCAGATTCCGGAATGATAGGCCATGACTCACCATACACAGTTTCCAACATGTCCCTTTCTGTAATGTCTTTAAATCACTGCCATCTTTTCCTCAGCCACTTCGTCCACAGTTTGAAATTCACGTATTCTCTTTCTTTCCCGGGTGCAACTTTTCCACATTTTCTGCTTTCTTTGTAAATTTCTTGAAGTGAAGAGCAGTGATCTGTCATCATACTGTTGCCTAAATGTTGTGCTGTTGTCAGATTTCCTCTGCCTACAGGAAGTTATTTTAAAACTTATCCTCATTTATTTTAAGGAGACAGAATGTGCCAGCTGCTTCTCCAGATTGCACCGTGGGGGGCTTGCATTCATTTCTGTCTCTGCTTTCCTCTGAAACTCTGTAAGCGCAGTATTTGCTGTGTGTACTTTTTTGTTGGCATTCTGGTATTCCTTGCTTCCCTTAGACTGAGCCATAAGCTCTGACTATAGCACTTCAGGGCTTCTCTCATCTGTAGTTTCAGAGCTGGGCACATTCCTCCCACAGACCAATTCCAAGAGCTAATGATCCATGTGGTCCCATTTACATAGCATTACCCACAGTTCTTGTTGTCCATGCATAGCTGCTGATTTTCTCGTTCCACAGAATAACAGTATGTGTGCTCACACTCATGCCATATCACGGGGTGATCAGAGGTCCTCTGACTTCCTCACACACAGAGGAGATAAAATATTTAACAAAGATAATAATGGCCTCTGGAGAAATGGCTCAACAGTTAAGTGTACTGGCTGTTCTTCTGGAAGACCCAGGTTCAATTTCCAGCACCCATATGACAGTTTTACAATAGTTTGTAACCCAAGTTCTAGGAGAAATAACATCATGTTCTGGCCTCTGCAGACAGCCACCATTCAAGCAGTACATGGATGTACATACAGCTAAACACCCATACACATAAAGTTTTAAAAATTAAAAATAAAAATTGAGAAACAAAACTTTATATTTTGGTAGAAAAGGAAGACAGAAAGAGAGAGAAAAAAAAAAAACTTGAGACAGACTGGAGGAAAATGGTATTGTAAGGGATAGGGAAAAGAAATGTCCAGAAAGATACTAGATACTAAAGGCTTGGGGTATAAGAGGAGAAATTGCTTAACAAGTGTGAGGCCATGGGTTCAATCCACTGTCCTTTGTATCTGCAAAAGGATACTGAGCTTGACACTTACTGTGTAGCCCACACTTAAGTCACTCCATCTCTTCCCCGGCTTCTGGACTCTCTTTCCATCTGTGACTAAGTTCTTTGAGGCTCAGTCATCACAGTGCTGTTAATGGCTTTCATATCATCACTAGATAATTATTCTTTGACCAATATGTAATCTGACCTCTGCTGAAACCCACCAGAGTGCTTCTTAGCCTGTCTACAGTTTCTTCCCCAATAAGGGCTGGGTTGTCTCAAGCCTACAATGTTCCACATAAAGTGGGCACACTCTTATATAGTCACCAGTCATGTTTTCTATGATACAAGTCAGATTTGGAAAGAAATGGGGCAAAGAAAGGCAAATAAAAGAAGGAAGAAATGATGACTAAAGAGGATGGAAAAGTAAAGAATGAGAAATAAAAGAGAGATACTGAGGCAAAGTAAAAGAGAATAAGGAAAAGTGAAAAAAGAAGAAGAGGAAGAGAAGAAGTGCTTAAAATATTTTTAATTTCCTCCAAATTTGTCACCAAAAACTTTTTTCAATTAACAGTTTGGTATTTATTGTTGATATTTTGCTAGCTACAGAGTGATGAGTTTTATTATGACATTTTCACACATATTTATCATTATACTTTGTTTGTATTTGCCCCCTAGTGACCTCCCCCCAATTACCTCATGCTGACCTTTGTTCTCTTAAATTCATCACATTATTCCATTACTCTATTGTTTAGACCTCTTCCTCCTTTCTCATAGTCCCCTTTCTACTTTTGTGTTCTATACATACAAACACACACAATACACATACACTATACAAACATATACACCCCATCCATACACACATTATACACACACTTACAAACACACACCATATACCACACACACATATACACACATACAAGCACACACCATATACAATACACACACTATGAACACACATACACAAATATACACACACTGTACACACACACACACACACACACACCATACACATACACATGCTATACATATACACTAAACACACACTGTACATCAACTCACATACACAAATATACATACACACCATATACCACACACACGTAACACATATGCACACACCTTTTACTTTCTGGTTCTGTGATAAAAATACTCTTTGATAAAAGCAACTCGAGAAAGGATTTATTCAGCTCACAGTTCAAGGGTAAAATCCATCATGGTGGAGAAATTATGGCAACAACAAGAGATTGAAGGAAATTACATTGTATCCAGAGCTAGAAGAGGAGAGCGATGGATTCTAGTGATTGGCTCGCATTCTTCTTTCTATGCATTTGAGGATTGTACCCGTGGAATGGTGCCATCCACAGTGGGTGGGTCCTCCCCCCCCCCAAAAAAAAACAGGTTCCCTGGTGATTCAAGAGCTCATGGATTGACAACTGAGATTAGGTATAGCAATATTCAACCTCCAAGATTCCTAAATCCAGGTCACTGGATGAATCACTTCTGCTGTAATTTTTAAAATTAACACATTACCTGCTTTTATTTATTTATTTATCATCTTGGCATGTGTCAGTGTTTTGCTTGTGTGCATGTTCGTACAGCATGTGCATTCAGTTTCCTAGAAGAGCACAAGAGGGTGACAGATCTCCTGGGAATGGAGATATCAATGACTGTGAGCCACCATGTGGATGCTAGGACTTGAACCCAGTTCCCCTGGGAGGGCAGCCCACACACTTAGGTGCTGAGCCCTAGCCCCTCCTTTAATTGCCTTTAACTTCAGAAGTTGAAGTCATTATCTTCCTACTCTTTACTTCTCTTAACTATGCTTTTACCTGTGTGATAATATTATGACTACCACCGACTATAATGTTCACAGGAGCAAGCTTATTCACACGTCTTAATATTTAAAGTAGCAAAAAAAAAATATTTAAAGTAGCAATCTTTGCTCAGTGAAATCTGCTTCCCGACTTCTAATTGTCACTGTTAACTCCACAGCTCAGAGTTCCTGTCAAAAGTCCATAAGAGAATCTGTTCTCTTCCAGGAAGCCACCTTCAGGAAATAATAGCAAACACAACAAAATAAGCACACTGTGCTTAACTGCATTCATTGCATGTAAACAGAAAATGGAAGAATCTGGAATGTTCTACTCTCAGTTAGATATTGATATAAAAGCATCCGATGCTGTGAAAGACACTGGTTAGGTGATCCAAATCCATCCTCATGATGTTTATAATGACATGTAAAACCACCTATTGAAATTACATTTAAAGGTATAAAAGTATACAGATTTGTGTATAAATATATAGACAAAGCACAACCACCACATAAAACAAACCAAAAATTACAACGGGAAAAAAACAGAAGGGAAAATAACATACCAAATACACATTACAGGGATTTTTTTTTCTTATCTCCTTTGTAAAATGTTTAAAATAACACGTTTTAGATAAAACAAAATTAATTCACTGAACTATAAAGACAATAAAGATAAACACTAGTTCTAATTTACTGAAACAGTTGGCCCTCAGAATGTTTTCATGTATTTTCATTCAAAGTTTGTTATATTTTTAGGACACTTGCCTGCTCTGCTAAATCGTGTTTCAGACAAATGTTTTGTTTTCAAGTGTAGAAAAGTAGATTATTTTATGTTATTTTTGTCTGATTGAATTAAAGGCCAACAAGAAAAATATACCAAATCTATACTGAGCAAATTTTCATTTGTTAAGGCTGGGGGAAGGGTCTCGCTTCTGGCTGCGGCAAGACAGAATGGTTGCGTTTAATTTAAAATGATTAATGAGATTTTGTCAGGCTCCTCGACATTACCGCCACTGCAGTTTGTCAGGGCAACAACCTGGGAAACTGGGACGCCACTCTGTCGCCCCAAGCCACTCTCCAGGCAAGAAATTAACTAAAGGGAAGCAGTGCCAGGCACAAGTCCACGGAGCTGCCTCTCTAGTATTGACTCTAAAAGTCTCCCTCAGAAATGTGTATGTTTGGGGACACAAACCTGAGATATTGTTTCCAGTCTCTTCTCAGGCAGTTAATCACTTATTAGAACGCTAAGGGGCTTTTGACAGTTTGCAAAGGAAAGTATTTGAAGAGAAAATTTTCCCTGCTGTCCTCCCTCCCCTCTAATGCATTTTAAAAATTAAAATAAACAAAGAATCGAGGCTCTCGGGTTACCTTCTGTTTCCTTTTTCTTTCTATTTGTTTGAGCGTCAAAGCAGTTGGACAGAAAAATCATTTTTCACCTTTTAAAGCGCAGTTTTACAGATAAGCATGACCTGATATTTAGTTGCAATTTTAAGCTAATTTGTGAGAATAAATTTGACTTATTATACCATCTTTATTCATAAATTTATGAATAAATTGCATGATCAGACGACACTCAAGTACTGAATGAATATGGCTTCTTATTTGGTAAAATCAAGGTAAAATTATTCATTGTATTGATGCTATGAATGTGTTTTTATAAAATTATTATATTGTATTTAATGTAAACATATGTACCAATATCAATTATAATGGATACCAGTTATCAATACTCAGCTCAATATCAATGCTGAGTCATAATAACATCATAAAAACTGTTATGTGCAGCAAGTATCAATACCAGTTAAATACCAATGTTTGATTTTATTTTTAAATCTGCCCGATAGGGTTCACACCAAAGGGATTTCCTCCAACAGAGGCATCGTACAAAAAAAAAAAAATCTTAACCATGTGATAAATGTCTAACAATTATTTCTGCAGAAATTTAACATGGTGTACACTCACCACCTATTATTAAAACGCACAGAATGAATGAGTACCCTGGTGCTCTACATGGCACAAGTTTAGGTTGTCTGATCATTGCACAGAGAACCCTCTGTCGCAGAGGGATTTGTGGGTGGTGAGTATACAGTGGTTTGGCCTCCCTTGCCAGGGCTGCGGGTTTCCCTCCGACAACAGGAAAGAAAAATGAAGTACTCGTGTGTTGTATTAAGCTATGTCAGTCGTCCCATTGCATCGGCTTGCAGTGAGTTTCTCCCAAAGTCACGTAAGGCTCTCCAATAGTTGACCGCATTTCAGAGATGCTCAAAACTCATAAACGCACATAAAAGAATTTAGTTTATACAGTTTAGAGTTATCTGTTATTCGTGAAAATAAACTGCAAAATCCAATTGCATTCACAAGGAGGTCACAATTACTCGTTTTACTTCTCTTAGGAGATTTTTTTTTTCCTTACCTGCAAAGTTAAAACAGCATGCATTTCTCTTTTTCATTTAATTGATGTTGGAACAAGGAGAATGCCCAAGGGTTTCTAGACTTTTTGTCAACAGAGGTTATGGCAGTATTCCGTAACAAGCTAGAGAGACTTCTAGAATCTTGTGTGGGACCAAGATCTCACCGAGTTAGGTAAAACCCAAGTGCCTTGTAACTGCTGTCCCTGGGGAGAATATTTTTTATCATGATGGACTTGTGCTGACTCTGGGTCTGTTTCTCAGACTCGGAAAGCTGGGTTTGTCAACACACCTCAGGCAAATGTATTTGTCATGACATTGATTTTAAACTCAGAACAAAAGTAAACGCCACACTGATCACCCTCTGTGAGTAAATTCTGTCTCTCTACTCGTCAGTAGATAAAACATCGTTGCTGTTTAAGGAATCAGCACAAGGGGACCTACCCAGATCAAATGCTTTATATCTTATGCCAGACACGATAGCCACATTTATTCTTAAATAGAGTTAATTTTACACATACAGAACTTGACAGATCAAACTCTCTCTATTCTACTCATTACTAGCATTTTCTTTTGTGTTTTCTCCCATATGATGAACTTGTGTTTCTTGGTAAGTAAAATAACTCAATATGAACATACTTAACCGGAGATTTCCCAAAAGCAGGAAGTTAAAGTGATTTCTGTCCCTGTTGTGTAAAAAGTTCATGGAGAAGAGGAACAATGAGATAAAGAAATAGAAACGGATGAAATCTGCCTGAAGCCAGAGGCTATGCAGTTGGAGACTAAGAAAAACTTGAAGCAGGCAAGCTAAACTTTTCTTAAAATTTCATATTATCAACTTCACTGATATCACTTACATATTTCTTATTTAAACTATCTTCTCCTTTCCTTACTCGTTTTTTTTTTTTTTTTGCCGTCCTGTGATTCAGAATATATTTAGTATTTCCCTAATGGTTCCAATCTGGCCAATCGTTTAGTACAGAAGGCTCACGTCTTTCTGATGCATCCCATGGTTTTCTCACTTTTTAAAGAAAAATCGCATCTCTCACCTATTCATTGTTCTTCTACTTCGTAGAGTGAAGGTTACATAGTTCTTAGTCCCTATAACAGGGCAATACATTTACGACATTATCGCGCGTTAACATTATTTAAAGTCTCAAGCAGATGGAGGCAGCTGTGGGGCTGGAGAGGAAGCCAGAGGCTGGGAGCGCGTCCCTGTGCAGAGGTCGGGAGGGTGGGTCTCAGTACCCACATCTGGTGACTCACAGTCACCTATAACTCCAGCTGCTGGGGGACTCTGAGGGAAGCTGTACTCGTGTGGACAGATCCCTCCTGGACTTCCACATACCCCAAATTTAATTTGTTTTTTTTTTGATTTGTTTTTTTCGAGACAGAGTTTCTATGTATAGCCCTGGTTGTCCTGGAACTCACTCGGTAGACCAGGCTGGCCTCGAACTCAGAAATCCGCCTGCCTCTGCCTCCCAGAGTGCTGGGATTACAGGCGTGCGCCACCACCGCCCGGCTAGTTTAAAATTTTTAATCCAAAACAAATGAAAAGAAGTCCCATTTTTATGCCAGGGAGGACTTTATAGGGTTCAGTGAAAACAGAGAGGAAGAAATCTGCCTCTTGCTTTGTCAAAGGTTTGGGGTGTTGGTGAAGGCAAGCACACCCATACTTGGGTCTTTCACAGTTCACACATTTACACGGAATATAGCAGTCAGTAAGGGACGCTGTGGCTTCCGGAGGACCACTTGATGATTATAGAGACCACAAGCTACACTGGGACTTGGTGGTACCTCTGTGGCGCTCAAGTGTTTTGCCTTACTTTACTGTGATGGTTTGAAGGACAGTGGTCCCCATAGACTCCGGGAGAGTAGGCTCTACTGGGAGGTGTGGCCTTGCTGGAGTGGGTGTGGCTTCACCGTGTCACTGAAGGCTGGCCTTTAGGTCTCAGCTGCTCAAGCCACATCTGGTGTTCGGTCACTTCCTGCGGCTCAGTTCCTTCTCCATCACCATGTCTGCCTGCCTTCTGCCCTGCTTCCCGCCGTGATGATGAAGGAGGACTGAACCTCTGAACTGTAAGCCAGCCCCAATTTAATGCTCTCCTTTATGAGATCGCCACGGTCATGGCGTGTCTCAGCGGCAATAGAAACCCTAAGACAGTTGCTAACCTGAAGAATAACGGGAGAAAAAGATGCTATTTTAATTTTTCCGTATTGGCAAAAATGTGATTTTGACCGTTCTCAAACCAATGCAAGGGAACAAAACTGTATTGGGGGTCTTGGATAATCCATTGCAGCTGAAAGAGGGCGGTGCAGTGCGAGCTACAGCTTAGTTAAGACATGACTGAAAAAAAAAAATAAATGCGGATGCTACCGAAAAAGAGATTCAGTATTTTATTTTGGCACACAATTGGAGCTTGGTAAAACAAAATGCATCGCTTCTGAACTGTTTTCGTTCTTCCCAAATGCCAACCCAAAATATAAAGCAGGCATGCGATAAAATATATTCTAGGAAAACTGGTCCTGATTTGTACTTGTATGCTTATAATTTATGCGCGTCAAATATAAAATGGACCTTAGCAATATCAAGAGAAGAAGCAGTAGCCAAGAATTTGAGAGAAACTTCTGAAGTCAATCAATCGTCAGAGTGTATACTGGCTGTTAGACACAAAGCCAGGGTTGGGGGGTTAGGGAGTGAGGGGTGGGGGGGTGGGGGGATGAGGGGTTGGGGGGATGAGGGGTTGGGGGGGATGGGTCGTGGGTGGGGAAAGCTTACACTCCTTGTGGGCTGAAGGTGCTGCCATTAGAAGGTGAACAGGGATGGAGACCCGGTTTTCTTGGTAGAGAAGAAATGAAAACGAGAAATGCATGCTGTTTTAACTTTGCAGGGGGAGCATTCGCGAGAAAGAGGACACATTCACTTTTTTTGCAGTTAGACGGTAAATCTTCCTTCTCTGACATTGTAGCAAAACCCGTGACTAAAGCACTTCATAGAAAGAAAGGTGTCTTTGGATGACGACGGTTCCACAGGCAGAAGGCTGCACGGTAGCGGGGTGTAGGCACTGCGGCAAGCAGCGACAGGTGTAGTGGCAGAAACGGGAAGCTGGGAGCTCAGACTGAACCGAAAGGAGGAAGCAGAGAAGCAAACTGGAGACTTGGAAGCCTGTGAACCTCATGCTTTCCCCCCAGCAAGGCTGTACCAGTTAACTCTACCAACAACACCACTAACTGGGAACCAGTTGTTTTCATGGCTGGGACTGTGGGGGACATTTCTCATTCAAACTTCCTCAAAAATCTAGTGTTCGGGTGGGAGATAAAACTTTGAGGTATTTGTCCCAGGCCAGTAAGAGAAAACACTGAAATGGAGGACACAGACCAATATCATCACACGGTAGTTAGCACGCGACATGGCCTAAATGAGGTCTAATAAGGACTCGCTGGGTGAGCGACGCTGGTTTTGACTAGTGTTCTCAAAACAAGCATTGTGAAGTATGTCTTTATGAACATCTCTCTTGACCAGGCTGCATTAATTTTGTAAAGGAAAGCATCAGCTCAAGACCTCCCCACCCCACAACCAAGTTCTCAGATCAAGTTCTCAGCAAAAGGAGATGTATTTGTCCCGGAGGAACAGAGGGCAGGGTTAAGGGACAAAGACAGGAGACAGAGGAAGAGGGAGAAGGGGGTGGGAACAAGGGAGAAAAGGAGAGGGGGAGGGGCACTTGTCCCTTAGTGGTACAAAGGGCTGACTCTGGATAGAGAGGAGACAGACATGGCGCATAGGAAAATGGCCATTTATAAAGTTAAAATCGGAAACCCTGTTCAAGGTGAGGTGTTTAATTAATTAATTAATTAATTTAATTTTTGGTTTCAGAGACAGGGTTTCTCTGTGTAGCCCTGGCTGTCCTGGAACTCACTCTGTAGACCAGGCTGGCCTCAAACTCAGAAATCCACCTGCCTCTGCCTCCCAAGAGCTGGGATTAAAGGCGTGCACCACCACTGCCCGGCAAGGTGTTTAATTTTAAACAAAACATGGATCAACAGTAGAGGCTCCATCCATGAAGACACAGAGAGGCTCTGCCGATCGGCACAAGTCGGCCGAAGGGACAAGAAGCAGCCAGACCACCACCAGAAGATCTTTGCTGCATTTCCTCTCTATGAAGTTTGACAAGCAAAGCCCAATGAAGCGCAGCAGGGTGAACCAATGCCAGCGTGTGTCCACGGTACGCTGGGTTGTATTTACACTCTTTCCAAACACCGTTTATCCTTCCGAGTGCATGCTCCAGCAAAATATCCCATGGCCTTTCCCCAGGCAGCTTCCAGAAAACACCGTGTGTCTGGTCTAAGACATCCTTTGACATGTCTGCTTCAGCGACACCTCCTCTCAGAAAACAGATTCCAGAAAAACATCACATGACACAACTGGGTCTCCTAACAGCAGGAGCAGGGGCTGTCTATGACTCTGTTGCCTGTTTGGGGGAACCCTTTCAAATACTGGGTTGTCCTGTCTAGTCTCAAAAGGAGAGGTGCCTCGTCTTAATGCAAGCTGATATGCCCAGGGCTGGTTGATAGCCACAAGAGGCCTCTCCTCTTCTGGAGTGAATGAGGAATGAAGGAGAGGGGGAGGACTCAGAAGAGAGTAGGGAAGCTGTGGTCAGGATGCAAAGTAAACCATCAAATAAATTAATAAATAGGCAAGAACACATGTTAATTAGTTAATAGATTCTAGCTAATTTCATACTCAAAGTACTCAAAATTAGTGATCCCAAATTAAATCCCACCCTAATGACTATGATGTGTACAGAAACCACTCCAAGTTCAGCCTTATCCCCGAACACCCCAGAGATTGTGGAAATGCTTTAGAGTCGCATGTCATCTGGTAAGTAAGATGTTTGCTTGCTCTTGATTTCTTTCCAAAGGTGCTGTCACCTAACACACTTATAGTCACAAAACTAGAGAAACCAAACTGGCCTGGCATCCTGGAGGCTGAGGCAAGGCTGATAGGGAGCTACAGGCCAGCCTGGGCTACAGAGAGAGACCAGGTTTGAAGGTAACAGATCCTGTTACCCACAGCACTCGCTATCCGGACTATATTCTGTTCTTAGTAGAAATGAGATGCAGGATCTTTTCAGTATGGGCTTAATTAACACAGACCTGGACACTATCTAGCCACACCTCCACTGAGAATTTCTGCCTTTGACCTGTCACCTACGTTTCTTCTCAACATCTCCCTCCATGTCCAGATCAGCCTGACATCTCTAGGTACCTAGCATTAGTAATTTGTCAAACAGACCCAGCTCAGGCTAAGACCACCCCCGTGAGGCTTAGCCTCTCCAACAGGCACCTGCCTTTCAACTGGGGCACTCTGGCGTTTATTGTCTAAACCAGGACACCTTTGAGACTGTTAAAATGCAAAACCAGATGGTGCTTCCACGTAACAGGCACAAACTCAGGATGTATGGGTTATGCTGCTCGCGACTGCAATACAATGTGATAAACGCAATAATAAACCTGAGCATGTGGAGGTGCAGCCATGCTGGATGTAACGTGTGCAAGGTTCAAATTTTGTTTTCAATCAAAAACATCCCAAATCGTATTCCAGTTGGAATCCATGATTTCAAATAAAAACAAAAAAACAAAAAACAACCCTGTGATGGTGGGACCATCTATATCATGCCTTATACCTCAGCCCTGGCTTGAGAAGGAAATTCAGTTTTTGGAAATGTGTTTTATAAGTAGTTCCCTATAGAAAGAAATGTCATTACTACGAGTTTCAGAAATATCATACCTAATTGACAATGATACTGAAATGAGAGTTGTAGCATATCCTTCATTGTACTTATTCCGCTAAGAACTTTTGCTTCATGTTGTTAGCATTTACTACATCTTCTCATGAGGTAACTTTTTTCTTTCCCCTTTTCTCTCTGTTTTGTTTTTTTTTTTTTCAGTGAAACACAAAACCTTTCTGAAGATGGAGACTATTATTTTCTCATAAGTAAATGCAAGTCTCAAGGTCAGGGTTATTTCAATCTTAACCCTATATCAGTTAGAGGGGCCACCTTGAGAGTAAGAAATAAAACGTATGTACAAATACTATACCATGTTTAAAATGGCAAGTAGTACAATATTGGTGGTTTTCTTTTGTTCATAAAACCATTTGTTTGAGCTATATTTCATTAGATGCCACATTTCATAAGAGGGTTGTTTGGAAGGAGATTCTGCAAAAAGATAACTCAAATAATTACTCGATAAAACAATTATAGCTGGGTATGGAGAAGGGCACCTGTAATTCTAGCACAAAAAAGAGTGAGTTGAGACAGGAGGACAGCAAGTTTGAAGCTTACTTGGGTTACTTAGCAAGCTTCTAGAGAAGGAGGAAAGAAGAGAGGAGGAGGAAGAGAAGGGGGAGGAGGGAGGAGGGAGGAGGGAGGAATGTAACCCAGGAACAGAGTGCTTGTCCATGTGAGATTCTGGAATCTCTGAGTTTGGTCTCCAACAAACTCCAAAGACAAAACCAAAATCCATAAAATCCATTTATGCCCTTAGGAAAGGAGCACAGTCACCCGGATATAATATCTCCAAAGAGAGTTGTATTACTCTTCTCTTTATAGCATGATAAAGAGATCCCATGTCCCCTTTAGACTTAAAGAACTCTTCTCTAACAACAAGGATGTGAACCTCATGTGGTTAACGCAGAGAGAACCTCAGACTTTGCCTTTAGATGATTGAAAATACTTCTGCATCTTGGGCAAACATCTTCAGAGATGATGGAGTGTGTTTTTCTGTTTGGTTTGCTTTGTTTTGCACTTTCTATCTTGTTTTTGTTTTTGGCATTTGTTTGTTTTAATCTCTGCAATAGAGGTAAGAATGAATTTCCAATTTTGTTTGGGAAAAATATCTCCGTTCTGTTTCAAAGGAGTCTAGTTGAATGAAGCACTTTAATTCCCCCAGTGTGAGGGCTTGAAGTCTGGCTGAACATGTACATGCTTACGAGTATGGTTCTAATTGGTGCCTGTGTTTAGTACTTGTCCGAGTGGATATTACTCCAAAAATGTTAGTTTGGACACTAACCCCCAGATTAACAGGCCAAAGTGCGATAGTTAAATATATTAATGTAAATTTGAATAAAATTGAGTCATGGCTTGGTTGGCTCTGTGTAAATTCAGATGTTCAGACCCCTGATATGATCTGAACATCGGGAGTACAAAGGAATGCGAGGAAGAAAAGAGAAGAATTACTTAACATAAGCGCGGAGAGTTTGCGGGCAGGCTTAAACGGACACAGCTGGCTCTCTGCCTCCTGAACGGATGAGTGCCTAGCAGGGGATGCTTTGTAAAATTGAGAACTTGATGGACTGTGGTGGTTAGCCATTAACTATATTGCTCAAAAAGTGGCACTCGCAACAAAATATGTTAGACAATTTTACAGCAAGCTGCTCTAACCTTTGCACCCAACGTTGCTCTGCAGAATGCTATCACTATTGTGAACTCTGCCACCTAGTGGCTATGCCAAGAACTACAGGATTTTCTCTCTCCCCCCCCACCCACCCACCCCAGAGGATTTCTTTCATTGGTGGAAAAGATTGCACTAATCCTATTGGCAGTAGGTCTTTTGTTTGTTTTGTACATTGGAGCTCCTAGAACAGAGCCTGGGTGTTAGCTGTCCGGATAGCCACTGGAGGTCCACTTCAGTTAAAGATTGTTGTCATGGACGATGTAATTGAAATTACCGTCTCAAATGTTGGCTGATAAAATTTTGTTTCACAAAAAAAGACGGGGTATCTGAATAGCTTCTAAATAAACAGTGAGGTCTATACTCTCATGTTAGAGATTAAGTGATATACAATATTAGGAATAGGAAATATCCTTATTTACATATTTAAATTTATATCCTTGATGTACAGATAATATTGGTAATTTAAGCTTCTACTCCCAGGGTGCTGGGATTACACCCAGTGGGCATACACTACACTACACAGGCCATTTTTAAAAGAACATACATGCATATGAAATAACATCTTATTTTTTATTCTTTTGAATACTACTTTGAATATAACTTTTTGTGTTTAATGAGCCTACACTGTGAATGACATTAAAAAAAATCAAAATGTATAATCCCAGGTTTCAGGAAACGTGTTGAGGCAGGAGGATCACATGTTAGAGGCCAGCCTGAACTGCATAGGAAGTTGCAGAGAAGCCTGGCTACATAGAGAAACGCTGTTTCAAAGCGATGAATCAAAATCAGCTAAATAATCATTATACTTTTCAATAGGTATTCTAACATAACTTTTATTTTTGAAACTTTATCTTGAATGTTATCTTTTTGAAAGAAATCATACAATTATGCTTTAAAGCCTAAAAAGATAGAATGAAAAAGAATTACTGAGTGATCTCTCTCAAAGTTCTCTTAAAGGATCATTTCCGTTCTGAAGTCAGCAAAACATACGTACAGTAGGATGCCAATCACAACCTGAAAAATCTTACTCTTCATGTTTTCAAACTAATTTACAACTTGATTGATGGTGCCATATCATAGTAATATATTGTTAAGATGCAAACTCATTTTAATTAGCTAAAAAATGTGTTGTTGTTGTTGTTGTTGTTGTTGTTGTTGTTTGCACTGGTGCAGTACCTATGGGGGCCAGAAGAGGGCGCTGCATCGGATGTCCTTGGAGCTGGTGTTACAGGAGGTTGAGTCTTCAGGCGAGGGTGCTGGGACTGAACTGGGATCACATGTTAGAGGCCAGCCTGAACTGCATAGGAAGTTGCAGAAAAGCCTGGCTACATAGAGAAACGCTGTTTCAAAGCGATGAATCAAAATTAGCTACATAATCATTATACTTTTCAATAGGTATTCTAACATAATTTTTATTTTTGAAACTTTATCTTGAATGTTATCTTTTAGATTACATTGCAGTAGCAAGCTTTGTTACTTACCTCTGTCCCACCTCTCCAGCGCTTCAATGGGAAACTCATTTGTGCTGCATAAAATGTAAACTATCCCCAGAGCTCATTGTTCTAAATAAATACAATTAAAAAAATTAAATCAGAAGTGGAGGGCACAAGTTGTTGGTGAATGGATAGAAAATGTAACCATGGGTGTGGAGCCAAAATACAAATGCCAGCAGGTCCAGGAGTGAAGAAGTTAAAAAAGAGTTTAAACTTGAAAAAAAAAAATTGGCTGGGGAGTGGGGAAGGGGACTGCATAGTGGGGGTGTGGCCTTGTGAAGGTGTACTTGTCCAGCATGGGTAAGACACTGGTTAGGAGTAGAAGGACAGAGGAACAAGGGTGGAAGGGAGGGAGAACAAGACAGCTTGAAGTTCTTCTGAATCTAAAGCTGATCTGAAGTTTCCAATTCTCCAGCCTCAGCCTTCCAGGAACTAGGATTATATACACTCACCCAAACTAAAATGTATTGTTCAGAAAAAGTTTTTGAAGATTTTTTGAAGATGGAAGTGACATTTGATTGCATTCAAAGTCAATGTTCGCCACTATAAAGAAAAGGAAGTTCATGTGTCATTTCCATACATATTGTAATTACATACGTACATCTCTGTGATTGATATAGAATTAATAGGCACGTAACAAAATCACACACACATACACACAAACTGGTTTAGAATAACATTTCAAATTATGCTTTAGCCTATGTGAGGTAATTTGTTTTCTCAACTGGATTCCCAGGTCAAGGTCTACAGCGTTTATTTGAACCAGTTACAGATCTCATTTTCATAACGGTCCTTGGAGGCTGCAGTCACACATGGTTATTTCAGCCTTCATGAAAGCAATACAGTACAGTACAGGAGCCAGGGCTGTCATAGAAAACAGGCCAGTGACAATTTCAGTTCCTCTCACAGGGACAAGACTTTTTCAGGTAAGAGATTAAGATATTGCCTTCTTTTCATAAGGTTAGTGACCATTTTAATAAAATAAGAGGATTGTTCCTGGTACATTAGGAATGGGAAATGTGTGTGTGTGAGTGTGTGTGTGTGTGTGTGTGTGTGTGTGTGTGTGTGTTGAGGGGGATGTTTGTACTATCCCACTGCTGTTCAGAAGGACTAACTCTGGTACTAACTCTATAATCCCAAGGCTAATAGTTACTATAAAGGAACATACATTATATGAATAGTCTGACCAAGACTTTTCATGAACATTTCTACAAAGTCCACAGTGCAGAGTCTCGCTGTCCTACCTCATCAATGTGCCGCAGGTATTTGCCTGATTCTGGGGACGAAACTCTGTTCACTTGCTCCAGTTACAGTGGCAATGGATGTCAAGGTAACACTAGCTAAGAATGTCCAGATTAGTTTGTGTGTCTCATACGGAAAAAAAAAATTAAAAATCGTCCAAATATTCACACATGAAAATTGTAAAAGTTAGCAAATGACAATCCAACAAATAAAATCTCCAATGCTTCAGGAAGACTTTCAAACTGCTAATTCCTTTAGATTATAAATTTCAACATTTGCTGGTTAAACACACACACACACACACACACACACACACATCTCTTACTGTGGGCTGGCAGCTTTTAAAGAAAAATAAATAACTAAAGACTAATAAATAAAAATAGCAAAGATGTTCCCATTTTGCTATAAGTAAAATAAAAAAAAAAATTCCAAAAGATACAATATGTGAATGTGGAAGTTTCCTATGGCAAAATGTGAAATGCATTTATAATTTACCAGGTACATTCTGGTCACTTTTTTTTCTTGTGATGTTTATTGATTTCTGCAAATGTGATTTTTTTTCCCCTGAACTAATCCACTTATGCTTGAGAATTACAAAGAATAGCCGGTAAGGACAAAGTTATCTCTTCTTTCCTGGTTAAGTCACAGTGAGTCTTTCTTTATATTAGGAAAAAAGTGGATTCTGCTCATTTCCAAAATACAATTCCATTTTTATTGTTTTTATGTATGCATCAAAACGTTTTGTTTACAAACTAGAGAATGTTTAAAAGCCAGACATACTTTTGTTATCATTTGAAAAGAAAGTATTTTTTTTCTGCAAAGTAAAATTGAATAGCCAAGTATCATCGCTGTAGAAAAATGTAAAGTTACTAATTAGTAAAAGTAATTTCTTAGTTGTAACTGACATACTGAGGCTGGAGAGCCCTTTGCATATTGATACTTAAGTGGCATGCATCGTTACTTTCCTGGTTTTTCCTTGGAAATTAAGTGTTCGGTCGCATGGCACAAGCCATACCTGACCCCAGTATTTAAAGCATAGGATCAGAAACTGAACAATAAGAATCACTCAAGCACATGTGGATTATTCTTGATGAATAAGGAAGGGGGTGTGGGGCTTTAACTTTTGTTACACTGGCCTTGGAGGTATTTCCTCTTTAGCATCTCTGGTGACATTCCAAAGAGCTACGTCGGGGGTAGGGGAGGGGCGCTGTGAAGTGTCTTTTACGACTCCCTCTCGGGGCCGCTCTATCTTCCAGGTGAGGCCCGGAGTGATGTTAAAAGGGGGCTGCCTGCTGAAGCATTGAAAGCAGACTCCAAGATTCCTGCCCCTTATCTCTGCCCCAAATGCCTCCCTCTAAGTCTTTATCTTAGACCTTCCTACTGGCGGCTTGGTACTCACTTAGGGTCTCCTGGCTTTCCCTTGCATCTCGGAAACAGCATGTCTGTCTGCACTATGTTCAGGCTAGCAGAACTAACGGAGGAATATAGATGAAATGTAGTAAGCTTTGTGGCTGGGCATCCACCTTTGACTCCCGGAGGGGAGGGTGCGGCTTTCCTCTGTACTGGCGCAAGCTAGTTTAAATGTTTGCAGTGCAGTGCGCCCTCTTAGCTTGTGGGTTTTGTTTGTTCGTTTGGAGATAGCTAAAAGGTTAATTTTTTTTTAAAATGACGGATTGAGAAACATACCTGAAAGTACCCGAAAGCATCAGACTAGCTTCCACCCACTCTCTCAGAAGATTGGCGGCAGAAATGTGCTGAAGTGGTGTTTTTACTGCAGCCTTTGGGAATGGTGAATAAGGGTGGGAGGGATGCGCTTTAGGATCGATCTCATGGCTTTACAAAAGCGTTTGGGACTGAACCGAACAAGTATTGCTTCTTCAGTGAGGACTCAGTTTGACGTACTGCCTTTTTACGGATGCTGTGAATGACCACAGCCAGTCGTTGGGTTCTAAGGGACATTAAGTCTTAAAACAAATCATCTGGGATGATTCTTCCCCAAGGCAAATGGCCTTGGCTATTCCTGCTCAACACGAGGGTGGGTCAGCGGCTGTGATTTTTGCCTCAGCGACACCGAAGCTCTGCCCTTTCTCCTGAGCTGTGTTGGGCACTAGACCCCTGCAAGTGCCCTTAGCAACCTGTGGGGCCTGGTGGACGCTCCCTGAGGCCCGGAGCTGCAGAATGCAGGATGGGGTAGACTGTTCTTCTGGTCTGACAGTTAAGTGGAGCGCTGTTTGCAACAGCCTGACAAACCAGGTGTACAGCCTATGGGTGTCACACGCGCAAGGGTCATTGTCAGCGCTTGATCGTGGATTCAGCGCCCCAAGCGTTATCAGGTCCGCCCCACCCTAAGCCAGCTCGGCGCAAAACATCCCACCCGGAATCTTTATCGCGAATATTTCCACAGACAGACTCACATCTGCGCTTTTAACAGACAAGCAAAGAGCGGGAGGGAAGGGCGGGGCGGGGCTGAAATAACCTACTGTGTCTGCTAGTGTTGATTTAAATATTGTCCTTCAATCAAAGAATGGACGAGCTTATTAGCAGACACAGTTAGGCGCGGAGCTTCTCTAGGTTAAAGTGACTTGCCCAAGGTTACACAAGTGCTGTCTAATCCCAAATATCTCTAAGTCATCTCTGACTCCCTAGTCCACTCCACCATCCTGCCTCGAAAATGCAAGCTGGTTTTGAAGACATCAAGACCTGAACCGGCCACGAAGGATTCACTGTTGACTCTCAGTGTCATTTATTAATACAATTCCAATATGATAAATTCCATTCTTGGCTCTGAGAATGTCTGTGGTACAAGTTCGGTTAAGAGGGATCTCCGAGGGCAGCTGATACTGCGCGCGCCCGCCCGGGGGGGGGGCGCTGGGATGAGCGATGGAGTGTGGGGGAGGGTCGTGCCCCCTCCCTGTCCCCCCTCCCGCTGAATCACTGGGAAGCATTTTGTGTTTAGGATTAGCTGCACTAAAAGGGCCCCGGGAGCTTTCGGGGAAATGTTCAGGCCACCATTTGACTTTCAACTTCCCTGAAGCTACTGGCCAAGGGACCTACCTGCCTTTGTCCAACAATCTTTCTTTCCCTCAAAGAAGCCAGAGTTGGATGTCCTGTGATTTTCTTTTTGTTTCATTATAACAAACAAAACCCCACTCCTCTTCACATTTGAACCAGTGCGAATTCCAGTCGTTTCATATCCTTAGAGTCCCTGTACTTGTGTGAATGTGCATGTGTGTGAACATGTATGCATGTATGTGTGTGTGCGCATGTGTGTGTGAATCTAGAACAGAATGTCGTAGCCTTCAGATAATTTATTTTGGCAAGGCTGGACCTTGTAAGTTGCCCCCACTCCAACATTCTAACCTCTTTCATTATCTCCGTTTTTTTCCTCCCTTTTCCCCTCCCCTCCTCTTCTCCTTCCCTTCCTTTTCTGAGCAGAAAAGAGAGAAACCTCAACCTTCAACTGTCAGCTATTTTCCAAACATCAGCTAACGTTCCCCAGGACTGGCTGCAAGGTGACCTTTCTGTTTTCAGAGGTGTTTTTCAACGTGTAATGGTTTGTTTGTTATGTCTCTCCGCGAGGGATGGAGAAGGGCGGGGGCTGGGCTTATGAGTGCCGAGGGAGGCTGCTTTTTGTTCCCTTTTTGGAATACCCAAAGCAGTTTTGCTTTTGTTTTCAAGAAGGTTGTTGATACCGATATTGGAACCCGAACCGAATTTAGGGATTGGATGACTATTTAAATATTAGCATCTCCCCAACCGTGATTATTATAAATAGATGTGTATATATATATATATAAATCTGTGGTACAAGGGGGACCTTCTAGGGATATGGCAACTTCTTTATCCTGGTTCTCTTCATCCTGAATAGTTCTGTGTGTATTATTATGTTCTTTTTATCATCCTCTCTCCTGTGAAGCATGTCCCCTTATGGTGTGTTCTGTTTAATAAATTTTAAAAATTGAGAAAGAAGCACTCTCGATTATGGAACACTATTTTATAAAACTAGCCATCCCTAAAGATTTAAAATCAATATATTACCTTTCCACTAATAAAGCTACCAATAATTTCTAAGAGGTTCTGAATTTGATTGAAAGTTTGCCCAGTTAGTTGTTTATAAACCAATATAAATATGTCTTCTCAGTTTCTGGCATAATAAGTAAAATGTTAAAAATGTAAAGAGCTGAAATCTTGTTCCAAGAAAAAAATGAGTAAAAAAAAAGTTATTTGTTAATGTATACATTTATGTACTTATATATATCTTTTATACCTTAAAAAGTATTTAATTGTTCGAGATTAACTCCTCTTAAAAACGTTCTATTCTGAATGAAAACTTTAAAAAGTCACTCTCCACAGTGTGTCTGCCATCAGAGAGATGTTGGTTTTAAACTTCTTTTCCTCCATAAAATCTTATTAGGCTGCTTTCATGGTTACTAAGGATTTCGCCACGAACCTGAAGACTAAATTGCACTCCTCATTTAATCCACAGCTTTTATTGCACGCGAGCCTCGCTAATGGCCCCATCGCGGCCTTTCAGTCTTTTGTCCATTCTCTGCCCATCTCGTTGCAGCTCAGCCCAACGTCGTCTGCCCCCATCCCGTGCAGCTTAGAGAAACCGCGACTCCCGGCCTGGGAAATCAAATCATTTCCCCTTCTCTGCCTCTCCCTCTCTAATGGACACTTTATCACTGGGGAACAGTGCCTAAGTCCGCGCGGCCCACATGGATGCTTCCTCGCCCCTCCCTTTAACAGGCCCTTCCGCGGTTTTATGATCCGTTGCTGTGGTTGGAATGTTTATAGATAATAAACAACTAATCCATTTCTTGCCTAATGAATTGCCCCACCCGCGTACCCGTTTAAATCTCTAACTAGCTTCAGGATCAAGCTGGGCCATAGGCAGGGGGTGGAGGGTCGAGCTACCCGGGTTTACGGCCGTTTTAAAATCAAAGCTGGGAGGCCAGCCTCTCTCCTCCCTGGTCCCGGGTACCTCTTTCTCCCCCTTGATCGCCACCCCCACCCCTATATTGGCTCTACCTCACCCGGCTGGCTCTTCCCGTCCCGGGCACTCTGAATTTTCAAAATGTTGCTGGAGGAGGTTAAGTAAAGAGGCGGTTCCTTGAACTTGTTTGAGCTGCCCAGAGATTCTGACACTCCTTCTAGATGCCAGCACTCTGGAGGGGGACCTGCTGGAGATAGACAGCAGCAGGATTTTCTAGTTCGGTCCAACCAGCTTCCACAGAACCTGTCCCTGGGAGGTTAGAACTCAGAAAGAGGCTCGGGGACTCCTTGCTGGAGCGAGTTTTGCAGTTGGCGCCAAGGCTGCAAAAGAGGAGCTTTAGGCCAGGGAGTAGGCGAGGTGGGGATTGCACCTCGGTCTGGAATACAGAGGAATTCCCAAGGCACCAGGAAAACGCAGAGCCTCTGCCAAACAACACCGTAAGAACAGAAGAAACCCAAAGCCTCGGAGAGGGGCTTTTATCTACCCTGCGGCAGTGGCGCACGGTCTCTGTCAGTGGCGGAGCCTGAGCGCGTGATGACAGTGACTGGGGCCCACCCCGGGGCTTGGGGAACCCAACACCAGAGTCTCCCACGGTGGTGCGCAGTGGGGAGTCTCCTGTCAAGTCTGTGGCCTGTCAGAAAACTTCAGCTCTCTACCCTGGGGCTTCCTTAGCGCCTGGGGTGCTGATTGGAAACTGGAGAGAAAGTTGCAACGTCTAAGACAAACAACCTTCCTACTGCAGACCCCCCAAGCCCACCCAACAGCGGTGGTCCGAGTCCCAGGAGAACGCTCTCCTTAGACAGTAGCTTGAAAGTTCTGCAGATTTTCCTTTATAGGCTTAATATTGGGAAGCAAGTTTTGTCCCATATCGTCGAAGTCTCCGGATCTCTTTTCTCTGAAGCCTGAAAAAGACTCCCACAGAAGCAAGCGCTCTGCGAGTTTTGAACCCCCAATCCACACAGGACTCTGCTTTTCTTTATTACGAGGTGTAGCTGGAAATGTCAGGGCACTTTATTTTTTATCAGCGGACAGGTTCCCTCAAACCTCTGGGTGAAGAGCATCTTACATCTGTCCCCTTCTTTCTTTTTTCCCTTTTCCACTGTGTAGTGTAGTGAGATTCTGACATCCTATCATTCCGTTTACTAATCTTGATTTACTGCTTCCGGTTTGAGGCACTGGGGACGCAACTGTTGAAACACACACACACACACACACACACACACACACACCTCCTTGAGCTGCTGGTTTAGGTGGGTGGATCAGGTTTTTAACATCAGGACCCACTGGGGCTGGCACTCAAAGGGTGTGACTTTTAGAAGTGTCCCTTAGACACATCCCTGAGCTGAAGCTTTTCTCTCCCCACCTAAGAGCTTTATGCGTGCTGCTTAAATTACTCCGCCCCACCCCCAACACACAAACACACACAAGCTTTTCCATAAAGTAACCAGTCTGCTGAATAACCAGGACAACGATAGCCTTTATTATACTTCTTTCTCAGAGGCCACGTTGGTAAGCAGGATCTGACAGTCCAGAGGCGGGGCCTCTTTCAAAGGGTGGTGCTGGTCAATCAAGGGGGTCTCTGACTTAACACGTTTAAATTGGAGTCCTCTGAGGAATTTTTATTCTTCTGAATCCTCCTTGTCACCAAGCAGACCTCAAGACTGGGGGGCTGGGGGAGGAGCTTCTTACATCTGTCCTTCCCTGAAGGAGTGGATTTTCCTTCTCTAAGCCTGGAGTCCAGACCTTTCCTATTCGAGACCCTTCCTCCTCCGACTTTGATGTAGGGAAGTGGGATCTGCCTAGGCTAGAACCAAAGCATCCTGAGTAGTGGCCAGCACCGCCTGGTGTTCTCCAGGACTTAGCAGACTTTTGCTGAAAGGGTTTTTGCTCGGTCAACTGGAAGTCTCCTCACAGAGAAGTCTGTCCCTTGAGCATGGAAACTGGCAGTGTACGTGTGCGTGTGCGTGTGCGTGTGCGTGTGCGTGTGCGTGTGCGTGTGCGTGTGCGTGTGCGTGCGTGCGTGCGCGCGTGTGTGTGTGTGTGTGTGTGTGTATGTGGTGGGGAGTCGGGGAAGGGGCATTCTATGACTTTCTTCCTGCTCCTTTTCTCCTGCTGAGCACAGCGATTCAGACTATCTATCTCCTGATAAAAAGAATTAAACGTTTTCAATTAGCAATAATAGTTGTGCCTCAGATAAACCTCATTGGCTACGGTATCACCACCGAGCAAAGCGAGAAGAGAATTAAAAAAAAAAAAATCCACGAAGGATAATCACATAAAGGAAAAAGAAAAGAAAAGAAAAGAAAAGAAAAGAAAAGAAAAGAAAAGAAAGGAAAAGAAAAGAAAAGAAAAGCCCTCCTGCTGCTTGGTTATTTGTTGATTTGAACATTCCTCATCAGAAATTAAAATAAATACGAACACAAACCATGGGCTGGAGAGATGGCTCAGCAGGTTAGCACTGGCCACTCTTCTGGAGGTCCTGAGTTCAATTCCCAGCAACCACACGGTGGCTCACAACCATCCATAATGGGATCCGATGCCCTCTTTAGTGTGTCTGAAGACAGTGACAGTATACTCAAACATAAAATAAATAAATATTTTAAAAAAAAAGAACACAAACCATGATAGGCTCTTCACATAGCTAATGTGTTTGTTCTTGATACAGAGAGAGGAGAAAAATAAATCCTGTCTGCTAATGAGAGGAAGAAGGTAAGTTGTATAAATACAGCTTTAAGTTCACAGAAGACGCAAACAGTATGCACCAAAAGGCTGCCAGGCCCTTCCCTACCTTGCAGGAACTGGAAACTCAGCGTGAGTGTGTGCTTAGGGCTTTCCCAGGGCCTCTGCTGGCTTCCCACTGCTGAAATTGTATGGTGGCCAGAGCCTCAAGCAGCAGGGAACTGGGCTCATTTTATTTGATCATTAAAGGAACTGGGAGAACTCAGCAAGGAATCAATCCCTGCTGGCCTCCCAGGAAGTGCTGATCACTTTGAAAGGTCTGTGCACTCCAGACTGGATTCTTCTGAGTGTGGCGAACACGCGTAAGAAGTCTCTTACTTGCAGAAGGTGCAACTTGCCCCCTGTCTTGACTTTGCCTCATGTAGAGCACACGTAGTGATCCAGGGCCTTGCAGAACTGTGGGTGCATCCTGGTCTGCTTCCCAGAGAGTTGCTGACTACTGAAAAGAAGGAGCTGGAGCTATCTCCATCAATCTTGATCACTCCTCCTGGTCTGAGGGTCGTGGGGATGGCAGCCTGCAGAAACCGGAAACCGACTGCAGAAACCATCAAAGCACTTGGCCAAACTGTAAAGGAGTCCCCAACAATGCTACATCCTGCGGACAATTTCGAGCACAAGGACTCGAAATCCTAAGAGGATGCTGGGCAGAGCGTTCTAGGTTTTCACCTCTTTGGCTCTTTCCCATCCCCATCTCAAGCTGACTTTTGCAGAAGCTGTAGTTACATAGCTGTTTTCTCTTTCCCGCCTGTAAGCTAAGCTGCCAGTAAAAAGTAACACTCTCTTAAAATTTATATATATCGCAAAAATCAAAGGGAAAAATCAAAAGGAAATAACCAAGAGTATTATCAGTATAAATGACCTCATAACATGAGACATTTTATTTTGTCTTAAAAGATTTTCTTTTTTGTGTAATGAATGTTTGCATGCATGTATATGTGAGTACCATCCATGCCCAGTGACGGAGAAAACAAGAAGACAGATCCCTTAGAGTTAAATATGAATTAAGAAACGCAGAATCACTGTGCGGGAGCAGAGGCAGACCACGCCCTCCAGAACAGGTGTAAAGAATGTGGAACAACGTGGATGTAAGGAGTCAGGAACAACTGAGTCTTGATCCTCACTTTAAGATAATGCAAAAGGTGACCCTACAGGCTTACTCTTCATTAAAAGGTTATGAGAGGGGCTGGAGAGATGATGGCTCAGTGGTTAAGAGCACTGACTGCTCTTCTAGAGGTGCTGAGTTCAATTCCCAGCAACCACCCGGGGGCTCACAACCATCTGTAATGGGATCCAATGCCCTCTTCTGATGTGTGTAAGGAGAGCAACAGTGTGCTCATATAAACAAACAAACAAACAAACAAACAAACTTTAAAAAGGAAGAAAAATAAAGAACAAAATAAAAAAATAAAAAGTCACGGGAAGTGAAATGCTCTGGTCATATCTTATTGTGGGGAAGAATGTATGTACAGAGTTAGGAGGTGACCTCTTTCTTGAGCACCCCCCCCCAGTATCTTTCCACGTAAGAATAAAGGCGAGGAATGTCCAGGGGTATGACAAACTTCATGCAGATATGAGAGTTTTCCTGGCTGAACCTAGAGAGGAGTGAAAGTGCCTAATGAAAGAGAGCAGTCCAGTCAAATAAAATCTAGCTGGTATTATAGGTCCTGGTAACAAGGTACAAGGGACATTCCATTTTAACTGCCATCATGATAGAAGAATAGAAGATTTGCCTAGAAACGAAAGACTTGTGTTGCTTGGAAAGTAGAAATTCTGCTGACGAGCAGTAGGGGTGAATAAAAAGAGTGCCTTCCAAACCTGCTCCAACCTCTCCCCTCCCCTTGGTAATTATCTTTCCTCCACTCTCCTAGCCCACAAGAGTCTGCATTTCCTATCGCTGCCCTTCCTGTCTCTTCTTTCGCCTCTTCCCCCCATACCTCCGTGGGCCCAGGACACCTGAGAGTTTCCGGAGGTGAGAACCTAAGGATCATGTTTCCTCTGTACTGCTGTCATCCCCTGTCAGGTCTTCCCAGGCTCAAGCCCTGACTGGGTCCCAAGAGCAAGCAGGTGTAATTTATTCCCACAGAGGAACTATTAGGTGGTTTAATGTACTCTCTGGTTCAGCCTTCTATAGCTGCCCTAAAACGGATGTTTTGTGTGTGGTTTAAACATAGGACTAGAAGCTAACATTTTAAGCAATTTCACTGCAAGGTGAGCTATTTTGGAGGCAGGGATCAAGACACGTTAAATGACGGCACTGCTTTGTCCATCCGTGTGCTGAACTGACTCCGCGCTACCCCTCACCATAAGTGAAGCCTGCTATTCTCTAAAATGGTACTGAAATGACCCCACCCTCCCAACGTCCTAACATAGTCTTGCTGCATTTCTCAAACTGGCCTCAGACTTGAGACCCTTCTGCCTCAGCACTTGAAAATGGGACCAATAGCTGTCCATCGTCCCCATCTCCTCTCCTAGGGTCCTAGGAGCACAGCTTGAAAATTACTAGTTTATACAAAATAACTATATCAGATATTCACCTTACTGAAGACGTTAAGAAGCAACTTGCTGGAGGAATCGGTTGCATAATGGGAAGCATCTTTAAGAACCACCGACGAAAACAGCATGTATAAGATGCAGAGACTGGATGGATATCATCCGTGGTTCATAAGTACAGTTATAAACAATGATTCCCAAGAAAAGCTCACTTTTATGTGCTCCTTAAACTAAGGTCTAGCTGTGTCACCATCTGTGCTGAGGAATGTACACTAGGAAAATCACAATGAGAGGTCTGGGAAGAGAGCCACAGGAGCAGAATGCTGTGCACGTTGTGGGGATATTCCCCCCCCCATTATCCCCATTTGGAGCAGGTCAGGCTGCAGTGATAACAGCTGCAGAAACAATTGGAGGACCTTATTCATAAAATCAAAGGCAGCATGCCAGATGGCCACCAACCAAAGGAACCGAGGCTGGAGAGGATTAGCAAAAGCTGGTGCAGTGGGGAACAAACCCTCTGAGAATAAACATCTTTGTACTTCTGCTGAATTGTAAAAATCAGAGGGAAAACAGTCTTGAAGGTTTCTGAAGGAGGACGTTTTTCTGCGGGGAATAAGTTCTCATTTTTTTTTCCTCCTCGCTGATGAAAATACCCTAAAAACCATCTTCTCAGTCGAAAATTGTGTCTGTTCAAGCTGCTCCGTTGCTTTCCTTGTCTCTTTTTAATAATCTCTATGTGATATAGAAATAGTAGGTAAAAGAGATCTCTGTTTCTTTAGTTACCCGTAGCTGCTACCAGTGTGTTTTGACAACTACTCTCTCACTCTGAGTGGCTGATATATTTCGAAATGAGCTGCTCTTACAAGAAAAGCATGATTATTTGGAAATATACATGTCCCCGGCTACATATCACGCCAGTGCTGCCAACCTGAGCTACCGAAGTCTAGACATGTCCCTGGAGTAAACATGCTTAACTGTGAGATAATACTTGATGCTTTGTTGGTAAGCATTCAAACCATTAAGACAATATATACCTAATGCATAAAAACTGAACATGAAAGATAAGTTCATCAAATCAAAGCTATCAGTTCATCTGTAATTCACATGCACATCAATGGGGTGTCTGAAAATATTTATTTTATATCAATATTTTGCCTGCATACATGCATGCGCATGTACCTCATGGGTGCCTAGTGCCCTGGGAATCCAGAAGAGGGCATGAGATTCCCTGGAATTGGAGTTACAGAAGATGGGGAGCCACTGTGTGGCTGCTGAGAATTAAAACTTGGTCCAATATAAGACCAGTAAGTGCTCTTAACTGCTGGCATATCTCTCCAGCCCTACAGGCCAGTATTTTATAATGCCCAAATTGTATACTTCTGAGCATCTCTGAGTGAAAGGCCCACAGAATCAAGAACAAACTTTTGAAAGTCATTTCTGTGCGTGTTTATTGGGAAGAAAACTGCCATCAAGGAAAAGAACATGAGCTGGAACTTCACCGTAAACTGAAATTGTGATTTAATGGGTTACTAAAATTCTAAACCCAAAATACTAGTATTTTCCAAAATTCTGAGAAAAAAATTTCAAGTTTCTAAAAGTAATCTAAAATGATATTTTAAAAAGTAGTTTCCTTCAAATGTTTAATTTCTAAGGAAAAAAAATAGGCCTTTGTAATCGCTATTTAAATCTTGGGCATTGGGTAAGGCTGCCCCTGTCAGGTTAGTTTGGTGAATTCATAGCAGTGATTTCAATAGTCAAAGTCTCATTAATAGATTCTGAGGGACTCTGGCTTACCTAGCTGGATTCTCCATCAACCAAACAGACAGCTTGACACGGAACATTGATATATTATACACTATTTTAAATTAGAATTACTAAACACATTGTTCAGTCATGAGTGAAATGTACTTTCTTGCAAGACTTAACTGTTTAATATTATTTTCATAAGAAAAAAAATTATCCTGGGTTCTTTTTATTTCATAGCTTGATCCATACACTTAAAATAATCATAGGACTGGAAGACATTTACCAAGCAGTGACAAGGTGGGTGGGCTGTCATGTCATTTCTAGTATGTCTAAATGAAACGGAGATGCACGTAATTATGAGAAAATTTTCATTGCAAACATACTTTTTGGAGAACTTGGACTGCTTCAGGAGTGGGTGATTTCTAAAACGAACCAGAATCATTCATTACAAATCAGTGACTTTGTTAATCTTTATATCAGCATATGTATCAGAAGCAAAGGAAGCCTAGTAATATGCACTTGGATCTGGAACAAATTAAAGTATCAGGAAAGAACAATGCACATCTGCATATGTGGTTTGTCAGGCCTTGATTTCCCCTTAATGGTCACACACAGGAAGTGTTTGGAAAACCTGCTGTGTGTTCGTTTTATCCTTCTTGCTTGAGGATGAAGGTAGTGGAGATTCTGTCACAGCACTGAACAGTTTGATCCAGACTTGAAACACTTGAACATTCCATCAACCAATGTGTGTGACAGTCTATAAAGGATACAAGGCATACGGATTTTGTAAATGAGAAACGGTAAGTAAATACAATGTTCAAAGGCTATAGAGGAGAGAAATGTTTGGTACAAAATCCCGAGCAAACTAGAAAACCCTAGTTGTTATTCGTTTTCTAATGGAACATCTTCACAAAGATATATAGAACAGAGATGGCACGGGCAGTTTCTAGAAAACCACCTGGTTGGTTGACTGGATTGGGAAAGAGACCAGTGTTGTAATACACTTTTTTATTCCTCCAGTTTCAGCATGTGAATGTCTTATAAAACTATCTAAAACTAATAAAAAGGAAAAAAAGTTAATTAAAGACCTGTTCATATTTCAAAATAATGGTTCAAATAGATGCCATGATACCTTGGAGTCATGGGGTTTGTGGGTCTTAATGAATAAATAAATGGAAACCTGGCTTGAGTATTAAATTATGGATACTATTCAGACAGACTAAATTAGGAGGCAGGCTAGGTGGGGCCGTGGGCATTAAAGAAGGGAGAACATGCTCTTGGTATTAGTAAGTAAGAAGCCTAGCTCCAGGTAATGTAGGAGGGATGCTGAGAGACACTGGGATGCGGGTTATGGAATGTCTTGGATGCCAAGGTAAAGACTTTAGACTTTAAACAATACAAATGGTATATTTTGCTCGGGATCTTTGAACAGCTGAGAGTACTCTGCTGATACTGCCCAGTCAGAACTGGAATCCTAGGTTTTCAGAGTCTAATACAAAATTCTGGACCAAAATGCTGTGGTGAAGGTGGAGGGTTCGTTTGTAAAGGTTAGAAGAGAAAGACTTAGGCAAAGAGACTAAAAATTGAGGGTAACCGAGTGTGCCGGGGGTCCCCTGAGAGTGGGGTCCTCATCAGCACTGGGTCTTCAGTTTGGTGTAACACTGGGTCTTTCTGTGTAGCTCATTCTGGCCATGATGCAGCACCCCCACATCTCCACCCCCCCCCATGCCAGACGATAACTGCCTATTCTTCAACGTCTGAGAAAATGCAGTCGATTTTTAAAAAGAACCTATTAAGATTTGATAATACTGTGTGATCCATAAATTTTGAGTCCGCAACATATGTTAGGATCTGTAGCAGGTCCTGGGATATAACCTGGAATACACCAGAGTTCACCTCTCCTTTTTATTGGTTTCTTATAAAGATAGATGAAACAAGGTGACAGGTAATGAACAGATTACATGCCTAGAAGGAGAAGAGTGAACACTCACGAAATGTGTAGAAATGGGAGCGGGGAAAACCCACATCCAAGTGGAATAAAGCGGTAGTGACACATGAGAAAATTCTTTCCTCCAAACTAGACTAGTGTGCCCTGTTTGTTTGTTTGTTTGTTTGTTTGAGTTTTTGAGACAGGGTTTCTCTGTATAGTCCTGGCTGTCCTGGAACTCACTCTGTAGACCAGGCTGGCCTCGAACTCAGAAATCTGCCTGCCTCTGCCTCCCAAATGCTGGGATTAAAGGTGTGCGCCACCACCGCCCGGCTAGTGTGCCCTCTTAAGGCATATTACGAGGGGCCCATTGCAAGGACAAGAGCTGGTAATTGAAGAAAACTGCCCCTAGGAAGCAAGAAAAGATGGAATTAGCCACAGGAGTGAAGACTTACTTCTTGAGAAAGAGACACCAAATTTTTTGCGGCAAGCAGGGAGATGGAAAACTACAGCATAGAGGTGACTGTTAGTACCACAGAGAAGAAGAAAACTGAGAGCATGTGAATCCAGATCCTCTACCTGCTAGTGAGGCTTGGGGGAGGGTATTGGTACTGACATCGTTCTGGGTCAGGGTTGAAGGTTGCACCATCAGCCCTCGTGTGCTCCAAGGCTGTGTGGTGTGGCCAAGGCAGCATTGATACAGCAGCACCTGGCATAGTGGGCTAATTTTCAGAATGCCAAGAAAAACCATCACTGCCAATGTGAAAATGCTCACAAAACGTGACTGGAACAGAAACCCTTCAAATCAGTTGTAGGGAGGGTGTTTTATTTCTCTTTTATGTCATATGATAATAGGATACTTTACTTGCTAATGTATGTGAGGCACTTTCACAATTGCTGAAAATAATGATAATTATTTAATTAAAATTATAATAATTTTATTAAAATTATTTAATTAAAGCAGAGAGAGAGAGAGAGAGAGAGAGAGAGAGAGAGAGAGAGAGAGAGTTTTTTCACCTGCCTTAGGAATTTCTTTAAAATTGTGTGAAAATGTTATCAACCCCTCAGGGTCCATTTAGGAAGTAACATCTTCCAGCTAGAAATCACCCTATAATCTGCTGCCCCTCGTGTTTTGGAAGGGTTAAGAACTCAAGACAGAGGAAACTGGGAGTTGAGAATAGGATCAAATCCGCGCGGGGGCGGGGGGCGTCTATTTCCCCTCACGTTTCCAAATTAAAAGCAACACAAACGGGAAAATGGCTCGGTGACAGACAGACAAGATGGCTGCGACTGTGGCTCGTGCTCTTGAGGACCCATTATAGGGGAAGGCGTAAGGGAAAGGTGAGGCGAGTGGGCAGGCCTCTTGGGTTTCTGCTTCCTTGGAGCCCAGGCACAAATGCACATTCTCCGGAGCAGAGAGAGACCAGTGAAGAAGTTCATTTCTCAGCCGGCTTGCAGGATGAAGGGTACAAGTCCCATGCTGCTCAGATGATCATCAAGATTTATACTAGTGCCTTTAACACATTCGGTAGTTCTGAAAGTACAAATCAGAACCCAGTGTCCAGAAAAGAGACAGCTGCTGCCGAGAGAGACTTCACTGTGTAAATCAAACCGTTCGCTAGAGACTCTACTTGATGGTGTGGGGCTGTTATGATTCGCCTTGGGTGGTTCGATCCGAAATGGCCCGAAATTATGTTGTTGCATACCCCGCAGAAACATCTCTTTGTCAGTTAATTGTGAATACATCTCCATTTTATTGAATAAGATCGCCGATTGTTTTATATTATTTGGTAGATTGCAGTTAAGTGCAAAGAGAGATTACCGTTTTAAAAAAAAAAAACCTATCTACTTCTGTTATTGCTACATTTTACACAGCATCAGAAGTCAGCCTGTCTTCATTATTATTACTTTTTAATTAAATTGGTCTATTAGATAACCTAAGCCTTTAAAGCCATATATCCTATTTTAATTAAAAAAATTTTTTTTCTGGTTGTGATCACTGAATAGAATTAAACTCCCATGTAAAATATGGGAAGAAAGGAGGTAAGACAAGGTCATATAGTGTTACCTGATAAAAGGAGACAGTAATATTTAAAATGAGGTAAGTGTTGCACCGATTTATGATGCATTTTATCTGCAGGAGAAACCATAGTTTATCTGAGTGTCGTTCAGCTTGAGTCGTCCGCTGTATATCTTTGACTTTTGAATGTACTGTTGAAAGGAAAAGGCTTTGAGAGATGTGCGCTAGGAGACAGATCAAAAGCTTAAAGCAATTTTGCTTTGCTAGTTCAAATATATTTTTATTGAAACATATTTTGTTGTCACGCATGCATAACTATTATGTAGTATCAGTCAAGAGGGGGCGTGGGCCCCAGATCAGCTGGGTATTGTTATCTGAAAGGAAAGCATTCAAATTTTCTTGCGAATTCTATGATCTCAGATTTTCTTCTCGGGTTTTTGTTTTGTTTCGTTTTGTTTTTTTAAAGTCCTAGTTTTGCAGTAGCGATTCTTTGCCATAGGCCAGGTTCACTGTAGACAATTCTAAATTAGGTAATAAAGTTAAGGACCATAAACCTTATAATAGGAAGAACTAATTAGCATCTTAGGAAACTAATGATAGTTTTGATATCTATATAAGCTCATATATATATATGTACACATAATAAATATATATGTATATATATATATATCCTATGCCATTAACTTTTGTCTTTAGATTTATTTTTCTGCCACTAGATTTACATTTCTTTGGTGCTTTCAGTTGGGAGCCCTGCAACTATTTATTAAACATGATTGTGCACATATGGTGGCATCTTCCAGTATTTTTTGATGAAAGCTCCTTATACTTTACCAATAATTTGTTAATTTGTGCTGCAACTATTTTCTCTAGCTTTATATTTTCTTACCCGTGTTAATATCTCCTCATCAAGTACTCTTAGAATACTGACCTGCATTAAAACTACTGCTTCCAAATCATCCAAGGAAGTTTATCATTTCTGGTATTTAATTTTACAACAGTTGATTTTCTTAGTAGAATTGAAAAAAAAAAACTGGCACAGCAAACAGAGTTGCTATGGATGAGGATAAAAACTAACAGCAGTACCTTCCAAAGACAGGCTGAAAATCGATCCTTAAAAGGTTTAAATTATTTAATCAAGAAAAGACAGGTAAGACAGAAAAGATAGTCTACACTTTGTGGTTTCTTCGTCATAGTTTTTAAGAGCTACGGCTAATAAAGTCATCAGAGTTAATTGGATTTTCTCTGTCTATTTAACTGATCACAGTCTTAAGAACGAAAGTCTGAGATGTCCTCTCGTTCTTGTCATCTTCGGTATCCTGAGTACAGAGAATGAGGTTAAGTTTTAGGAGCAAAAATAATCAGGGCTTGTGCATTAAATGGCCAGAGGCGTCTTTTAAAGGCATGGATGCCGTAAAGTACAGACTCTTCATTGCCAGTTTTCACCATTCCGCAAAGGGGAAGAACGCTGATAATTCAAAGGATTTCGTATGTGATAAAGGCAGCCTCATGTTTTGAGTTGATGCAGCGATTTATAGAAGGAGCATCATGCCTTATACGGCCCTACTGTTATTTAAAGAACATCAGCTGGAAGGAGTCCGGCTCCTTGTCCATGTTACCCAGCTTTATTAGGATGGTTACAAAGGGACGCAGTTCATAACTCACACCCTTTCGTAAAACAGCAACTGTAAGCCAGCAAACATATCACAGATGTGCGTCTGCGTGTCTCCCTGCCTTGCTGAGGCCTTAGATAAACTTTTAAAGTTTTGTTTAAGAAAAATCATTAGTTAAGGGCCATTTCACATTAACACACATTCTTTCTTTTGTATTTCCTTTTAAAGCTTGCTCAAATACTGTATATTAGGTCTATCAGGAAAAAAAATATTATGTCCCTTTCTGCATTTAATTTATCCACTCCCCACTAAAGTCACATATACTGCAGCTTATGGTGATAAAATGGCTCTAGCCATTTTAATCATATTTTAGACTGTGATATTTCAAAGCCTTTCCTAAAACAGAAACAAAACAAAACAAAATAAAAACCGAGACAAAAACCTAAACTCCTCTCTTCTCTTTGGCATGGTGTCTTATTGCACAGAGGTTTAAAGACTAAAAAGCATTTCTTTGTTTTGGGCAAAGGATCAACTCTCAGGATTTCTTACATATGAGCAATGAATTCTTATAATTCATGGAAGTATCCAGTGCATGCATTTATTATTAATATATTATTTTATCTATAATAAAAAGAATGGTAAACACAGTGTAGATAGAAAGCCAAATACTAAATACTGGGCTTTGTAAATAAAAATCTGTTTATTAAGAGTAAATTTACTTATTCATAATATTCTTATACTATTGCATAGGTGACAGATGTTACATTAAGTACTTTGTATTTTAAACTTACTCAATGTTAACGGCTGTTTTGATTTTCTGTTTTATGGAAGAAACTGAATGTAGCATATGCTGCACTTCACTTTCTACACATTGTACCACATCGAGTTAAGAGTCACTAGTTTCAATAATGACTGACACTGTTTGTGGAATTAGTATCAATTTAGAACAAAAATAATATCTTAGAATGATCCAAACGGTTCTAAGAAAAACCCGTTTTGGGAAAATCTTTGAGCCCCTATTTCAGAGAGAGAGAGAGAGAGAGAGAGAAAGAGAGAGAGAGAGAGAGAGAGAGAGAGAGAGAGAGAGAGAGAGAGAGATACTCCTATACTGTTTTCAGGGTTGAGAAAGCAATCTGCTTCTGGGTAAAAGCTTTTCTGTTAATTGAAGTGGTTACATTATGTTCTGTTTGTGTGTCAGAAACTATATCATAGCATCAACAATAATATGGCGCTGTATTTCATTAGGTGTATCAATATTTTAATCAGCTCACATATTCTTAGCATGGTAATATTTTATACATACTGTATTTTGGACTATTAATGACTCATTTTCTAAAACACACAATTCTGACTTGAGACAATCCACCTTGACTGCACTTTGGTCCGCTTCCCAGCTTTTTCCTTTTGATCTCCTTACTCTCTCTTTTTCTGAAAAATAAACTTGTGTTTCTCATCACACTGTTTAGAGGCTTTTTCTCTTCATATCTTTTTAAAGGTGTTCTTAGTACATTTTTCATAGAGGTCACACAGTGTTCACTTAGAGTCTATATTGGGAGGTCCTGGGTGAAGAAGGACTCTTTCTAAGTTTTTCTTCATTAGTACCTTTTGGTTAAGTTCTCTGGAGATTTTATAAATCAATTCAAGAGGATAACCTTTCTTTTTCAATTGTAAATTGCAAAGGCTTAGGATATTAGACGTACTTTTGGGTAGCCAAATTTTAAAAGAATACAACAATATTATGAAATTTAGCCAAAATGATAAATCTTTAAGGACTATCAAAAGTATAGTTTGTACTGAAGTAGCTAAGAAAATATATTATATTACTATTCATACTACAATAACGTTTCCTCTGAATACTTCTTTCAAATGATTAACATTATTTGTGGAACTTGGTAATAATTTCAAACAAGATGAGTTTGTTAGAATTATTCAAATAATTCTAAAAAAACATTTTGTGAGATGTTTGAGTTTCAATCACAGAATAATACACAGAAATAAAAATTTCAGTTGTCATATTTAAAGAAAAATAAAAAGTAGCAAAAATACTTACATCTTTACACACACACACACACACACACACACACATACACACACACACACACACACACACCTCTATCCACTCATGCACCTATTACAACTATTACAATGTATTAAAATCTATTCCATCATGACTTATGACTGTCCCATGAAACTAACTTTATCATTTACGTTTTATTATAATAGCGCTATATTTACCCTTTCAATAATACTCTAAAACATAATAACCAAATGCGGTTCCAATTAAATTATTAACTTACTAATTGGTACACGATTTTAAAATTAAACTTCACGTCTCATGCCATAACAGGAACATTTACCCAAAGTTATCCAATTGATTCATTACTGTGTGGGACTTACTTTTTCTTTTTCTAGAAGCCAAAGAGCATCATATTGGTTGTGCTATTTTATTTTTATATGCATTTTTCTAGTCACTAGACGTAATTGTTTTTACAAAGGATAGGATTTGATGCATTGAGATAAATTATTACAAAAACAACACCCGTCAGCTTTCAGTGTGTTACACAGCGAGGCAACTGCAGAGCCGTTGTCATCTTTATTCCGAGGCTCTTTCTTTCTCCTCATTGGACACGATGCCTCCCTCCCCACCCCACCCCCACCCTGTTCCATTGCTACAGTTCCATCAGCAGATAGGACAGTGACAATCTGCACCGGCTTTCCCTGTGACTTGATGGATGGCAAGCAAGGAAATGCTGAACTCCTCCGTGATTAAGACGCAAAGCTTTAATGTAGTTTTTGTTTACCATGTCCTAAGTGCAGTGTTGGAAGTGACTGCCAAGGAGTCATCGGGACAGGCCTGGGTTCGGCAATGTCAGCCAGCCAACGCTTTGAAAATTTTTCAGTTTCCTCTAGCCTTACGACTGAAATAATATCCAGTGGCTCCGGCCCCAAGCCTGGTTAATGCATCTGTCCAGAACACATAATTACTCGGTCATAACATTCCCCCGGCCACCAGCCAACAAACCAATCAGCATTTCTTTCCAATTCACTAGAATTTTTGCTCTGTCAAACTGTTTGATCTCTAGGTAGTAAAAAAAAAAAAATGCAAAAAATGGAAGGACACTGCACTGGAAGGTTTTAATTTAGAAGAGTTTCTCATGGAAATTAAATTTGAAGAGAAACATGTTTTTGTTGTCATGACTGAAGTTGAAATTTTAATTTGGCATCCTCTGCTTATTGTGTAGTTAGTTTGTTTTAACGCCACCAGCTCACATGTAAGTCATTTTAGTGAGGAAATACTCTAAGGAAAAAAAATAATGGCGAATAAATGTCCAGTTATGATTTATTTCCAAAATATTAACAAATACAGGGAAACATTATCCTTTCAGTTAACACAAATATACTGTGCGTGCATGCATTAGTGTACATGTGTGTATATTATATTTCTTCTATCACTGTCTGAGGGCAATTACAAGAATGTTTATGTATGCATACATATGAGTGTGTATAGAGTTCCCTTTTACACAAGTTTATTACATTTGAATAATTGGTAATCTGATCTTTTAAAATGTTCTAGATTAAATTACCTTATTTTGTCTTCTGTCTACAAACTCACGTAAAGTATTTTTAAATGGATTTTTGGAATTATTTTTTATGATGTAACGTTTGAGACGGTTGGAAAGAAGCAATACATAGATTTAGGTCACCCGAGGAAATGAAAAAGAGCATTCCAGACAGAAGAAAAAGCATGGAAGAAGTGTTAGGGAGAAATAAAACGGTGTGTCAGGGAACGCTGCTCCTTTCGGACTGCCAAGGGCTCCCGGAGAAAAATCCAAGGCGAAGCTAACACGAGAGTCTGTATCAAGTTATGAATTCCCTTGATATGCAAAATGCAAATGTGGAGATTAGACCTGCACATCTGGGAATACTTCAGGTTGTTAATTTATTGTCACATGGAAATGTTTTCTTGTTTACATATCTTTCAACTGTATTTCATCGACTGTTAGGTGTAGATCACAACGCCACGTCTTGGCACATGTCTGATAGAAACAGAAAGATGTATAGAATTGATTTGTTCCTACAAACAGTTAGCAACGTTTCCATACCAGCCCTTATTTGTCTCGTACAGGCAGAGACCAACAAGCAAATGGGGCCTGGAATGAAGAACAAAAGCTGACATAAGAGAGTCCATTGTAACTGGCTGCTTCACATTCAAGAGGAGAAGCACAATCCATATTCTTTTGAGATCATGGATAAAATTATGCAATTGCGGTTTGAATCTGAAACATCCCGTGGGCTCGTGTCTTTGAATACTTGGTCCCCACCGTTAGGACGTTGTTAAGGGGTACACTGGAATCTCTGAGAGCATGGAGCATGGCTTGCAGAGGCACGTCACTGGCCATGGGCCTCTAAGGGTTATGGGCCAGCTCTGCTTCCTCTTTAAACTCTGATTTTTGTCTGCCACTGTGACGTGACCTTCCTCCCCACCCTCCATGCCTTTACCACGTCTTGTTAAACTGTGAGTTAGAATGAATCCTTTCCCTAAGCTGCTTTTTCCTGATATTTAGTCACAGCAACAGAGACATTAAAAAAAAAAAAACAAAAAAACATGTGTGTATCAATGTACCTAGATATTTTTGATCATTTTCTTTCTATACTGTATCATGCACATTTTTTCCTATTGGTGTTCACATTCTCAGTTCATGAACCGGTCTTCATGTCCCATTTCATCATGGTGATATTGGTTGCACACCTTATTTTACAGATCTTTCTTTCTTTCTTTCTTTCTTTCTTTCTTTCTTTCTTTCTTCCTTCCTTCCTTCCTTCCTTCCTTCCTTCCTTCCTTCCTTCCTTCCTTTTTTTAAGATATGACATTATGACATCATGGAGCCCAAGATGGTGAAGCCTGCTATGCGGTCATTCTTGCTCATGAACTCCTGATTCTCCTGCCTCCACTCTTTCATGATAAGAAACAGGCCGGCATCCCCACATCCAGTAGAACATCTTGACTTCTTTACTAAGACACTAGGTAAACAGCACATATAAACTTCTCATTTTTAGAGACTGATTTTTTTTCAAGACAGGGTTTCTCTGTGTAGCCCTGGCTACCTGGAACTCACTCTGTAGACCAGGCTGTCCTCGAACTCAGAAATCTGCCTGCCTCTGCCTCCCAAATGCTGGGATTAAAGGCGTGCACCACCACTGCCCGGCTGAGACTGAATTTTTAAAAAGATTGATTTTATGTGTATGAGTATTTACTTGCAAGTATACATGTGGCAGTACATGTGTGTTTGGTGCCTCTGAGGTCAGAAGAGGGTGCTAGATGTTCAGGAAGTGGAGTTACAGGTAGTTATGAGTTAATTCCATGAGTGCTGAGACTTGAGTTCTCTTCAATACCAGTAAGAGGCCTTAATTACTGAGCCATTTCTCAGATTCCCAATACGTGGATATTTATAATATCGATGGCATCTTGAGCTTGCACTAATGCTAGAGCAGTTAAAAAGAGTGATTTTGTGGAGTAAATGCAGAGTACAGAAGACACATGTATCATTATAAACGGTATCGATATGTCTAAGTATATGTAAAGAAACAAATCTAGCTTGAAAAGAAAACATCTTGAAGATCAATGTAACACTCTAAGGAGTTGTATTCAGCTGGGCATGGAGGCATGGGCATGCGCCTTTAATTCCAGTGCTCTGCAGGCAAAAATCTCTGAGTTTGACATCAGTCAGGTCTATAAAGTGAGTTCCAGGGTAGCCAGGGCTACATAGATAAACACTGTCTAAAAAAACAAAAACAAAAACAAAAAACAAAAAAAACCAAAAAAAGTCAAAACCAAAAAAAAAAAAGAAAAATCATTAATTCATATTAAAAAGAAGGTATAGTATTAGTGAGTTAGATTTGCCTTTCTTATTAATACACTTTCCATGGTGATTTCTGAGAATTTACACCAAAAACAGAACTTTTCATTCCATCTTTTAAGAAAGCTTCATAGCTATAGAATGAAAGCCATCTACCTATATCTATATCATCTGTATCTATATATATCTATATATTTATATCTATATCTACCTATCTCTATCTCTATCTCTATAATCTCTCTATATAGTCCTGTAGAGACTTAATATCTTTCTCAAATTAGTAAAAAGAATATGAAATTCAAAGTTAATTGTATCGATTTTATTTAATGTTATTTATTTAATTAATGTTATTTATTTTTTATTTAATGTTATTTATGTAAGATTATTTCAAAAGATAATGAAAACTTTAACTTTATAGTCATTTAAAACTTAATGTTTCTAAACCCAGTAAGTGTCTGATCTTTTTATCAAGAGCCCACTTGGCCGTATTGATGAGTAGCCACCATATTGAAAAATAGGACTCTAACGTGAGAATAGCTGAACCCATGATTCACTGGTGTGCTAAGAAACTGGCCAAGACCTGTGTTTTAATGGTTGGGTAGAAATCTCTACAGACAATCATTTCTCCAGAGAAGGGTTTTTAATCGCTATTAAATTCATGTAGAACATTTGAGTCAGTGTCTCACAATGTGGCCTAGGTAAGCTTTGAACCTGCTTCTTCTGCCTCTAAAGTTCTGGCATTTCTGGTGTGCACCACTGTGTTGCCCTTGTTTATAATGTAATTGAAATTTCCTTCTCTTTTATTTTATGGAATCTTTGAGGTTTCCTCATTAATACATTTTTTTTTTGTTGGCCTAAAATGTAAATATTTAAAAATATGTTCAAAATCTTTTACTTGTAGATTCTTAAATTCTAAAGTAATGCTTAGAAGATAGTAAGAAGATTGTAGGGCATGGCTTACTTATAGGAATACCCAGTTTACCATAGTTCCATCAGACATAGATGATGACCTATTTAGAATCCATTTTATAGCAAATGAACTCCAAGAATATTCCTTAACCTATTATTTAGGTATGATTGCTTTCTTATTTAGGGGTATATTTGTTCAATACAATAGCCTTTGATTTTTTCCTTTAAAGTTAATATTTGCTATTTTATTGGTGTATAAATGTTTTCCCTGCATGAGTTTCTGTGCAACATATGTGTGCCGTGCCCATGGAGGCCAGAAGAGGGCATTTGGATTACCTGGAACTGGAATTACAGATGGCTAGGAGAGCTGGCCAATTCCCTAGAAAGAGTTCCAGGCACAAACATATGTGCTAATAACACATTTTAAGCGGTGTAATCTAGTAATGCAGTCCCGGGGGGAAAGCAGGGGAGGGAAAACACAGAAGGCTCTATCACCAGACTGCAGAGAACTTATGATAAGCTCATGATTCATATTCACAGGGTCGCTTCTGTGCACATTTGCAAAGCGACCGAGTCTCTGTTCTGGTATTTTCAGGGTTAGAGGAAGAGAACAGAACTCGTTACTCAAGTATTCAAAGCTGGCTTCAGGGACCTGAAGGCTTATGGAGTGTACATGCAACTACCTTAGTAATCCCCTTGCCTCCAAGAAAGGAAACACTGCTATAACACTTCCGTGCCAGAGAGGCAGGGACCTGGAAAGGTGGATGAGTTCTTCCTCTCTCCTTCCTCTCTCCCATCTCTCACTCACACACACACACACATACACATAAACACACGAGAGAGAGAGAGAGAGAGAGAGAGAGAGAGAGAGAGAGAGAGAGAGAGAGAGAGAGAGAGAGAGAACGACACTCAGAGGCCTTAGGGGATTCCTAGATTAATTCCTAGATTAATTCCTCCCATCCCCTTTTAAGTTGACTGTGCATGGGGCATAACCAAATTTCGGTGAACACTGTCGGCACTCCACAGGGACGTTCTGTGGAGCATCTTTCCTTCAGCTTTGAAACCCCAACGTATCATCTGACAAGTGAAGGGACAAACTGAGACATAATTAACCAAGCAAAAACATTCAGCCCGACCACACCATTACAGCACAGTAACAGCACATAACCTACGACAAAGGAACCTCATTAATTAATATTTTCCAACACACTGCTAAAACACAGCTCAAGCAGAATGCTATTTAGACAAAGGGATCTGTCTATGGCTTCTGTGCAAGTTAGTGCTTGACATCTATTTTACCAAGATGCCACGGTCTCTGGATATAAAGCAGAGCTACGTTTGAGCATATCCTATTACTGAAAGATAACTTCTTTATCTCAAAGAAAGTGTAAAACAATTTTAAAAAAACATATTTCAGATGTATTTTAATTAAGATGAATGAGAAGAGAGGTGAAAACATGATGCTTTTTAAGAGATAAAGTCCTCAGCCTACAGAATTCTGCTTCAGCCTATTACGCAAGCTTCAATCAAAAGTGTAGAAATGGCTATACCAACGAAGGAAATTTGATCATGAGATGGGCAAATAAAATATCAACTTTAGGAATGAGGGAACGGAAGGGAGCTGGGAAGCCAGATATTTTGGAGCAATTCTCTACACTAGGGAAACTAGACAAAGGCTGGAACATACCCGTGTTAAGGCAAACGGAGCTAAAGTCATAATGGAAAGATCTGGTTCAGGTTCCTGGACTCGGAAAGAGCCACACGAGTGACCCCATCTCTGTGACCACTTTCTAAGTGTGGGTACACAGGCAGTGAAAGGGTCCTTAACTCTGGAGGAGCGTGCGACTGAGAACAGGAGCCTGCCGCAGGGCCTCTCAGTTGAGATCCCCCCCCTTCCCCTAGGCTGGCCTGATAAGTGACTAGACAAGCTTTCAGACAGCAAGCACAGAGTGCAAGCCAACCATGAATCGGAGGACAGCATTTTCAGGGTCTGAGGGATCAGTTTAAAACGATCTTACCATCTCCCGTTGGATTCAGTCATTCCCCACCTTGCCAACAACCCCAGGGAAAGTCTCCCTGTAGACTGAAACATCATCTAAACTTCTTTTCAGCACCGGAGACTGAACCCAGAGCCTGGTGTGTGCAGGATAGGACTGCTACCAAAGAGAGCTGTATTCCTATTTTATTCGTGTGTGTGTGTGTGTGTGTGTGTGTGTGTGTGTGTGTGTTTTGTGTGTGTTATGTGTGTGCGCACACGCCCGTGCATCCATGCACATGCGAGCGTTCCATGAGACGCTTGTGTTGATCAGAGGACATGTCGTGGGAGACTGTTCTCTCCTTTACCATGTGGGTCCCGGGTACCAATCTCAGGTCATCAGTCTTGGTGACAAGGACGTTTACGCAGTGCTCCATCTCCCTCCTTTCCCTACACCTCCTTCTACTTTTTAAATTTATTTATTTTTTAAATTTATTTCATTTTCTAAATTTATTCTTTTCTCATATATTACATCCATCCCTGACCACAGTTTCTCCTCCTTTCTCTGCTCTCTCTCTTTCTCCTCCATCTCCCCGCTCCTGATTTTACTTGTGGTCCAACTAAGTCTCCTAGGCAGGCCTTTAATTGTGTGACCCCTTTGTGGTTGATTCTATATGCCAGGAAAATAGTATTATGCTTGAGCATATGGATTACTTCAGAAATAAAAAGATAATGTCTCCCCCCCCTGGTGAGACAATCTGACAGGCTCAAAGTCTAAACAAAAACAACCACACAAAGGCATGCACTTGGGAGCTGTAATGATGAGGCGGGGCTCATAGGGGTTGGGGAAGATTAGGGAGGGACTTACGGTAACCAGAATTTGTACATGTGTGTAAATAAGCATTTGGATTGCTCGAGCTTAGCGTTCACGTCATAAAGTCCTTTTCCTTTTCCTGTACCATGTGGCCTTCTTTTCATCTTTACATCTCCCCCACCCCCTTAATATATTCATCCCTGGTACTGGTTCCTTCCTGTTTGGTCAGGGTGAGGTGAAGTCATGTTGGCAGGACAAGAGTGGTTGAATTTTCTAATTCCTGGTGACATTTTTGTATAATGCTGGGAATTCACCCCAGTGCTTAAACATGCTAGATTTGTATTCTGCTCTTGAGTTATGTCCCTAACTCCTGTTGATATTTATTTCCATTAATTAATTAATTAAGATTCACTGTCCATCAAATGCAGCCTTCTCTCCCGCTTCCTCCCAGTGCTACCCTCTTCCTTATTACTTACTCCCTGCTAGAACCTTCTTCTCAGCCTGTGTTATTTTGTCACTGAATTCCTCATCAGGATTCCTGTTCTAGAGGCGGTCCTGGCTTCCCCTTGACGTCTTGTCTTGCTATCTGACTTCCTCACTCACTGAGGAAATTCTCCTGAGTTACCAGTGATTATTGTTTATGAAATTCAGACATTTCTTCTTCGGTTCTTCTCATCTTGAACTGTTTCTAATTTTGTCAACTCCCGCCTGACCCTGACAGAAATTATTTTATTTACCTCATTGGATGTCTTTGAGTGTCTTTCCCTATCTTACGATGTTTATAGTGTCTCTTCACTTACTCAGCACGTGAAATCTCGACAATTATTAACTAATGAAATAAATACTTATGTGCTGTTCTTTGTGCTGTGTGTTTGGACTACATTTTCTAGGAGAAAATTTCATGATTCCTAATCTGCGAAAGCTTTCATTCTAGTGAGGTAAGTTGCACATGAAAAATGGTTTTTGTACCGTATGTTAAAAAGCAAATAAAGAAGGAGAAGGATCAACAGCAGGAGGATCCTCCTGAGTTGGAAGAATGTGTAGAGGCGGGAACAAGTAGCAGGTAATGTCGATGTCAAGAAGAATAACCCTCTTGGGAGTACCCATTGGGAAGAGGGTCTACCCAGGACCTGTCTATTTTTAAATTGCTATATTTGGGGACTGGGGAAATAATGCACTTTAAATTCTGCAAACAGTGCTACTATCCTAGTGATTTCCGAACACTGTCTGCCTTCAAGAAGTCAGTCCTATTCAGATTTTAACATTATTCACTGAGGAGTCCCAGCCTGTGCCAGGCTTGTGAAGGGGCTTGCCAGGCTTGCAAAAACACAAAACAAGTTGTTGCATGAGCAAGATCTGCTGTGATTTGTCACTGCCATTTAGAACCACCCGGAATTTGCTGATACAGGGGCTAATGAGAGGAGCTGTAGAGCCCGGACTAGAGAGGGAGTCACAGAAAGGTTCCTGGTGAAGTAGCTACTTCCTTCCAGCTTAGTAAGCATAATGCAGGCAAAGATGCTCTGACCTAAAGCCCTAACCAAGGCATCATAAATGTATTCTGAAAATATATTTATTACACTTATTTATTTATTTTGTGTGCAAGGACATGGGCATGCGCGTGCTATACGACATGTGAAAATTAGAGGAAAACATGTAAGAACTCACTCTTTCTTTCCTCCGGGTGGATCCTGGGGATGTCACTCAGATTGTCAGCCTTGGTTGCAAGCCTTTTTACACACTGAACCATTTGGCTGGTCCCAAGATGTCACAATTAAAAAAGAAAATCCACCTCCATTTGATGCTCTCAGTCTTTTCATTAGAGTAGGAGACTTATTTAATATAAACAAAGCTGTGAGTACAATATTATAAACCCTAAGTAAAGGTTTTGCAAGTTTTCTTCCACTCAGCATGGCTACCTCAGGCACTCAACACACAATCAAAGAAATCACTCTTTCTGCCAAACGCTGATGTGTGTCAAGGTTCTGCCTCTAGGTGAAATACATCTACAACTGCTTGGTTTGGTTTCTCCAGGTCAGAGTGACATCTGGGATAATTTGTACATAGGTGGCTATGGGCTCTGTTTCAACTGAGAAATTCCCCGTGGAACGTGAGAGTAGCCACACGCTGCTTTATAAGTAGTGTGGGAGTATAACTCACCCAAGAAAAAAATACGTTTAAATATTCTAAGAGTTATATTTCAGTTGCATATGGAGTTGGGTTTTTGTTTTATTTTGTTTTGAGTAGGGTATATTTCTTCATCACAGATAACTGACCGACTAATCCTTACTTTTTCATCTTTGTATAGTCAATCATCCAGAAAGGGTTAAAAAAAGAAAAGAAAAGAAAAGAAAAGAAAAGAAAAGAAAAGAAAAAGAAAAAGAAAAAGCAGGCAAATTCTGAATTTCTGAATCATAGCAACAACGACAAAATCACTGTCAAAATTTTAATAACAGATTAGCCTTGCTGGGTAACTTTGTAAGCTTGTGTTCACTGTGATTTCTAATCCACCTTTTCTTTTTTCACCAAGGAAGATGCACACTTCTCTATCCGCTGGAAACCAGTTTGCACTCTGAGCTTTTTAGGATTTTGGAACATCTTTGCCTCCCCCTTTTGTGTGTTCAATCCCACCCCACGGGGATTACTCGCTTAACAGCATTTCCCTGCCCCCGTTGGATTCCTGACACATACTAGACCTCTTATTCTCTAAAGCAAACACTGAACTGTAAAACCCATATTTTCCGTAGAACCTCACAAATCTTTCTTTGGGGGAGATTTTCACTTTTTCTTACTGTCTGAAAGTCAAGAGAATCTGTAATACGCTGCGTCTTCCAATGGTCTAGCTCCTTCCAGTGACTTCTGGAAATCATTATCTTTGTACTTCAGAGATGAAAGCTCAGTTAACTACGTGAGAGACCGAGCAGATGTGGCAGAACACACTGCACACTGTCTCATGTCACAGCCCTAGAGCTGATGAAGAGCTCGTCTGGGACAGCGCCACTTACAAATGCTGGAAAAACAGTTGTTTAGAGGAAGAAAATTAGCATCCCTGTGATTACACGGTTCCTTGTGAAATCCAAGAGACAAGCATCCAAATGATACAAATCTATTTTTAATGCATTTAGTGGAAGTTTGAATGCGACGTGAAGCAGAGTATAAAACAGACTGTGTTTAGAAAATTCCCAGGCCGATACCCTTAGTCAGTTAAAAGCGGATGGATCATTTTAATGAAGTATATTCTGTAATGATAATGTGCACATATACCTCACATCAAATTAGTTTTTATTGTTATCCTTTCTCTTCTCTTCTTTTCTTTTCTTTTCTTTTCTTTTCTTTTCTTTTCTTTTCTTTTCTTTTTTTGTGTGACAGGATCTCACTGTGAGTCTGTGGTGCCATTACTCCAGTTTTCAGAATGCCGGATTAGTGTTTTCTGGTACAGTTGCCTGATGATATAATGTTAATTTTCCATTCCTTAAATAAGAATTTAAAAATTATTTGATGAATTCTGTAAGTCAGAATAGCAATACTACTTTGCTCAAATAATTTCATTTCTAATATGTTGTCAGTGTGTTATATTTTTGAAAATATTTCCATAGCAGGAAAGAGAGCCATATGTTCTTTCCATAATCTATAATATACTCTGGTTCATAAATCACCATACTATGGCTAAAACAAATTTCTATTTTTTTAAGGATTCAAAGAAGTAGATAGCACATTATATATACATATATGTATGTATGTATATAAACACACACACAAACACACACACATATATATATGTATACACACACACACACACACACACACACACATATATATATATATATATATATATATCCATTTTCTCCCTGAGATTGAGTTGCTCAGTCTGGCCTTGAACTTATAATACATTTGCTTCAGCTGTCTGAGTGGTTGGAATTATAGATCTATAATGCTACACCTAGCTTATAAAATTATTGACTTTAGGATGACCAGTCTTGTATGATTTAGGAACTCGGTTGTTACTTCTGGAGAGAATAAGAAATTGACTAAAATGGTTGATCTGGAATCTTGGTAAACATTTATGTTAGTTGTTCAGATGTCTGGTGAAAAGGTGATTAACTTTCATTTTGATAGGGGATCTGTTGTAGGAGGAGACTTATGGGGGCGGTCAAAGGAAGGACTGTGTTTACTTACTTTTTGGTTGCTCTGATAGAAAAGACAAGGCTAACACCAGTTTAAGGAAGGAAGAATTTATTTTACCTTAGCATTCTGGACTGCTAACAGTTCATGGTGGCGGGTTGTATGCATGCAGCAAGCAGCAGGCACCGTGGCAGGAGCGAGAAGCTGAGAGCTCGCATCTGGGACCTCCAACAGGAAGTAAAGCACAAAGCAGAAACTGAATGAGAGCTTACCATCTTAACGTCTATCCTGAGTCATATACTTCCTCCAGCATGGCCATACTCCCTGCACCTCCCCAAACAGGACCACCAACAGGTGAACACATATTCAAATTCCAGAGACTATGGTGACATTTCTCGTTCAAACTACCACTTTTTGCCCTTCAATAAGGCTGGCTATAAGATTTCTGTCTTCACAAAGGGGAGTGGAGGAAGGAGAGAAGGAAAGAAAGAACTAAAGAAAGAGAGGGGGAGGGAAAAATGGGGGAAGATGCAGATGTGTCAGAGGTTTGTGTCTGAAAAACAAGGGACAGCCTAAATCTTGCTTCCAAATTCCATGCACACAAGGCATGTTCATATTTATAAAAACGTTGCTTTCATGCAGTGCCTTTTGCCATTGCTATTTCCTTTGTATCCTTCAATTGTTTTCGGGCAACCCTGACATGTTGTAGTAAATGATACCATGATCCCTAGTCTCTGGGATGAGACTGAGCCCTTTGTATGTCAGGATTCAGAGTGGTGGGAAGTGCCCCACTCTGCTTTGCTTGGTTACAGGCTAGCCATCCTGGAAGCTTTACCGAGCTGGCACCTGGAATACAAAAAAAACCATGTAGACAGTCTTCAGGAAGAGCCCATAGCACATGCTCCTCTCTTCGACTTAATGCAAACTATCTCTGCATGTTAGAGCTCCACTCTGTTTTTCTCTTAGGATACTCACTTGAGTTTTATTGGCACTTAAATATGTGTCAGTACGTATTTATTCCCTGGATAAAGCAGAAAGATAATTGTCAATGCCATTTGATAACAGCATTAAAAAAAAAAACTTTGCTACTACTGTTGGTAGTTAAAAGAAACCCCAGTAAGGGGCTGGTGAGATGGTTCAGCGGTTAAGAGCACCGACTGCTCTTCCGAAGGTTCTGAGTTCAAATCCCAGCAACCATATGGTGGCTTGCAACCATCTGTAATGAGATCTGACACCCTCTCCTGGTGTGTCTGAAGACAGCTACAGTGTACTTACATATAATAATAAATAAATCTTAAAAATAAAAAAAAGGAAATCCAATAATCTCTACCAAAACCAATAGTTTGAGGACTGTTGTTTGGACAGCAGTTTGGGAAGTATTGAATCATAACATTAACTTTTATCTACTTTTTAAAAGTTTAAAGGATAGTCAGGCAACGCTATTAATAACATTTCTTCATTGGAATAGCAAACTATATGTGTTCTGGACTATTTCTTATCACTGAGACATTTAATGTCACGAGTAAACACTACACTTTTGGCAATTTTTTATGGTTTTTAACATGAAAAAGACTCTATCAATGTGTTTGTTTGGCTTGTGTGTCAGTAGTTTGTATCCTTCTGGAATTCGGGGGTTTCTCCTTTCCCGCCCCCTTCAAGGATAGGAATAGATTTTTGAGCTTATCTACTGACCAAAAATAAACTTTCTGTGGCAACTTCACTTTAGTGTGAGGTACAAAGGCCATTTCTGATCATAGAGGTAGTAGAGTTGGAAATGGTCTTTCTTGTTCAAATTACCTTCCACAGTGAACATGAAAAGTTTTCCACAGAATAAAGACAAAATGAACTTTTCTCATCAGGTATACTAAAATGATGTTGTGAGAAATGTTTTGATATCATAAATAATGGTATCTTAGTTTTATTGACTCTTTTGTTCATAAAGGTATATTTCTGGGCTGGATTATTTCTCAGCAGTAAAGTGCTTGTCTAACTTTCCCAAGGTCTTGAGATCAATCATGAGCATTACAAAATATTTTGCAAATTACTAGTATTGTAATTAATACATAAATTGCTATAGTTATCCTCCTTAAAGGATGAAACCACCATGGTATAACCTAATTAGGAATATAACATCTAGTTTGAATGACATAACCAGGAGCATGCTAAGGACAATTAAGTGATAGTTTTTATGGTACTCAATTAGATAAATTTTAATAATGTTAAGAATGTCAAAGTTGGGACTGGAGAGATAGATCACCACTTGCCATGTTTCCAGAGGACTTGACTGAGTCCCTAGCACCCATGTTGGCATCTCCCAAGCTCTCTAACTCACATGTTCTCTAGCTCTGCCATTTACTCTATGACTACTTCAAGTAACCCCCTGCGTATTCACATACCCACCCCCCACAAATAAACATAAATGCAAATGAGCAATCATACAAAATGAATGCCAAGGCCAAAAACTTTATGAACAACTTGAATCAGCATAGTTCTTACAAATTTCTATACATCAACATACTTTAATCGGCAGAGAAGAAAAATAATTTCATTAAGACTTTATCGTCAATATTACTTAAAATTCACGGATAACAATTATGTCCAAGAGCATTTCTTTAATATCAAGTCAAGCAAGAGCGTGAGATGATTTAAAATCCTTAGCAGCTATTAAAGTCTCAAATTATATATCAAGGGAGACAAATGAAAATAAGTTCTAGGAGAAACCTAAAGTTCTAGGTTTGCTTCTGAGTTTATTTTGTGTTTTTTATCTGACAGTGACACTGGATTTTACTAAGTCAATAGTTTCTCAATCCACTCCAAACTCATGTGCTCAATTATTTTAGAGGGCATTTAAAACTTGGATATAGCTTTAAAGCTCCATCCTCATTTTTGTTATTGTGCCAACTGACAACGTTTCTAGCTGCATCTGGAAGATGTAAGAAACATTCAGGCACTTGATTTATGAATCCTACAAGTGGAGTGTCTTGGGAAGGGACTTTTAGTCCCCAGTAAAGTCTTTGAATTCATAAACATCTTCTAAAATCAAATTCTCATACACACAAAATGTACTTAATCAACATTGGCTTGAAAGAACCAGAGGATAGCAAAAGCAATTATTGACCAATTAGGGAATGACTACGCAGAAATGAAAAATAGGGTAAAGTTGTGGTGGACTATCTTTTTCTTATCTGAACTTTGTTTAGTCTTTTGCTTGAATATGACTTTTGTTCCTGTTCTCTATTCTAGATGGGTAGACGTGCCTGCATAGGGCTGATAGCACATCTTATTATCCAGGCATTATATACCATTACTGATCTCTCTTCAACCCAAAACTTGAGATAGAGTATCATGGTAATACGTATAGAGTCTTGAAGAAAGCCACTTGGTGTTGATATCAATCTAAATTTGGGAGACTCTGCACAAGTTACCTAATCTTCTTGGAACCCTGGCTCCTCAACAGTATATTACAGATAATACCAATACTTATTCCCTATGGACTTGGTGATGGTATACCATAAGTCACACAAAGTGTTCAGCTTAGTAGAGTACCTGCAAGGAAAATGGTGAAGTAAGGAAACCCTTTCTTTACCTTTCCCTTTAACAAGCAGAATACTCTTTCCCCTCTCAAGAACTATGTATCCCACGATTCTTTCTGGCCTTTTTGGTTGACTTCTCAGGATGAATTATTTTCCTTACACTTGTTTCCTATTCTTATCTCATCCTTTATCTCCCATATGATACATCTTCACACATTCTTAGTTCATTTTCTGCATTAACATAGTACCTGGTCCTCATCCAGGTAGATGGGGAGCCTAAGGGACTACTGTGAGACCCACTAGTAGAGCAAAGGTTGGCTCCCTTGGGCAATCGAATACACAAATACATGTTAAAGGAATGGAATAGCTTGCCACACATGCTATAGTAAACCAATCTGGGTTGGGTTGCTTACGCAATGGAAATGTATCTTCTTACAATTCTAGAAGCTGGATGTCCAAGTTTAAGCTATGAGTGGGCTTTCTCTTTGGCTCATAGATGACTATCATTTTTTTTTTAGTGTCTTCACATGATCTTTTCTCTCTGTTTCAGTCCAAGTTATACCAGCAGAAGGAATGAAAGTCTACTAGACAAACCTGTATAAATCTAAATCTTCTTAAGAAATTTCCAGGGCTCCATACTCACAACACATTTTAAACTTCTTTCCGTTTTTTAATCACCTGCATGTAAAGTTGTTTTCCTTTGAATTCCCCCAAACTATGCCCTATTATAAGCAATGCTTTAAAAAAAACTTTGAATACTCAATGCATCTGATACACATATAGGTACAGGTTGAGTTACTACTTTATAATATGGAAATTATTGTTGCTTATCCTGTGAATAATGGCCAGGGACAGTTTATAGGTGTATCAGGAAATCTTGAATATTGTGAATGTTCTATATTGTAATGGGTTTTATGTTGGTACTATTTAACTATTTATACCAATTTAAATACTTTCTTTTAACTTAATATTTTGTTCTGTCACTCCCCCATCCCATTCTTCTCCTGAAGTTTCTCTTATGTCCCCTCTGTCCAAACTACCTTGCCTTGTATAATTATTGCTACATGTATAAGCAAACTAGCAAGGTCATTTAGTGTTGTTTGCAGGTATATGCATCCAGGGCTAATCACCTGGGGATAGGGAACAATTCTCCCTCTTTAAACAGACACTGAACACCTTCACCTCCTTATCTATGGATGGCACTGCCTTACTGAGGGTTTGCTAGAGTAACAGAACTTATAGAATGAAACTCTTGATATAGAAAGGGGACCAGCTAACAATGGTTACTTATAAATAGATCAAGAATCCAGTAGTTGTTTAGTCCACAAGGCTGGTGTCTTCCTTCCTTCCTTCCTTCCTTCCTTCCTTCCTTCCTTCCTTCCTTCCTTCCTTCCTTCCTTCCTTCCTTCCTTTTCTGATGCTGATGACTGTTTTCTTCCTTGGGTTACCATTTCCCACATTATCAGTAAAGTATTTGTTCCCCAATTCTTCCCTGACTAGTGTAAGAATTTGACCCAGGGCTAGAGATGTGATTCAGTGGTTAAGAACATGAAATGCTCTTTCAGAGGGCAGACTTGGTTCCCAGCACCCATGTTGGATAGCGCACAATGAATCTTAACTCCAGAACCAGGGGATCTGAGACACTCCTCTGTACTCCACAAATACCTGCAAAAACACGCATGCATCTCACCATATATACACATAGTTAAAATAATAGAAATAAATTATTAAGAGAAATTTAGTTCAGAAGGCAAATAAGAGATGTATATAGGAAATGGAATGAGTTTTAAAATATTCCATCCTCTCTTCTCTTATTATAAAGAGCAGAACAGATGTCATTCTGTACCATTGATTAAAAAAAAAGAAGAAGAAGACCTACTTCAGCAACTATTTGTGAATATTTGTACTTGACATTGACTTAGTTGATAAATCTTCCCTTGGGAGAGTCTGTCTCTGGACAGAATCAAACTTATAACTACTGTAAAAGCTATTCCCATGTTCAAAGAAAACACAGCTGCAATAGCTCCTCATTTGACTTCTTAAAAGAAGAAAATCTTAACATTAAGTGAAAACAATTTAAGGGAGAAAAGAATGCTTTGAGTTCAAACGATGGCTTTCTTGAAGATGTTTTTGTTAATGTACCAAACATTTTGCCACCAAATGTAAATTAAGATATTACATATTACTTGTATCCATCTCCTCTGGCCTTCTCCTCAGCTGAAAGAAGCTGTCTAATTTCTAGATTTCCACCAATACTAAAGGATTCCATTAAGTTTTTTTTTATTAAATTACTACGTGACTGTAAAATTTTAGGTGGATATTTTTCTAGTTGCTAAGATTATTTTCCACTAAGCTGTGTGTCTTGTACTTGTTTTGTATTCTATCTAATGATATTTTTATAATTTAGTACAACTTTTGTAAATTACAAAATTAACATTATCAAAATATTATTAAACAGTCAATAGCTACAAACCTATATCTCCCTCCCTCCCTCACTCTCTCCCTCCCTTCTTCCCTCTCTCTCTCTCTTTATATATCTATATCTATATACATACATATATATACATATATATGTATATATATATACACACATATGTCATCTATCAATCATCTATCTATATCTATCTATCTATCTATCTATCTATCTATCATCTATCTATTTATCTTAGTGTGTGTATGTTTGTGTGTGAATGTGTGTGTGTGTGTGTGTGTGTGTGTGTGTGTATTCATGCAGATACTTATGGGGGTGTTGAAAAATTTGAAGCTGGTGTTGTAGATGTTGGTATGCGCTACAAGATATACAAAGTGTGAACTGAATTACCCCTAAGCCCTGAAGCGTCTTTCCAGCCCTGAGGTTATACTTATAAATAAATGTGGGTTTTTTTTTGATTTAGCTTTTTACTAGACAGGGTTTCTCTGTATAGCCCTGGCTGTCTTGGAACTCACTCTGTAAACCAGGTTGGTCTCGAGCTCAGACATCTACCTGCCTCTGCCTCCCAAGTGCTGGGATAACAGGCGTGTGCCATGGTTAACATGGTTTTTAACTTTTAATTTAATTTAATTTTATTATTTTATTATTAATATTCCAAATGTTGCCTCCTTTCGTGATCCTCCCTCTACGAATTCTTCACCCCATTCCCCTCCCCTTGCTTCTAAGAGGGTGCTCCCCACCCACTTCCACCTCATTCAGCTAGCATCCTCCTTCCCTGGGCATCAAGTTTCTACAGGATTAAGAGTATCCTTTCCTGCTGCGGCCTGAGGAGGCGGTCCTCTGTTACATATGTAGTGGGGGCCACGGACCAGCCCATGTGTGTTCTTTGGTTGGCAGCTTAGCATCTGAGAGCTCCAAGGGGTCCGGTTAGTTGATATTGTTGTTCTTCCTCAGAAGTTATATCACCTTCAGCTACTTCAGTCCTAATGTTTCTATTGGAGTCCCCGACCTCAGTCCAGTGGTGGATTGTAAGTATCTGTATCCGTCTCAGTCAGCTGCTGGTAGAGCCTCTCGGAGGACAGCCATGCTAGGCTCATGTCTGCAAGCACAATATGGCGTCAGTAATAGTGTCCAGGTTTGGAGCCTGTGCATGGGATGGATCCCAAGTTGGGTTGGTCTCTGGATGGTTTTTCCTTCAGTCTCTGCTCCATTTCTGTCCCTGCATTTCCTTTAGACAGGAACCATTCTGGTTAAAGAATTTTGACTTTGGGTGGGTGGCCTGATCTCTACCTACGGACAGTGGTCTCTTTAGGTTTTGTCTCACCACTGTTGGGCATTTTGGGTAAGGTGATCCCCATTGGGTTCTGGAAGCCTCTTACATTCCTGGTGTCTGGGGATTTCTAGAGTTTTTTCCCCCTATCCTCCCACTCCACACTGCTGAATATTTCTATTCATTCTCCTGGCCCTCAGGGCTTCTCTCCTGTCTCTCCCCATACCTGATCCTGCCCCTTTTGCTGTCATGAATCAAGAAAATAATGGGATTTTTATCAAGGTAAAGAACCAGCTGATAGCATTTTATCCATGTTTTTCTTCCTCAGCTGATATTATCCTTTATTTTGGTAATATAGGGTCATATTTATTTCTAAGGAAAGATTTATTTACATCTATAGTAGCATGCAATGAAAGCCATATATTCGTATCAATAATTAATAAAATGTGTTCTTCATCTTTAACTCTGACTCCATCTGAGCTTCTTGATTAATTTTAGATATAATTATATCCCCATTTACTCATTCCAACATCTCCCATATGTCCAATATAGTGGACAGCAGGTCAACAGTTAACAATGCACTAAATATCAAAAACTAGAATTTAATAATGATATTGACATGACTAAATGAACAGCTTGAATGGGTAGTTTTCATCATAGAATTGTGCATGGAGGTGTAGCTGTGAATGTTCTCTTTAAAATTTTGATATAACTAAATTAAAATACCCAAGTAGTCACCCTAGGATTGATTTCTCACGTACATGCTATTACTTCTCCAAAGTAAAGCCTATTTTTAATTAGATTATTATTTCCATAAAGGTAATAAAAAACAACAAAAAGAGGCTTTTAGGAAAAGAAGGAAACAAAGTGCTTGTTGCTCATTGTTGACCATGAGACCTGTTAGACGCAGTCTTTCCTATGTCATTTAGCTGTGCTGTAATGCATACGGAAGCAGTGTTAGAAGGCTGGGTGTGGCAGTGTATGTCCTCACCACAGCACTTGCGAGACAGATCAAAAGGCATCTCCTAAGATCTAGGCCAGTCCAAGGTTCATACGAGATCCTGTCTTTAAAATAAAAAAGTGTAAATCTCAGTCACTGACAACATTAAAAAAAATGGTAAAAAGTGGCCAGACATGGTAACATAGGCCTTTAATCTCACAGCACTTGCGAGGCCAGCCTGGTCTACACAGTGAGTTCCAGGATAGCAAGGGACACAGAGAGACAGACCCCCATCTCAACAAATTCCAAAAAGAAAAATTAATTACTTAATACATTTCAGGCCTGGTGACAAATGTCTGTCATCCTAGCAGGTAGGATGTTGAGGCCGGGGGAGTAGAAGACTAAGGCTACTTTGAAACATGTATAAAAAAAAAGTCTGTTTAAAAAAACACATCAAAAAAATAAATAAGAGTTAATGTATAAACGGAGTAGGCTAATTTATAGCTTCTTTTTTCTTTAAACTCAGAAGGGAAAAATACTTAAAGAAGTCATATATTATTGGATCAAAACCACATGATAGAGCAGGTTGTATTTAGAAAGATATATGTGTACGCATATACATGTATACACGCAATAACAGTCAATGAAAAAAGAGGCCATAGATTTGAGCAAGAGCAAAGGGGTATATATGGAGAGCTTGGGGCGAGTAGAGGGAAGGGAGTGATTATATATGAAAAATCATCAATGAACTCAGCTGGAGTCAGAGTTAAAAGAAGAGAAAACTACAACAAAATGTGCTTTAGTGTGCAAAGGGAAAGATGCTTTTGATGTTTAAGGCTCTGGTCAGATCCTGGGTGTCCAAGTTCTGTTACTTCATGTTAGAAAATATAACTTTTAGTAAAGATGATGAAATAAACAGGTACAAGGAAAGTGGGCACCTCAGGACCAAGTGGTTAAAAGCCACTCACTCCAAACTGTTCAAGGAACAAGTAACAGTAGTTCTTACTTCCAAAGCTTAGGTTGAAACACAAACACAAAGGTATGAAATGAGCAATGTAGATGCAGGTTGATGACAAACTTGCCTGTTTCAAAGTGCAACATTTCGTCCATGTGTTCCTCTTACTGGAAGATGTTAGGGAGAAAAAGTCAAAACCTTTTGTGGCGCACAGTCTCTTTGTAACATTCCAGACAAATCCAGAGAAACTTGTGGAGTCAGACTGCAGGTTGACTGATTTTTGAAGAGGACAAAAAAAATTCCTTATACAAAGAAATAAAAAGCACCCCTACATTACAGAGGTTCCTTTAAGACCTCCTACGTGGATGTTCAGACTGACAAGTCTGACATCCCTTAATATTACCATAGCATTCCAGCTAATTACTTAGAGACAGATAAACCCACCCAAGGCCAACCAGTAAGTAGGAACGTATGTGAAGAGTGATCTCATCTTGGGATTCTCAAAGAGACAACACAGACATGGGGAGGGGGGGTTGGGGGGAGGGAAGGAAAAATACAGAGAGCCAAAAATAGTATTCCACCGATTTTCATTCTTCTCCTCTTGCTTCTCTGTCTTGATCTTTGATGTTTTATAGCAGATGTACTCCTTCTGCAAAACCATTAGGGCATGCTAACTGCAAGGGTAGGAGACTTGACTGCATTGAAGCTACCATGGCAGATCTTTAATAGCAATGATCTTGGGATGATATGAATATTGTTGGGAATGTCTCTGGAAAACAGTAAAAACTCAATTATGGAAAATTGGTTACAGGAAGAATTTGTGAAGGCACTGGGTTTCAAGGCATCTTGAAAACAGTTAATTACATTAAGCATTAGCATGGTAAAATTTTCATTGAAAAACTGCTACTTTTAAATATTCAGCTCAATCACTTTAGACATATGTTTGTTTATGTATATATATGCATGCAACCACTATCATAGTCCAGAGACCAAACTTTTCTATTCCCAACATTTCTCTTAAAAGTCACTTCAGAAACTCTGCCCTGTATAATATGTATTATACAGAATATATTATATTGACCTTTATTTTGAGTATATCTGAATATATATGATATGTTTATAATATATGTAATTATAATTATATGTATATCATATGTACATCATATATTCTATATTGTATATATTATATATGGTCTATGATTCGTTAAAAGCACAACACTATGAAACATGGAATGTCCTATATGCTGGCGGTCTACTGCTGAGTATTTAGCCTATCCTTAAGAATAGTTTGCTCAAAAGAACACCCATGGTATGCACTCACTGATAAGTGGATATTAGCCTAGAATCTTGGAACACCAAAGACACAATCCACATACCAAATGATGTCTGACAAGAAGGAAGGAGTGGACCCTAGATCTGGAAAGGCCAATGCATGAGTGTAGGGGAACACCAGAACAGGGAAGTGGGAAGGGGTGGGTGGGGGGAACAGGGGGAGGGAAAAGGGCATATGGGACCTTTGGGAGGTGGGGAACCAGGAAAAGGGAAATGAAATGTAAATAAAGAATATATCCAATAAAAAAAGAGAAGCCCTTAAAGAGGCAATACAAAAAAAAAAAAAAAGAAGAAGAAGAGTTTGTTACCTCAGTGAGACTCTGTTGCAGAAAAGTAAAATTTCATTTTCAGAGATTATCAGTTGGAGATAGCTTCTGTGTTAGGGATAGGGGCATGGTGTCCACTTTTCTTCCATCTCTAGGATGGCATCTAGTTCAGATGGCACTGTGCATGCCATTCATATGTGAATCAGTCCTGCTGCTTTAAGAAGGTATTGCTTCCCTGGGGGTCCTTCATCCCCTCTGGCTCTCAAGTTCTTTCTGCTTCCTCTTCTGTAGGGTGCCATGAGCCCTGCTGGAAGGAATTTGATGGAGGTGTCCTATTAAGGCCTGAGTGTTTGGAGCTTATGCTCTAAGATCAAGAATTGGCAAATGGGACCTCATAAAATTACAAAGTTTCTGTAAGGCAAAGGACACTGTCAAAAGGACAAATCGGCAACCAACAAATTGGAAAGAGATCTTCACCAACCCTACATCTGACAGAGGGCTAATATCCAATGTATGCAAAGAACTCAAGAAGGTAGACCCCAGAAAACCAAATAACCCTATTAAAATGGGGTACAGAGCTAAACAGAATTTTCACCTGAAGAACTTCAGATGGCCGAGAAGCACCTTAAGAAATGTTCAACATCATTAGTCATTAGGGAAATGCAAATCAAAACAACCCTGAGATTTCACCTCTCATCAGTCAGAATGGCTAAGATTAAAAACTCAGGAAACAGCAGGTGCTGGCAAGGATGTGGAGAAAGAGGAACACTCCTCCACTGCTGGTGGGATTGCCAGCTGGTACAACCACTCTGGAAATCAGTCTGGTGAATCCTAAGAAAACGGCATGACACTTCCAGAGAACCCCGCTATACCACTCCTGGGCATATACCCAGAGGATTCCCCAGCATGTAATAAGGATACAGGCTCTACTATGTTCATAGCAGCCCTATTTATAACAGCCAGAAGCTGGAAAGTTCCCAGATGTCCCTCAAAGGAGGAATGGATACAGAAAATGTGGTATATATACACAATGGAGTACTATTCAGCCATTAGAAACAATGAATTCATGAAATTCTTAGAGAAATGGATGGAGCTGGAGAACATCATCCTAAGTGAGGTAACCCAGTCTCAAAAGAATACCCATGGTATGTACTCACTGATAAGTGGATATTAGCCTAGAATCTTGGAACACCAAAGACAATCAAATGATGTCCTACAAGAAGTAAGACATACCAAATGATGTCCTACAAGAATGAAGGAGTGGACCCTGGTTCTGGAAAGGCTCAATGCATCAGTGTAAGGGAATACCAGAACAGGGAAGTAGGAAGGGGTGGATAGGGGAGCAGGGGGAGGGCAAAGGGCATGTGGGATCTTTGGGGGGCAGGGAAGTAGGAAAAGGGAAATGAAATGTAAATATAGAATATATCCAATAAAAAAAGAAAAACAACAACAACAACAACAAAAAGAAAACAATGAACTGGAAAAAAACAACCTTTTCTTTTCTGTAGTTGGGGAGGGTCTGAGTAGTACATTTGCCAATTAAAGTGGCCAATATTTACATATATGTCAGGATATGTACAACATTCTAGAAAGCATTAGATTATTTTTTTAAAACCTTTCTACTGCTTGTCTATTTTTAAGAGTTTAAGGTGATTACAGGTTTTGTGTTGTTTGGACAATAGTTCTTTATCTGAATGTTATTAACATTAATAATCAGATTACTGACTTTTTTAAACAGGCAAATTAACACAAAGAGGGTTTGATTATTAAAAGGTTCCACATAGTAGCAAAGAATAGGGTGAGCAGAAATGGCGTTGGATTTGCTTCCTCCCTCATCACCACATTTGATGAATTGAATAGATAATATTTCAATAAAGCATTGAATTAATAATCTGTGAAATCTTCAGAGAGAAATGATTGTGACATCCAGTTAAGAAGATTTCTGATTAACACACAGATACAATGATACATTATATGCAATGATACATTCTTTCCTAAACTAACACACCAAGTTTGTCAACTGGCAGAAGTATGAATCTACTGGAATTAAAGCCATAGGTCTTTCTTTCTGAAGAACTTATAGATTATTTTTTATATTGGAAGAAGTGAAAAGAAAAAATAATCAAGAATAATTTTTTAATTGAGACTAGGGATAATTGCAAGAATCTTTAGAAACTTAAATAAATGTTACTTATTTAAGTAAAGACTATGGAAAGATTTCTGGAGCTGTTAGTCCTAGATGTTTGTAGAAAGAACAGTTCTAATATAACTTTCAACGACACTCTGGTGACTTGATCATATTGTCTTCTTGGACTCTATTACTCTGCTTTTAGGTAGATCTGTAAGAGTCTTTACTTTCCCTTGTAATGGTAGTCTCCCATGGAGAGGAATGGAGAGAAATGGAGAGAAAATGCAACAAAGAACTTCTGTAGCAACAAGGAGTTTATATATATATATATATATATATATATATATATATATACACACATATGTATATGTATATATATGTGTATATATATATCTATATATATCTATATATATATATCTCAAGTTCTTTTTTTTTTTTTTTTTTTTTTTTTGGTTTTTCAAGACAGGGTTTCTCTGTGTAGTCCTGGCTGTCCTGGAGCTCACTCTGAAGACCAGGCTGGCCTCGAACTCAGAAATCTGCCTGCCTCTGTCTCCCAAGTGCTGGGATTAAAGGCGTGCGCCACCAACACCCGGCTCAAGTTCTTATCAATGGCAAAGCTTAATGAGGATTCAAGATAACTAGGTTGCCATGACACTGTGAAAGAGAAGCCAACAAAAGTGGGAAAGAAAAGGATGCAATAAATACAGGGATGTTGGATGGAAAGGAATAGTTAGGTGCCATGGATTGGTGCTGTTGGATTAATTTGTACTCTTAAATTGGGAGGATGTCTCATGAAGGTACCATAAAGGTAGGGCAGTTCTCTCTCTCTCTCCTCTCTCTCTCTCTCTCTCTCTCTCTCTCTCTCTCTCTCTCTCTCATTATGTTTATATGTGTATGGTGTGGGCATGTGAGTTTCTCAGCCTGTTTGTCAAGGTCAGAAGACAGCTCGTAGGAATACAATCTCTTCTTCTTGAGATGAAACTCCGGCTGTCAGACTTGTCAGCAAGATTTACCCATGGTGCCCCCTGGGTTGTCCGTGAATGATATTTTTATATGTCTATTATCCATATTACGGAGCTGGAACATGACGTTTAGATGTTTGTGATCCAGAGCAGTGACAGTATTACTCAGTCATCATTCAGGTTTGCCTGAAACACATTCAGTGAGTCAACCGTGTTATTAAAAAAAGGAAATGAATAGCATTAGAGGCGACAGCAGGATGAAGTCTGAATCGATTTGAACTATGTACGCTCATGAGACCTGAGAAAGCGATGCCGGGGATAATGGGTAAACTTTTCCCTTTGTTTTATGAAATTTTCTTCTGTCACTGTCAGCTAGAAAGAGCCTCGGCATGCTGGCTATTTGGTCTGGCTCATAGCTTTCTGTAAAGCTCAAACAAAAACAAATCTGTATTTTTTTTTCCTTCGAGGGTAGGGTAGGAGTCGGGGAACAGGTAGCGAAATGTCAAGAAACCCTTGCAACAAAGTTAAAGATATTCAGGCAAGATTTTTGACACAGTTACTCTGAAACGCAACCAAGTTCAAAGTTAAAATTGACTCAAGAAAATCAATTCCATATCTATGCCCAAAGGTGAAGGGCTAAAAATAACTAGAATAGCGACCAGGAACATATGGCTTGATGTGAAGAAAGAGAAAGCACGGGGGGTGGGGTGGGGGGGGCCGGGGTGTGTGGGAGCGGCGGGGTGGGACAATTGCTGAGTGACCAGGTGTCATTCATTTTAATAAATGTTCGGCATTCTCAGTGCACGATAAATTCCTATTACTTTTGTTAGTAGGAATATAGAAAACTAAAAATAAACGAGTCCTTTTTAATTTTGACAGGTTCTTTATAGTTTTAGAAAAGCTTACCATTTTTTTCCCTTGCGTGTGTTTTACTTAATATATTTTAAAGACAAGTTTTCAGTGCTCACCTCTACAAATTTGTGAGTTCTTCTTTTCTAAAGGTGAATAGTACTATGGTACACACATACTGCTTCTCAACAGCCTTTAACATTAAACATTAGCATCGCTTCTCTGAAGAGATATCGTTCAGTAAGTGGCCCATTAACATTGTGTAGAAAAATAGCCTCATTTTTTTTCCTGTGCCACTGATTCCCCTTGTTAGACATCCCTGGAGTTTGTACTGATAGAGCAACCACAAAACTCTTCAATGGTTAAGTGCAGATCACCACCAACCCCAGCACTCAATCACACAGCCTCAGCTCACAGCAGACATTGTTTACACAACGACAGTCAACTGAGTAAATTTAGAATATCGCAGAATAAATTATGATAAATTCCCTGCTTCAGGACAACTTAATGGATCGGACCTGGACTATGTCCTCGAGAGTGAACTGGTGCACGCTCTTTTCAGGGAGCTTTGTGTGATATTTGCAATGTTCAAAAGAGACCACTTCAGACAATTTTTGAAATATGTAGTTTGAGCTTTTGAAGACAACAACAACAACATCAACGGTCGTTTGCGGATCAAGGCATACAGTGTTTATAGGGAGAGAGTGAAAACATCTTACCATGCACTTGATACCTTCTGCGCTTTTCCTCCCGCCAGAGTGACCCTGTAATCTTCAGAGTGAATCCTGCAGACCATGCCAGGTATGCAATCCCTAAAGTCTTCCCCGCCCCCCCCCCCACCCCCATGGTGAGGGTGACTGGCTAATATCTTTGTAAATCTATCAAAGCAATTTTTTTTTTGTATGCTCTTTCTTGGAATTTCACTTCCACATGTGAGACTGAATCGTCTGTGTGGAATCCAAGGCTCACCTTTGACTCCCAAATCTGTACCAGCAGCTCGCAGTGAACGAAACGGGAGCCCCAGATCCTCCCAGTTCATCCTCGCTTCCCTCCGCCCCGACCCTTTTCAGTTCCCATCACTTCAGTTTAACGATTTCCTTTTTCACTCTAATGCCTTTATCCATTTGATCAGGATTATGTTTCTCAAAGTCTTCGTGCGCCAGTCACAGATGCATTTTTCTTTTCTTTTCTTTCTTTTTTTTTGTTGACTCTTGAGGTCATAGAGCAATGCGTTTTCTTATTTTCGCTTCTTAGCGCCCCAGACTCTGCTTGATGGGAGTCAGTGTTGGTTTAGCATGCTGTGGTGGGAACACATACCATCCATCCAGTTCGGAAATGGCTGCCCTTGAAGAGCTGCATCAGGAGCCCAGTGAGCGATTAGTGTTTCTTTCTGTGACTGGCCAGCTGTTTCCCACAATGGCAAATGATTTGGTTCTGGACTGAGGGAAAATTAGGTTTCTAATCTCTGTTAGAGCCTGGGTCGAGTGACTGGGTCATCTGCTGATTTGGGGCAAGCCCCTTCGGCCCTTTGACTCATATCTGTAGAATGGGATAAGTAACAGTGACTTTGAGAAAAGGCTTGAAGTGTGAATAAGAGTAATAAGGCTAAAGAATTCAGTGGTTAGTGAACACTCAAAAATTATTAAACATAATGACTACTTTTCTGCTTCTAATCCATGATAACCACATCCTTCTGTTATTCACGACCCGTTGAGCTGTTTCCAATAATTGTTAGCTGGTTATAAGAAAAATCTGGTATGTAAAAGGGAGCAGGAAGAGACAGAAATTTCTCGGGTGAAAGTGCTCTGTAAATTAGAAGCCACTACGTAAACGTTTCAGAAACGGGAATGGGTTTTCTCGTTTCATGTTGGTGGTAATATCCCAACTTAAAATGTACATTATAAAAAAATGACACCAGCATTAAATAAAGATCAGGACTAGGTGATGGCAAGGCTGGGATGGAAGGTGGAAGGCAGACACAGGAGGAGAGTGATCTCGGGCTCATGTGACGGTTGTGTTCTTTTGTTTGCAAACAAGAATATAACTCGCACAGGCTTTGTAACACTGGCTTAACCAAGTTGCCTCAAATGCACTCTTGGAATAGGCAGAAGAATGGGGCTTATCACAGCAGAGCGATTTATATTGAGAGCATGAAAACACTGTCTTCCCGAGGAAATCCAAGATGAGATTGTTGAAAAACAAGAGGGTTGTAAATGCTTCTGGTGGGTCCTTACATTTCACAGGGGTCCCTCGACATCCCCAGCATCATACTATACCAACGAAACTAATCACTACGCGATTCAGACTTATTCGTCTCCACTTTTAACATTTGCTTAAAATCACTTATTCATCGCTACTCTCCAGAGACATTGAGAGATGTTAGGGAATTCACCAAATGGCAGATCACTTAGCCAAGTTCAATGGAGGAGGGGGAACTGAGATTAGGATGAAAACCCAGGTTGGTCTAAGTCTAGAGCTTTATTTGGTAAAATAGTATAGTACTGTGTATTCAAGTCTGATCACCCTGTTTGCCACATTAATAATATTTCACTTATAAGAAGTTGTAGTGATTAAGAACATTCTTAGGGTGGGAAAACCATTTAGAAGACAACTAAAGGAGGAAAATAGCACATTAAAAGTTGCTTAGAAGCAAATGAAGACTGCATTTGACACTAACATGAAAAGAAGGGCTTACAAATAGATGGAAAATGGTCTTATTGACAACATGGAATGTTCTTTCCATAGTATAATAAAGTCCTAAGATCCAAATGTCATCTCTCCAGGAGACCCTGATGCGTCAGCAATTTTACAGGTAATTAGTATTTGTGGATTGACATCAGCACATAAGTCAGGGTGTACATTGCAGAATACTACTGTAGGGCTCTTCCTGAGAAGGCATGCACTGTGAGACTTGGGCCTGGTTTGTCGCAGTGGCTCTTAATACTTTGGGAACCAGAAATCCTGTTCAGTATATAAAGCAAACTATGAATCAGTTTATCTTAGGGCGATTAATGTTCAAACAAAACCTGCACAAATATTTTCTTACAGTATGCCTAGGTGTTCCATGGAATTGATCCATCCAAGGTGTCTCTGTGTTTGAGAACAAGTTGGAGACTTCCAGAGTCCCAAGAAAGATCTGTCTTAGCTAAGACCTGGTGATCAACTTGTTTCATTCATACATTTATATATTTACGTATTCATTCACCTATTTGGCAAATTGTACTAATGATACCAGCATGGATAGTATTGGAATACAATTTAGTGTGAACAAGAAAAGTAATTTATTCAGTGAGATGCATTGTCTGAAAATCAGAATATTGGATGTTACAATTTTGGAAAATTGAACATAGACCAACTCTCCTTAGGAATAACATGGAAAATAAGAAAGTCAACCCAGCGGACTGCAGCAGAGCCTGTACCACACACCTTACTTATGTGTATTAGTCACTGTTCTGCTGCTGTGAAGAGACACCATTTCCATGGCAACTCTTATATAAGAAATCATTTAACTGGAGCTGGCTTACAGATGTTTAGTCCATTACCATTACGGTAGGGAACATACAAGCAGGCATGGCCAACAGTGTGAAAGTAGATGAGAGGTACAGTCTGATCTTTAGGCAGAGAGATAAAGGGAGAGAGAGAGAGAGAGAGAGAGAGAGAGAGAGAGAGAGAGAGAGAGAGAGAGAGGGTGGGGAGGGAGACTGGGCCAAGCCAAACCCCAGCAAAATACTTCCTTCATCAAGGCCACATATACTCCAACCAGGCCATACCTCCTAATCCTTCAAACTCTACCAAAGTGTTCTACTACCCAACGACTGAGCATTCATACATATGTGTCTATAGGGGCCATTCTTATTCACACCCCACAGGATACAAAGTCAGTCTAGTTTATTTAGGCAACAGACCCAAGTCAAAATTCTTCAAAAAGTTTTATGCAATGAACTAATTTTACAAATATATATATATTTATATGTATACACACACACACACACACACACACACAATTATTCTAAGCCCATGAATATTTTCTTGAATGTATGTTTGAACATCATGTGTGTGAAGCGACTGTAGAGGTCAAAGAGTGTTGGATGCCTCAGCAACGGACTTACCCATGGTTCTAACCTGCCATGTGGATGCTGGGAATTAAACCCAGGCCCTCTGGCAGAGAATCCAGTGCACTTAATCACAGTCATCTCTCTCATCCCTGAGCCATTGTTTTTAAAAATACTATACACTAGAAAGTCCCAGAAGCCAGGAAAACAAGAGGACCCAATGGGGATGAAAGAGAGAACCTGTAGAAACCATATCCAGAGGTTAGACACAGCCTCTTGAGGGATGGGGCCACCCACCCATCTACAAAATATTAGCCCAGAATTATTCCTGTCTAAAGCAAATGCAGGACAGAGAGTGGATGAAAGACCGAAGGAAAGGTCATCCAGAGATTGTTCCACCTCCCTAGTGTCTGCAGACACCAAACCCAGACACTATTGCACATGGCAAGAAGCACTTGCTGACAGGAGCCTGGTATGGCTATCTCCTGAGAGGCTCTGCCAGAGCCTAACCAATATAGATGTGGATGCTCACAGCAAACCATCAGACTGTGCATGAGGACCCCAATGGAGGAGTTAGAGAAAGGACTGAAGGAGCTGAAGGGGTTTGCAACCCCATAGGAAAAACAACAATATGAACCAACCAGACCCCTCAGAGCTCCCAGGAACTAAACCACCACCCAAAGAGGGACTTTCTGACATCAATGGGAGGGGAGGCTCTTGGTCCTGTGGAGACTTAATGCCCCAAGTAGGGGAATGCTAGGGCAGTGAGGTGGGAGTGGGTAGGTGGGTGGATGGGTGGGGGAGCTTCCACATAGAAGCAGGGGGGGGATGAGATAGGGGGTTCTTGGAGGAGAAACTGGGAAGGGGGATAAATTTGAAATGTAAATAAAGAAAATATCCAATAAAAAGTACTTCACACATTACAAAGAGACAGTTTGATCAGACAACTGACCAAAAGAAACTGGTTGAGTATCTTTGGTTGAGTTTCATTTTGTTACTATTTATATTCAGAAGAGATTGGCATTTAATTGAAGAATTTGACTTCTGAATCTATAATCACAACTGAATCGGATTATCTGGCAGGTCCTTTGAACTTTAGGCTTTTATGATAGACTCAGATTGTCAAAATATTAATAACATTAAATAGGGTCGATTAGTAGATTAAATGTGCACATACAATATTTTCTCAATCTAATGGACAAGAGAATTGTTTGTATTGCTATCTGATATGGTATCAAAGACCTTAGAGACAAATAAAAGGCAGAGAGTTATGGGTAAGGCAAAGAATTTGCTAATTGGAAGTTTATCATTTAATAAGAGGTTCACTTAAGCAAAACCATTTACTGAAGAATTTTCTGGCCAGAGATATGAACAAGAACATAATGTAGTTGTTTTGAAGTAGAATGCTCAAGCCAAATAAGAATGATAAGTTTTTAAAAGAAACTATGCTTATTTTTATCTCTTTGTAAATGAAAAGAATCAATGTCAGAGACAAAATAGCCTCCATGTTTACCATCTAGTTAGTGACTTTAGTGGAGCCTGCAGTAGTTCTACTCTTCTGGCAGCACAAATTGGGGTGTCTTTCTTTAGTTTTAGAGCCCCCCTCTCCTCAGCTAGTCCCCTGTCCCGTTTAATTAAAGGCTCTCATAAAAATTTATCTTTCATCTCAGAATCAATTACCATATTGAAAATGTGACTCTCATCTTGCCACTCCTCTGCATTTGTTCTGTGGTGTTACTTCCTGTGAAAGAGAACATACGTTTATTATTTTGGATTTAACCTCCATGCACCCAATTGTAGTTGCATTTTTTTAGGTCTAACTTGCATTGCTTCTCTTTTGCAGTTCTAGTTTCACACAAGCTTTAAAACCCGATGGTCATGTCTTTTCATTCAGAATTGGCCCTAGCTAGAGGTATTGGCTCTGCATATCTTTTGCTACTTTTAAGATCTCATGAATACGAATCCCAGAGTAAAGTGATTATCACAAGTCAAAGGTGCTTTGGAGAAAGTAAAGTATGACTTCCCCGCTTCAAACACATTCTTCCTTTCCATGTCTTCTCCACTGTGCTGTTAAGACAGAAGGAACCCAGGAAGTGCATTCGTTGTTTCAGAGTGGGTGGATGTGGCCAGTCAATTCCATAACTGAGACTCTCTCCAAATCTATCATCTGTTCCAGCATCCTTCTGCCTCCCCACATCTTCATCCCACTGGTCTGGGACCTAATGTCTCCATAAGGCCAGTTTCAATCCTGATTACCTCCATGTATCCTAGGAACCCCCCCCCCACCTCCCATTCCTCTGAACTCTGGGCTTTGACACTTTAGCATCTAACCTTGCGTTTCTTTTGCTTTTTATGAAATGTTCATTTGCACAGTGTTCTCAACTTGAGAGTTTCGTCCTTCTTTGTCTTTTCAGCACATTTTCACTCGGACCACCAATCGATCTTAGTTAACACAGAATAAACTGATAATATGTTTGGATCTTCTGATGTCTGTGTTCATTCTGAAGTAGCTTGTTAAGATTTTGTTCTCCTGAGAGAGCTATTATAGTTTCCTGGCTCCTTTTAAATCTTATCTACCTGGTTGGTATTTATTAAACCCTTACAGGTGTCTATTACACTGCAGGGTACTAAGATGTGAATCAATGCCCCACAAGAGACATAGATATGAATTGACATTACTGGGACATTACTCTCACCTTTTCCCTGTAGTTATAGCTTATTGGGGTTTCCTAGAAACACTCACTAGTTAAAACATAAACAATGATATAGCTATCATCAAATGTAGCTAGACAACATAAAATGTAGAATATCTAGATATCCCACTTATGGCTGAGACCTCTCTAGTGACACTGTAGTAGAGGAGAGAAATACTCTGAGTTGGTTAGTGGAGAAAACTGCTATGACATTCAGACTTCAGAACTTGACGTGGCTATCACATATATGATTCACACCCATTGTGGCTATACTTGGATAAGACCTACACAGGTCATGCACTCAAAATTCTGCCACCAGTAGGGAGATGATCCCCAGGACACATCTCTTATTAAGGAGTTATAGGCAGTTAATAGTTGCTGGGGGATATTGTTCCAGTGAATGGCCTCATTAGGAATACTTATTTACTAATCTGTGCTAATGGGCTATCAAGAAAAAGAAAAAAAGACATGAATTTTGGGAGGGGACCAGGTTGGGAGGATTTGGGGAAGCTTAGGGGAAGCTTGGGGGTAATGAGGTGTGCATATGATATGCTTCATTATCATATGATGTATGGAATGTTCAAGAATACATAACAATTAAAGATCGGAAAGATGACGCAATGATTAGCCGAGTTCACTTCCCAGCACCCACAGGGAACAGCTAATAACTGCTGTGACTCCAGTACCAGAGGATCCAGTGCTATCTTCTGGCATCCATGAGTAACTCCCCTTAGTTTTAACACTCCCTCCACATACACGCATTTAGAAATAAATCCTAAAATAATAATTAAACAGACCGTTCTAACTGATTCCAACAGCCTTTATGCCCTTTCTTCTTCTGTGACTAAGTTAGGCAGAGTTATAAAGAAGGATGCAGATTTTGCTACTCATTCTCACCCTTACCTGTGACATCTTGGGGCTGAAAAGATTTATTCTAGAACCTTGTAGTGAGCTGAGCATTTTTTCACCTCCCAATACAAGTTTGCAAATCCCAAGTTCCCATGTGATGGCCCTGGAGGTGGGTACCTTTGGGAAGAAAATAAATCATGAGTGGGTCTTTCACGAGAGAAATGTCAGTTTTTATGCTCTCTGTCCACCAAGTGAGAACCTAGAAGATCGCCTATACCAAACCTAGTTATGGTGGCATCCCCGTCTTAACTTCTAGCATTCAAATCTGTAAGAAAACAGAATTCCATTATTGAAATCTTCACTCTAGATTTTTTTTTTACAGTAGCCCAAAAGTAATGATGACACAATTTGTCTCTTTTATTGGATTTCAAGGTTAAAAATTATGACTTTGAGAGAATTGATGAAATAATTATATATTTTCTATATGGTCTGAGATGCTGGAAACAACAAGCGACATTTTTGATTGGTTGTTATGGGAGACTATGTCTATGTGGAGTAGCTAGCAAAAGATTAAGGAGCTTGGAGAAAAGCTATTTATAGCTATTTATAGTCAAAATAACAAAACCCCACATTTTGTAAGGAATAATAATTTTTGCTTCTTTATTTCCTAAAATAGCTTTATTGAGGTCAAGTTTGAATGCACTTTAGGTTTGCCTCAATCTTGCTATGTAGCACAGGATGGTTCTGAACTCACGGTGCTCTTGCTATGTAGCACAGGATGGCTCTGAACTCACGGTGCCCCTGCCTCTGTTTTGAGTGTGCAGGAATTACAGGCATGGAACACCTTACCTAGCCAACATTTTCTTTCCCCTGTTTTGCAAAAAGAATTACACGTGCCACTTCCTTCCTCTTTGATCATTCAGTAACACTATTCATCCTTTCTGCTAGTATATTTATAGAAAGCGCTAATTAATTAGTTAATAATTTGATTAATATTTTACTTGTATAAGCTGTTCTGTTGACATTGTTGTCATAAATTTTATCAATGCATTTGGTCACATGGACACCCATGCAATGACTCAAATCTGAATCTGGCGAATAATGTTAACTAAGAAGATTCTAGCTTAAGACCATGCCTTCTCCGGGTAAGAATGATCACATAACAAAAATACAGTGTTTATAATTGCAAACAGTATAAACAAGTAAATAACAGCTTTTATGTTGTTAGAGGTTCATAATCTTGTGGTGTGTCTTACAGAAGAGAGCCAAGAGACAGTGTGTCCTCATTTATGAAGATGTAAAATTATTCACACTCATGTGTCTCTTGTTGCTTCCCCTCACATAGAACTTGTTACATTATGAAAAGTCGGAATTAAACAGAGTAGCCATGAATGTGACAGGGAACCTCACAAGCAGATAGGTTATTCATTGTTGACTGCTTGCTGAAGTCAAATTGTGAGGTTTATCTTTAGAGGAGAGGTGATTGTCACCTCTCCGTGCTTTTTCAGTCGGCCCCATATTAGACCAACAAAGGGTGAGATCGTTCAACTTGACTTTAAAATAAAACTTGACTTTTATGAGGACATGAGAGCACGGCATCATCGGTGCCAACTTCTGACATCTGTTTATGAACAAGTTGTCTTTGACCATCTTCCTGTGGACCAGTAAAACACCAAGTTACATCATTCCAGAGAGCTGTGATCTGCATTACTGCATTATGTTCTTGATGTAGAAAATAAGTGACTCTTCAAATATCTGTTGAAGAAGACTGTCACCTGGTTGAGCTGTATTTCCAGAAACATTTACTGGGGTCTTTTTCATGGTGCTATTAGAACTAGTTAAATATGGCTTCTCGTATCAGTAAGTTGTTGGGCCTTTAGGCTGCTGGGCAGAAAACTGAGTTGCTGTCATGATGGTATACAAACTCTTAAATTTCCAAAATTATATTCTAATTACTAAGCAAAGAAAGCCTTTGGTACATAAAATGTGTTATCCAAACTAAATTGTTTTCTCTTTTTTTATGGAATAGATTTAGAAAGTGAAAAAAAAAGTCAGTGTTCATTATGGTATAATCTTGATGGATGTTAAAATTCCTTATCTCAGGACTTTTATCTTTAAGGATCTTCAAAACGCTGCTTCCAAATAATAAAATGCTATTGGCAGCTATGAATAGGACTCAGTGAATAAAGTGTGTGCTGTCTAAACACAGAGCCCTGAATCTGATGCTCAGAACTTATGCTAAAAAGTAAAAAGCTAGGCATGGTGGCACATGCTTCTATTCTGAGTGTAGCAGAGGCAGAGAGAGGCAGACCCGTGGCCTACTGATGACTCGCAGACTGGTGACAGACACATTTCAAAAAGGAAAAAAAAATAAGAAGTAGAAGCCACCTGAAGAATGCTGTTTGTCAGCTTCCACATTTACATGCGTGCACTTGCACACCACACACACACACACACACTCTCTCTCTCTCTCTCTTTCTCTCTCTCTCTCTCTCTCACTCACACACACACACACACACACACACACACACACACACACTCACACTCACACAGAGGGTGGTAGGGAGAGAGGAGGGTGGGAGAGAGAGAGAACACATTGTTGCCATAAAGTTTTGTCTTTGTTATGTGACTTTAAAAATACATCCGTGCCTAACCTTGCAAAGACTTGATGAACCAGGGTGAAGGGATCCCCAGGGGCACCCCCACCTCTCATAGGCGAATGGGAGGGCAGATGAGGAGAGGGACACTGTGAGGAGGGACCAGCAAGTAGGGCCAGCGATCAGGATGTAAATGAATAAATAATAAATTAATGAATGGGGCGAAACTATCTTCACGTAACTACTGGTTCACAAATAAATCGTGGGTTGTTTTTTAAAGAACGAAGTAATTATTTCATTTAAAAGTGTTGTAATGACCTTTTTCATTCAAAGGGTAACTTCCAGATTGTAGGACTGTTTTCATGTTCGGAAATAAGTCATTATAAAGTTAGACACTAGGTGGCACTAGAAATCCCCCTAAACTGGACATTCCCTTGTCTTTTCCTATTCCCTTTATACTGAAATAGTTTATCTCTGATTGACTTCATTAGTTTCATAGAGAAGTTAGAAGCAGGAAGTGATATTTCCATTGTGTGTCTCTCAGAATGATTGCTTTTTTTCCTTTTAAATAATTTAATTTAAATGAAACAAAGCAAAGTATATATTTGCACGTATATATACGTCTATATACTTGAAATATGTTTATTTCATTAGGAACAGATATTGACATGTATGATTATAAATGCTAATGAATGAATAATACAAAGTTGATATGTATGCTTTAATGTACACATCTGAATGTGAAACATTAAACTTGTAAGGTATGATGTGATGATTTCGCTGTGTTTAACACTATATTTCTAATAATGTGAGGATTTTCTTGAAGGAGTGAGTTAATAATGAGTTGTTTTTCAGCAAACATACTTTTATTAAAATCTGACAACAGAGAAGGGGGATATTCGGAGAAGAAATATAAATTTAATGTAACAGTACTTGTTAAAAGTATCTACCCAACCTCTGCTGGGATGTGTTCAAGTTGTTACATAAATGACATTCATGAAGAAAGAAAGGCAGAATGGTTTTCTTATTGTGAAGGACAATAAATATTATATGGTTGGCTGCCTATTCTGTTTCAATAATATTAATATCAACCTTTAGACACACACACAAATATTGACCCCCCCAGTTTCTTTTGGGAGATAAGTTTAAAGAGCTAAATGTGATATATTAGGGTCTATGTGCCTTTAGCTACTAATTAGTTTCAAATATGCTGTCTGTAATTAATTAACTAATTAATTAATATTTTCCCCTACATCACTTGAAGTTAGTTGAGTTGGAAGGAGAGTTCCTGGTGAAATGATAACATATATTTTTGGCCAAAAATAACAACAGGTCTTAAAAGTCACTTTCCTAATTATTTGCTGCCAGTATTAATTGATGACTCTCACGACTAATATTCAAAATAATGTGTTCTCATATTATCAAGGTGAGAGCTCATTTCAGATTAAAAAGTCTTAAATGTATAATTCTGCATGTTGTATAGCTTGATTAGATGCTGAATTTAAAAACAAACCCACAAGTCGTTGAGGAAGGACTGTGGTTCAATAAGGAGTTTCTGGGCATGTGACAGACAGTACAATGATTTTGAAGCAAGGTATTCTTATTCTTGGGGTAGAAAAAGGAGTTAAGTCCACTGCAGGAAAGTTTGATATGTCTTCCAAAACAGCTTTCTCTCTCTTTCTCTCTCTCTCTCTCTCTCTCTCTCTCTCTCTCTCTCCCTCCCTCCCTCTCTCCCTTTCCCTTTCCCTCTCCCTCCAACCCTCCCTCCTCTCTCACATCTCAGAGAAGACTAAGAGGGAGGGAGGGAGAGATTGAAAGACAAAAATAGGAGGATGATAAATGAAGTAAGATATTTAATAATGGATGCCACCATGGTGTGTTGATATTAGTCGTGTAAAACACCTATATGTTTGATATTTTTCAAACTAAAAATCTAGGAGAAAAAGTTAATCATTTCATCTCTTGAAACACAGTACAGGAAATAAACTGTTGCTACTCTTTCTTACTCACTTGAAAAGAATCTACCCCTTTTCTCTAGATGTTCTGTCGTTCGATTATTCTCTTAATGTTATTTGGTTTCTTAGGAGCAATGACTTTGGTCTGATGGATAAGAAATATACTTGTTCCTTGAATGGATTGTAGTCACGCACAAGGAAAGATTCTGGTATTTTACAAACAATGCCAGTCCCTTCTACCGTACACAACCCCTGCTTCCCCCCAACCCCCACCTCGCTATGCTGAGACAGAAGATCTTCCAGGCTGAGGCATCCACTCTTACAGCAAATCGAAACTATGATTCTGAAATCGAACTTTCCCAACCACGGCCGAGTTTCAGGCTCCTACCAAGCATGTTGTTTTATTGAGTTATCAGCTAATGCGTTTGCCCATAGAATGTATCTTTGTAACTGTTTCAAAGTCAATGAACAATTTCAAGCGAATTTACTTTAGAAACATGGAACATTGATGTCGAGGCTTTTAGGACGTCAAATAAATGACAGAAGCCACCGAGTTTGTTGCATTTATACAAAGCAAACAAATGCTATTTGCTGTTTGGTTCATCACTTCATTCAATAAAAGGAGGTAACACAGTAAAAGAAAACACTTATGATATGAATGTCTTGAAAAAAAGGAAAATTGTATTTATTTGTTCCATTAACATAGTGCCCGAGCATGAGAATAGTTAAGGACGTCTCAGCCTTGGCACACATTAATAGAAATTCAGTGTCAGTTATCTGCAACGGGTCTTCTGGATAGAATCACAAAAATAAAAAAATTTCATTTTAGCCTTTCTTCGCTGAGTTTGCAGCTTACGCTTAAAAGAAATGTATTTCATTACTCATTTGATCATCATATTTCTACGAGTTTAGTAATTTAAAACACCACATTGTTGTATAAACATATTAATGTTTGAAGTCACATAAAGAGCGGCTTCGAAACACATTAACATTTAGAGTCATTTGGCTTAAATAAAACAACTCAGTGTGTGTGTGTGGGAACTGTGCTGCTGGTCTCAAATGCTGGTATTTTTACACTTTAATGCTATGTTACTTTTTTGTATTCCATTTTTTAAAAATTGAAGAACTACCCCCTTCTTTTCAAAGTTAAATAATTGGGTTCTGAATGCAGGAGGGGGAATGACTACTTAGGTTCTTAATGCGGAAGGGAAGGACTACTTATTTATAGTTCGATATACCAGAGGATAGCATTTTAGAAGCCCAAAGCATATCTCCATTTTACATATCAGGAGTACAGATGCTGACGGTCACAGGACACAAATGGAATATTACACGAGACAATGACCGGAGGAAGGAGGGGAAAGTGATTTTCAGTGCACACGCATTCACACGTAACAGCTGATCTCGAACGCTGTCCAGTAAGAAACTTCCCTACTTTAGAAAGCTCAAGCCAGTCCTGAGTCGTAGCATTTATTCTTTCAGATGGTTCCGCCATGTGTAAGTATAGAAGAGAAAGGGGACAAACGTTCTGTTCCCTGGGGACTGGAGGACGGTTTGCTCTTTGCCAGGCCAAGAAGAGGGAGGTTGTGATTTGTCCTTTCCCAGCGGAAAAAAAGACGAACCTGAAATGCCAAGGGACGGAAGCATAATTTTTGATTTTTTTTTCTAGAATCTAGATAGTGAAACTGTGTTAGAGGAGGTACAGTGGGATTTTTTTTCCCCCTTTGGTGCTTTTAGGCAGGCCATAATGTCTGTCTTCTGTCCTTAACAGTGTCTGTCTGGCACCCCGAGCCCCACCCCCCAGTCTCCCCATGCTGCAATGGCTGCTTCCTGCCCAGTTGGCTGCCACCACACACTGTGCCCCTCACCTGTGGTGCATGGCAGACTGACAGGACGAGTAGGTGGGGCTTATGGCTGCTCCTCCATGTGGGGGCTGCCTCCCTTTATTCTGAGAGATGTCTTGCAGAACACCCGTCAGTTGAGGAGAATCTGAGATCAAGTCCCCGGTTCTAGCCTCTGTTTTGATGAGAAAATTTGTTTTCAGGGCTTCAGATGTTCAGCGGATGGTTGAGAGTCAGCTTGCAAATGCCTGGCCATGAAATGCCATTTGAATTTTTCCTTTTGTAGCTTTGACCTCGGGGTCTCCATATAGGTCACATGGTCCTTGCCCATACGTTATATGTTTTTCTGCTTACAGAGCAAAAGCAAACTTCGCTACGTATCAGGCAAAAATAGAAAAAGGAAGACTTTGAAAACCATTCAGCTTGCTTATTAGAAGTCAGAACTCTTTGCAAACTGTCTATTTTGAAATGCTTGAGGAGATGAAAGGCAGCGATTACAGATAAGGGAACAGAATGGGGAAATTGTAGCTTGGGGTACCTTTTGAAGAATGTAGTTTGGAATTAACTACGCCATTTTTAGCATTCCATTTCCTCATTTCATCTCTCCTTTCCTTCCAGGCTCACCCTTCTTGCTGGTCAGCATTTAAAAGCAAGTGTGAATAGTTATGTGACATGCTAGGCATAGACGTTGTACACCAGCAATCCGATTTTCCAAATGAAGTACCAATGTTTTCCACAATATACTCTTGCTCTGGACTCATTTCCATGAAACACAACAATTTCTACACATTCAACCAGTTTGATTAGGACCAAAACAAGACACAGATCTCTGTGACAGAGATTTTAAAAACCATTATATTAGGAGAGACAGCCATTTATTTATTTTGAGACAGGTTCTGACTATGTAGCTCTGGCTGGCCTAGACTCACGGAGCCTCCCTCCCCTGTGTGCGTGTGTGTGTGTGTGTGTGTGTGTGTGTGTGTGTGTGTATGTGTTAAGGGTGAGTGGTAACACACATCCATGCCGCAATACACAAACGGAAGACAGAGCACAACTCTTGGGAGTTCGTTCTAGCCTTTTACTGTGTCATCGAACTTGAGTAGCAAGTGTCTTTACCCCAAGCTATTTTGGTGACCTGGAAGTACAATCTATTAACTGACCAAAGGTCCCTGAGACTTCCGATGGTCTCTCTGTGCCCACTTATTGCTTGGTTTTTCTGTTCTTTTTTGTCTGTATTATCAATCAGATTGGGAGGGAAGTACATTTTTTTTTTTAAATTTAATTTAATTATTTAAGTGAACCATCCTGGCGTGGCTTTTCCAACTCGCTGAGATGAGCATCCACCCCAGGCTACTGCTCTTTCCCACAGCATGTCAGACCATGCAAAGGACCCCTCGCCTACAGGAAATCTGAAGGTACTGCTATAGTTTCGAGCTTGTGACTCCAGAGAAACAAAGATTATGATGAACTATCAGGCTGGTGATTTTGAGCTATGAACCTACTGTGGCCTTTTGATAACAATGGAACACAACAGTTGTATGTCCCATAGGTTTAAGAAAAAAAAAATCTATATATTAGTCCCTCAGGGTCGAAGGCTCTGTGCTGGCTGACGGAAGCTAGGTTTTTAAATTTCTCTACACTACTGGTTTTGAATACCACCCCCTCCCCCACTGAAGTCAGTGATTCACTTCCTTATGATATTTTATCTTTTTATTTTTACTTTAAATATATTTTTTAAAAATTAGTCTGTTTTACTCACGATCCTTATGTCTCAAGAAACATTAAAAAAGAGATTAGGTCGAGTAGGCCTTATTCTTTTTTTTTTTAATTTTTATTTTCTATATTCTATGTTTACATTCCAAAGGCTTTCCCCTTTCCCAGTTACCCCCACCATATGTCCCATAATTCCTCTCCCCCCCTGCTATTCCCCACTCATTTCCCCCCCCCCCACAATTTCTCTGTTCTGGGTCTACAATACTGGATCCAATCTTTACAGGCCCAGGGTCCTCTCCTTTCTTCTTCTTGGGAGTCATTTGACTTGCTAATTATACTCAAGGCCTTATTTTTATACTGGGAATTTTTCTTTTGTTATCATTTAACTTCTCTGGTTTATTTAGACATTTAGTTCGCATTTCTTATTGCAAAATTTCCTCAGTTTTATCCTGGTACTCCACAGTGTCCTTCCTCTTGCACTTCCAGCCTTAAGATGATAGACTTAAAAACCTCTCAGGTGCAGCATCCGGTTATCCGCTCGTCTGATGTTATATCCCCGTCTCCTCATCTCTTGGCCAGTGTACGTTTTCATATTTCAAACGGGACAAAAACGTGTTGTAGAAAACGAATGATAGAAAACGGAAGTAAAATCCTGACATTTTTGTCAGTGGAGATTCAAGGCCAACGTCCAACTTGTGCTTCTTGTTTGGAAAACCCTGAGCACATCAGGAACCGGGTCTATGCCTCTGAAATGCAAACCGCCACAGGGCCGATTTGCAGGGGTTCTCTTTGAAAGCCGTAGACTGCCTGCTGCCAGAGCAAGGAGTACTGATAAAATTAAAAAATGAGTCACAAAATTTAAAAAAAAAAGCATTACATTACAGACTAATAAAAGTAGTATGATTCAGATTGCAGGATGAGAGAGAAATATTTTTTAAATAGATATAATTTCACTTTTCAAACCCTTTTCACTTTATTAGCATCACATTAGTTCTTAAAGTGAAAGAATATTATGATTTTTCTATATTTTTTCCTTTCTGTTTAACTGGAAACTGTCTGTGGTTTCATGTTGGAAACATTTGTAATAAAAAACAAACCCAATATCTAATTTTAAGTAAAATGAAATTAAAATCAAAGAGGCGAATCTTATACATATCTTGGCTAAATACAGATTTACTTCTTAATATACTTTCAAGTCTAGATTTCGTTTTCTTTTTTGGGGGGGGAGGTTAGTGGTTAATATTATCTTTTTATATTGTGTTTGGATTTTACAAAGGTTGCATTTCAAGCTCGTTGTTCCTGATTCTATTCTAACTAGTAAAATTCAATTAAAATTGGTGATTCCAAAAATTTACTTTCCCGAGCTTTAAACTTTGGTTTTATATGAGAGGGAGGTTGGTGGAAGAGAAAAGGGAGGGGAGGAGGAGGAGGAGGAGGAGGAGAGGGAGAGGGGAGAGAGAGAGAGAGGGAGAGAGAGGGAGAGGGAGAGGGAGAGGGAGAGAGAGAGAGAGAGAGAGAGAGAGAAACTATTATAGTTTCTTCCTTAACAGAGGAACAAGTCTGTTCCTCTCTATAGCAAGGAGATAGGTTGTTTTATTCATCTTCTGTCTCTCAAGGCTTCCTTGCTTGTTGAGAATGTTGCGTATGTTTGAGTTCAGAGTCTGAAAATGACTGACATTATTACCATCCTTGAGCAAGGAGCGAAGGCAGGCCCATGGATCTCATTGCTACACTGTGCAATCTAAGCAGGGCTTGCAGAAAGAAGTGCAGTGAGCGACCAGGAGTTAATTCTCTGCTCGGCCTGGAGAAGGTTGCGCCACTTGCAACTTGGCTGCTGCGTGACCTAGGAATAAGGCTTTTCTTTCGATCCTTTCTAAGGTCTCAAAGGTCTTAAATTTCACCATTTGATAAACTAGTTAGCGAGGGAGAGCAGAAAGGATGACACTGCATAGAAATAATGACTTGGATTTAATTTAATGGAGGTCTATTGTTAAAAACAAATTTAAAATGATAAAACTTTCATGTCCAGAAAGCCTATCATGTCATTTAGATTTTTTTTGTCTTTTTCTTCTTAGCTATTGATTAGAGACACACTGTGACCAAATGGGGTAGACTGTACTTCAGTTCATAGGGACTTCGAGAAAAAACAGTTATAGCGTCTTAACTTAAATGGTAACAGCAAGTAGAGCAGCTCCGTTACGCGTGGAGAATGACTTGGAAGGAAAGGCATTGTTTCCATGGTGACTGAGGTTGGGAGCAAGCTTGTTGGAATCAAACTGAAGTGAGTTTTCACAGGCATCACTCTGAATGCAAGAACTACGAATGCACTTCTGAATGGGACACACTTATCGAATGAGTTTTGCTTTCCAATTCATTTTACAGTTCACTAAGGTGACACAGGATGGTGGCGTGCAGACTTCTCATCCCAAGGAACTGCATTCGTTTCTTTTAGGCACAGACAGACTGAAAGTTAGCAAATAGCTCAGCAGTGATTATTTACTGCCCATATAGAAGTCATTGAAGTTTTCATTCTTGAGAAATCTTTATTAATTTAAGAATATTCTAGAAACATGAAAGTACTGATAAGACCTTCTGGACACTTGTGTAGACAATCCCAGGTACCTACACACTTCTGACCATTTTTCCAAATTACAATTGGTGCTTAATTTCTTAGGTTTAAAGATCTGCTTCCTCAGTGTGCTGCTCCAATACAGGTGCCCCTGACATAGAAGATCATCAAATCGTGTCAAGTCCCGACAGCTAACTGTGACCGTGTGTGGCAGCGGGTCAACTCAGGGTATGAGTTTTACTTCCGTCTGTAAAGAAAAAGACTAAGTCATAAGAGAACGTCAGAGCATGGTAGGAACTATTTGCGGGAAGAAATGTATTTTTGCAAAGTCAGCTATTCTTGATATTTGTCTTTGGAGACACTTCCCTCAAATGTGATTTGCCGAAAAGCTCTGTGGATGGGTGGCAGAAACATTTTAGTCAACATGCAAGATGTAAACAAGCATCTCACAGGACAGGAAAAGATGGTTTTTTAAAAAAAATCCACATTCTAATTACCAGTCTTGTGATTTCAAGCCTTAAAATTAGAGTCTAGCTGGACTATCTATGCCTAATCATTGCCAAAACCAAAACGCCACACTGAGGTGAATCCATCGCTAACCGTTAACCATGCATGAGGGGATTAATCAGTTGAAGGCATTTTAATTTCTTGGTTTGCGGAAGCACGTACTATTTGTTGCTTGTGCGTTATAACTTACGAGCAAAAAATGACCAAAGTTAGCAAGGAAACTCCTCTAAGGAAAATGCTAAAAATATTTCTTAAAAACACAGAGTAAAAGCTGACAGTTTCAAAAGAAAGTGACACTTGGCAAAACCTTACGTTCATGATGTGTTTGCTCTGTTTAATTCTGGCACTTTTTTTTTTCTTCTTAACAAATTACTAAGCCTGGACCTTGTATTTCTTGGGCCAAGACATCATCTTTTATGACACATTTCTACACAAACATACTCCCGCCAAGGCCATCGCTCACCTTCTTAAATACCAGAGGATCACAAGCCAACGTTTTAATTTACAGAACAAATTTATACACGGGACTGAAAGATATGGGACTCCTACTGAGGGCTGCCGCTAGACAACAGGAACATATGGAGTGACTCAAGGCAGTTGGGAATTCTTTTCTATTTGCCCATGCATTTACTCTCACATTCCTGCTCCCTCTTAACCCCTCTGCTCTTCGCAATGGTTGTGAGCAGTACCAGCACTCTGCTTGAAAAAGCACCAGCGGTTGTTCCAAAGATACCATGTTGGAAGAGGGGGGTCCTTCCTGTAGATGGCAGACAGGGAAACCATGCACGAGAGACATGAGAAATTGTTACATTTCACCAAGGATAGCTGGGAGCTCATGCAGACGTCTGGGCTTCTGGAATTAGGAAGAGGACAACATTATTAACTGCTGTGAGAATTAGGAAGAGGACTGCATCTTTAACTGCTGTGAGAAAAGCTTCACTGTTTAAAAATATTACTGTGGGTGACTTTGTCTCCCAGATAGATATTCATTGCCACATGCATCTGAAATTCTGTCATCAGAAATATCTTTGATACATTTATTTTCCTTTTTTTTAAAAAAAACTTCTTCCTCTTTCTTTCTGCCTCCTTCATCCTCAAAGAACCACTGCGTTTAAAAGCATCCTAATAAGAAAAGGAAGGACAGGATGGAAAGCAGTCAGAATAGGGCAAAGAAAACACTGATAGGGAACAGAATGTGTGTGTGTGTGTGTGTGTGTGTGTGTGTGTGTGTGTGTAGGAATGAAGAGAGGAATAGTAGGGGGAAAAGTTTACAAGGCACAGGATCAGTTGTCCTTTGGTATCTTTGCTGTTGGAGAATTCAAAATCATGTCCAAAGCTTCCCAGTATGACCTTTGTTTCATGCCCATAACAATCCTCTTTCATGGAGATGGATGTTTAAAATATTCAAGGATGTCTCTTATTTGGCTAAGAAAACATTCTGGAAGATGTCTTAGTTGAGTGTGTGTGTGTGTGTGTGTGTGTGTGTGTGTGAGTATGTGTGGGGTTGTGTATGAGTGTGCGCATGTAGTTACTCTTCAAATTGCCTCCTTGACTGCCTTAGTGTCTTGTAACCACACATATTTCCTTCTTCTTGCTCTGAGATTATCTGTGTTTATTCTTTCATAACATATTAAATAAATGGGTAGAAAACTAATTTCATTTCCTTTGCAGAAGTGAGGATCTACCCCAGGGCCTCATGCAGGCTAGGAAAGTGTTCTACAGTGATCTATATATCCCAACCTAAAACCTTTTTGCACAACAAAATTTCAGTAGAGTCAGGAGATTAGGTCGGTTCTTTTTTTTTTCTTCTAAGTTTGATTTGACAGAGGATGTAATAACTTTTTAAAATGAGTTTATGACAAATAACATATGCTACCACTTAGCAATCCCTAAGGGAGATAACAGACAAAAAGTCTACATCCTTCAAGACTTAAACTGGTACTACAGGGTTAATACAAAATAGCCTCATCTCACCAAACAAAGGGTGGGGGACAAGTACAGAGGAATATTGTCCTGAAATGCAAAGTTATTCTCTAGGTTTGAACACCAATCATGACTCCTAGACAATTCACACAAAATCAGCCTCTATAGAGACACTTTTATATGTAGATATTTTGACATTCTCTGATGGTTTTTAACGTTTCCAAATGTTTCCTACTGTTTCCTCGAGGTGTCTGGCACAGTGAGTTGCAGACTTACAGAAAAGTTGCATTTGTTTCCAGATTCTCTTTCTTTAATTTATAGTGAAAAAAAGAATATGTTTACCTGTAACTGTATACTCTGTGGCTAGAAGTGCCGTGTGCCACTCTGAAGTTCTATACATTCCTTCCTTGGGTGATTCATTCCACCTCCATTTCAGCCTTGCTAAATACGATTTGTAAGAGTTTAAGTCCTTGGCTGCAGGGGGTTATTCTTACGAATCACCTGACCAATTTTCTGAGGAACCGCCATACTGATTTCCAGAGCGGTTGTACCAGCTTGCAATCCCACCAACAGTGGAGGAGTGTTCCTCTTTCTCCACATCCTAGCCAGCACCTGTTGTCTCTTGAGTTTTTAATCTTAGCCATTCTGACTAGTGTGAGGTGGAATCTCAGGATTGTTTTGATTTGCATTTCCCTGATGATTAATGATGTTGAACATTTCTTAAGGTGCTTCTCAGCCATCCGAATTTCTTCAGGTGAAAATTCTTTGTTTAACTCTGTACCCCATTTTTAATAGGGTTATTTGGTTCTTTGGGGTCTAACTTCTTGAGCTCTTTGTATATATTGGATATTAGCCCTCTGTCGGATGTGGGGTTGGTGAAGATCTTTTCCCACTTTGTTGGTTGCCGTTTTGTCCTTCTGACAGTGTCCTTTCCCTTACAGAAACTTTGTAATTTTATGAGGTCCCATTTGTCAATTCTTGATCTTAGAGCATAAGCTATTGGTGTTCTGTTCAGGAACTTTCCCCCTGTGCCCATGTCCTCCAGGGTCTTCCCAAGTTTCTTTTCTATTAGTTTCAGTGTGTCTGGTTTTATGTGGAGGTCCTTAATCCACTTGGAGTTGATCTTAGTGCAAGGAGATAAGAGTGGGTCAATTTGCATTCTTCGGCATGTTGACCTCCAGTTGAACCAGCACCATTTGTTGAAAAGGCTATCTTTTTTCCACTGGATGGTTATGGCTCCTTTATCAAAGATCAAGTGACCATAACTCTGTGGGTTCATTTCTGGATCTTCAATTCTATTCCATTGATCTACTTGCCTGTCGCTGTACCAATACCATGCAGTTTTTAACATAATTGCCATCTTGATGATCTGGTGGTTTCAGGTCTTCTGTGCTTTCATTACCTGGGCAAATGCTGGTCCCTACTATTCGTGGCTTCTTTACCACTGCATAGATGTCTGAATCTGGTGAACCAGGGGCCCATGACCTATGGGTGTTTCAGACCCAGTTGAGAAGGTGCTCACGTTTAACTTGCTTCTAATTATCCAGCTCTAGAGAATCTGTTTGTTTGTTTGTTTGTTTGTTCCCAAACAGAGGGTTCATCCAGTCAGCTCACTTGCTCAGATGGGAAATGATGTTTCTGAACCCACCTCTTTTTGGGTAGACTTTATATGTTTTCTCTTAGGTTACCTAGGATGGTTTCTACCAGTTGCTGGATTATAAATAGAGTGCTTTTCTCCCTTCTCCTACTGTGACATTTGTACAAGGAAATGAGGAAATGTTTTGAGTGATTCCAGATTTTCATTTTCTGTTTGTCAAACAAAAGGAGATAATGATATTTTGAAGAGGCAGTTAGTTCTCTCTCTCTCTGTGAAATTTTAATTCCATAAGCTTTGGGGAAAGGGGAAAGCTTTGTCGATTACTACTCCTTGCAATACTACAGTACATGGAATCTGGGGTTTCAAACTCCTGGCAGTAAGGCACCCCATTCCTTGACACTATCACAGTACCAGTTCTAAACAGGCTAACCCATTCTTGGCCAGAGTTTTAGGTCTTAGTCCATTCCATGGCTTTTGGCATGAATCCCATCTGCTTTATGTGTGCCTTGCCTAGTTGAAGGCTGTGAGTAAAGGGAGACAGGGCTGTGCTCAAAAGTAAGAACCAATCCCCACACCCAATAACCAATGACATGGGTTAGATAAATACAGTCTGTTATGATGGAGATAAGGAACTAGTCCTTGTAGACTATTTATCTAGACTATGTATAGATGCTTATCACAGGCTAGACCTACCCTTACCCTGTTCTACACCTGCCTTCAGTCAGTCAGTCGAGTGCTACTTGCCCACATGCCACAGTAGAATGGAGAAAATCTTTCCATTCACAAGCCAGAAACTTGTAGAAACTATTGGCTAAAACCCGAGCATAAATGGCTAGAAGTTATCCTAAAGAAGGTGAGCGTGGATTCATGTCTGGGTAAGCCAGTTGTTCTATACCCATGCACAACCACAGATCCTCTAGAGTTAGGCAACCAGACATTTGTGACACCTGGCAGGTCATGCCTATTACTGCTGTGACAATATTATCCCTTTTCTGAGCCATAGAATGTCACAGGAGAAAGGTAAGGCAGGTCTAGGTTCCAAGGCTATGGGTCGAAGCCAGGCAGATACAGGGATACCTGTGCCCATTCAGAATAATTTCCTTTCTAGCACAGCTCAGTTTAGCATGAATGACCTTGTGCCTGATCTGAGTTAGACACCTCCTATTTCTCTGTAGAAACCTAGGCCCACATCACAGTCTCCCCCAAACCTTGGATTGGACATGTGTTCTTCACTCGTGTAAGTTGCAGAGAGTCTTCACAAGACCGAGATGTTTTCCCCTCAGCAGTGGGGAGACCATGGCTATCCTGTTAGCAGTAGTGGGGAGTCCAGCCAGATGCTGCTGGCTTTAGCCAGAGGAATTTCTAACACAGGGAAGTTGCCCAAGGCATGGCAGGAGCTCCACTTTTGCTGCTGAAAATAATTTCAGTGTGAGTTTGAGGAAGTCAGAGTTGAGTTGAGTTTATTAAGGGAAGATAAAGGAAAGAGACAGGCAATACAGACTTTCCATTAGAGCACAGACTTTCAGAGACATGCCAAGTGTCTTAACTGTACACACACACACACACACACATACACAAACACTTGAATTGCTCAAAAGATATCATTTAGAACAACCATGAGGCATAAAAATGGGATGTCTACGCTTATCATTTGGGGTTTAAAGGCAGGACGATAAGATATTCAAAGTTATCTTTTACTACCTAAGAAATTCCAGGCTAGCCTGAGATATAAGAGACTTTGTATATAAAAAAAAAGATTGAATTATTTTAATGTAAATTATTTTAATGTAAAATAATGTAAAGGTTACATTATTTTAAGGTAATTATTTTTGATTAATTAATTAATTTTATTTTATTTTTTATGGTAAGATATAATTTATAATTAATTAATTTTAAACTCCAGATTTTATTCCCTTCCCAGTACACCCTCCAACTGTTCCACAACCCATACCTCCTCCCCACCCGCTGTCTTCATGAGGATGTTCCCAACCCCCATCCCTACCTTACCAGTCCTATAAATTCCCTGGAACCTCCAGTCTCTTGAGGGTTAGGTGCATCCTCTCTGACTAAAAAACCCAGACATGGCAGTCCTTGAGCAAACATTTAAAAAAAATAAGGTTTAACTTAAAAAGAAACAATGTGTAAGAGTTATAGCAAGATGTCCTCAGAGAGAAAATGGTGTTAGATAGGTCGGTGTCTTAGGGTTTCTATTGCTGTGAAGACATAGCATGTCCACAGACACTGTTACACAGGGCAATATTGAATTGGTGCTGGCTTACAGCTTCAGAGCTTTAGTCCATTAATGTTATGGTAGGAAGCAGGACAGTGGTAGGCCACATGGTGCTGGAGAGGGAGCTGAGAGCTCTATATCTGGTCCACAGGCAGTAGGAAGAGACTGTCCTGTTAAGCCTGGCTTGAGAATCTGAGACCTCAAAGCCCTCCCACAGTGACACACTTCCTCCAGCAAGGCCACACCTCCTAGTGATGCCCTGTTCTATAATCCTATGAGAGCCATTTTCTTTCAAACCCCTAGGGTCAGGGAATAGGGAGGTGAGTGCTTTACAGAGGCTATGTAATTATAGGTACTGCACACTATCTTGCATATATCCCATAGTGTAATCTCATTTTGGCTTTCAGAGTTGAAAATCCAGATTTAGTGACAGCAACGTATTTTTTAAAAAAAGATCTAAGGACACAGCTCAGTTGATGGGGTACTTTTGGCGCAAGACAGAATCCGAGTTTCATCTCTGCAGGCCTCTGAAGCTCATTGGACAGCTAGACACTGGGAACTCTAAGCCAGTGAGTGGGTCCTTCTCTATCCACGCCTGAGTGTTGATGGGCTGTTTATGTGTGCACCCCATGCAGGCATCTGAAACTCCTCTGAGTTTATGATTGTAATGGCTGCGTCTTGCCTAGAAAGGGATAGTTAGCCGTTCTTCTTATTCTATGGCTGTTACATTCTCTCTGCCCCTTCTGCTAAATTGTTTGTTGGGCCTCAGAGGAACTGGTTTAATGTTTTGTTTAAGAATGAGCATTCCTCGGTCACTTATTCTAAGCACCCTGAGCAGCCACGAGTTTCTGCATTTAGCACCATTCCCTGGAAAGAGAAGCTTCTCTGGTTAGGGATGAGAGTATCTGTGTATGGGTGAGCATCTGTCTACAGGTGAGCATCTGCCTCCGGGTGAACATCTGTCTGTGGGTGAACATCTGTCTCTGGGTGAACATCTGTCTGTGGGTGAGTGTCTGTCTATGGGTGGGTGCCTGTTTATGGGTGAGTATAAACAGAAATATTTGGAGAGCAACTCTATGCTGTGCTAATTTGCTAAATTACAGAATTCAGTCCCGTTTTTGCATTACACCTATTTATTGTGTGTGGGAGTTATGCATATGGAGGTCAGCGGACAAATTGTGGTCATCAGTTCTCTCCTTCTACCATCTACTATGTGGATTCCAGGGATAGAAGTTAGGTTGTCAGGTTTGCAACTATCATTGTCTACTGATCCATCTCGTTGGCCTAGAATAGTTTATGTGACAAACATACAGTGCAGTGCATTGTGAAACTTAGCAATGGTGGAACTAATCAATAAAACTTTTTTTCCTTAATTTCTTCTTTCTTTCTTCTTTCCTTTCTATATTCCTTCCTTCATTTCTTCCTTTCCTATCTTTTTTCTTTCTTCCCTTCTTCCTTTTCTTTCTTTCTTTCTTTCTTTCTTTCTTTCTTTCTTTCTTTCTTTCTTTCTCTCTTTCTTTTCTTTCTTTCTTTTTCATTTTTGGCTTCTTTTTTTGGTTTTCTGTTGGGAGATATCAATCTTGGACAGTTGTTTTCCCCAAGGCAACATTCTGAAAAAGTTGAAATATGAAAAGTATGAATACACCAAAAGAGATTTATTTTTGTTTATCAAACATTTGTGCTTTTTATATGGTGGGTACTGATCTAAGTACTGTAGAAAAACAATAACTTATTTATCTCTTGAAACAACCATACACAGGAAGTACAATTATTACACCCATTTGCGGATGAAGGAACAACTTAATTTATTTGAGACTCTACAGCAGATGTGTAGTGATTACACAGCATAGTTTACAAAAGCAAGCTCTCATGTATTGATTAAACATTTTAATATGGGAAGCAAACTACAAAAAATTCTGGATCTTAAATATTTTATAGAAAGGAGGACATTAGGATATTAGTATACTTGGGAGAAGAGTGCATTTGTATGTGTGTGTGTGTGTGTGTGTGTGTGTGTACATGTGTATGTGTGTATGTGTGTATGAACATATGTACCTGTGCATTTTTGTAAAATAGCTTAATGTGCACATTGTATTTCACATGTAGTTTTCCATATTATTTCACCATCCCTCTGTCCTGGTGCTACTTGAGTAAAATTAGATATCATTCTCTTTTGCCCCTTTTTGCATACCTTTTCAATTTTTCTTCCAACTTCCTCTCTGACTCTCCGTGATCATTCTTCCATTGACCAAGATCCTTTATTGGTGGATATAATTGTCCCAATCTCCAGAGTGAATGGAGCCAAACAAGACTGTGATATCCAGATACATATAGTCAAGCAACACAGGCAATCCCTATCCTCTACTATACTTGATTTTTCACTTCAAGCCCACCCTAGGCCCAAGAATGTACTGTCACTGGCAACTCTGCATTGAGAGCAATAGGATGCAAAAATAGTACATTTTCAGGAGGAAGGTACATTAGGTAGACATATATGGTCTGTGCTCAGATATGGGAAAGGACAGAAATGACAGAGATTCAGGACAGTCGGGTCCACATTTCTAAAAACTTTCTACATCTATCTATCTATCTATCTATCTATCTATCTATCTATCTATATCTATATACGTATATATGTATTATATGTTAAAATAAGTAGAAAATGTTCCATGTATGCACTAAGCACCACAGATTGTTGACTACTTGAATATGTAGAAGCCTTATTTTTTCAAAGCCAGAGGAACCATTACTTTACTTAACATTCTGGTCTCTGGTTTTATAGTTAGTCTCTAGAGTACAGACATGATCTGTGCATTCTGCCAAGTTTAGAATACTCCATGAGAGCATTTTAATCTGTCTTGACAGTAAGCTAAGAGACCTTCTGGAGCCATGTTCAAAGCAGACAGTGTGATAATTACGACAATGTGCATGACAAAATGTCCTTATCCAGGTAATCTCTGGAAAGATCATCGTGTGCGAGTTGTCGGCTGTCCCCACCCATATAGCATCAGAGATTTCCTTTCTAATTGTTCCTTCCTCCCTCATTTAAACATCATATACTTTGAAGAAATGTTTTATTTATTGGCAACTGGCTAAGAGACTCAGAAGTTCTACTTCAAGGTTTACATGTAATTAATATAGAAGTGTGCACAAAATATGTACACAAGTATACTACAAACAATGCATTTTACAATGGTGTGGGAGTCAGTAAGTGATATATCTCAGCAGTAGAATGGATACGCTGTAGTATATTTATGACTGAATATTGCATAGCAATGAAAAGAGATGGCGATTCTTGCCCTGTGTCACCCAAGACAAATGTCACAAAAGTAACATTAAAAGAAGAGAACGTCTTATGAGAATTGTGTTGTAAGACTCTACTTGTTAAAGCTTCCCAAATTTACAAATTTTGACAGTTAAGCTATAAAGATCCTGGGAGATAAGGAGATTGTGACTCGTGACATCGTTAAGGTGTCTTCTAACCTGCAGCTATTGGGTAACGTGTTGATCGGAGCATAACATAGCTGCATTACCATTGTAGAAATCAAACTGCATGCTTTCTGCTTGTATTGCACTTCCACAAAGTGGCCTTATCTAAAGGCTATGAAAGCCTGACATCTTATTTACCTTCACGTTCCGCCAGGCTGCGTCGCTAACGAGATCTCAGTGCAAGGGTTGGGTCCTCCATAAGAAAGCCTGCTTTCCGCATCGTTATAAAGATCCTCTGTGGTGTGACGTAAAGCTTCTGTTATAAACTACCTCAGGTAATATTCCCAGGACATCATTTTTTTCTTCTTGTGTAATTATTTTTAATAAGTTTTTTTTTTGTGTGTGTGTGTTTGTCTTTTAAGAGACATTCTGTGTATTGAGCCCAGGGTATAGATCCATGTTCCACCACTGAGATAGTCCCCGAGCCCTTTCTTGTAGAAGATTAATTGGACCTTATCAAAGGTGATTTAGTGAGTCTCCTGTGGTACATTTTACTGCAGATCATATTGGCACCCAGAAAGAGTTTGGATATTTTGGAAGCAAGCTCTGCTGTACTGTGTGATTTACAGGCCAGGTTTTTGGAAAGCACTTTGTTTTATTCTTTATATCATTCTATTATTTATATATGGCTTCAGGACAAGGGAAACATATAGTCTGGTTATTGTCAGGGTAGGGAGGGAGCCAAAACAGTGTGGAAATGTAACTTTGCAAATTCTTTCATGTGACAGTTGTAAGCTTGACTTTCCAGAGTGTGTATACAGTGTGCTTGGATATCCTGTCCCGGGGAAGAGGCACTGTCACTTTTCAAAAGGAAGAAGAAATAAAACCAGCTCTGGAATTGGGCCAAATCCCACGAGGGCCACCTCTTGGCAGTGCCAATTTGCTTAGCATCTGATCTGCAGTGGTTCTTAAGCCAAGGTTTCAGCAAAGTTGATCCTGGTATTCCTCAAGGTAAACAGACTTTACAAAAGAACCTTGGTTTGTCCAGCCCTTGGATTATTATCTACATCTTCTGGCACAGTGGAAAATACAAGCTATACAGGTCAATGTGCTACTGTGGTAGCCAAACATAATCAATCCTAAAATTCTCAATTCACAATTTTCTTCTTCTTCTTCTTCTTCTTCTTCTTCTTCTTCTTCTTCTTCTTCTTCTTCTTCTTCTTCTTCTTCTTCTCCTCCTCCTCCTCCTCCTCCTCCTCCTTCTCCTCCTCCTTCTCTTCTCCTCCTCCTCCTCCTCCTCCTTCTCTTCTCCTCCTCCTCCTTCTTCTCCTTTACTTCCTCCTCCCCTCCTCTTCCTTCATTATTATTTCCCCCCTATTTCTAAGATTTATTTATTTATATTTTATGTATATTTATATAATGTGCAGGCATGGTACCTTCAGAGGCCAGAAGTAAGTGTTAGAATCTCCCCAGAGCTGGAGTTACAGATAATCATAAAGAAGAACTGAACTTGGGACTTCTGCAAGAACAGCAAGTGCTCTTATTTTCCAAGCCTTTTCTCCAGCCCTAGTACTTAATTTAGTCACAGCGGTAATTAAATTGTGATGCACCAAACTTATGCTACGTAATCAATTTATACTTAATACTATTCAATTTTATTAATAATGCTTAACATTGTAAACAACTTTCCCTTTCAAGACATTTTTAAATAGATGATCTCCCATGACAGAAAATTAAAACCAGCTAGGAAAATTTGTTTGCATATTTATTTAGACATCGAGTCCTGTGCTAGTATAAAAAGACTTGGGTTGTGGGAGTGTAGAAGTTGAAAACAAAAACTATCTCCAAATAACTGGGCAGAAGTGAGGGATTCTGTTGCCAGATGGTCAACCCAGGGCTTAATGTAAACATTCAGTTTCCATACAAAACCATCTCATCCCCAGTGTCCCCAATGGGTGCAGTACATTTCCAGCTCATTGTGAATTCTAAATAATGAGCACAGGTAAACCTTTGAGGTTCGGCTTGGCTTGAAGCAGGATTCACATGATTAAATGCTTGTTCAGAACTCTTTCATCTGGAAGGCTTGCAAGAAAGCTTGCTTGGTTTTACTGCCTTTCCTAAAGTGTTTCAGCATTTCCAGTTTGACTTCCATCTCATTCCAAGGAGCAAAAAGACACTGGGAATGATTGGCCTTTCATGGATTTCAAAAGAAGTTCTGGGTTTGATTTTGAGTAAACATTTGGCTTTGTTTTCAATTTTCTGACCCGGATGCCTCAGCCTTTGGAGGGATCTCATAAAATACATAATTTTATCATTCTGATGGTGACTATATTTACAAAATAAATTGGAGGAATTGAGCCAATTATCCACATATTTCAAGCTGGAATGCCATTTTGTCTTAATTATATGGATGTTTCATGAAATTGAGGATTTGGTGAGAATGCTTAGTAATGCTCAAGTTGTTCATTTTGAATGAAATAACTTTGTTTGCTAATATAGTATTTAATTTAGTTTTAGTTACATTTCCTCACATGTGGACAAAAATATTTTTAAAACAGATCTTCAAATATCTCCAGCCGTGGTCTGGAGAGATGACTGGTGGTTTAAAGTACCTATTGCTCTTGCAGAAGACCTAGCTTTGGTTCCAAGCTTCCACATGGAGGTTCACCACTACTCGAACTCTAGTTCTAGCATTTGTCGCTACCTTCCGTACTCCACAGACACCAGGCATGAATGTGTCACACATGCATACGTGTATGCATAGCATTCATGTACATACAAATTAAAATAAAATTTAAAATCTCCAGAAATTATATTTGTACTTAAATTCCCTCTTTGGGTTGTATTTAAATGTTGAAGAAGGTGAGATGCCTTTACTTTTGTACTTCATTTTAGGGATCTTCTTTTAAATAAACTAAGAACATTCTATTGCAAATAATATGTATATTATATATAGAATCTCTATCAATCTATCTCTCTATCTCTATCTCTATTTCTCTATCTATCTCTCTATCTACCTCTCTATCTATCTCTCTATCTATCTCTATCTCTCTATCTCTATCTATCTCTATCTATCTATCTATCTATCTATCTATCTGTCATGTACCTGTATATATGTATCATCAACTGAAAAAAATGAATGAAAATGAGGGGGCAAGTCAGTTGACTATTATTAATGCACAATGATTAGTTATGAAGAAATCCTACTCACTCCTTGGAACCTTTCTGAAAATACAGACTTGAAGAACTCAGCTAGGTATTTTGGCTCCCTTGTTAGCACCATTTACGGTAGGCGGGGCTATCATTTTTTCCTCAGGCATTTCTCAGCAGCTTGTAAGAGACAGATCCTGAAGATGAACTCTACGGGAGGGAGTCCTGTCTTGAGAAGGCGGGTTTTCAGCAAAGGGGGACACGGCACAGCTCAATGGCAGGGAGTGATCAACGGAGCCGTGCCCAGGAGAGTAAAGAGGAGACTGGGCCGTCGTCGGAATGGCAAGCCTTGGTCTGCGAGTTTCTTTGCTCGCTTTGCCCCAAAAGGTGGACACAATCTTCCTGGAGGAAGTTCAGCCATCGAAGATAAACGTATCCCAATGAAACGGCCCTCGTGTGCCTTCTCTATGCTCGTGTACATTGATCTCACAACCTTGATGACTTAAGCAACTCTGCCCAATCTTTATCAATACTCCTTTTTTGTTTGTCAGTTATTTCCATGCCTCAGCAGTATACATAAAGATTTTGAACTCCAGAAGTTTTACTCAATCCGTTGTAAGCACCTCTGTTGTTCCTCATTTCCCTCACTCAGTACTCAGGAATCCAGTGCCCCAGTCTTTCAAAACACAGCCCAAATTCAATCTTGCCTAACTTTAGTTTCACAAACAAATTAAATAATTAAACTTTATTTCTAAAACCAGAAAGTATGACTTGCTAATAAAAGACCACTGCAAGGACAAAGAATAGATAAATGTTTTTTTGTTGTTCAATAATCTGCAGAAAAGATGAAAAAATAAATGTTTGTTCACATTTAAAACTAGATTGTTGCCCAGTCCTGAGAATATCAACTCAAGAAATGCCTGGGTGTGTTTCCTCAGTGATGAAATCCAAATATCTCACTCAGATCAGAGAAAAATTCTACTTGGGATATGGGTTCTTAAATTTAAAAGTATTAGCTGTAAAACCTCTGGAGAGGACAAATTGGTTAGGCCTTGAGGTCAAATAAACACATGGGCGATGGCTTGTGGAATGTAACAACCAAAGGATTTCATGGCTTTGCTTGGGAGCTGGGTGTCTCTTTAGGAATTCTCAAGGCAGCCTCCGAACCATCATATAAATCAAGCTCAAAAGTAAATTCTTTCTCTTTCCCAATCGTGGCTGTAAATGGTCATCTGTTATTTTGGAATCGGTTTTGTTCAGGGAAGCAGCGAGAACAGTCCTTTTATGGTATGCTGTGACTGGCAGGGTTGGCACAAGAGCATTGCCACGCACGCAGTCGTAACACCGGTGCTCTGGCACTGGTGCCATGACCTCGCAGACCAGAATGCTGCTCGTGATGCGGTGGTGAGTGTAATAGATCAAGTTCACAGAAGACTGATTATCCACCCAGGAGTATGTTGAACAATTCCTCCTCCGTGCCTCCTGCTTCATTTTCACAATATATCCAGATACTTATTGCAATACCAACAGGAGCTCAGAGCCACACACTGTTAATCATCAGGACCAGACCAGGGCCAGAACTCAGGCAGTCCTTGTGATGCTAGCACGGGCTTCAATTCTTAGTTTACAGTTTTTCCCTATTGTCTGATTTATGGTCATTTTGTTGCTGTTTGAGGGCCCTGAAATCAAGTAGGAAGGATTAGGAATTTTTATTAAGAAATTTGAAGACTTTGGAAGAAAAAAAGAATACTGAAAACCACAGAAGAGATTTTTCCAGATAATCTGAACACTGTCAGAGAAACTCATCCATCCAACCACTGAGCTGTACCAAAGTGGTCCTCTTTGTACTTTCTTCTTTTCTTAAAAAAAAAAAGTCTCATTATAGAGTCTAGGCTGACCACGAACTCAGAGAAATTCTCTTGCCTCGCCTCAGAAGTGCTCGGCTTGCAGGCATGTGCCGCCATGTCCAGCCAGAATGTATTCTTTTGGATTTTAGTCCCCTAAAACAACTACTTAAGAATGGTGTCAGCACTTGAGGTATGGACAGAGACAGGGCTTTCTTCTGCTTTGGAGGGTATGATGGTAGCAGGACGTGATTTGTAATTCCCATGCCTGCATCTTTCCATGTTTAAGGTGTAGTTGGATGAAAAACTGGGTCTGGATTCTCTTTGGTCTTAGAGAATCAGTGGCAACCCCTCGACCTGGCAATCAAACCTCTGCTTGATGCAGGCAAAGAAAGGAGGCAGTCCTCAGACTTCTTGAGTTCCTTCTGTGAATTTTCATTTCTTCATCTTTAGCTTTTTATTTATGAACTCTTATGGATAATAGAAAAGGAGAGGGTTTAAGTGGATCCTTCCAGTAAATATGGGATGGCTCTGATAATGCCTTTATAAATTTGAGTAGAAAAAAAAATTAACTTACTACAGAGAAGCTTTTCAACCTAAGGTTTTTAGGGCTAAAACGGTAACTTGTGCTATATGTTAGGAAAAGCAGGTCACTCCATGTAGTTTTTCCTTCTCTTCTCTTGACAAAAAATGTAAGAGTGTTTTTAATTGTTTATTTTTGTTGTTTTTAATACTAATAAGCTCAATGTGGTGGCTTGAGCTTGAATCTCAGACCTTGAGCTGAGACAGGAGAATCACCCTGAATTTGAGGCCAGCCTTAGACTACAGTGAGTTTTAGACTATTCTGGACTAGAGTAAGACTCTTACTCAAGATGAAAACCAAAAATTGATCAAATAAATAAAATTTTTCATAGCAAGAGATGCTGTAATAGTAATATCAAAAGAAATACTCATTAATTGCTAAGACTTAAGCAACATAAATTACTCTGTACATTGCCTTGGGCAATCCACAAAAAAACAGTAATTAGTCATAATAAATCACCAATAAATATAAACCTCATGAGCTAACAAAATATTATACAGCATGAAAATCATCTAATTACACATTCACATATGTTGTAATGACTTTTTGTTATGTTTTGATCCAGGGCCTCACTGTTTCCTTCAGTCTGTCCGTGACCCCACGGTCCTCCTGCTTTCGCTTCTGAATGCTGGAATTACACGCTGGCACCACGCCAGCCCACTAATAATATTGTTTTGAATCAAATTTAATCAAGAAAGGACATTGTATTAGTCAATTGCATTTGCTAGTGTACATTATATCTAATTAAGGGTACCTATTATGTATATATAATTTTGAAGTGATGACCATTAATTAACCTTGGATATTATCATAGCATAATGTTCTTTGCTGTTAAACTAAAACAATCGACTGAGGAGTGAGATTTACAGCTTCATACCAGTACCCTTTATAAAAATTATCATTTTTTTCCTTTAATTGGTTGACCAAAATCCTTTGAATTTTTCTGGTCTTACTGGGACCCCCCCCCAAGGGATTGGAAAGACAAGGGGCACCAATTTCACGGGATCCAAAAAGGGGGAAAGATGTGGCACATAGTATTAAATTTAAAGAAGGAAGAAAAAGAAGGCCTAGAATTGAACATCAGTTCATCATGCATGGTGACAGAGTTCACGAAGCCCCTCCCTCCCTGAATGTCTGTTTACAGTTAATGGTTATTGGGAGGGGCTTCAAATTCTTACATGTTGTGGCCACTGATAAGTTACTTTTGTTCAAGTAAATAGCCCCCCCCACCCCCATCCTAAAGCCACATACACAAAATGAGACGAGAACGTAGCAGAGGACTTGTTTGGTTTCTTCAGCAGGGGAGGGAGGGGGCGTGGAGGAAGATGTGGGGGTTGCGAACATGGCTCGAGTTCACTATATAAATGAGTGAAATTGTCAACAACAGGATGAGCTGAAGACGACACCGATTCATGGTCTGCACACATCACACAAAATCGAGGGCGTTGAACCTTCATGGTTTTTAGGCTGACTTTTTTGACTTGCGTAAAAAGGTTTCATTTTTTTTTCTGCCCATGTTGTCTTGTTGCCAAACTTATCTGGATAACGGATAAAATTATGAGCTTTTATGGGAAGATGAAATCCATCGGGTGAGAGAGTCGTGATAGAGTGGGCCATTAAATTAGAAATATAAGTTCCGACTTAAAACACACTAAAGTGCGCGCGCGTGCGCGTGCGGCCTTACGAGGTTTTTACTTTGGCAGAGAAACCTGGCTGTAATCTGTTTTCAAATAAATAGATTGTGGACAGCTGTCCTGATATGCCTGGCAAAATGACGATTTAATGTTGATTAGGAGAGAAGGCCTTTGAAGTGAGAGAATCAGCAGCCCCTATGATGTCTTTAGTGATCATTATCAGTCTCTCCCTGAAGGATGACTTGATGCCAAAAGCTCTTTGCTCCAAGCTGGTTAAGGTGGATTTGGGAACTGAGGCTTTGTAAGCCTGAAAAGGCCTTCTCATTCACAGGCCTCTGGTGTCTGATCCCTTTAGGATGGCGAATGCCTGAGAATAAACAGATGCAGCCCTTTTCGGGGAAGGGTAAGATCCGCATCGCAGCATTATTTATTCATCATGAGAACAGCGAGCGAACACGTACTCTGCCGAAAAAAATCAAATCAGTGTTCATTTTGTGGAGCAGCGGCCTTTGGCAGAGAGAACGCATTGAGTTCTAACTTTGGTAACGGAGCAATTATAGATGTCATTAGTTAGGGATGCAAACGAGCCGACTGCTCCTTCTTCTAAGTTGTTGTATTTTTTCCTTGTAATGCTCACATCCAAATCAGCCTAACGCTGATCGAAATGGATTCCTGAAGGGTTGGTGGGGGGGGGGGAGGTTCTAGGCTTGTCCACACACCAGTAGGTTCGATAATAGTATTTTATGCACCAGTTAACCTAAAGGACTGCAGAGGACTAAATCTGCATTTTTCTTTTCTTGTTGAAGGGTTGAATGGATTTATCTCAAGTCATCGTCTCTGGCTGCCACACAGAGATTAATTACTATCTGATCACAAGCAGAGGTTCAGATAACATTGAATACATATGATTTTAGGTGCTAATAAAATTAATGTACTTATTGCAAGGATAGCTTCAGACAATGAGAAACATAGGTTACTTGGACATATAATACCTGATTTGTGAAACAGTCAATATTACACAGAATTTCTGATTCCATTACTCTCTCCCAACCCTCCATCGCGGTAGAGATTGCGCCCTGAGCCTGTGGCACAAATGTTCCATCTTTGCCCTCCGTTACACACCCCTTCCTCCCACCCCCTGGAAATCTTTCCTAACTACTTGCTTTGTAAGCACCGTTCCTACCTTTGTAAGTTCTGGCACCAGGAATGGGTATTAACTCAGTCTCAGAAGTACAAAAGGAGGGCAAAGATTAAGGAAGTACATGTCAAATCGCGCGGAGATTGTATGTGTGTGTGGACTGAATATAGCTTTGTGAGCTGACGAATCAGTGTAGTGGTGATCTCGGCCTACCTATGCACCCAGCATTCTGACTACCTTCCCTTCCTTCCCTGTTTTAATGTAGTGAAAGTATACTTGGGGAGACCCGCTACTGTATTTCACAGTGCGCGTTAACAGTGCTTGTTAATTTATGCTTACGTGCTATGTAGCACGATAGTGTGGGTTTTGATGGTATGATACCGGCGTTTGCACTTTAAAGCAGTGTTTTCCTCCCTAACGATTAAACAAAAAAGAATCAAAGCTTGACTTTTTAAAATTATTTTATCCATCCATTCTCATGGTTTGAAGTTCGAAGCAATGCATAAAAATGTAAAAACAAACAAACACTGTTGTATGAAGGTGAAATTACAGCAAAATAAGACTGCCGAGCCACCATGCGAGAGCGCCGCGCGCCAGGCTTCCTGTCTTCCCGTGGTCATCCATCGCCACAGCCAGCTGTCCTCACCAGCTTCCAATAATAACCCCTCACTAAATTTCTTGAAGTCCTTGGTTCCTTGGGTTCAGTCTCGGGCCTGGTGCATAAATCTCTCCAATAGACATGACGTACTTTCAAAGACTTTATTTTCCCATGGTTTATTCCTTATCCATATCAACTCACTAAGCCCCGTTCTTCCATCTGTAGCCTTTTCTCGTCCCCTCTCTGAAGCTTCCGTGTCTACCTTTCACCTTGACTTTGAGATTAAGCTGCAAGCTTATCTGTGTGTAAAATTCCCGTTAAAATGCCCGAGTAGTATACATTCTAGAGCCAGCTAGGAGATGTGCTTAACTCACAGAAGGTAAAGAATTTGTTACAAATGGAAACATTTGGAATGGTTGCACGAATTAAGACTTCAGAGCATCTGCGGTCCTTGCGCAGCAAGAAAAGAAAGGCTAAGATTTTAATGTGTGCCCGAACTAGCAAATGCTTGTGATGGTGTTTGGGCATCTTTTAGGATTGCTGTCAGTGATAACAATGTTATGCATGATTCCTGTATTTCTGCAGGATATATTTACTACTTGTATCTTCATCTATACTATTCTACATACAAGCTCGTCTTATTTCTCAGTTTTAATTTTCCCACTGCACTTAATCTTACACATTTATTTGTATGGAAGCTATTATTATGCTTCCCTAAGTTTATTTTTTTTAATTGTGCTAAACACGTGACAAACTATTGTTTATAAAAATCGCACATACACAGTATGGAATCAAGTGTTACGACTTTAGCATACTTCATCTACAGCTGTCTTCTGGGTGATGATGATTCAGACCTTCCTGCAAAAGAGCCTAGATATAAAGGATAAATGATTTTTTTTAATTGGCCAGTGGTTTATAAAAGTGCTCAGCGATACAAATTCCACATGTGCTTCCACTGCAGACATATAAAACCAGTGTGACAGGGAAGGATCATTAAGCAATCTGATTTTCTTGTTGGGAGAGTTTAATGCTGTTGGGTATAGTATTAAAATGTAGAATTTGATAGCATGTCTTAAACTTTTAATGATGTGTTCACGAATATAAAACATGCGTCTCCTAGTGACTTTATGACTTCTCCTCTGCATAATTAGTAGTATCTGTTTTACGGGCTTACTGTTGTTTCCTTGATCCCATGAAAATGTGAAACCACTGTAATGATTTACACCATTCCAGGGCTTTAAAGATATGAGCTGCTTCTTAAAATAAATAACCCCCCCCAAAAAAAATCCGCAAGCCTAAGCCTAGAATCGAAGTCTTAATGTCTGAGGCTTAAAAACAAACAGGATTTTAAATAAATATATTGTCAATATTTTGTTTCGGAAGATTTGACTTTCAATAAATAGAAACATGACCTATATTAGTCTTTTATTAGTCACATAAAGCTCCTCTCATTATACACAAGTGTTCCTTCCTTGCAGTTGGAACATGTGGGGAAACTCTTTTGAAAAATGATTATTTGGATAATGTAAAATCTTAAGATTATTAATTTTTTAAAGTAATCTGAAGGTTACTAATTTAAGTAATAAAGAGATACTCTTTATTAAACATTGAAGTTCTACAAAAGCTGGACGAAGTGATGAGTCATTTAAAATTTCTATTATTAAATGCATAAGAGTGGCTCTGTATCAGCGAGTTTTAGATTTTAATTAATTTATTCCTTATGGTATAATATAAATTCTTATGTTGTCTTAAGAGCTAAAATAATTGTGGCCCTTTTGGGGGGGTTATTTTCAATATTTAGCATCCTGAAGCCGTAACTATGTTGATGCTTTTCCTCTAAGTTGGCGACTGGTAGAGAGGTTGTAGGAGTAAGTTCGCTGAACATTACACAGTCATATCGGTATTTTCCCCAACAGGCATAGCGCATCAGTGTAGTGTGCACACACTTACCGTTACGCTTTCTGTTTCATTGCAAGAGAGCAGCGTTTCATGGGATACATGAGCCCTACGCGGTCCCATTCCAAACAAATGCTTTGAATTACGGTCCTTAATTAGGTCGATGTTGGAAAACTTAATCGGTCATTTACTTGATACATTGTGCAACCTACATGATAGTAAAATTCTTGTAATTTTTTTTTAAAAAGTAGCTATTCCTAAGATAATAGAATGGTGTTATTTAAGGAACAGGTTTTAAGTACTGTATTTTCAAAAATTCACTAAATGAAAGCAGCATTCTAATTCGCCATTTAAAATAATCAAGACATTTGCTTATTTGTAGTGAGTGAGTTAATTGGTGGGCTTCCACTAATTCCCCAAATATTTTAATAATTAGCCTTATTTTAGAATTACCTTAAAATATGCTGAAGCAATCTCAGTTGTAAAGAAGTGGGAGGCAGAACAGATATAGGAAATACGATAGTTTTCATTTAAAGTTCATTTCCTTGGGAAAGCATAATTTAAAAAAAAAGATTGACTTTAAAATGTTTTCGATGTAGAAATATTTAAGGTGCAAATATGGCTCATTTATTCTCTTCTTAGAAGTTTTTGAAAACACATTTTTGCAACATTTCCTCCATTTTCATTCCATTACCAATTGAAGACAGCATTCAGTGCCGGTGTGGGAGAAGACCCAGCTTCAATACCTGCAATCAGTTTCCAGCCAGCATTTCGTTGCCCTTTTGCTATAATAGGTCACACTAACTGCCCATCAAAAACATCCTACATTTATTTAAAGGAGACGAAGTCCAAATTTAGGGACATTAAGACCCAGAAGAGTTGTGTAAGCTTTTGGTTTGGGTTTTGGTTTCAACATAGAATAATTTATTTTACTACTCAATCCCTTTCTATATGAATGTTTAAGAGTCTTTGGTCCAAACTCACTAAATTCAGTCTGCATAGTTCCTAAATAGCTGCCTTTAGCAATTATTTGAAGTCAGTAATGAGAAAGGGAAATACTATTGACTATACTTGTAACACCCAAGTATACTATAAATAAAACTTAGGTTCAGATGAAGAAACTACTATTGTAAAGAATTTGTCCATTGCCACTAATGGGCAATTGCTTCAAAGAGACCAAAATTACAATTTTTAAAAAGACTCATTTTATTTTTACCTATGATCATTTCTCTCTCTCTCTCTCTCTCTCTCTCTCTCTCTCTCTCTCTCTCTCTCTCTGTGTGTGTGTATGTGTGTTGGGCCAGGTTTAAAATGCACCTGAGTGCAGATGCCCATGAAGGCCAGAAGAGGGTGTTGGATCCCCTAAAGCTGTGGCTTTAACAGCTTGTTCTAAACTTGGCTCTCTGGAAGGTTAGGATGTACTTCTGATCACTGAACTATCTCTCCAGCCCTAGTAATGACAAAGGTAACACAATTCTGAGTCTTAATTTTAGATAACCTTTTAAACCACCAGAATCTCATTTCTAGTATCACCTAATTTCTTCAGGTAGAAGCTTAATAAGTGATGCACTTCAATTTCTCAGAAGGAAAACACTGGCCAGCCTCTTATTTACTCATTAATTCTGTGACTTTTTATACTATGATGTCTCTTCTCTGGAGCAATTTTTTAAATTTACCCTTTGTATGGGTAAATGAAATGGTATATATAAGCCAAACACTAATATTAAACCTTAAAGCATTAAAATCTTGGCTAGGTAATTGATACTACAGGACATAGACGATCTTTGACACTTTCTCAATCAGTCATAATTTTGATTGCTTCTTCACACAAATACATAGAACAGTATAGCAGAACTATGCTTAGGACCATTTCAGAAATAGTTGGAAATCAACATACCAATATAAACACAGTGCAAAAATGCACTAGTTCAATATATGCTGACAAAGGATGATATGAACATATTACAAATTTCCATTTTCTACAATGAAGCTTTATGTTTACCTAAGTACAGAAAACTCTGTATGGGCAGTAAAAACCTTGGAACTTTTGACGTCTTAGATCTGAGCGTTGGTCTTTCAAGTGTGCTTTTCCCTGGGTGTAGTGCGAATGTTGTGTTTACTGAAGTGTGTTCCGAGGATATACCGTGAGCAAGGACTGCCCAGAAACATACCTATTCTTCATCAATTAGATTCTGAGCTAATATTTGGTCACCAAATGTTCAGAAACATTTTGTAGTTTACAATGTTTTCCAACCTTTGCATTTGGTTATACAATTCCCCATGGGGTTGGGATCCGTAGTTTAAGCTGTTAAAATCTAGGGGGGGGGTACTTGGCAACATAATAATTCAGTTAGGGAAGAATCAACTTGTTAAAATGCATGATCTGTATGTTGTGTTATCCATTTGAGATGTTAACAAAAGTTGTTAAAATTCTGGTAAAAATAAATTAATTTACAAAGATGAGTTAACTTGGAATACCTTTGGACATTGTTACATTGGATAACTTGAGTTTTATCTTCCTAGAGTTGATATTCATTTTTTTTCTAATTTTTTAATTAAAAATTCTTTTTCTTTTGTCAATTTGTGTCCGAAGGTACGTACTGTTTCTTCTTTGGGCCAAACTTGTGAGCCAAGTTATCCACTTTAGATATTCATTATTTTATGAATCTATGAGAACATCATGATGTTCTCATAGCATCATAGCAAAATCGAACACATATATATTCTTGTGTTGCAGTTGAAGGTATCATTTACTTATTTCAAATGTACACACATAAAGCATATGTTCAATGTTCCTAATTTCTAATAACAAATGTCACAGAAAGATTGGTACTGACAAACCCATTCTTGGTTTCAAAACCTTGTTGTCTTTTGCACGGTTCCATGATAGCCTAGATCATAGCAGGAGTGGGGGAAAGCAGAGGTGGGTTGATGACACACCACTGTGGTTTGTTTGCTTTCTCTAGAAGTGACTCTTCAGGATAGGAGACAACCCTCTCTGAAAGTGGTTTTCCATAACTTAAGTCCTACATCCTGAGGTTGATTTGCCTTGGAGTGAAGTTTTTCAATTCCTCCTTGAGACACCAGCCGAGACTTAAAGGGACAGACAGGTCAATGGCCCTGGGTATCAAACTACCTCCTATTTTTGTTACAAAGGCTGGATGTTCAAGGTGAGAAACAGGGCCACTCAGAGGGAGCTGTCTTTTTAGCAGGAGATATAGGCAAGGGGAAGCTTCCCTGAATACTGATTGTATACAGAGTGCTGCTCTCCCTGAAGATTAGATCGGAACTGCGGGATGGGGTGAGAATTGGGTGTGCTGTCCCTTAATTTTGTCTGCTCCCATTAGAGCCATATGAGCCTCAGATGCAGATCTTCCAATTAAGTGGTGTCTTTAGTAGTGAGTTCTGGTGTAGGTGCAGTTCTTTCTGTGAGGCCTGAACTCAAAGTATTGTAACTCGTGGTGGTCAGTAAGTTCATGGTAACATTCCAGCTCACAAACTATGTCAGTTATATTATGAAACTATGATATAGCCAGGCGGTGGTGGCGCACGCCTTTAATTCCAGCATTTGGGAGGTAGAGGCAGGAGGATTTCTGAGTTTGAGGCCAGCCTGGTCTACAGAGTGAGTTCCAGGACATCCAGGGCTACACAGAGAAACCCTGTCTTGAAAAATAAAAAAAAAATCAAAAAGAAAAAAGAAAAAGAAACTATGATATAGACCCATGTCTGTCTGTCCACAGATCCCAAACCATCCTCTCAAACTTTCCCTTATATGATCAACTTAAAAAGTAGAAACTTTTAATTTGGTAACAGTAATACCAAGTGTCTTGTTCATATTTTTAGTTCTACTTACTGAACATCCATTGTTCTAATAGAGGTGAAGCATAACAATTTCGGACAGGGGAAATAAACAAACAAAACCCCAAACCCTAAAACACGAGAACACAACTTCTGAGGACAACATACTGCAGCCACGGTAAACACATTTTCCTTAATGATCTGGGATTCTACAAACAGCAGCGGGTTCAGAGGGCAGATCTTACAGTCTTTGCAATGTGCTTTTATATCATTTTTAGGAAAGTCATAAATTATCTAAAGGCTTTCAGGTTCTTTTCCATTTAAAACATTGTAGCAGTAGTTGTCCTCCAGGTAATCAACACACACACACTCACACACACATCTCTCTCTCTCTCTCTCTCTCTCTCTCTCTCTCTCTCTCTCTCTCTAAAATAAAACCCAGCTTTTCTCTTAAATAAGGTAGCTGAATCAGACCAGATTTCTGCTTCCTTAAGGATGAAAATGGCGAAAGTTAGAAACAGTCCAACTCACATATGGATACCATATTTACTTGTTGGACTAGATGCTGTGAAAATACGTTTTGGTGAATTGTTTTTCTTAACGAAGTTTATGGGAATACACTTGCTTGAACTAACAAGTTCAAATTATTGAGATATCTGTGAAAAGATGGCATTATATACAAACAAAAGGGACTCTTTTTGACACACATCACCTCTGACTGATTCATTTGTTACTGCAAATGCTGATCCCTCGTGCTGTTTCCGATTATCTTCAAGACTTTGCCTCTCAATAAAGCTCTATTCTTTTTAGTGATTTCCAATACTTCTTGGCACATCTCTGTAAAGTCATCTTTACGGTTTTATCAGGCGCCAGTGACTTTTTGACCCCTTTCTCTACCCTGGATGATAAAATTAATGAGCAACAGCTTTTGATCCCTGGATACTTACCTGACGGTAAAATGAAAATAACGATGCATCTGTTTTCTTTATATTTAGAATATTAATTTTTTCCCTCTCTCAATAAATTCTGTTGAATTTATTCAACCATGTCAAATATAGATGCTTTGGCTCATCGAATCCTGCAGGTTCTCAGGAAACAACGAGTCAGAGAAAGAAGGCCTTTCCTCAAAGGACCATCATACAGCGAAGGTATCTAAATAAACATTATTAACTAGTCAGAGATGGTGGTACACACCTGTAATCCAATCTCAGCTCTAGGGAGTCTGAGGCGGGAGTGTCAGGAGTTTAGGTCTAGCCTGGGCTACCAATACAGCTTGAGGCCTGCCTGGACTACTGAAGTCTGTCTCAAAACCAAAGGAAACAGAGGCTGGAATAATGGGGAAAAGAAGAGTAACTAACTTTGCAGGTGAAGCGACGTTCTCAAGGATTCAGCTGTCCCTAGCAGAACAAGCAAAAGGCCTGGAGGTGAGAATCCGTGTGGAACCTCACCAACTTAACATCTTTCTGACACCGTGCCAAGGAGAATGAAACACACTCTGCTCTGGCTTCCCCAGTCAGTGAGGGCATTGAATTCATTCACGAACTGTATCCTGGTTCTTTACTTAATTGTGTCTCAAAGATCCAATCTCCTGACGGCATTACAGCAGGCTTTAAAATTTCAGTGTATGCATCTGGCACTGGGAGGTGGGGAGCACGGAGCACGTGCCAACACCCAGACCATTGCAAAACTCACTCCTTTGCTTGAGTACATAGGCACAACACAAGTTTAAAGTAATTATTTCAGGAACATGGAGAATAAATAGAAGAGATGTGAGCCTCTCGGGGGATTTTTGTTTAAGTTTTATTTATGTCTAAGTTATATGAGTACACTGAAGCTGTCTTCTCAGACACCCCAGAAGGGGGCATCAGATCCCATTACAGATGGTTGTGAGCCACCATGTGGCTGCTGGGAATTGAACTCAGGACCTCTTGAAGAGCAGTCAGTGTTCTTAAACCGCTGAGTCATCTCTCCAGCCTCCCCCCACCCACCTTTTTTTTTGAGCCTGGTTATCAGGCAGCCCAGAGTGGCCTCACAATTGGTATGTAGCTGAAGATGGCCTTGAACTCCTGATCTACCTCCTTCTCCAAAAGCCCAAATTACAGAACTGTGTTATCCTTACTAACAGGGTGTTTTCTGAAGTATGAGCTGGAATTAGGAATTTGAGAGTCTGGTAAGAAGGGTCTGGCTTTGAGTACTGGCTCCACCATATAAATACTTATACTGTGACCTCAGACAAGCAAATTTTTCTAAACTGTTTTTTAATCGGAAGAACTGGACTAGTAGTGTTCAGTACTGCAGAATGTTTGTGAGAATGAGATTTGATGATATGTAAGAAAAATCCAATATGGTAGTTTGAACATAAGTCTAAGTAAATAGTAGTTACTGCTACTAGTAGACACATGAAAATATAATTCTTAATCCGTTCTGAGAGTACTTTCATGTTTCATTACATTTCACACTACATTTCTTCTAGTGTTACGCTCAATATACTTGAGAAATTTTCCCATGTGAATGTTTTCACATATAAATAATGTAAAAGAACATTTTTGTTTTTTTATTAGATATTTTCTTTATTTACATTTCAAATGTATCCCCCTTCCTGGGTTCCCCTCCTAAAACAGCCTATTCAATCCCTCCCTATTCCTGCTCACCAACCCACCCACTCCCACTTCCCTGCCCTGGCATTCCCCTATACTGGGGCATTGAGCCTTCTCAGGGCCAAGGGCTTCTCCTCCCTTTGATATCCAAGGCCATCCTCTGCTACATATGCAGCTGGAGCCATGGGTCCCTCCATATGTACTCTTTGGTTGGTAATTTTGAGCTAGAGAAAGGACCCAAGGAGCTGAAGGAGCTTTCAGCTCCATAGGAAGAACAACAATATGAACCAACCAGTACCCCGAGAGCTCCCAGGAACGAAACCACCAACCGCAAAGAACATTTTTGGATGATGGTAGGAACGTAAAGATTGGGCCAAACAGCAAAGGGTGCTGTGGTCTTTGCAGTGTGCACTGTCTACGTAAGTCAATGCGTGTTTCTATGACTAAAGAGCTGAAGTGTCAAACTCTCTATATCCATGAGAGCAAACGGGAGCAGAGGAGAGTGAAGTGGCTTTCCCTGTCCCTTTTAGTGTCAGATTTGTCTATGTCTCAATTAGTACTTCCTAGGTTATTCTACCTTATTCATGTCTAGTAGACCAGTTTACAATCACACAGAGACCCTTTACTCAGAGAGTTAGCTTCAAATAACAATTATGGAAACATCACTCCAAGTGCTTCTCTCCCCACTCTTGCCCTCCCTCCCCTCCCCTCTCTCTTCTCTCTCCTCCCCTCCCCTCCTTTTCCCTCCCCTCCCCTCTCCCCTCCCTTCCCCTCTCCTTCTCCTTCTCTTCCCTCCCCTCTTCTCCCCTCCTTTTTTCTTCCCTCTCCTCTCTCTTCCCTCCCATCTCTCTCCCCTACTTTCCCCTTCCCTTCCCTCTCCCTCCACTCCCCTCTCCCTCCCCTTTTCCTCCTCTCCCCTCCACTCTCCCTGCCCTTTCCTCCCCTCCCCTCTCCCTCCCTTCCCTTTCCTTCTGCCCCACCCTTTCACCCTCTCTCCTTCTCTTCCTCTCCCTTCTCTTCCTCTCCCTTCTCTTCCCTTCCTATTTTCTGTTATCTGTTTCTATTTCTTTGTATCTATGTGCACATGCATCCATGCACACATATGCACATATAGAGGTCAAAGGGCAAAGTTGGGCATCAGCTGACTTTCCTTCTTACTTAAGATAAGGTATCCTTGCTGCCTCTTTTTTAAACTGCATACACCAGGCTAGCTAACACACAGGCTCCTGGATATTGACTGACCTCTATCTCCCCTCTCCGTTCTCCCTATGGTGGCACAGGAATTATAGCTTTTGTGTAGGTTCCTAGGGATTTAGACAGGGCTCCACCCTTGCACTGAAATGCCTTTGCCTCATAAGCCATCTCCCTAACTCCACTTATGGTTTTCTACCCATGTCCACATCCCACCCATTGCTGCAGAGTCCTCTCGTCTACTCAGAAAACATGCTAAGATCATGACCTCCATTCTTGGCTCCATCTATAGAAACAGATGCATCTCTTCTAGGAGCGAACTCAATCATTCTTTGAAAATTTCCCCCGTGTGAACCTTTGGCAGAGTAAGCGCACTAACAACAATGAAATAATTTCTTATTTCTTTATGGCTTTAATTTTACTATTTCCAATAGTTTGACTTTAGTGTTTTATGCTAAAAGATCATCTTAAGATAAGTGAAGAGAGAATGAATAAAACATTTGAAGGAAACTTAAATATTTATCCTGGTCTATAACACATAGGAAAAGAAGGATGGAACTTCTTCTAATTCTGGCCTCAGAGCTGGTGGAAGGCAACTTTCTTAGTCACTCCCCGGCTATTAGAGTGTCATCATCACACAACAGAGTACTTTGCTGTCTGCACTTTGAAAGGAGAGCCAGTCTTTATGTGCAATTCCAAGTGGAGCCACTAGAACATTTGCTACTAAGAATCCACACGTAAACACTGGAAGAAGACCCCATCTGGTCCTAACATTGGTAATAATTTCTGTTTAAATTAACACACTATTTGATTTAATAAAAGTTTGTAAATACTATTATGTGCCTACTATAGTAAGCCCTGGGTTTAACATGAGCTCTCTGACTCCTGTAATTCAGTTTATTGAAATGCAAAGATAAATATACACATATGGAGTTGAATGTTTTAATAAAACCATTATGGGGTGCTAAGAGAAACAAAAAGAAGTCTTTGGATATACTTGTTTGCATGCTGAAGTCAGAGGTGAGTCGTTCCAAGCTTATCAGGGGACGACAAAGAAAGGAGTTGAACGAAGATTTAACTATAGTGATAAGCATGTTTATCTTACGCTCACAACATGTTATCAGAGGACGGTCAGCAATATTCTGTATGACTAAACCCCAGTGGCTGCGTGTTCTTACAGAGAGCTAAAACGTGTACTATCTCATTCTCCAGCCCTTTTGATTTATTATCAACAGTCTAGTCTAGAGAAGATCCTGAAGCTTTATGCATAATCTCATCTATGAAATGCTTTGTCGTCAACAGTGAAAACACTATAAGACTGAAGACTGGCTTCTTAGTAAATACGTTCTTGTATTAACTACAAACATCCTTTCGAATGTCGTATACCATTCCGGCAACTACTAAGCTGTGGGGTGAAGGTCAAGTCTGTGAGGTAAAGCCAGAGAGCTGACTAAAAAGAACTTTTCACAGATGGTTTTGGGATTTTAAAATAAAGTTGTTATTTTTTTTTTTTATAAAAGTACTGCTACTTTCCCATCATTCTTGGGATGAAAATATTATATTCTCCTCTTTTTTTCTTTTAGAATTAAAGAAGTCTCAATAGTTTTATTTTTGGTGAGAGCGATAGAATACTTATTTGGAGATTGGAGATTGTGCTTGGTCCTGAGTGACTTGTGGTTTTAAGTGTCTTCTGTAAATCTGATCAACCAAGCCCCTCTTGGGTAGACGTGACTAGTGGGAAAGGGGCGTGGCACCACCCTGTGAATCTATGAAATCCTGCCACACCCATACTTCTTCCTTTGCCTTTTGAGGAGTGGTCTACACAGTTTCAAAGAGCAAAGGAAAATGTGTGTCAGGCAAGGTGGAAAAATATTTCAAGGGTGCACAAGTGAGGTTCATAAGAGACCAAATGTGTGTGGTGAGCCAGTATCCAGTAATGCAAAACAAAACAAAACAAAAACAAACAAACAAACAAACAAACAAACAACAAACAAAGATCCCCACTAACAAAACCATGCAGTGCAAAATCTAATCTGGGAGTGAGGAAGATGGAGACCATGAAAAGCATGCTCTACAACCAGGTCTTTGGTTAGCAGAATGGTGGGCTGACGTTGTGACAAGGGCCGACGAAGGATAAATACCTTTATTACGGGAGTAGTATTAAAATTTAATTATGGCCTGGACTGCTAGCTGTGTAAGGTGGAGTTCGAGGGTTAGCTCTTTTTTTTTTCTTTTTCTGGAGAAAAATGGGCTCTGGGGAAGTTCAAGTCACCTGGTAGTAAAGGGAAATAATAAATTTAGCCTTCTTTATTTTTCTTAGAAGAACTCCTGGATGAGAATTTAAAACACACTCTGTAATTTTTCAAGTCAAGATTCCAACGACGTCAGTGGTTTTGTCTCATTTTTCTAATGAAAGGCAAAATTAATTTTAATGTAAGAGTTGTGGTATAGACGAATCAGCTGGGACAAGAACCTCCAACTGTTCATTCTGGTCCATTGTGGTATTTTGTAACAGTCTTTATCTGATGCAAAGAGAAGTTCCTTTAATGAGATTGAAGAACTATACTTATCTGTAAGTATAAAGATAACAGCCTAGAATGTAATTAGGGGTTATGCTTGTTTAATAAAAATATTAAAAAAAAAAAGAAAAAAAATCAGCTTTTTTTAAACCACTAGGTGGCATGATGTGGTTTTTCTAACACTTTCAACAGAACTTTATTATCTCCCTTTCCTTGTTCCTTCTTTTCTCCTCTTCTTCCTCTACACACACACACACACACACACACACACACACACACACACTTTGGTAGACTTTTTGTTTTTATTATATGTAATTCGACTTGAGATATCTGTTTGCAAATCACCAGTAAAACAAAACATCCATTCCTACTTCTTTCCAGTTTGTGATCTCTGTTTTTAGTCACACATGCCTTATCTACCAGGTGTTTGAGGGGAAACTGAGGTAGGTTTTAGCTGTTCACTTTTAGGTTAATCTAAATGGTGCTCAAAGTCTCTCTTGCTCTCTTTCTTTGAAAAGAAGTCAAAAGACAGATTTGCAGTTAGTTCTTAAGTAGCAACTGATTTGCCCACTCATTATCGGTGCAGTTTGTTGGTTAGTGAGGAACTACTAATTATGTTTGGGTTCTTACCTGCATCATGGTATCACTTTTATTCCATCTCAGAAGACAGTAAATAGAAAAGCCAAGGTCAGAGTCCTCAGGATGTGTTGACTGTATTGCTGAAGAGAATAGGAAGTCATTGAACATGCTTTGTCTGAGAGGTCCTGGAGCCAGAGTGAACAGAATTGGAGCTGAACAGCTACACAGCCAGTATGGCTGCCTCCTATGTTGTCTTTGTCAGCAGAACCCTGTTTCCTAGTAAAGAAGGTAAGCCCTAGGAGCAGGGCTCACAGATAACCAAATCTGGGTACTTAGTAGGTATTTTGCTTCACTTTCTTTCCAATCCCCAAATCTCTTTATTTTCTACTGAATGCTATTAATTGTTATAGCTCTAAAATTTTCTGCAGTCTATTTTAAGTGGAAATATCTTTTAGAAAGTAAGCACACCGTTTCTTGGCAGGCTACATGCTCAAAGCTTTCACTCAGTACCATCAAGATATTGACATCCCCATGGGGATAGATTTTTCTTTTCTAAACTGTTGATGTACAGAATCTACTCTTGATTAGTCAGAGGCTCTGGAGACGAAGCAAGAACATCTTTATCTTTCAAAAGCTTTCCAGGTTGTAGTGATGCATGCTGACAGCCAAGTCTTTCTGAATTGTAGAACTGGGACTCTCTAATGTTTTCCTTGAGGCAACATTCTGCTATGGCACCACCATTTCCCTAGTGACTCCTGCTCAAAATCTGTCCTCCATGACCATCATTGTTCCTGTGTATAATTATTCCCTAAGTTCTGTATCCTTTGGTTATACTTTCATAACTTCTGCTTTATCCTTCCATCAATGCTACCATCCCAATTTGAAGATTCCCATCCCTTCCTTTTTCCTGACACTGGTAGATAGGACTTAATTTTCTGATAATTTAATTAAAAATTTGAACTTTCTCAAATGGCAAAATAATAAAAGGAATGATGTTCTCAAGCTAAAGAAATATTCTCATTAACTCTATAACTCAAACAAAAACTACCACTGAATCTTGCAAGCCAAAGGTCAGCATTTGATAACATTGTGAAGTCCCACATTCTCCCACTCCCACAAAATTATTGGATCACTAGCTACTGGTCTCACATATAATGATAAATGTTGTGCATCTCGTTTTAGATACTATATTCCTAGGAGTGTGGAGAGCAGACATAATATATTACTGTATTAATTAAATTTATAATATTTTGAACTACGGGACTCATCTTCTTGAAGCTTATACTAAACAAGCAGCACAATGTTGCTGGAAAACAATATCAGAATTCAGTTTGGTTTCAAGTAAGAACCACAACAAGCCATGAAAAATCCTTGAGTATTTCAGGCATATTTAAGTTCACCTATTTTATTTTTTCATCCTTGATCCAAAGCTTGTTGGACTTTTCCAGTCAATGCAGCCTTACATAGCTGCCAGCTGTGTACATATATGTGTACAGCCTTACATCTATGCATGTACAATTCCAGTTATAATATTACATTAATTGGCTAATTCTTAATAGTCTTTTAGGGTACATAATCTTTTTTTTTCTTTTTTCTTTTTTCTTTTTCTTGTTTTTTTTTTTCCGAGACAAGGTTTCTCTGTGTAGCCCTGGCTGTCCTGGAACTCACTTTGTAGACCAGGCTGGCCTCGAAAAATCAGAAATATGCCTGCCTCTGCCTCCCAAGTGCTGGGATTAAAGGCTTGCGACATCACCGCCCGGCTAGGCGACATAATCTAATCTACTTACTTTGAGTTAGAGAGCGAACTCTGGCCAATTTAGTCACAGGTTTCTAAGTCAGGACTACAGTAGTTATAGGACCTCCCCATAAGAATGGAGGTTTTAAAAAAAAAAAAAGGAGTCAACTTGACGCAAATTTAGAGCTGTCTACTGTGCTGAAATGTGACTGAAGTGTACTGATAACTTTAAGTAAGTATATGAAGAGAAGAATGAATACAGAGATCAAAATCCTGCTTTACTAGGATTTGAACAATCTTACTACATAAGAAATCAATTTTCAACACAGCATAGAAAGAAGGAGAGAGTTAGGAGCAAGTTCTACAGCATAATCTACAAAATTCCCATATGCCACCCCCAGCATGTGTCTTTTGATATATTGTCAATAAAATCCAAAAGAAGGAGAGGAAAGAGTAGTTTACACAAAAGGTACTAAGTCTGGCTGATAGCCCATTGGTTAGTCTACCATCACATGGTCATACCTTACTGAAAAGGAGATTGGCAGATGTAATCTTGTGTTACAGACATTTGAGAATTGTCAGCCGGTGGGTGATTACTAGAGCAATGTGATTTCAGCAGGAGAGAGAAAAAAAAATCAGAAAATAATTTCCAGCAGGAACACTATGTAAGATCATTTTGAGGAATAAATATTAACTGTTGGAAAGAGAGCAATGATTCTTGGAAGAAAAAATACAGACAAAAGTCTGGAGTTGTGGAATAACTGTGAGAATTGGTGATATCACAAGTCAATGAGCAGGACTTGGGAATATTGAGTGAGCTGTATAAACCTTTGTCTGGATCTTTCCTTTGAATCTGTCACTCTGTTGACCCCAGCCCTTCAGGCGATCTCCCCAGAAAATGGATATAAAATATGCTGGTAAATAGAGAAAGCTAATGTTTGAAGAAAAATAATTGAAAAGAACTTGGTGATGACTATCTTGATTACATTATGTATTTTCAGTGAGACCTGTAGTTTAAAGACCTATTGTCATTTTCTTTGTAAAGTATAAATTTTCTTAATGACTGTCTAGCAAAAATTTATCTCCAAAGATGAGAGTTTAAAAATAATCATGACCAATATAACATATTTTTATTCTCTTTATTAAACTGTATCCATATTATTGTATTTTCTATGAACATGATTTTTTATTGGATGGCATTTAACTTCAAATATCTTAATAATGAAAGGGTTGGTTTTATTTTTCTTTTTGTTCAGAACTTCTTTTAAATCAGCCATCTGGTATTTGGCACTCAACTTCTAATAGACCAATTGAACAGTTTTAAAGGAAAAATAAATCAGATGACTTTCATTTTAATTTTTACTGTAATAGTTTAATGTAACCAACATATGCTGAGTAATAGCATTAAAATAAAATCAATAAATGAAGGATTAAAATCAGTCTGTGTTCAATTTTGCCACACTAATTAGAGAAAGATTTTTCAGACCAGAATTGGGTAAACTAACAAGTTTTTGAAAATTATAATGAGAAATGCTTGTTGTTTTGCATGCTATTATTGAGAAAGAGAGACTACGGAGGAATTAGCACACTTACTCGAGTTTAGGCTAGAGGAAAAGTCCAGGAATTCTTTTGCAAGTGTCCTTCTGTTAACAGACTTCCAGACACAAATTTCAAGCCATTTCACAGCGATTTATTTTTGCTTGGTTATTAATTGCAAACGGGAATGATAGAGTTTGACCAAGAATGATAGTGATTTCTTGACAGCATAAAGATTTAAAGTTTTTCACTTCACCAACTTGGTTATGAGAAAGCATTTCTTAATTCTTGGCAGCCAGACAACCACTTCTATGGCTCTAGTTACTGGGGATACAGCATACGTTCTTGAGTTAAGCTGAAATTTTATAACTTTGGAATGTCTAACTAAATGTCTGTAAATGTGGCACTTCTCTGTAAATTGAAATGGAAGCACAATCCTTCCATAATAGCAAGTTGGGAAACAGAAAGTTAATGGGGCACTCTTTCATCATTTCCTTAATTCCTTCAGATATGACAACATAAATAAGAAAATTAGATGGATCAGTCCTACCATAGAGAGCCTAGTTCTATGCATTTTCAGTATATGAATAATAATTCAGAGGAAGTTTTAATGACAACCTCAATGTTAGATTGTGGTAGAGAGATTGCAGGATAATTTGAAAGGTGTTATTTTGTTAAAAGGAATAACTGGCTTTTTTTGTTTCCTGAGAAATTCAAATATCAGAGTTAAAGAGCATGAGCTTGGTGTTTCTCAACAAATGAGAAACATGATTGGTGGTTTGGGGCTATTTTTAGGTATTCACTACAGTTAAAATTTCTTAATATGACAGAAATTAGCAACAGAATAAAGTAACCACCACTTCCATACACTAAATTAGTATATTTGAAGAATTTATAGAAAATGGCCTTCTCAGATGCAATTATGTCCTTCTTTTCTTACATTACCTAAATTACTCACCTATTTCCCAACATACACCTGAAGTTTCAGAATCGATTTTACTTCCATTTAGCCCTCTTTGTCTAGACAATCTTGGAAGCTTATATAGTGTAGGGGTGGGTTGTGACATGCATAGCACATGCATGTTCAAATCCTGCTTATCTACCTCTTGCCTCCTGCATTTTTTTCATCTGACTCAGACAGCACTTTCCATGTTATTTTTAGCAGAAATGAGGTAAAAGGTAGGTAGGAGAGTTACCTAAAAGATGATACATATAATGCAGAACTAGGGCTTCAAGTTGGAGTGCTTTTTCCATCTTTCAATTTTCATATTAATTTTTTATTTATTATTCTTCATATAACCAAAATTATAGCATATACAATATATATTTTCAAGAGGTTTACTACAAAGCAATTTGATGTACTTGGCATAGTCTATGATTCACTAAATAATGCTAATAACAAATAATAAATTAGATATGACCATTTCAAATGTGTGATAGAGACAGTAGTCAGGGAGAAGGTCTGTTTAAGGGCAGGAATTTATTAACTTAGTTTGTACGTGAAAATACCTTAAATTTGGCTTTAGCATGTTCCATGAAGGAAGACATTGCCATTTATATCAGCTAAAATTCCAACTATGATAACCACTAATACAGCAGAGCTGAACTGGCCATGTAGAACATTTGAAAATGTTCTACAGAGGCTTGTGTGTTAATGGATTTGATTCTCAAGTTAGCCTTGTCCAGAGAATTTGGACATGTGATAGAACCAGGAAGGCTCTACCTTGTCTCTGGATTCATCCATTGATGGAGTCATAGACGAAGGACTGTTGGGGAGTGGTAAAAGTTGTTAGAGGAGGAGCATAGTTGGAGAGAGTGGGTTTTGCTTGGTTGGTTGGTTGTTTGGTTGTTTGGTTGTTTGGCTTTTTAAAACTGGATCTCTATGTGTATCCTAGACTGTCCTAGGATTCACACTGCACACCAGACTGACCTTGAGTTCAGAGATCTGCCTGCCTCTGCCTTTTAAGTGCTGTGATTAGAGATGTGTGCCACCCCCTTCTGGGAAAAGCATGGGTTCTTCAGACACCTTTGGCAGCATATTTCACGTATCTGCACCCTTATTCTCCAATACCCTTTCCTGGGAACCACTATTCGCCAGCTGCCATGATGTTGCTTTGCCACAGACTCAATCCATTGAAGCTCCCAAAGCATGGGATGAAACCATGAACCAAAACAACCCTTTTCTCCTTTAAATTATTTTCTCAAGTATTTGGTAGCTGTGACACGAAGCTGACTAATTTGAGGGTCTTACACCAACCGTGTTAGGCCATGAAAAGAGTATCTAATTTTGCTTGTCATCTAACAATGACCCACTTGAAGCCGATTCCTGAAGCTCTGGAAGAAAATCAAAATATCAACTTTTGATTACCTTAAAAGTTTGGTTCATTCTAGTTTTGCTCTAAGTGTATGTAACCTGCCTTCCTTTTAATGTCCCCATTTAAAGATATTTTGCTGAGATAAAATTATATTAGATGTTTTATGACCCACAGAATCAACTGACCAGGATTCATGAAGGCTCACAGAGGTCAGGAACTCTGCAGTCGCTGACCTAGGCCTTCTGGATATGAGTTATAGCTGAATAGCTTGGTGTTTGTGTCAGATTCCTAATATTGAGAGCAGGGACAGTCTCTGTCTCCGTTGGCTGCTTACGGGACCCCATTCCTCCTACCAGATTGTCTTATCTAGCCTTGATGTGATGACATGTGCTTGGTCTTCTTGTACCTTGTTATGCTGTGTTTGTTTGATGTCCCTGGGAGGAGGCTTGTTCTTCCCTAAGAGGAAGCAGAAGGGGTAGGAGTGGCTATAGGGGAGCAGCAAGGTGGGGGAGAGAGACCTCAAGGAGGGGAAGGGAGCAGCCGTTGGGATATAATAAATGATAGAAGAATTAAAAAATAAAAAAAAATTGATGTTTTTTTCTAAATAGTTTCAGTGCTCTATTGCATTAACCATACTTAACCACAGATAGAGAGAAATACATTGTCTCCTCTTTTCAGCTGCCCAGTGGAGGAGGTCCCCCTGAAGACCAGAATTTCTTTAGCCTTGTCAGTCTTCTTCCTCTGGCACAGGGTTTGGACCATATAGTAAGTTTGTTAAATGGCCTCCATATCTAATGAAGATGCAACCACGTGCATATCTCTCCTCCCGTAAAAAGCTGTTTCAAATATAGGCTTACACTTCCTTTAGAATATTTTACCTACTTTTATGTGTGCAGTTTCATGTGTAAATACATGCCCTTTAGTCGCAAAAGGGTATTTTTGTCCGACATATTTTGTTTCATTATCCTTACAGTGTTCTTGACCTATTCAGTAATCAATTTCTAAGAAATCTTAAAAGCAAATATAAATAAGCAGGTATATCTGACAGCATGAAACCATAAGAAAATCTAGGTATTCCAGGTATGAGAAGCCACAAACTGTTGCAGGATTTTCCCTGTCCAATCACATTAGGGCCGTGGGAGGCCTGTGATTGGACAGGGAGATGGAGGTGGAAGTAGGAGTGAAGGAGAGAGAGAGAGAGGAGCATCTAGGAGTAGGAAGAGGAAGGGAAATGGCTGATAAAACATACCTGTGTGGTGTTTTTCATCCATAAGTATCTATGATTTCACAAGGTGAGAAATATCGGGATAAAGCTTCATTATTGTATTGGCATCTTGAATATTGTGATTTTATTGATATATAAATTTGACTGGTTAATTCAGCTTTAAGAGTATAAATTCTACTGGGTAATTAGGTGTTGAGATGGCTGATCATGGGGTGGTGCATGGGCACTGTGTGTTAGCAAGAGGAACTCTCTGGTCCTGGCCAAAGAAATGGCCCAGGGGGAGCCCTGTGGTCAGAGTTGGTGGGCCACAGGAACCCGGGAGAATAGTCTGGCACTGTGGAGAGTTGCCAGGCTTGTTTTTTTTTATTAGTTCCCTCTGCAACAACAAATGCCTATGAGAATGAAGTAAACCAAGGGCGGTTTCAATAGAATGCATGCTTCATCTGCTGCCCTCACCCAATCTTAGTATTGCTTCAGCCCATCAGTTACAGCAACGTTGATGATCCACCAAACAATAGGAAACTTAACAAAAAACATTGACCCATGTCCTTTAATGAATATCTCTTTTCTTATGTCTCTTCTGGGCTTTCTATTCTAGTGTTTACCTTGTATGGGATTTAAGGAAACCAATTCTAATCATTCACAAAAACAAGCCAAGGACTGTTGACAGTATACTCATTCTTCCTTGGTTAGTGTCCTGGGCCTATGAGCATAATATAAAAGAATATGGTTTTGTTTTGTACTTCATATACATCAGATCATATCAGTACTACCTTATATGATCTGACGTATTACAGTACAGTGACTTGGATTCTATAACTATGGCTTTTGTCCCTCAGTATGTGCACATAATTTAGCTTAGAGACAGTGAAGAACATTGAATCTGTGAGTCTACCATAGACTACCAGGTTCTTGTTTCCTGATCCAAGGCTAAGGGAATCTGGGAACTCGCTAGAAGCAATCACAATTAGAATTTTTTTCATAGACTTTCCTGAAAACCCAATAAAAAGAAATAGAAAGGAGAGGCTGAGCCTATTATATTTATTACAGGCTACTAGCCTGGTTTCTATTATGCTTAACAGTATTCAGTTTTGAGGCTAGAGTCATGTACTAAATTATAATTGTCAGTATTTTCTGCAAATATCAAATGCTCAATATTCAAAAATAATCAGGTGGACCAAGAAAACTAGAAATCGGAACCTTCCAATAGCTTAATCTCAAATGGTCACATGCAATTTTGTTTTGGTGTGGAGTCATTTTGGCTTGAGTTTAACTCTATAATTTTAATCTTTGGTGTGGGATAAATTGTATTTAATTAACAAATTACTATTCCAATAAAATTGTACCATCTGCAAAAAAATCAGGACACATTTTGTTGTAAAAATGAATACCTGCATCACTGTCTTCCTAGTGCAACATAAACTTGTCTTAAGATTGTTACTTTGTATGGAAGATTGCTTTCTACATCTTACCCAAATTCTAGATCCTGCCCCAAAGCATAACTTCTCTACAATTTTCTCCTTGATAGCTAGTCACGTGGGGGAAAAACTACAGTTTTATAGTATACTTTTGTAAGTGTATCTTTCCATGAGCAAAATCTTTGTCCAACGTTTCCCCACACTAGTCTGAAAGCAATCTACTTGGAATGCTGTAGAAAGTCAAGTTCTCATCTGGGTAACATTTCCTCCCAAACACAGACAACTTCTTGTTCATATTTTCCAGGTTTTCTCTTTTCTAAATGGAAGACTTTAAGTTATCCGATGTGATTTTTATTTTCCTTGAGGATTCCTTAATTACAACACATATTAGGAAAGTTCACGCACTGTGGTTTCTAAACTGGGTAACTGAGACTGCTGATGCTACCTTTAGACAAATGGTACTCATTTATGGCTGGGTTCTGTGAATTTGCGATTTTACAAGAACCCTTTGGCTTTGGATAGGGAATGAGGACATCTCTGGATTGCCTCAGCCCTTTTTAACTGTGGAGCTCAGCGTACTTTCCATTGAAGGAGTGAGCACTGTCAACTGGTTAACACAAGCTTGGGGTGGGGGAGGGGCGACTCCTTGAACTTTGAAGGGGCAGAATAATTGCACACAAATGCATTCAGGAACCCTATGGAAAATATAGTGCTGTTAACCGGCACGGTTACAGCACAATTTAGCAAGTATGTTAGAACAAATTACCCCTTTTAACCGTAAGCCGTTCTGTTTCACGCTTTTTAATGAAGGCCTGCGCCACACACTAGAATGCTTCTCACCTCATTATTTCTCATAAAAAGTACTGATCCATTCAAAGGCTCCTCATATCTCCCATATGAGCTTCCCCCTCGTTCTGGCAGGACAAGGAGGCTTCTTCCGAGTCGGCCTTTGAAGTGGGTCATTAGAATGTTTACTAGATAAAAGGATGAAAAAAAAATCTATCTGTGTAATCTCACTGCTGTCATGCATTGATGTTTTAAGCCTCCTTCAAAAGCAAAACAAAGCGAGGTAAACATGACAAAACCCCAAACCGTTTCTGTCCCTGTTTAGAAAACAGGAGAATGTTTGCAAGCCCCTTAGTGCTCTTTTCCTTTGGGAGTATTCACAACATATTTTCAGAGAAATACTAAAAAGCAGGAAGAATTTAATGGACTACTAAAATACAAAGTATGGATCCAATAAAAAGGAAGGCAGGAAAGCAAGCGGATAGGAAGCGAAGGCTGATAGGTCGCTTCAGCAGAAAGGGTCCAGGTTTTAATCACATGTCTTTTTTTCTCGATGCAGTGCCTGGAAAGAAACCATGTTGACTCTCTTCAGAAATAACATTATGCAGGTTTGTGGCTAATGTAGTCTTTTTCTAGAACACAATACTAATCCCCCACCCATTTCAGCAAAATACATATTATTAATTAGCATGTATTGTGGCTTTTGGTACAACTCAGTGGTAGAGAGCTTTCCTAGTGTATACACACACACCCATGGGTTCAATTCCTGGCATAGCCTTGGATATGTTCAATGAATTGTGAGGTGTTATGCCTTATTTTTAGATGGTACTGGTTTGTTAGAAAGGACCACTTCTTTCTTGACGCTTAGGGAGTGCCTGTAGCTTTCACAGGGCTAATACAACTACAGGATTTGGCACACAAGGCGTGGCAGTGAATAAAGGTGCTTGCCACCAAACCTGATGACCCAAGTTTCATTTCAGGGATACACACACACACACACACACACACACACACACACACACTATATGAAGGACAGAATTGATTTTTGCACATTGTCCTTTGACAATGGACATTCACATTCACAAAATGCATCAAAAATGGTAGCTTTGAAAGGATTCTGCATGTGTCTGTGCATAGAGATTTTAAGATCTGATTTTGATGACAAAAAAAAAAAAACAAAACTATAGGAGAGAAGGACCACTTGGAAAATTTTGTTGCCATCACAGTATCTTTAGCTAGCCAAACAAATACTTGTTCATCTCAGTGACATAAGAATTTTTCAGTTGGGCCATTAGCATGATACCATGTATTAGAACAGCACAGCTTGCAACTTAAGAAAAGTCCATACCATGTATTAGAATAGTTGTAAAGCAGGGAGTTAACATCCAAATTCTGTAATGTAACAAAACCCTGAAATTGACACATGGTCTACATTTAAATGATGTTTAAAATCAATGCCTTTGTAGAAAAAGTCCACTTAATGTAAACTCCCGGGTGACATTTCCAACTTTTCTTTGCAGTATCTCCGAGAACAAATCCGATCACCTGGCACAAGATTGTCAAGCCCCACCGAACACTCTGGCTGAGCAGTTTCTAAATTAAATTGGTATTCTCCAGGCACTTTCCCAGAAATACAAGCTCAGCTCGGATCACACTCACAAAGGTATAAGAGGAAAATGTCAGTACTGTACTTAATGGGCTGGAGGAAGCCTGTGGTCCAGACCAGTCGATCTCTGCAATAATAACCACACAGCTTTGTTTCATTTGAAAACATAAATCTGTACACACATACTTATGTAGACATATATCCATGTATACCGAAAAAGGCTGAGCTAATAATAAAGGAAAGGATGAACGTTGGCACTGTGGATGTTGACAGCATTATGCAAACCTTTCAATACTCCCTCGCATGCTCAACTTTAACTTTTGTTTATAAATTCCACTTAGACGTAATTTACAACTTCTGTTAACTTAAGCTGGGTTCTGTAAAATCTGTCTAAAAAAATCAGCTCAGAGGGTTTTGAGATGTTACAAGCCTATCTAGATATCAAACACCGAGCTGTTCAAATTATATTCACTTCGGAAACTCTGAGTTTGTATTTATATATATATATAATATATTTCAGATCTGATGTTTAAAAAATGATGAAATAAGCCTTATTTCTCCCCACCCATGCCTTTGTCAAGCATTGCTGTAGTATCCTTAAAGAGGCAGAGAGCCCAAAACAAAATGAGGGGTTCTGGGGGTTGCCTCTATTTAACAGCACTTTGTAAGATAATTTGGGGCTGGGCAGTAAGGGAGGTAAAGCAAAAGTTCTTAAAAACCAACCATCTGAAGTTTGTAATTTCATGCTGTGGTAGTTTAAAGACTTCAACAGTTAAAAATGGTATTAAACTCCCCCTCTATCCATTATTTTGCCCATGTACTGCTATTGCAGAGGTCTGAAATCATCTGCCCTTAGGAACAGTTAGACACATCAGTCGATCTAGATTAAAAGAAAACAGAGGATCCCACCTCTATTTACTCTCCGTGTTTAAGTTCCTTTCAAGATCAAAGGCAGAAATTGAAGGTCTTCTTGGAGTCTGGATTTTAAATGGCAAAATAACAAAATGCTCAGCCTTATTTTTGCCTTTCCTTGATTTCTGGAAAGAGGCTGAACTTTCCTTTCTGCAGAAGTATGGAGAAGGGAGAGCCCTGACATGACTCTTCCAAAGCTTCATTACTGAGAACCACCTTTAAGCAAGTGAACATGTTTTGTTTGTTTCCTTCTTCTTGATACAGGGTCTCAAGCATCCCAGGCTGGCCACAAACTTGTTCTGTAGCCGAGAATGTCCTAAATTTCTGATCTTCCTACCTCCATCTCCCAAGTGCTGGGATGCCAGACAATCACTCATTTTCTGTGGTGTCATGGATTGAACTCGGAGACTTGCACATACTAGATAAGCATTCTATCAAAGAGCTCTGCTTATGTTTTTCATCAAACCTTGCAGTTCATACTGGACCTCATACTTGCAGCAATCCTCCTGCCTCAGGCTCCCAATTGTCAGGATTGCAGGTATAAGCCACCAAACACTCAGATCCAAGTGAACTATTTCTAAGTCAATGTAGGAAGTGAAGGTATTGAAGGAAAGGTAATGAAATGGATAATCAAGTAATTTGATAACATTTTATTGAAACAGTGGATTTGGTTTATGAAAAATGGGTATAAGAACCTTTTTAGCATAAAAGGGGGTGTAATAGATAAATCATATCAGAGTGCACCTGTTTACGTGCATATAGAGACTTTCAAGAGGAAAGACAGATTCATTAGCATTTGTTTCCTGACAGAGGATAGTGGTCGCTAAGACGGTACAAATTAGTAATTTTAGTATTTCTATGAGGTTTCAATGGCTCAGTGAATATTGAATAGGTAGAGCCATTTTTGTTCTGTTGATACACCACTAGACTTCACAGTCCAGTGATACGTAGGCTCATGACTGAATGTGTGAAGCAAGAAGTATTTATGCTGGTCTCTGTTAAGAAACTCAACCCTGGCATGGTGACACAAAATGCACCATCCCAGAACTCTGGAAACAGAAGCCAGAAGGTCAGGAGATCAAAATCAGCCTGGGCTATGCAGTGAGGAGCTGTCTCAGGAAGAAATGTCCCTGTTATTGTTGCCTATGTGTACACAGCCTGTTGACTCTATGGCTCGCATGAACGTGTGTCCAGGCTGGATGCTTGGGGCCGAGCAGCCTATGTGGAAGGTCAGTTATGGAGGAAACTGATTACAGAGGATGAGTTGGATGCGAGAAGGATGGGCAGAAGTTATTGATGTGCAGCACTCGTGCTTGAAATGCAAAAAGAAAGAAACAAAAGAAACCCGGACCAAACCAAAGCCAAACCAAAAAAACAAAAACCCACAAAACAAAAACTAAAAACCATAACCCCAAAAAGCAACAAAGCCACCCCTCTCAAGTCCATTTAATACATAAAACCCGTACAATTTTGCTCCTGCATTTAAAATTACATTAACATAAGATTTCTCATACATGTGCCATATTTACATCATGTCTTCCCTTGCTCTTTTCCTTCCAAGCCCCGTCATAGTCCTGACTCCCTCTAAAATCGCTTGACTCATTTAAAACAATAGTTTGTCGCATATTAGTGTATGTATTTGTATACATACATATATGTGAATAAACGACTATAGAAATAGTCTGTGGAGTCCATTTAGTTTTGCTGTACTCTAGGGCTGACCATTTGGTATTGGATAACAGCTGAGGGCTCATCCACGGAGAAAACTAATCCTCCCTCTTTCAACAGTCACCAGTTACCTGTACGTCTTGGTATCCTTTAAGATTTTCATCATGTATATTAAGATGTCACCTGGTGTTGTCGTTTTTTTCAAGTCTTGTTTAAACTGCCATATTGTTGAGGTGAATACATGGTTTCATATAGCCACCTTCCATGTGATACACAGAAGGCCCAACCCCATAGCAGATATCCAGGGTCTTTGCCTCTTACAATTTTTCTGTTCCATCCCCTTTTTTGTTAATTCTTTTTTTTTTTAATTTTTTTATTGTTTTCTATATTCTTTGTTTACATTCCAAAGGCTTTCCCCTTTCTAGTTCCCTCCCTCACCATATATCCCATAAGTCCTCTTCTCCCCCCCCCATTCCCCAATCACTCCCCCTCCCCACCATTTCTCTGTTCTGGTACTCTCCTACAAAACTAGATTTAGTCTTTTCCGGACCAGGGTCCTCTCCATCCTTTTTCTTGGGAATCTTTTGCTTAGCTAATTGTGTCTTGAGTATTCAGAGCTTCTGGGCTCATTAATATCCACTTATCAGTGATTGCATTTCATGTGTATTCTTTTGTGATTGGGATGACTCACTTAAGATGATATTTTCCAGATCCAACCATTTGCCCACAAATTGCATGAATTCATTATTTTTAATTGCTGAGTAGTATTCCATTGTATAAATATACCACATTTTCTGTATCCATTCCTCTGTTGAGGGACATCTGAGTTCTTTCCAGCTTCTGGCAATTATAAATAAGGCTGCTATAAACATAGTGGAACATGTGTCTTTATTGCATGCAGGGGAATCCTCTGGGTATATGCTCAGGAGTGGTACAACAGGGTCCTCTGGAAGTGTCATGCCCAATTTTCTGAGGAACCACCAGACTGATTTCCAGAGCAGTTGTACCATCTATAGCAGTTGCACTCCCACCAACAATGGAGGAGTGATCCTCTTTCTCCACATCCTCTCCAGCACCAGTTGTCTCTTGAGTTTTTTTTTCTTTTTTATTATTAGGTATTTGCTTTATTTGCATTTCTTTTTTTTAATTTTTATTTTCTATATTCTATGTTTACATTCCAAAGGCTTTCCCCTTTCCCAGTTACCCCCCACCATATGTCCCATAATTCTTCCCCCCCTGCTATTCCCCACTCATTCCCCCCCCACGATTTCTCTGTTCTGGGTCTACAATACTGGATCCAATCTTTACAGGCCCAGGGTCCTCTCCTTTCTTCTTCTTGGGAGTCATTTGACTTGCTAATTGTGCCTTGAGTACTTAGGGCTTCTGGGCTCATTAATATCCACTTATCAGTAATTGCATTTCATGTGTATTCTTTTGTGATTGGGTTGGCTCACTTAGGATGATATTTTCCAGATCTAACCATTTACCTACAAATTGCATGAGTTCATTATTTTTTAATTGCTGAGTAGTACTCCATTGTATAAATATACCACATTTTCTGTATCCATTCCTCTTTTGAGGGATATCTGGGCTCCTTCCAATTTCTGGCTATTATAAACAAGGCTGCTATAAACATAGTGGAGCATGTGTCTTTATTGTATGCAGAGGAATCCTCTGGGTATATGCCCAGGAGTGGTATGCCAGGGTCCTCTGGAGGTGACATGCCCAATTTTCTGAGGAACCGCCACACTGATTTCCAGAGTGGTTTTACCATTTTGCAATCCCACCAACAGTGGAGGAGTGTTCCTCTTTCTCCACATCCTCGCCAGCACCTGTTGTCTCTTGAGTTTTTAATCTTAGCCATTCTGACTGGTGTGAGGTGGAATCTCAGGGTTGTTTTGATTTGCATTTCTCTGATGACTAATGATGTTGAACATCTCTTAAGGTGTTTCTCGGCCATCTGAATTTCTTCTGGTGAAAATTCTTTGTTTAGCTCTGTACCCCATTTTTTGATAGGGTTATTTGGTTCTTTGGGGTCTAACTTCTTGAGTTCTTTGTATATATTGGATATTAGCCCTCTGTGGGATGTGGGGTTGGTGAAGATCTTTTCCCAATTTGTTGGTTGCTGTTTTGTCCTTCTGACAGTGTCTTTTGCCTTACAGAAACTTTGTAATTTTATGAGATCCCATTTTTCAATTCTTGATCTTAGACATTAAGCTATTGGTGTTCTGTTCAGGAAATGTCTCCCTGTGCCCATGTCCTCCAGGGTCTTCCCCAGTTTCTTTTCTATTAGTTTCAGTGTGTCTGGTTTTATGTGGAGGTCCTTGATCCACTTGGAGTTGATCTTATTGCAAGGAGATAAGAGTGGGTCAGTTTGCATTCTTCTGCATGTTGACCTCCAGTTGAACCAGCACCATTTGTTGAACAGGTTATCTTTTTTCCACTGGATGGTTGTAGCTCCTTTATCAAAGATCAAGTGACCATAACTCTGTGGGTTCATTTCTGGATCTTCAATTCTATTCCATTGATCTACTTGCCTGTCGCTGTACCAACACAATTGCTCTTTAGTACTGCTTGAGGTCAGGGATATTGATTGCCCCAGAAGTCCTTTTATTGTTGAGAATAGTTTTAGCTATCCTGGGATTTTTGTTACTCCAAATGAATTTGAGAATTGCTTGTTCTATATCTATGAAGAATTGATTTGGGATTTTGATGGGGATTGCATTGAATCTGTAGATTGCTTTTAGCAAGATGGCCATTTTTACTATATTGATCCTGCCAATCCAAGAGCATGAAATATTTTTCCATTTCCTGAGGTCTTCTTTGATTTCTTTCTTCAAGGACTTGAAGTTCCTGTCATACAGATCTTTCACTTGTTTGGTTAGAGTCACACCAAGATACTTTATATTGTTTGTGGCTATTGTGAAGGGTGTTATTTCCCTAACTTCTTTCTCAGCCTGCTTGTCCTTTGAGTACAAGAAGGCTACTGATTTGCTTGAGTTGATTTTATTACCAGCCACTTTGCTGAAGTTGTTTATCAGCTGTAGGAGTTCTCTGGTGGAGTTTTTTGGGTCACTTATGTACACTATCATATCATCTGCAAATAATGATTGTTTGACTTCTTCCTTTCCAATTTGTATCCCTTTGACCTCCTTATGTTGTCTAATTGCTCTCACTAGAACTTCAAGTACTATATTGAAAAGATATGGAGAGAGAGGGCAGCCTTGTCTAGTCCCTGATTTTAGTGGGATTGCTTCAAGTTTCTCTCCATTTATTTTGATGTTGGTTACTGGTTTGCTGTATATCGCTTTAACTATGTTTAGGTATGGGCCTTGACTTCCTGTTCTTTCCAGGACTTTTAACATAAAAGTATGCTGAATTTTATCAAATGTTTTTTTCAGCATCTAATGTGGTTTTTTTTCTTTTAGTTTGTTTATGTAGTGGATTACATTGATGGGTTCCTGTATATTGAACCATCCCTGCATCCCTGGGATGAAGCTTATTTGATCATAGTGAATGATAGTTTTAATGTGCTCTTGGATTTGGTTGGCACGAATTTTATTTAGTATTTTTGCATTGATATTCATAAGGGAAATTGACCTGTAGTTCTCTTTCTTTGTTGGATCTTTGTGTGGTTTTGGTGTCAGCGTAATTGTGGATTCATAGAATGAGTTGGGCAGTGTCCCATCTGTTTCTATTTTGTGGAATAGTTTGAAGAGTATTGGTGTTATGTCTTCTTTGAAGTCCTGATTGAATTCTGCACTAAAACCATCTGGACCCGTACTTTTTTTTTGGTTGGGAGGCTTTCTATAACGCCTTCTATTTCCCTAGAGGTTATGGGACTGTTTAGCTGATCTAATTGATCCAGATTTAATTTTGGTATTTGGTATCTGTCTAGGAAATTGTCCATTTCCTACAGATTCTCTAGTTGTGTTGAGTATAAACTTTTGTCGTAGGATCTGATGACCTTTTGAATTTCCTCAGTCTCTGTTGTTATATCCCCTTTTCATTTCTAATTTTATTAATTTGAATACTGTCTCTGTGCCCTTTGGTTAGTCTGGCTAAGGGTTTATCTATCTTGTTGATTTTCTCAAAGAACCAGCTCCTGGTTTTGTTGATTCTTTGTATGGTTCTCTTGGTTTCTACTTGATTGATTTTAGCCCTGAGTTTGATGATTTCCTGTCTTCTACTCCTCCTGAGTGAATTAGCTTCTTTGTGTTCCAGGGCTTTCAGGTGTGCCATTAATCTGCTAGTGTATGCTCTCTCTTGTTTCTTTTTGGAGGCATTCAAGGCTATGAGTTTTCCTCTTAGCACTGCTTTCATTGTGTCCCAAAGATTTGGGTAGGTTGAACCTTCATTTTCATTGAATTCTAAAAAGTCTCTGATTTCTTTCTTTATTTCTTCCTTGACCAAGGTGTCATTGAGTAGAGTATTGTTCAGTTTCCATGTGTATGTGGGCTTTCTGTTATTTTTCTTGCTGTTGAAGACCACTTTTACTCCATAGTGATCTGATACGAGGCAAAAGATTAGTTCGATCTTCTTGTATTTGTTGACATCTGTCTTGTGACAGATGTCAACAAATACAATAAGATTTTGTCAACAAATACAAGAAGATATGTTCAATTTTGGAGAAGGTTCCATGCGGTGCTCAGAAAAAGGTATATTCTTTTGCTTTAGGATGAAACGTTATATATATATATATATATATATATATACACACATCTGTTAAATCCAATTGGTCCAAAGCTTTAATTAGTTTCACTGTGTCCCTGTTTAGTTTCTGGTTTCCTGATCGGTCCATTGAGGATAGTGGAGTGTTGAAGTCACCCACAATTATTGTGTTAGGTGCAATGTGTGCTTTAAGCTTTAGTATCGTTTCTTTCATGAATGAGGGTGCCCTTGCATTTAGAGCATAGATGTTCAGTATTGAGAGTTCTTCTTGGTGGATTTTCCCTTTGACCAGCAAGTAGTGACCTTCAGTGTCTCTTTTGATGACATTGGGTTGAAAGTCAATTTTCTCCGATATTAGAGTGGCTACTCCGGCTTGTTTCCTGAGACCATTTGCTTGTAAAATTGTCTTCCAGCCTTTTACTCTGAGGTAGTATTTGTCTTTGACACTGAGATGTGTTTCCTGTATGCAGCAAATTGTAGGGTCCTGTTTCCGTATCCAGTCTGTTAGTCTATGTCTTTTTATTGGGGAATTGAGTCCACTGATGTTAAGAGATATTAAGGAATAGAAACTATTACTTCCTGACATTTTTGAAATTATTTTTTATATTTAAGTGGTTATCTTCTTTTGTGTTTGATGAGAGGAGGTTTCTATCTTGCTTCTTCTGGGGTGTAGTTTTCCTCCTTGTGTTGGTATTTTTCCCCTATTATCCTTTGTAGGGCTGGGTTTGTGGAACGATATCATGCAAATTTGGTTTTGTCATAGAATACCCTGTTTTCCCCATCTATGGTGATTGAGAGTTTTGCTGGGTATAGTAGTTTTGGCTGAAATTTGTGTTCTCTTAGAGTCTGCATGATATCTGCCCAGGATCTTCTAACGTTCATGGTCTCTGGTGAGAAGTCTGTTGTAATTCTGATAGGTATTCCTTTATATGTTACTTGCCTTTTTCTCTTACTGCCTTTAATATTCTTTCTTTGTTTAGTACATTTGGGTTTTTGATTATTATGTGATGGAAGGTATTTCTGTTCTGGTCCAGTCTGTTTGGAGTTCTGTAGGCTTCTGTAGAGTTCAGAAGCATCTCTCTGTTTAGGTTGGGGAAGTTTTCCTCCATAATTTTGTAGAAGATATTTGCTGGCCCTTTAAGTTGTAAATCTTCCCTCTCTTCTATACCTATAATCCTTAAGTTTGGTCTTCTCATTGTGTCCTGGATTTCTTGGATGTTTTGGGTTACAAGCTTTTTGCATTTTGCATTATCTTTGATTGTTGAGTCCATGGTTCCTATGGTATCTTCGGCATCTGAGATTCTTTCTTCTACCTCTTGTATTCTTTTGTTGATACTTGCATCTATGGCCCCTGATTTCTTCCCAAGGTTTTCTATCTCCAAAGTTGTCTCCCTTTGAGATTTCTTAGTTTTTTCTACTTCTGTTTTTAGATCCTGGATGGTTTGTTTAGATCTTTCGCTTGCTTGTTTATGATTTCATGTAATTCTTTAAGAAATTTTTGTGTTTCCTCTTTCATGACTACTACTTGTTGACCCATGGTCTCCTGTATTTCTTTAAGTGATTTTTGTATTTCCTCGTTATTGGCTTCTGCTTTTTGATCCATATTCTCCTGAATTTCTTTAAGTGATTTTTGTGTTTGCCTTGTAAGGGCTTCGAACTTTTGATCAATTTTCTCCTGTATTTCTTTAAGAGATTTATATATGTTTTCTGCTATCAGCATCATAACCAGTGATTTTAGATAGATCTGTATCTTGATTTTCTGGTGTGTTGGGATATCCAGGGCTGGTTTCGGATACTGCCATATTGCCTTGATTTCTGCTAGTAACGTTCCTACATTTGCCTTTTGCCATTTGTTTATTTCTAGACTTAGTTGGTCTTGTTATTACTGGTTGGTGTTTAAAGCTCCTGAGAGCCTGGCATTTGGTGCTGCTGTCTCAGAGGGCATCTGTGCTCTCGAGGTGGATACTGGAAGGTTTCCACCACTGGGCTCTGAATTACCTACCTCCTCAGCTCTGCTGGGCTGGATTCAAGTCTCCTCCCTGCTTGCCTCTGGATACTTAACTGGCCTCCAGTGGTCTCCTGGTTTGCCTGGTTAGTCTACCAGCTCCAAGATCATGGCGGATCTCAGGGCTCTGTCTAACTCCAGGATTCCCTGCAGGCCAGGGGCTTTCTGGCTGGGCTGCTGAAGCCTAGGCAGTGGCTCTCCCAATCGGCAGGGCTCCATCTGGTTGAGTTGTTCTCCCCAGGATATTGTGGACCGCTGAGCTCTGTCTACCTGTGGGCTCTCTGTGGATCTGGAGCTCCCTCCCTCCCCTTGGGCTGCAGGGTCCAAGATAGTGCAGATCCTGGTCCTTGGGTCTCTGCCTATCTATGGGACCTCCTGCAGGTCAGATGTTCTCAAGCCTGCCCAGGCAGCCATAATGCTGCCCTGCTCCCTGGTGCAGAAGGCACCCAGGCAGGCTATACCCTAGGAAATCCTTCACTCTGGTGCCCACTGTACCTTGCTCAGTTACCCGCTCCAAGATGGTGGCTGGTCTCAGGGCTCTGTCTAACCGCAGGATTCCCTGCAGACCGGGGGCTTCCTGGCTGGGCTGCTGAAGCCTAGGCAGTGGCTCTCCCAGTCGGCAGGGCTCCGTTTGGTTGAGCTGTTCTCCCCAGGATAGTGTCGGACCGTGGAGTGGAGTTCTGTCTAACCGAGGGCTCTCTGTGGATCCGAAGCTCGCCCCCCTCCTGTTGGGCTGCAGGGTCCAAGATGGTACGGATCCCGGTTCTTGAGTCTCAGTATATCTGCGGGACCTCCTGTAGGTCAGACATTTTCCAGCCTGCCCAGGCAGCTGTAATGCTGCCCGGCTCCCTAGTGCAGAAGGCACCCAGGCAGGCTATACTCTGGGAAATCCTTCACTCTGGTGCCCACTGTACCTTGCTCGGTTACCTGCTCCAAGATGGTGGCCGGTCTCTTCTGTTCCCTCTTGTACAGTGTTCCCTGAGCCTCTGATGTAGAAGCTGTGTGGTAGATGAATCAACTGGGGCAGAGCACCATATGCACAGTCATTCTCTGCATGTTGAACAGTTGTGGCCACACACAATGCTCTCTATTTGTATCAAATGGATGAAGAGGGCTAAGAACTCCACTTATCGATAGATACAAGGGCTTGTATTTAGAATGCAATCAGGAATCATATTGATTTGGGAAAGTGGCAGTAGTAGCTTCTCCTCTTATACCCAGTGACCTCAATAGCCGTGGGTAGTTGGCTAGACTTCCAGTCACAGTTTGAATTTCCTCCTATTGACAGGGGCCTTGAGACCAATTAGACAGCTATTGATTGATGCCAAAATGTGAGTGCCAATATTATACCTTGAGGAACACCTTATCAGCTGCTCATTTTGTGGTTCATAAGCATCACAGCTAGGCAGGGCTATTGATTGATTTTTACTTCTCAGTAAGTAAAAGTAAAGTAAGTAAAGGCTCCTCAAGGAAGAGCCTTTCAGGTCAGAGCCAGCTTGAGTCCCCCGAGACCTGGGGCAGAAGAGCACTGTGTTGGGACTTACATTCAATTACCTCCAACTTCCTAGGGGACAAACAAAGCAACAGCAATAGCCTGTATTCTGTAGGAATTGCTCTGCATCCCCTCACCAACAACTCGAAAGAATATTTCTCATGTCTGGTGGTAGTATGTGTACATATACATATTTTAGAGAAATATAAAATAGTGTGAGTTCTAGATTTTAAAAAGATCCTTAGTGGTATTCCCCCCCCATTCCCACCCCAGCTGGAGACCCCACATTTTTCTCCTTATTCACCTATGCTACCTATATCCTGCCATTCCCCTCTCCAGACTCTTGCATATGTTACTAGGGCCTCTTCTGTGACCCCCTTGGCCTTTATATTTTCTAAGATTAGAGTATATATTTCCAAAGCATCAATTTTTATCTGTGCCATCTACAGATTCTGAAATTTGAACTTAGGTGATACGTTTTCTAAAAATTGAGTTCCTCTTCCTGATTTACTGTCTCATAGATGCTCAACCCTGCAGGGCAGTAATAAGGAAATTCAAACCCTCTCTTTGCTTAGACTTAGCAGCATCAGACACTCCTTTGCTAAAGGAAAATCAATGTATTGTCTTTGTTTCTTCCTTTCTGTTTTCAATGCAATCCATCACTAATAACCACTAATCCTCTGTGATTTTTATTTGCTAAATAACATATATTCTACTTCAGTCTAAGATGTGACCTTCTCTTGCATGGCCTATGACAGCAGCCGCCTGTTCCTGCAGTGGTAGTATGTGGAGAAAATGTTCCTGCCAGATACTGGGTGGGGGTGATGGTAGATCAGAGCTATTGTACATTGTATCCATGTTTCTCCTGGTTACATAGCATCTCCCTATCAATGCCTCTTTAAACGAATAGTAGTAACAGATTCCAACTTATCCCACTGTGTCCATATTTTAGGCAAAATCAAGATCCTCTAATTAGAGTCCTTTCTTTTGGTTTCTTCTAATTAAGCTAATTCTGAAAGTATGCAAAGTAAAAAGTGTTTTTAAATAGGATCTTCATTTCCCTGTTAAAGTCCTTCTGGTCTCTTTAGCTGCTAGTTCCTAGTCTTTTTAAGTAGCTATATTATGTAAGTAAAGCCATGTGCTTGCTAAGGAAAGGCCATGTGAGGAAAGCCCTCTAGTTCCTTCTTAGACCATCCGCTCCCCTTCACCTCACTGGAGCTGCCTTGCTGTTGACACTGGGACTTCTATTTACCATCCAGCTGCTGTTGCCTTTGTCTGCTATTCCAGGGACTTTGGTTCTGACATTTAGTGAAATGATACTTTAAGTTTAGCCCAAGCATGTTTTCTGACTGCCAGGGAAAATGGTTTTGAGTGGTTAAGGATGAAGTTCTTAGTAACATATTTACTAAATTGTTGATATTTTTGCATTAATAAAGCAACTGAAGAAATGTTGAAGAAAAGAGATTCAACAAAAACAGTGAACTGAGAGGTTTTCATTTCCTGCAGCTCTCTTGCTTGGCCCTGCCCCCTTGGGTGCGGTCTAAGGTCCGCTCTAGTCCATCTCTGCCACTGGGTAATGCCACTTCCCTCTGAGCTCGGAACTCTCCAGGCTGTTGTTTTGATCCCACCAAACTAATATGTCTGGTCTTTGTTTTTCCTGCTCTCAAGGAAAGTAAATGTAATAATAAATTCTAAGGAATAAGGTATGCTCAAAGCTGAAAAAAAAAACCACAAACAAATAATTTTTAGGTAAAATGTACATTTGAACCAGAATTCCGTAACACTGCCATGTCTTCCTTGTGAAATGACTCCCTCAGTAGACATACTCAGCAATTAAAAACAATGAATTCATGAAATTCTTAGGCAAATGGATAGAACTAGAAAATACCATCCTGAGTGAGGTAACCCAATCACAAAAGAACACACATGGTATACACTCACTGATAAGTAGATATTAGCCCAGAAGCTTGGAATACACAAGATATAATTCACAGATCACATGAAGCTCAAGAAGAAGAAAGACCAAAGTGTGGATACTTCCATCCTTCTTAGAAGGGGGAAACAAAATCCGCATGGGAGGAGGTACAGAGACAAAGTGTGGAGCAGAGACTGAAGGAAAGGCCATCCAGAGACTGCCCCACCTGGAGATCCATCCCATATACAGTCACCAAACCCAGACACTATTGTGGATGCCAACAAGTGCTTGCTGACAGGAGCCTGATATAGCTGTCTCCTGAGAGGCTCTGGCAGAGCCTAACAAATATAGAGGTGGATTCTCACAGCCAAGCATTGGACTGATCATGGGGTTCCCAATGGAGGAGTTAAAGGACTGCAGAGGTGAAGGTATCTAAAAACCCATAGGAGGAACAGCAATATCAACCAACCAGCCCTCCCAGAGCTCCCAGGAACTAAACCACCAAACAAAGAGTACACATGGAGGGACCCATGGCTCCAACAGCATAGATAGCAGAGGAGGGCCTTGTTGAGAACCAATGGGAGAAGAGGCCCTTGGTCTTGTGAAGGGGAATTCGAGGGGGGAGGGGTGGGAACACCGTCATAGGGGGAGGGGTCATGGGATATAGGTCTTTTAGAGGAAGGGACCAGGAAAGGGGATAGCATTTGAAATGTAAGTAAAGAAAATATCTGATAAAAAGAAAAAGAACTTCCAATTGGGGAGATGACCTTCTTGGGTTGGACATTTCTTCTTTGTCATTTTCCCTCCATGTCATGTCAGATTTAAGGAATAAGTTTCCAAAGAAACTGTCTACTCAGCACTTCCTCATGTCCAGTGCCCTCTGGATTATGTGTGTTCACATATGTGTGGGTGTGCGAATGTGCAAGGAAGCGAGGATGCCAGAGGTCAAGCTCCTCCAGAGCTGTTGTGCAGAAGTCTCTACTTTGTTTTATTTTTGAGACATGGCCTCTGCCTGGGACCTGGGATTTGCAGGTTAAGCTGGGCTGGCTGGCCATGAGCCCCATGTAGGTTGTTGTACTGCTGGGATTACAAGTAAGTTCCACTACTATCAAGATGCACACCGATGCCAGGAATATACACTGAAGGCTGTATGCCTGTGGAGGCATTTCAGTGGATGATATATCTTCTTCCTCTCCCTTTTCCCCTCTCCACCTTTATTTGCTTGCTTATTTTTTTTGATTTATTTATTTTTATTTTTTGTAAATTATTCTTTCAACTTTCTGAGCTTACGATTTGTTCTTTTTCTTAATTTTTTCTTTTCTTTTCTCTTTTCTTTCCTTTTCTCCCTACCTCCTTCACTACTTCCTTCCTTCCTTTCTTCCTTTCTTCTTATTACCTCTTTTATTTTTATCCCTTTAAGAAGAAACTGCTATCCTCCTCATGTGACCTCTGACCTGCAGCTTTTCCACCCTGGAACCAGCCTGAGCCAGAGAGAGAGTCATGTGGGTGGGGTGACTGCATCAGCATCCTTTCATGCAAAAAGTCTTGGAAAGAACAGGAATTCAAGGCCCTTACCTAAACATAGTACAAGCAATCTACAGCAAACCAGTAGCCAACATCAAACTAAATGGAGAGAAACATGAAGCAATCCCACTAAAATCGGGGACTAGACAAAGCCGCCCTCTCTTTCCATCTCTTTTCAATATAGTACTTGAAGTTCTAGCTAGAGCAATTAGACAACATAAGGAGGTTAAAGGGATACAAATTGGAAAGGAAGAAGTCAAACTATCACTAATCGCAGATGATATGATAGTATACATAAGTGACCCAAAAAACTCCACCAGAGAATTCCTACAGCTGATAAACAACTTCAGCAAAGTGGCTGGTTATAAAACCAACTCAAGCAAATCAGTAGCCTTCCTGTACTCAAAGGATAAGCAGGCTGAGAAAGAAATTAGAGAAACGACACCCTTCACAATAGCCATAAACAATATAAAGTATCTTGGTGCAACTTTAACAAACAAACAAAAAAACAAATATCAAAAACAAAACAGGAGAAAATGGCGGCATAGAGCTCAGGGCTGAGTATAAAGAGCAGGCTCAGCAGCTGCAAAGGACACACTGTGTGCAGCCAGCAGAGCAAGGTGTCATGGGAGCACATGGTGGAGCAGGGCATCATGGGAGCACCAATTTTTTCTAAAGAGAAGGTGAAATCTCTCCTTTTGCTTTTGCCTGTCATATTGGCAGTAGATAAAAATAAGCAAATAAAAGCTCTTAGGGCACCTATGATCTTAAGAACATCACTACTACAAATATCTGGAGTAGGCTTTTATTATTATGGAGCTATCAATAGTTCTTGATTTGAATCCTACTTTTTATGGTTTCGGAAACAAATCCATATGACCAGTCCTCAGTAAACGAACTGGGATAAAAGACTTGAAACACCTTGATAACATTTTACAAATAGTTCAGATCATATCAAAGTGTAGAAAATTTATTTTCAATTTCCTATTTTTATGCTGATTGAACTGCTTCACTTAGACTCTGTACAGGCCTCAATCATCTCATTTCTAATCATTCTTTATAAATTAAAAGTAAATGAGGAATTCCCTGCATAGCAATACTTATTGCTTCTCCTGTAAGATTGTTATTTCACACTCTGTCAGTATAGGATAGTTTGAGCTATGTACTTTACTTACCACAGGGTCTGCAGCTACAGACTCAGCCACTCACAGATAAAAACTAATTAGAAAAAAAAAATTGTTGCTTAATGAGGTATGTGTGTGTCTGGAGTTCCAGCCCAGGGTTCTGTACATGCTAGGCCAGTATTCTCCCACTGAAGCACATCTCTCTATGGATCTGTCTCTGTCTGTGTCTCTCTGTTTCTTTTTTTTTTAATGTGTACGTATTGGCAAGTACTCTATTGAACTCTATTTTCTCACATATACTTTGTTTGTTTGTTTGTTTGTTTAATACCATGGCCTGGATGTAGTGGTGGACTCTAACTTCTAGAGCATTTGCATATGTTTTCCTAACATTTCCCTCTTCATTGTTCAGCAGAAGTCCCTAGTGAATAAATAAATTTATTTTGTCTTAAATAATAATAGTATTAAGATTAATTTTCTTGAGAGACCTTCCGCTTAAGTTTATATCTTTCATGAAAGTGAAATTTCTATTTTAATTGTTTTCCCCATTAGAATAATAGTCTTCTTGATATAAAAAAGATCACCTATCTTTTAAATTTCTATTTTATTTTTTGAGACAGGGTTTCTCTGTATAGCCCTAGCTGTTCTGGAATTCACTCTGTAGACCAGGCTGGTCTTGAACTCAGAAATCCACCTGCCTCTTCCTCCCACGTTCTGGGATTAAAGGCATGTGCTACCACTATCCAGCTATCACCTATCTTTTAAAGAACCTAAAGCTTATGAAAAAAGGATATCAGTCATTTTGAGTAGCCATTCATATTTGTTAGATAAGTGAAAGGGAGGCTGAACTTTGAACTGTACTGTGAGTTGTTTCATGGATGAAAATCAGAGAGGCATTGCAAGTGGCTATTATGAGAGAAAGAAAAGGAAGCTCACAAGCAAAGGAAGTACGGAAAGCAAGACAAGGGTTTGGCAGATGCACGTCTTGCTTATGGAAGGAGCCGTTAAGTCCAGCAAAGATAAGTCAGTACTAAGTCAAGGGTCTTTGGAGATACTTGTCTGTTTACATTCACATCCAGTGGATGTTTTATAGGGAGAGAAATTCTAAGAACTGTGTCCTGGAGAGAGGATCTCTCTGGTAGCAGGCAAGACAAAATAAAAAGTGGAATGCTGGTAATCCACTCTAGGGAGTTAGATGGTAACTCTCTCTGGGTCATGCAATAAGTGTAAGGGAAACAGTGAAGAAAAGAGTAATACTTCTGAGGTCTGCGGGAATGGCAATACACTTAGCTAAGAGACAGCTGGAACTGGAAAGGCAGGTTTTCAGAAGACACACTCATAGCCGAGGGAGAATATGGGGCTTTGGAACTAGAGAAAGGTGATGACTTCAGAATCACAACCATAATAGAGAAAGCTAAAAAGTTCCTAACATGCATAAGGACAACAAGCAGAGGGAAGCCCTGAAATGGGGGAAATCATCCACATGATTTCCCTGATGGGGACAAAACAGAAAGCAAGTAAGGTCCAAAGTCAGGAAGGGGGAGATCCAGGAAACACAGAAGTCCAATTGCCCCTCAAAAAAACATTACAGGAGGGAAAACTCATACACATGTAACACACAAAACACACACACACACACACACACACACACACACACACATACACACACACATTTTAAAAAGCATTTCAAGTAACTGTTGTTGATTCAGAAGTAGGGTAGGGACAAGAGTGTTAAGTCTGGACCTAGAGGTCAGTGATCAGTTGTCTTCTGCATTTGCCCAGTTGTAGTTTTCTGAAATGGTCTTTGTTTATTGTAAAGAGAAGTTTCTTTGATGAGAGGCGAGAACTACACTTATCTGTGTGCCTAAGAATAAGTGCACAGAATGCAGTCTGGAAGCATGCTGGTTTATTAGAGTGGAGGTAGTGGGTTCTCCTGCAGAATCCATGACCTCAGTACAACATAACTTCTGCACCTAAGGCTCAGGGGACATGGCAGAAGGGGACTGGAAAGAGTGTGAGAACCAGGGGAAGAGGAAATCTGCTTCAAATGACAGGAAAGCCACCCACCATGCTTCAACAGTATGGCTGCCTGAACAAGACCTGGAATTTACAACACCAATAGACATGGGTACATGGAAAGGGGGAATCCCCTGGGTGACTACCCCCCAAATAAAGAACTATGGGCAACTAAGGAATGCTCATACATGAGAACAAAAGTAGCCCTCCACAGAAATAAGCCCCTTAATTGGTTCTCCAACACTAATCGGTCCTCTCTGAAATCATGTGTATAACACTAACACTAAACAGTCTGAATAAGTTGTATTTGTATATTTGTGTGTATAAACATAATGCGTGTGTTTTTGTGTGTGTTGTGTGTTTGTGCTCGTGAGTGAGCCAAAAGTAATGAAAGAAAAAGACTACTTGGATTGCAGAGATTGGAGAGAGAGCAAGGAGAATCATGGGAAGTACTGGAGGAAAGGGGGAAATGTTATAATTTTATTTTAATTTTTAAAAAGAAAATATATCTGTTAAGTAACCTACCATTTACTGTAACAGTAAAATATACTGTATATAATCATCCTCACCTGTGGCATGCTTAAGTGTGGTGTCTGAGGGTCTGTGTGTGCATGCTTGAATGTGTGGGTGTGCATATGTGTGTGCATGTGTGTATGTCTGTGTATGTTATCTATAAGAGTAGATATCTGATTAATAATAATTAAGCCTCAATGTACCTGATAACTTTCACAAAATGAAGTTCTAAAGAAAATGTTAGAAAGAAAGACTATGCCTTCTAAACAATTTATGAAGAAGATGAGGGAAAGGAACTCATGATTAAGATGTACTGTAATTTGCATTTCTCTAATGACTAATGATGTTGAACATTTTTAAAGGTGTTTCTCAGCCATCCAAATTTCTTCAGGCGACAAGTCTGTTTAGCTCTGGACCCCATTTTTGGATAGGGTTATTTGGTTTTCTGGTGTCTAACTTCTTGAGTTCTTTGTATACATTGGATATTAGCCCCTGTCAGATGTAGGGTTGGTGAAGATCTTTTCCCAATTTGTTGGTTGCCAATTTGTCCTTTTGACAGTGTCTTTTGCCTTACAGAAACTTTGTAATTTTATGAGGTCCCATTTGTCTATTCTTGATCTTAGAGCATAAACAATTGGTATTCTGTTCAGGAACTTTCCCCCTGAGCCAATGTCCTCAAGGGTCTTCCCCAGTTTCTTTTCTATTAACTTTAGTGTGTCTGGTTTTATGTGGATGTCCTTGATCCACTTGGAGTTGAGCTTAGTGCAAGGAGATAAGAGTGGATCAATTCTCATTCTTCTGCATGTTGACCTCCAGTTGAGCCAGCACCATTTGTTGAATAGGCTATCTATTTTCCACTGGATGTTTCCAGCTCCTTTGTCGAAGATCAATTGGCCATAGATGTGTGGGTTCACTTCTGGGTCTTCAATTCTATTCCATTGATCCACCTCCCTGTCACTGTACCAATACCATGCAGTTTTTAACCTACTGCTCTGTAGTATTGCTTGAGGTCCGGGATACTGATTCCCCAAGAAGTTCTTTTTACTGTTGATGATAGTTTTAGCTATCCTGGGTTTTTTGTTATTCAAATCAAAACAACCTTGAGATTTCACCTCACACCAGTCAGAATGGCTAAGATTAAAAACTCAGGAGACATCAGGTATTGGCGAGAATATGGAGAAAGAGGAACACTCCTACACTGCTGGTGGGACTGCAAGCTGGTACAACCACTCTGGAAATCAGTCTGGCACTTCCTCAGAAAACTAGACATGATACTCCCAGAGGACCCATCCATACCACTCCTGGGCATATACCCAGAAAATTCTCTAGCATGCAATAAGGATACATGTTCCACTATGGTCATAGCAGCCTTATTTATAATAGCCAGAAGCTGGAAAGAACCCAGATGTGATATATATACACACACAATGGAGTACTATTCAGCCATTAGAAACAATGAATTCATGAAATTCTTAGAGAAATGGATGGATCTGGAAAACATCATACTAAGTGAGGTAACCCAGTTTCAAAAGAATACCCATGGTATGCACTCACTGATAAGTAGATATTAGCCTAGAATCTTGGGACGTCAAAGACACAATCCACATACCAAATGATGTCTGAGAAGAAGAAAGGAGTGGACACTGGTGCTGGAAAGGATCAAAGCATCAGTGTAGGGGAATAGCAGAACAGGGAAGTGGGAAAAGGGCATGTGGGACCTTTGGGAGGTGGGGAACCAGAAAAAGGGAAATGAAATGTAAATATAGAATATATCCAATAAAAATGCAAAAAAATGTACTGTAATAAAATATTATTTTCAGAAAATTTAAAATTTATGAAGAAACACTAGAAGAAATACATTGCAGAAAATTCATATTAATTTTATTTCCTACTTTCTTGGAAAACTGTATTTGTTGTAAGGCAGTATGTTTGTTGTGTTTTCTTAAACAAATATTTTAGATTTAGATTTATTTATAATTCAGATTTTCCTTTTGAAGCTAGCTATCAAAATGAAAGCAGCCAAGCTCTGGAAACTGACTTTGGATGTTCAGATAAAGTTTGTAGAGCTAAGGATCAGGTTGGCTTTATTTCTTAGCATTTTGGTTTCCTGGATAGTTACATTCATTTAACACTGAAAATTTCTGAGGTTTAAAAGATTATAAAATAGTGAATACTTCCAAGTTTTTAGTATAGTTTTGCAGAAACTATTTGCAATGTTAACTGAAATATTAGAAATGTTATTTTAGTCAGGATAGAGTCCCAGCACAAGCAGCTATTGCATACTGTATCCGCATACAATTAGCACACATACAATTCAGTCACATGAGCATGGATACAGGTCTGTTTTCTAGTGGCTACCTGTGCATCACCATCATACTTAACCAGTAGTGAGCCTCAGACTTCCCACTTACATTGTGATTCTACAAGATCAACACGAAACACAACCATTGAGTTCTTTTTCTATTGAGTGAGTCAAAGCTTATTTATTTCAGCAGGACTATACTATTGATCTTCGAGTCACCAGAAGAATATTTTCAGGACTGACATCCCTAATTTTATTCTCCTAGGGAAAATATTTAAACTAAAGTGTCTCTCTTTTTCTTCTTCTTTGCTAACCTATCACAGAGAGTGAAGGTAGCAGGAACTCTCTTTGATTACTGATGTGAGTCTACTATGGTCACCAAATATTTGTACAATAAACTGTTTACATAGAAGCCCTTTTTACAGATTTTAAATCTTCTCAAGCTGCCAGTGTCTGAAGCTGTGTCTGCCAGCTGTCAGACAGAGAGGTGCTTGTGTTATAGTTGATGGAGGTAATTAACAGCCTAAACTGTCAGGAGGTGACAGCAGGCAAAAGTCCTTGCCCTGGGGTCACAGCTGGACTCCAACAACTTGCTCCTGATCTACCAGTAAAACTAATAATGTGTGTGATATTGGTATTCAATTACAAAATCAAGGGCTAAAGTGAAACTCTCATTGATACTCCATATCCACTAACAATAAACTATCGATAGCATCTTGTTTCAACTCTGTTCTATGAAAGTCCACCCATGGAAAATTATCATTACTGTTCTCAACAGTATGCTTATGGCTCTTGATAGAAGTAAGCCCTTAAGTATTATCTCTCGCCTTAATTAATTAATATAGTTGATGTAGTTCTAAATAACATATACTTTCTTCCAGACATTTATTAAATAAAAATCTGACATTAATAGATTCTGTATAAATAGTAAATATTAAATCATGTTTATGTTTAATTTATCTTTGCTACTTAATGGTGATTAAAAGCTTTTATGCACAGCTCTGTATTTTCCATTGATGAGCTGAGGGTAACAGATTGGCTGGGCAGGCAAAAACAGAAACATGACTTCTTACCATGCCAAGCATACTCATTAAAGTGATTTTAAGGCAAAATCATTCTTTTCAGGACCATTTCAACTTTTCAGTCTAGAGAAAAAATGCAGGATTTTGCTTACTGAAGTTGGATCTTAGCTTTCTGAATTGTAGTATCTCTTCCTAGCAAAGGTCACGCCTGATGTTCCCAGAGAAATAAATCTGACTGCTGCCTCAGAAGCTGTTTGCTACACGCCCTTCAGAGGGCAGGAGGCTCTGAACTCTCACGAACATATGATTCATCCAATGAATGCCCAATTTCTTCATCTGTTTATGAAATAAAGAACAATAGCTTTTTAGATTAATCAGGAAAATTACATGAATACGAAAAGGAAGCTTTTCAAAAATGAATCATGTAGTGGCTTCCCAGAAACTTATTATTTTTTTGTACAGCTGAACTCTTTTATTACAGCTATAACTCTCTAGCTGTGGGGAACTGGGGAACTGGGGATAGAATCTATAATAAGGAATTTCATCATTTTTCTTGTTCAACTTACTTCTCTTTGGCATCCATACTGGATCAAATAAGTAAGACTTCTAAACAATATACCTTGCCCACTAAATACTATAATTATCTGCTCAGTAGCTTGGAGCAGGGAAATACTTTAAAAATGTGGTTTCTACTGTCAAAGACTTTTAGTATAAAGGTGGAACCAGAAAGAATAAAATTTAAAGTTAGTATTCTAAAGTGTGCTATAAAGAAAGGTGAGGCTTTTTGAATTTGGAATTAGGTGAGGGAGGTGGAGTTGCAATGTTCTGTAGGCAAAACTGGGATTCTCCAGTATTTATAAAAAATACAAGCAGATATGTCTGATAATGTGAAATTTCAGGAAGTCTATAATTTATTCCCTGAATATAAGATTCAAGGAATATGATTAGAAAGTATCTGTAGTACAGTGATAGTTTAGAAGGCCATTTTAGACAGAAATTAAGGAAAATAAATACTTATTTTTAAAACTATTTTTCTGCCCATCTCTCCTTGAATATGTCTCTGTCTCTCTGTTTTCTTCTCTCTCTGTCACTCTCTCTCTCTCTCTCTCTCTCTCTCTCTCTCTCTCTCTCTCTCTTTGTGAGTGTGTGCCACCCCCTCTATTTAATTATGTTTTGAATATTCTATTATTGAGGTAAATGCCCAGCATTTTTTCTAATATTCTTGAAGAAGACTGTCATTCTGACCAGTGAATAGTGATTTTTACTATAGGATAGTTCAAGCAGAGGATGGGTCCTTGCCAACTGCTTAAATCTTTGGTTTAGAAGGGAAAAGATTCCCCTTACCAACCAAGCAGCCCAGTTCTCTATGTGGACAATGGGAGTGTGATACTCTAAAGAAGTAGATATCAAACATCCTATTATTTTATCTGGGCAGGAATAGTGTTCTAGTCTCTTATTTTACTTACTTATAAAAACTGATACATTAGGGATTAATAAATAAGATCTGAAAACTCATTTTAACAATTATTTATTACTTTAAACATTTCTTTTATAATGAAACTTTGTATACATATACATACATATATAGACACATACACATATACATACATGTGTTGATATAATACACATTTGTAGTGGCTATTCCTGGTTGTCAACTTGACTATATGTGGAATGAACTACAATCTAGAATTGGAAGGCTCACCTATGATCCTAATTTGGAGGCTCAGAGATATAAGTTTCTGACCTGGACTTAGCATGGAGACCTTGAAGCATGGATTCCAGTTCAAGGTCATCTGGGATTAAAGGTGTGGAGACATACACCTTTAATCCCAGATTTCAAGTTCATCTGGGATTAAAGGTGTACACCTTTAATCTGGGCTACACCTTCTACTGGAGACATATATAAGGACATTGAAAGAAGGAAGACTCGTTCTTCCTTGCCGGCTTGCTTCGTGGGACTGAGCAACTGCAAGATCCTTGGACTTCTATCCACAGCTGCTGCTGATTACTGTTGGGGAGTTGGACTACAGACTGTAAGTCATCGACAAATTCCCTAACTACATAGAGACTGCCCATACGATCTGTGACTCTAGAGAACCCAGACTAATACAACATTATATATACTGATCTTTCCTCCTTAATATTTCTGGATTTTTAGATATGACTGCCATCTGTTTTCTCAGAATACGAAATTTTCCTGTCTTTTCTGCTAGTGTTAATTTGGTCCCGTGGTCTAGGTAACACTAACTGTGAACCAATGCACCTAGAGTTATCTGAGAGAGTCTTAATTGAGTGAGCGCCTTGATCCTAATGGCCTGTGGGCATATCTGTGGGGCATTTTTTTGTGATGACTTTTTGATTTAGGGATTCTTAGACCACTAGTGGTCCCACCACTACTCAGGGATTCCTGGGCTGTACATGAACATGGGCTGAGTAGATTCTAGGGAGCAAGCCGGCGGTAGAGTTCCTCCATATTTTCTACCTCACTTGTTGCTTGAATTCCTGCCCTTGCCTTCCTCCAATGATGTGCTATAACCCAGAGATGTAAGAAGGAATAAATCCCATCCTCTGCAGGTTTCCTTTGGTCATGGTGTTTATCACTAGGATAGGAAACAAACCTAAACACACAATCAATATTTGGATAATCTAACTACTTTGGAATTTACTTTTTGAGAAAATATTAAATTATTTACTACTTTCTATGTCCATACCTGCACCTGAAGGTTGGGAACCTTTCACATACTTCCTTTACTCAAATTCATCACACTTTTCAGAACCTCTGTTTCTCTCTCTCATTTTCAGTCCTGCCTCGGAGCTTTATAATACAGCTTTCATATCAGTCAACTGAGATACAGATATGTTGTAGCTACTGTTTGACAATGTTCACAGTAGCATATGTGAATTGTCTCCTATGAAGCGAACCTCACAATTTCTCAGAAGAACCATTGGTTGTCTATAAATAGCCATATCAATATTACAGCAGCAGGGCACAGCTTGTCAAGAAACACGAAGTCCATTTCTGAATAAGGTCACTGAGATCTCTTCTTCAGTATCCTATGCAGCACCGTCCAGCTCCATGAAATCTAGTTATAAGGGAGAGAGTGTTCTAGTTAATCCAAGATGCATTTCTCTGTAATCTGCATGTGAGTGTTCATCCACAATGGTCTTACCATTTAGTTATAGTGGCCATCTAGAATCAGTAGCAATGATCTGCATTGTTCTTTGTGCCTCTGGCACATCCCCGATTGATTAATTGTAGGGAATACACTCATTCTGTGTGTGTTCATCTTTGGTACCTCTGGAAGCCAAGAAACTAGAAACAGGCAATTTGTGTGGGGTCAGATTTAAAGAGAATAGTAGAATATATGTGAAATAGTAAATGAAAGTAGAAAAGAGGGGTGCTAGGCACAAGGGGTCAATCTGGTGATAGATGAGAACGGGAAAACCTGGGAGCATGAAAGGTTAACTAGAACCAAGTGCCCATGAAGAAGCTGCTTGGGAACCCTTGATATTGCAAGTGAAGGGAAAAATATAGTTAGAAGGGATGATATTTGAATGTGATATGTAAAAGCATGGGCAGAGCATTAGGAGACAATGGTGCAGGCTGAGATAGGAGCAAGGCATGGTGAAAGAACAGGAGAGGGTGGGTCAGCCTAAGCATGCATGAAGAAGCATTATGAACCTCGATCGTTTGTATGCCTTTAAAAATATAACATCTTAGTTGGACATGGTGGTGTGCACCTTAATTCCCATTTCTCTGACAAGAGACAGAGGCAGGCAGATCTCTAAGTTCAAGGCCTGCCTGATCTATAGGATCTATAGTCCAAGTTGCCAGAGGAACATAGTGAGACCCTGTCTCCACAATATGCTTTTAGGTTTTTTTTAAGTGTTTTGTGTGTGCGCGCGCGCGTGCATGTGTGTGTGTGTGTGTGTGTGTGTACATTTGTGTGTATGCATGTGTGCATGTGCATGTAGTGGTGTGTGTGTGTGTGTGTGTGTGTGTGTGTGTGTGGTTTTTTTAATAAAGGAGTTTAAACAGAGATACCCCACATTGGTGACGTGGCTCCCAGAATAAGAATACTCAAGTTGGCAATGAAACTATTCTCTCTGTCATGTGTTCTATAAATGAAAATTTAACAAGTGGAAGCCAGAGTAGCTTACTTAATCACAACATGATAGTGTTTAGTATAGCCATATATCACAAAACAATGTTTATTTTGGCCTGAGATACTGTACCCAACTGTTACTTAATAAGAGGATTTAACGTAATGGCCAACCACAGATGTCTGTTAGAATTCCACAGTTTGCCAGTGTCTCATAAACTTTATCTTTTAAAGCTTTTACATTTACAGTGTCCATGATATCATTCCCCCAAAGATATCTATGAAAGCTTGTTGGGGATTATGTTTTGCAGATTTAAAATTGTCCAATATCTTGTTAATTTACTGCTTGACATATATGTCAAAATAAATATTGGTTTTTACAGTTCGATTAAAGAGGTACTTTTCTATTCTTAAAGCTGGTCTTTTCCGTTACCATCCATTTACACTTACCAAATACGGTATTTGTTTAGAATGTGCTTTCGTGTGTACACCATGTCTTCGGGACTCAGACAAGGCTGCTGTCATTTGTTCCTTATTAGGCTTCTCAAGGACATGTGGCTTATAAAGTAGACAACTGCTCAGTCATTCAATGTGTTCATAGAAAACACTGATTCTGAACAGTTTTGTAATGAGATGTCTTCACATGAATTGAAGTGTGTTTGTTTGTCTGTGTGTGTATGTGTGTATGCATGCATATCTCTGTGGGTACAAACACAGAAGCATATGCGTAAATGGGGAAGTGATAGATCAATGTCAAGTGACTTTTATTTCTCCCTTTTCCTGAAAGTAATTTATTTTCTCATACAATGTATCCAGATGTGGCTCCCCCTCCCTCTGTTCCTCAAAGTTCCTCCCTGCTTCCCCTCCCATAAGAATCCAGGACATTCATTTCTATCATTAGAAAATACATCAGGTTCTAAAGGATAATAACTAAGCAAAATAAAATATAATAAAAGATAACAAGAAACAAATGAACACATCAGAACTCGACAAAACAAACCAAAAGAAGCACAAGAATCAGAGATCCACTTGTTCACACACTTAGGACTCCCTTAAAAACACTAAACTGGAAATCATAATGTATGTACAAAGGGCCTGTAAAAAAGAGAGAAGAAAAGAAATAAAAACTAATAAGTAATAATTAAAAAAAATAGAGGAAAAAGTCTTGATGTGACATGATGAGACAAGGAACCTGCCAAGACTCTATTGAGTTCTTTCTCTGTTGGCCATCTACTTGTGGGCATGCAGACTGACCTTAAAAGTAGTTTGCTTCTCCAGTGAGACTCCTTTGGAGGAAAATAAATTTTTATTTTCAAATGGTTATTAATTGGAGATTGCTTCTAGGTTAGGGATCGGGGCAAATGTCCTCTTCTTTCAGTTCTAGAATCCCATCTGGTATAGACCTGTGCAACCCCTGTGCATGCTGCCTCCATCTCCATGAGTTCATATCTGTGCCAATGACGATGAGTTAGAAGGACTTATTTTATTCCTTTCCTTCACCCACCAAGGCTCTGAAGGTTTTTATTACTGCCTCATCTTCCACAAGGTTCCCTGAGCACCAAGGGGAAGAATCTGTTTGAAATGTCGTATTTAGGGATGCGTCTTCCAAGATCTCTCACTCTCTGAATAATGTCTGGCTATGGGTTCCCATATGCTGCAGGAGGAAGCTTTCCTGATGATGGCTGGCTGAACAACACACTGATCTATGAGTATAGTAGAATATCAACTTTGCTTCACATCTTCACCATCACGAGATGGCACTGGTTTTACTGATCTTGGCCATTCTGATGGGTATAAAATGAAATCTCAAAGTAGTTTTGATTTGCATTTTCATAAGTACTAAGGATCTTGAACATCCCTTTAATTGTTTCTGAGCTATTTGAGTTTCTTTTATGAGAATTCTGTTTAGAATTCTCCCACATTATACCACTCCTGGCCATATACCCAGAGGGATTCCTCAGCATGTAATAAGGACATATGCTCCACCATGTTCATAGCAGCCCTATTTTTTTAATTTAAAATTTTTTAATCTTTTTTATTGGATATATTCTATATTTACATTTTATTTCCTTTTTTTCTGGTTCCCTGCCCCCCCAAAGGTCCCACGTGCCCTTTTTCCTCCCCCTGCTCCCTCATCCACCCCTTCCCACTTCCCTGTTCTGGTATTCCCCTACACTGATGCTTTGATCCTTTCCAGCACCAGTGTCCACTCCTTTCTTCTTGTTGGACATCATTTGGTATGTGAATTGTGTCTTTGGTGTCCCAAGATTCTAGGCTAATATCCACTTATCAGTGAGTGCATACCATGGATATTCTTTTGAGACTGGGTCATAGCAGCCCTGTTTATAATAGCCAGAAGCTGGAAAGAGCCCAGATGTCCTTCAATGGAAGAATGGATACAGAAAATGTGATATATTTACACTATGGAATACTACTTAGCTATTAAAAACAATGAAATCTTTTTCAAGTTCTTTCTTCAGAGACTTGAAGTTCTTGTCTTATAAATCTTTCACTTGCTTGATTAGAGTTACACCAAAATATTTGTGATTATTGTGAAGGGCGTTGTTTCCCAGATTTCCTCTCCAGCCCATTTATCCTTTGTGTAGAGGAAGCCTCCTGATTTGTTTGAGTTAGTTTTCTATGCAGCCACTTTGCTGCCATTGTTTATTGGATAAAGGAATTCTCTGGTAGTATTTATGGGGTTGCTTATGTATACTATCACATCATCTGCATATAGTGATATCTTGACTTCTTCTTTTCCAATTTCTACCCCTTTGCCCTCTTTTTGTTGTCTAATTGCTCTATCTAGATCTTTGAGTACTTTCATCCAGAATTGTTCCTGTCTAAAGAACACAAAGATGGACTAGAGACTGAAGGAAAGGCCATTCAGAGACTGCTCCACCTTGGGCTCCATCCCATTCACAGACGCCAAACCCCAACGCTATTGCTGATGCCAAGAACAGCTTGCAGACAGGAGCCTGGTATAGCTGTCCTCAGAGAGGTTCTACCAGCACCTGATTAAGACAGATGCAGATACTCACAGGTAACCATCGGGCTGAGCCTAGGGACCCAAATGGAAGAGACAGGGAAGGACTGAAGGAGCTGAAGCATGTTGCATCCCCATAGGAATAACAGCAATATAAACTATCAGAACCCCTCAGAGATCCCAAGGACTAAACCATAAACTGAAGAGTGTACATGAGTTAGTCCATGGCTCCTGCTACATAGAGAGCAGAGGACTGTCCTATCTGGCATCAACAGGAGGAGAGGTGCTTGTTCCTGTGGAAGCTTGTTGCCCCACTTAAGGGAGAGGCTAGAGGGTTGAGGCATGAGTGGGAGGGTGGGTGGGTGGTGAGCATACTCTCAGGGGAAAAAGGGAGGAAACCATGGCTGTACCTCATGTTGGCAGCCAGACTTGTTAATGTATAACATTCACCCAGGTGATACTGGTTTTGAAACATAAAAGGGGTAGCAGCTGATGTTTGGTACTGGGAGAGGCCATTGGCGAAGGTGCAGCCTCAGTGGCAGTTGAAGGCCCAGGACTGAAGGGGTCATCCAGAGAAGTTGAGGTTTAGCACCATGAAAGATCTCATAAGAGGCTTTTTGTTAAATACAGTCCAGTTGTAGCAGAAGACAGCAGTGTTTTGGAGATGCCAATATCATGAGATGAGCACCAAGAACAGCGGCAGCAGTGGGGTAAAACCAGCTAGAACCTAGTAGACAGACAAGCTGTGTGCTACAAAAGGCAGAGCTGGAGAAGTTACCCAAGCCTTTGGAGCAGCCCAGAAAATTGTCAGTAGATCCCAGACATTGGATGGTTAGAGATTGATTTTGCTTTTTTTTGACTGTGCCCTGATATTTTTCCCTCCTGAAGTAATAGTATTTTAGTGGAGCCTACAGTTAAGGAACTTTGAATTGTAAAATGACTTTGAACTTCAAAAGAGAATAGATATTTTAAAGGGATTGTAATTTTAATATGTAAGAATTTGTAAAGACTGTGGGCCTTTTAGAGTTATTTAGATCTTGGGCATGAACAAGAATGTAAAGGTTGGGGCTTAATAGTGATGTGTTTATGTGTCAAGTTGACAAGGGGTCAGTTGTACTAGCAGTATTTGTGCGTCAACTTGACACAACCTAGAGTTATCACGGAGAAAGGAGCCTCCACTTGAAAAAATGCCTCCATGAGATCCAGCTGTAAGGCATTTTCTCAATTAGTGATCAAGGGTCTATTGTGGGTGGTGCCATCCCTGGGCTGGTAGTCCTGGGTTCTATAAGAAAGCAAGTCGAGAAAGCCAGAGTAAGCCATCCAGGAAGCAGGACCTCTCCATGGCTTCTGCATCATCTCCTGCCTCCAGGTTCCTGCCCTGTGTGAGCTCCAGTCCTGACTTCCTTTTGGTGATGAACAGCAATGTGGAAGTGTAAGCTGAATAAACCCTTTTCCCCCCAACTTGCTTTGTGGTCATGTTTTGTGAAGGAATAGAAACCCTCACTAAGACATCTGGGGAATAAATGAGTGAGGAGAGGCCATCACACATAGCGTGCTATAGATTTTGGGATGAGACTTGGGGGTTGTATTCCGAGGAGAGAAGGGAGAATGAAGATCTGGAGCTTGCCTGCTTGTTCCACTAGCCTACTTGCTTCTCTGACTAGATTAGCTGCTGCCGAGTTCCCAGAGGAATTCTACTAGAGTTGACAGTTGGGATAATGGTATGAGTGAGCAGAAGGGTTGGAGGAGAGTGAGTGGTGGGTGGGAAGTTTGAAGGAAAAGATCTGTGTGATCCACTGGAGATGGTGGCAGTGGTAGAAGGGAGGTCTCTGTAACTGGTCTGCTGCAGGGCTAGGGATGAGACTGGAGGATTGGATTTGGAGGGGCTGAAGAAGAAGTTAAAAATCTGCTGCAGTTAGGCTGGCTGGAGTCTCTGATGTCTTCCTTAATCTTCCTCTATTTCATATTTGTGAGATTGGATCTGTTACTGAACCCAATGCTCACCAATTCAGCTAGACTAGACAGCTAGCCACTTCCTAATGCTAAGATTACAGACATTCTACAGTGCCTCACTTTGCACATAGAGATTGTGCAGCAAGCACTCTACCAGTAGTCATCTCACTCGCCCTAGTCCTTACATTAATTTTTTTATATTTGTTAGGCATTTTACATATTTTAGGAAATTAACAAGCATGGTTTTATATATAAATTTTACCAAATTTTACCAGCATGTCTGAACAGCATGGACCAATTGGTACTAACCAAAGAGCCAATAGAATTACAGCCCGAATCAAAAAAGCCCAACGTTAGAGTCTGAAACGTCATGTTAAGTAAATGTTTGCTCAATTCAAAAGTATTAAGAATGATTAGTAACCTTTTAGTAATTATTCAATTTGGTTAAAGTCAACAAGGTCCAGGATTATAACGCCTTAAAACAATGTCTCTGCCTTTAATCAGTATCTGTAAATAAGGATGCTTTAGATAAGCATGTCAAGACGGTGCTTGAAAGCAATGGTCCATGAATGCCTAATTGAACACGCTCAGGCTGAGATGTGCTAGGCTGCCAGTAGCTTGGAAAGTTTTGAGGTCCCAAAGCTGAGTGTCCATAAGTATTCCCGAATAGGAAAAGAATCTGCAGATGTAGTAACTGATGGTTCTTGAGAAAATGGGGTTATGTTAGATTATTCTGTGGGTTTTAAATGCTTAACCTTTTAAGTGAAGACAGATCATCATGTATGATACACACATAGTATTTTGGGGGCACTCAGTGGTAGAACATATATCTAGCATAGCCAAGGCATTGATTGGGTTCTATTCCCAGCCCTGCAAAACAATATACATGGAGAAAGAGCCTCTCATCTCTATATCTTCGCCCCTCTTCTCTCTTTTCTTTTCTTATTCATTTTTATTGGATATTTTCTTTATTTACATTTCAAATCTTATCCCCTTTCCTTGTTCCCCCTCCCAGAAACCCCCTATCCCATCCTCCCTCGCTCTGATTCTATGAGGGTGTTCCTCCACCCACCCCACCCCTCTCCCATCTCGCTGCCCTCAATTCCCCTACACTGGGGCATCTATCAAGCCTTCATAAGGCCAAGGACCTCTCCTCCCATTGATGCCTAACAAGGCCATCCTCTGCTGCATATGTAGCTGGAGCCATGTGTACTCCTTGGCCTCAAACTGTATTCCAGAGCAATAGTGATAAAAACAGTATGGTATTGGTACAGAGACAGGCAGGAAGATTAATGGAATAGAATTGAAGACTCAGAAATGAACCCACACACCTATGGTCACTTGATGGTTCAACTGGCATGTGTAGAAAAATGCAAATCAACCCATTTTATCTCCTTGTACAAAGCTCAGGTCCAAGTGGATCAAGGACCTCCATATAAAACTAGATAAACTGAAACTTATAGAAGAGAAAGTGGGGAAGAGCCTGGAATACATGGGCACAGGGGAAAATTTCCTTTCTTATTCTGTTTGTTTTCTTTCCTTCCAACCTTTCTTCCTCCCTCTCCCTTTTCTCTTCCTCTCTCTTCCTCTTTCTCTCTCTCCTCTTCTTAATCTTTCTTTCTTTCTTTCTTTCTTTCTTTCTTTCTTTCTTTCTTTCTTTCCTTCCTTCTTTCTTTCTATTAATAAAAACCCAAGAATCCCAGTCTAAATTCTTATTTGTTCTCTGCATTCAAGGAATAGGTTCCTCCTTAAATCCTCTGGTTAGTGTGGCTCTGGACATATTTGGTTTAGCTCAATAGCCCTGATTTTAGACTTCTTAACTTCAAAGTTGTGAGAGAAAATGCTTTAAGCTTTTCTTTGGACAATTTCCTTCATGGATATAATGCATTCTAATCACTCTCACTCTCTTTCCTTCTTCTTAACTGTCCACCTTCATCTTTCTTAGAACTCCATTTACCAAATTCACAGTTTGGATTTGTTTTGTGATCCATTTTGTTTAACAAAGATGACCAGTGTGACCTTGAGTTTGGAACTCTCCATTGGTTCCTGGAAGGCTCACCAGTAGGTGTACAGCTTAAGATAATGACTCTTTATTTCTCAGAGCCTAATAGTATCTAATAGTTCTGTGGGCAAAAGTAGGGTTTGTAAGCCTCTCCACAGCCTGTGACCTACTTTCAACAGGTTCACTCTTACAAAGGCCAGTGCAAAATCCACAGCTATGGTATATTTGAGGCTTTCCTGTCTGGAGAGCCACATTATATTCTGCATCTGCATTCTTCCCCAGCTCTTCTTCTGAGATGTTTGAGGAACATTAGAGGAGATGGTATACACACTTCATTTTGGCTTGACTTTTAAACCGTGTCGCTTTCAGCACATTGAGCAACCAAGATTGCTCAGAGATCAAAGGTTCTTTCTTCTACAAGCCTGGAAACATGATGTCAAACCTTGGGACACACATTGTGCAGTACTGTACTTGGGTTTACAGTTGACTTCTTAGGCTTGGATGACTCTTAAGGCACTTGTCCCTAAAGAACACTATCTCTCATCTGCCATTGACTGCCTATAGTTCTTCAACTAGGGATGGGATCATTTGGTCCTTTCACTGTCTGTATTGGTGTACCAACTGATGTGGTTTTATACAGGTCTTGTGTAGGCAAGTGTATTGTTGAGAGTTCATGTGTGGCATCCCTGTCATGTCCAGCAAACACATTATTGTGGTAGTACTACTTGTCCTCTGGTTCTACTACTTGTCCTCTGGTTCCTATAATCTTTCTATCCTGAGTTTTGTGTATAGAGATTATTATAGATATTCCATACATGGTTGGTATCTCCACAATGACACTCTCTCTGCATTTTGACTGGTTGCAGTTTTCTGCACTATCCTTCATCTGATACTGGTAGACAATTCTTTATAAGAGGTGAGAACTTCACTTTTCTACGTGTGTAACAATAAGTACACAGAAAGAAACTGCCCACTATATTTATTTAGCAATATAGTAGTAGTTTCGCTCTAGGGTCTGTGACCTCTTCAGCCACATATCTAAGTTTTAAATATGTCAATATCTTGGCAGAAAATTATATAGCTTCAAGACTTGAAGCAGCAATTATCTGGAACAAAACCTTCAATTGAGTGAAAGCTGATAGATTCCACCAGAAGGAAGACATTTCTTTTGTTAGAAATTCTGCATCCAATTGGTCTATTAGTCTCCCAAGCATATGTTTATTCCTACTTTTATATTTATATTGCTTAATTTAAATTAATATGCTTCAACTATATTAATGTGCCCACTCTAACAGCCTCTTCTTCTTGTGCTTTTGTTTAGAATAATTTTAGTTGTAAGTATAAGAAATGTGTCCCAGTTATTCCTTTGTGACAGAGGTTTAAAACATTTATTAGAATTATTAGATATAATGTGAATATATAGTGATTTAGTACTGTTCTTATTATAAATGTTAAACATTGTAGTCCAATAAAACTGTGGGAGCAAGAATAGCTTCAAGAATGTAGCTATCTACTTTCCAAATTGTGGTGTATGGATTTGATATGACATAAGAAAAACTGATTAATTATTAATATTTGATGTCTTGAAGCACAGAATACCCAGACAAAACAACTATTTATTGAGTCTTGCTAAAAGCTTTCTCATGTTATTGTTTTTACTTTCCAAACCAGTCTGACTCTAGGCATTCAAATTAACATCACTGTTGAGATGAAAACTTTGAATGGTAAATATGTAAATTCTTTTCTCAGAGTCTTAAAACATTAAATACCAAAAGTTTATTTCAATCAACAGATACCCATAATGTGTTCATAATCAATATAAAACTGCTCTGTCAAGGACACAACAAGCTTGCATTTCCCATTCATCTGTGGCTATCATTATCAGTCTGTTGTATCTGGAAGAGACTTGAAGTAATTATCATACAGGTCTTTCACTTGTTTGGTTAGAGTTACCTCAAGATATTTTATATTATTTGTGGCTATTGTAAAGGGAATTGTTTATCTAATTTCTTTCTCAGGATGTTTATCATTTGTATAAAGGAAGGCTACTAATTTATTTGAGTTAATTTTGTGTTAGTTCTCATTTTTCCATCTCTACTGCTACAACCTTGGCCCAAAACAAGATGGCTGCCAAAAATAAGCACGTATACAGCTGCCACTCTTGAACTTTGGTATCATTGATTCTCTTATGTGTTCCATAGTCTTACTTAGTTCCAGAGAGTCACTATACTCTTACTAGACTCTCTAGCCAGTAACTAGACTAATTTTGTATATCAAACAATATTGCATTATAATACTAATTACCTTTGAATAGCTCTAGCCAATCCAAAATAAAATCCAAATCAATAATACTTTGTAATGTCTCTTTCTCTCCCTTTATTAAAAACATTTCTACTACATCTTCTGATAATTCCTGTGATTATTGTACCATATCACTTTCTGATGCTTAGTCTACCACACCAATCACTTCCTTATAGAGCATTCTCTACTACTATTTTCTCGCCTTGTGATAATCATCTCTCAGAATTCTCAACCATTTTCTCTTGAATGTTTTAGCACAGATAACACCAAACATACCTGGGTTTTTAACAAGAGTACTAGAGGTTTGGGTTAAAATACTAATGCTTGCATAAAATCCACTTTATCAACTGAGTTATTTCCCAGGCCATGTTTTTTCAACATTTAAAATAGAGACTCTCTGGAACTAAGCAAGTCTATGGAACACATAAGAGAATCAGTGAGACCATACCCTACATAAGACAAGTTAATGTCTGCCACATGTGCATTTAGGTCACAGCTTTTCCTCCATAAAATTTGATACAAGCTGCTTACCCCATTCATTCTGCTGTGGCAGATACCTGCCAGTTCAGCCACAGGGAAGACTCCATCTCCTGATACTTTATTTTCTTTTTTTATTAGATATATTCTTTATTTACATTTCAAATGATTTCCCCTTTCCTGCTTCCCCCCTCCCTGAAAGTCCCATAAGCTCTCTTCCCTCTCTCTGCCCCCAATCAAACCCCTCCTGTTTCCCTGTCCTGGTATTCCCCTACACTGCTGCATGGAGCCTTTCCAGGACCAGGGGCCTCTCCTTCCTCCTTCTTGGACATCATTTGATATGTGAATTGTGTCTTGGGTATTTCAAGCTTCTAGGCTAATGTCCACTTATCAGTAAGTGAATACCATGATACTCTCTAGAGAACCAGCAGCACACAGGGCAGTCGAAAACCAGTAGCATGTAGGGCAGTTGGTAAGAACCACCCCTACTTCTGGAGGCCCAGAGCTGCTGGCTAGGACTCACTCCCCAGAAACCACCAAAACCCCGCCCTCCCTCCAGAATAACACTCCCTTCGGTTCCTTCTACCCATTCCTACTGTCTTCAGGGTATAGCGAAGCCTCCATCTCATGATACTTTCTAGAGAATCAGCAGCATGCAGTACATTTGAGAACCAGCAGCATGCCAGGTCTGCCACAGAGAAGACTCCATCTCCTGATGCTTCCTGGAGAACCAGCCATATGCAAGGCATTTGAGAGAATGGGAATCCTAGGAGTACAGATACACAGGCTTGAAGAACAGAGAAGCCACAGTGAGAGACAGCAAGACCAGCCACAGTGAGAGACAGCAAGACCAGCTAACACCAGATATAACTAGATGGCCAAAGGCAAACACAAGATCATTACCAAAAGAAACAAAAGCAACATGATACCATCAGTCCCAGTTCTCAAACAACAGCAAATCCTGGATACCCCATCACATTGGAGAATCAAAAGCTGAATTTAAAATCACATCTCATGATGAAGATAGAGGACTTCAAGAAGGACATAAACAATGCCCTTAAGAAATACAGGAAAACATGGGTCAATAGGTAGAAGCCCTTAAAGAGGAAACATAAAATCCCTTAAAGAAACACAGGAGAACATGGGTCAAAAGGTAGAGCCCTTAAAGAGGAAACACAAAAATCCCTTAAAGAATTACAGGAAAACACAAACAAAAAAGTGAAGGAACTGAACAAAACTATCCAGGATCTAAAAATGGAAGTAGAAACAAAAAAAATTTGCAAAGCAAGACATCTCTGGAGATAGAAAACCTTGGAAAGAATTCGGGAGTCATAGATGCAATCATCAACAACAGAATAAAAGAGATAGAAGAAAGAATTTGGATGCTGAATATTCCATAGAAAACATTGAGTCCATTCCTCCGTTGAGGGACATCTGGGTTCTTTCCAGCTTCTGGCTATTATAAATAAGGCTGCTATGAACATAGTGGAGCATGTATCCTTATTGCATGCTGGGGAATCTGCCCAGGATTGGTATGGCAGGGTCCTCCGGAAGTATCATGTCAAGCTTTCTGAGGAACTGACAGACTAATTTCCAGAGTGGTTGTACCAGCTTGCAATCCCACCAGCAGTGTAGGAGTGTTCCTCTTTCTCCTTATCCTTGCCAACACCTGCTGTTTCCTGAGGTTTTAATCTTATCCATTCTGACTGGTGTGAGGTGAAATCTCAGGGTTGTTTTGATTTGCATTTCCCTAATGACTAATGATGTTGAACATTTTTTTTTAATTTTTATTTTCTTCTATGTTTACATTCCAAGGGCTTTCCCCTTTCGCAGTTCCCACCCACCATAGACCCATAGTTCCTCTCCCCCCCAACTATTCCCCAATCATTCCCCCTCCCCCCTCAGTTTCTTTACTAAACTGGATGCAATCTTTACATGCCCAGGGTCCTCTCCTTTCTTCTTCTTGGGAATCATTTGACTTGCTATTCGTGTCTTGAGTATTTAGTGCTTCTGGGCTCATTAATATCCACTTATCAGTGATTGCATTTCATGTGCATTCTTTTGTGATTGGGTTAGCTCACTCAGGATGATATTTTCCAGGTCTAACCATTTACCTACAAATTGCATGAATTCATTATTTTTAATTGCTGAGTAGTATTCCATTGTATAAATATACCACATTTTCTGTATCCATTCCTCCTTTGAGGGATATCTGGGCTCCTTCCAATTTCTGGCTATTATAAACAAGGCTGCTATAAACATAGTGGAGCATGTGTCTTTATTGCATGCAGGGGAATCCTCTGGTTATATGCCCAGGAGTGGTATGCCAGGGTCCTCTGGGAGTGACATGCCCAATTTTCTGAGGAACCTCCAAACTGATTTCCAGAGCGGTTTTACCATTTTGCAATCCCACCAACAATGGAGGAGTGTTCCTCTTTCTCCACATCCTCGCCAGCACTTGTTGTCTCTTGAGTTTTTAATCTTAGCCATTCTGACTGGTGTGAGGTGGAATCTCAGGGTTGTTTTGATTTGCATTTCCCTGATGACTAATGATGTTGAACATCTTTTAAGGTGTTTCTCGGCCATCCGAATTTCTTCTGGTGAAAATTCTTTGTTTAGCTCTGTGCCCCATTTTTTGATAGGGTTATTTGGTTCTTTGGGGTCTAACTTCTTTAGTTCTTTGTATATATTGGATATTAGCCCTCTGTCGGATGTGGGGTTGGTGAAGATCTTTTCTCACTTTGTTGGTTGCCGTTTTGTCCTTCTGACAGTGTCCTTTGCTTTGCAGAAACTTTGTAATTTTATGAGGTCCCATTTGTCGATCCTTGATCTTAGTGCGTACGCTATTGGTGTTCTGTTCAGGAACTTTTCCCCTGTGCCCAAGTCCTCCAGGGTCTTCCCAAGTTTCTTTTCTAATAGTTTCCGTGTGTCTGGTTTTATGTGGAGGTCCTTGATCCACTTGGAGTTGATCTTAGTGCAAAGAGATAAGAGTGGGTCAATTCGCATTCTTCTGCATGTTGACTTCCAGTTGAACCAGCACCATTTGTTGAAAAGGCTATCTTTATTCCACCGGATGGTTGTGGCTCCTTTATCAAAGATCAAGTGACCATAAGTCTGTGGGTTAATTTCTGGGTCTTCAATCCTGTTCCATTGATCAGCTTGCCTGTTGCTATACCAATACCATGCAGTTTTTAACACAATTGCTCTGTAGTACTGCTTGAGGTCAGGGATATTGATTCCCCCAGAAGTCCTTTTATTGTTGAGAATAGTTTTAGCTATCCTGGGTTTTTTGTTGCTCCAGATGAATTTGAGAATTGCTCTTTCTAGATCTATGAAGAATTGAGTTGGGATTTTGATGGGGATTGCATTGAATCTGTATATTGCTTTTGGCAAGATGGCCATTTTTACTATATTGATCCTGCCAATCCAGGAGCAAGAAATATTTTTCCATCTTCTGAGGTCTTCTTCGATTTCTTTCTTCAAGGACTTGAAGTTCCTGTTGTACAGATCTTTCGCTTGTTTGGTTAGAGTTACGCCAAGATACTTTATTTTGTTTGTGGCTATTGTGAAGGGTGTTATTTCCCTAATTTCTTTCTCAGCCTGCTCGTCCTTTGAGTACAAGAAGGCCACTGACTTGCTTGAGTTAATTTTATAACCTGCCACTTTGCTGAAGTTGTTTATCAGCTGTAGAAGTTCTCTGGTGGAGTTTTTTGGGTCGCTTAGGTAAACTATCATATCGTCTGCAAATAATGATAGTTTCACTTCTTCCTTTCCAATTTGTATCCCTTTGACTTCCTTATGTTGTCTAATTGCTCTTGCTAGAACTTCAAGTACTATATTGAAAAGATATGGAGAGAGAGGGCAGCCTTGTCTAGTCCCTGATTTTAGTGGGAATGCTTCAAGTTTCTCTCCATTTATTTTGATGTTGGCTACTGGTTTGCTGTAGATTGCTTTTACTATGTTTAGGTATGGGCCTTGAATTCCTGCTCTTTCCAAGACTTTTAGCATGAAAGGATGCTGAATTTTGTCGAATGCTTTTTCAGCATCTAATGAGATGACCATGTGGTTTTTTTCTTTCAGTTTGTTTATGTAGTGGATTACATTGATGGATTTCCGTATATTGAACCATCCCTGCATCCCTGGGATGAAGCGTACTTGATCATGGTGGATGATCGTTTTGATGTGCTCTTGGATTCGGTTAGCAAGAATTTTATTTAGTATTTTTGCATCTATATTCATAAGAGAAATTGGCCTGAAGTTCTCTTTCTTTGTTGGATCTTTTTGTGGTTTAGGTATTAGCGTAATTGTGGCTTCGAAGAATGAGTTGGGCAGTGTCCCTTCTGTCTCTATTTTGTGGAATAGTTTGAAGAGTATTGGTGTTAAGTCTTCCTTGAAGGTCTGGTAGAATTCTGCACTAAAACCATCTGGTCCCGTACTTTTTTTGGTTGGGAGGCTTTCTATAACCCCTTCTATTTCTTTAGGGGTTATGGGACTATTTAGCTGGTCTACTTGATGCTGATTTAATTTTGGTATTTGATATCTGTCTAGGAAATCGTCCATTTCCTCCAGATTCTCCAGTTGTTTTGAGTATAGACCTTTGTAGTAGGATCTGATGATCTTTTGAATTTCCTCAGTTTCTGTTGTTATGTCTCCCTTTTCATTTCTAATTTTGTTAATTTGTATACTGTCTCTGTGTCCTTTGGTTAGTCTGGCTAAGGGTTTATCTATCTTGTTGATTTTCTCAAAGAACCAGCTCCTGGTCTTGTTGATTCTTTGTATGGTTTGCTTTGTTTCTATTTGATTGATTTCAGCCCTGAGTTTGATGATTTCTTGTTTTCTACTCCTCCTGGGTGAGTTAACTTGTTTTTCTTCCAGCACTTTAAGGTGTGCTGTTAAGCTGCTAGTGTATGCTCTCTCCAGTTTCTTTTTGGATGCACTTAGAGCTATGAGTTTTCCTCTTAGCACTGCTTTCATTGTGTCCCATAGATTTGGGTAAGTTGTACCTTCATTTTCATTGAATTCTAAAAAGTCTTTGATTTCTTTTTTTATTTCTTCCTTGACCAAGGTGTCATTGAGTAGAGTATTGTTCAGTTTCCATGTGTATGTGGGCTTTCTGTTGTTTTTGTTGCTATTGAAGACCACTCTTACTCCATGGTGATCTTATAGGAGGCATGGGATTAGCTCGATCTTCTTGTATTTGTTGACATCTGTCTTGTGACCGATTATATGGTCTATTTTGGAGAAGGTACCATGCGGTGCTGAGAAAAAGGTATATTCTTTAGCTTTAGGATGAAATGTTCTATATATATCTGTTAAATCCAATTGGTCCAGAGTTTCAATTAGTTTCACTGTGTCCCTGTTTAGTTTCTGCTTTCCTGATCGGTCCATTGAGGAGAGTGGGGTGTTGAAGTCACCCACAATTATTGTGTTAGGTGTAATGTGTGCTTTAAGCTTTAGTAAGGTTTCTTTTACAAATGAGGGTGACCTTGCATTTGGAGCATAGATGTTCAGTATTGAGAGCTCTTCCTGGTGGATTTTCCCTTTGGCCAGCAAGAAGTGACCTTCTGGGTCTCTTTTGATGATTTTAGGTTGAAAGTCAATTTTATCTGATATTAGAATGGCTACTCCAGCTTGTTTCCTGAGACCATTTGCTTGTAAAATTGTCCTCCAGCCTTTTACTCTAAGGCAGTGTTTGTCTTTAACACTGAGATGTGTTTCCTGTATGCAGCAAAATGTAGGGTCCTGTTTCCGTATCCAGTCTGTTAGTCTATGTCTTTTTATTGGGGAATTGAGTCCATTGACGTTAAGAGATATTAAGGAATAGTAATTATTACCTCCAGACATTTTTGAAATTATATTTATTTATCTTATTTATTTTTTATATTCGAGAGGTTATCTTCTTATGGGTTTGATGAGAGGAGGTTTCTATCTTGCTTCTTCCCGGGTGTAGTTTCCGTCCTTGTCTTGGTGTTTTCCCCCTATTATCCTTTGTAGGGCTGGATTTGTGGAGAGATATCTTGCAAATTTGGTTTTGTCATGGAATACCTTGATGTCTCCATCAATGGCAATTGAGAGTTTTGCTGGGTAAAGTAGTTTTGGCTGAAGTTTGTGTTCTCTTAGAGTTTGCATGATATCTGCCCAGGATCTTCTAGCTTTCATGGTCTCAGGTGAGAAGTCTGGTGTTATTCTGATAGGTTTTCCTTTATATGTTACTTGGCCTTTTTCTCTTGCTGCCTTTAGTATTCTTTCTTTGTTTATTACATTTGGAGTTTTGATTATTATGTGACGGGATGTATTTCTGTTCTGCTCCAGTCTGTTTGGGGTTCTATAGGCTTCTTGTATATTCATGGGCATCTCTCTCCTTAGGTTGGGGAAGTTTTCTTCCATAATTTTATAGAAGATATTAGCTGGCCCTTTAACTTGTAAATCTTCACTCTCGTCTATACCTATAATCCTTAGGTTTGGTCTTCTCATAGTGTCTTGGATTTCCTGGATGTTTTGGGTTACCACCTTTTTGCATTTAGTGTTTTCTTTGACTGTTGAATCAATGGTTCCTATGGTATCTTCGGCTTCTGATATTCTGTCTTCTATCTCTTGTATTCTATTGTTGATACTTGCGTCTAGGGCCCCTGATTTCTTCCCCAGGTTTTCTATCTCCAATGTTGTCTCCCTCTGTGATTTCTTAGTTGTTTCTACATCTGTTTTTAGTATCTGGATGGATGTGCTCAGATCTTTCGTTTGCTTGATTGTGTTTTCATGTATTTCTTTAATAGATTTTTGTGCTTCCTCTTTCATAGCTTCTACTTGTTGGCCCACGTTCTTCTGTAGTTCTTTAAGTGACTTTTGTCTTTCTTCCTTATTGTCTTCTTCTCTTTGATCCATCTTCTCCTGAATTTCTTGAAGTGATTTTTGTATTTGCCTCATAAAGGCTTCTAACTTTTGATCCATTTTCTCCTCTATTTCTTTATGAGATTTTTCTATGTGTTCAGCTACCAGCATCCTGACCAGTGATTTTGTATCCAAGTCTTGTTTTTCTGGTGTTTTAGGGTATCCAGGGATTCCTGTTGTTGGAGAACTGGGTTCAGATGCTGTCATGTTGCCTTGATTTTTGTTAGTAACGTTCCTTCGTTTTCCTTTTGCCATCTGGTTATTTCTGGTTTTAGTTGGCCTTGTTGTTAGTGGCTGGTGTTTGAATCTCCTGTGAGGCTGGGCTCACCTGTTGTTTCTCTACTGGTAAATATGTGTGACTGCTGCTTTAAGGGATCATAAGCTGGCTGCCACCCATGCGATTGTAGCCCCTGTTGGAGTCTGTCTACCTGGGCTTCTCCAGCTGTGTCCTGGTTGCAAGGAACTCGGCCTGCTTGGTTCCAAGACCCTAGCAGATCCCCCTGTGCGGGTAGCCCTGGAAGGGGTGTTTACCTGGGCCTCTCCAGCTATGTCCTGGTTGCAATATGGAGGCCCGCAGCTACCGCTGGTCCAGGGGCCGGTGAGCTGGTTGCAGAATGCAGCCTAGGTGCTCGCCAGAGGGCGCGGGGATGTCCCACAGAGCCTGGGTCTTTCCAGCTGTGTCCTGGGCCTTTCCAGCTATGTCCTGGTTGCAATATGGAGGCCCTCCGCTTCTGCTGGTCCAGGGGCCGGCGAGCTGGTTGCAGAAAGCAGCCTCGGTGCTCGCCAGAGGGCACAGGGATGTCCCGCAGAGCCTAAGCGGAACTCAGCCTGCTTGGGTCCGAGACCCTAGCAGATCCCCCGTGAGGGCAGCCCTGGAAGGGGTGTTTACCTGGGCCTTTCCAGCTATGTCCTGGTTGCAATATGGAGGCCCGCCGCTTCTGCTGGTCCAGGGGCCGGCGAGCTGGTTGCAGAAAGCAGCCTCGGTGCTCGCCAGAGGGTGCGGGGAAGTCCCACAGAGCCTGGGCCTTTCCAGCTGTGTCCTGGTTGCAATATGGAGGCTCGCCGCGCTGGTCCAGGGGCCGGCGAGCTGGTTGCAGAAAGCAGGCTCGGTGCTCGCCAGAGGGCGCGGGGATGTCCCGCAGAGCCTAGGCGGAACTCAGCCTGCTTGGGTCGGAGACCCTAGCAGATCCCCCCGTGAGGGCAGCCCTGGAAGGGGTGTTTACCTGGGCCTTTCCAGCTATGTCCTGGTTGCAATATGGAGGCCCGCCGCTTCTGCTGGTCCAGGGGCCGGCGAGCTGGTTGTAGAAAGCAGCCTCGGTGCTCGCCAGAGGGTGCGGGGAAGTCCCACAGAGCCTGGGCCTTTCCAGCTGAGTCCTGGTTGCAATATGGAGGCTCGCCGCGCTGGTCCAGGGGCCGGCGAGCTGGTTGCAGAAAGCAGCCTAGGTGATGTTGAACATTTTTTAAGGTGCTTCTCAGCCACCCGAATTTCTTCAGGTGAAAAGTCTTTGTTTGGCTCTGTACCCCATTTTTTTAGGGTTATTTGGTTTTCTGGGGACTAACTTCTTGAGTTCTTTGTATACATTGGATATTAGCCCTCTGTCAAATGTAGGGTTGGTGAAGATCTTTTCCCAAAAAATGTGGTATATATATGCAATGGAGTACTATTCAGTCATTAGAAACAATGAATTCATGAAATTCGTAGACAAATGGATGGAGCTGGAGAACATCATACTAAGTGAGGTAGCCCAGTCTCAAGAGAATACACATGGTATGCACTCACTGATTAGTGGATATTAGCCTAGAATCTTGAAACACCAAAGACACAATCCACATACCAAATGATGTCCAACAAGAAGAAAGGAGTGGACCCTGGTTCTGGAAAGGCTCAATGCATCAGTGTAGGGAAATACCAGAACAGGGAAGTGGGAAGGGCTGGATAGGGGAACAGGAGGAGGAAAAAGGGCATGTGGGACCTTTGGGGGCCAGGGAACCAGGAAAAGGGAAATGAAATGTAAATAAAGAATATATCCCATAAAAAAGAAAAAATGAAAACATTGAGTCAACAGTCATAGAAAATGCAAAATGCAAAAAGCTCTTAACCCAAAACATTCAGGAAATCCATAACTCCTAAAGAAATAGAAGCAGTCATTGAATCTTCCCTAACCAAAAAAAAAAAAAAAAAAAGCACAGTACCAGATGGATTTAGTGCAGAATTCTATCAGATCTTTAAAGAAGACCTAACACCGATACTCTTCAAGATATTCCATAAAATAGAAACAGAAGGAACACTACCTAACTCAGTCTATGAAGCCACCATTGCACTGATACCAATACCACACAAAGATCCAACAAAGAAAGAGAACTTTAGACCAATTTCCCTTATGAATATAGATGCAAAAATACTAAATAAAATTCTTGCCAACTGAATACAAGAACACATCAAAATGATCATTCACCATGATCAAGTAGGCATCATCCCAGGGATGCAGGGAAGGTTCAATATACAGAAATCCATCATTGTAATCCACTACATAAACAAACTCAAAGAAGAAAACCACATGGTCATTTCATTAGATGCTGAAAAAGCATTTGACAAAATTCAGCATCCTTTCATTCTTGGAAAGATTAAGAATTCAAGGCTATACCTAAACATAATAAAAGCAATATGCAGGTAAGTGGCAGCCAACATCAGACTAAATGGAGAGAAACTTGAAGCAATCCCACTGAAATCAGGGACTAGATAAGGCTGCCATCTCTCTCTATATTTATTCAATATAGTACTTGAAGTTCTAGCTAGAGCATTTAGACAACAAAAGTAGGTCAAAAGGATACAAATTGGAAAGAAAGACACCAAACTATCACTATTTGAAGATGGTATAGTATACTTAAGTGACTCCAAAAACACCACCAGAAAACTTCTACAGCTGATAAACAACTTCAGCAATGTTGCCAAATATAAAATTAACACAAACAAATCAATAGCCCTCCTATACTCAAAGAATAAACAGGCTGAGAAAGAAATTATGGAAACGACACACTTATCAATAGTCACAAACAAGACAAAGTATCTTGCTGTGACTAACCAAACAAGTTAAAGATCAGTATGACAAGAACTTCAAGACTCTGAAGAAAGAAATCAAAGATCTCAGAAGATGGAAACATCTCCCATGCTTGTGGATTGGCAGGATTAATATAGTAAAAATGGCTATCTTGCCAAAAACCAATCTGCAAATTCAGTGCAATCCCCATCAAAATTCCAACTCAATTCTTCAAAGAGTTAGAAAAAGCAATTCTCAAATTCATCTGGAATAACAAAAAACCCAGGATAGCTAAAACTATTCTTAACAGTAAAAGAACTCCTGGTGGAACAGTATCCCAGACCTTAAGCACTACTACAGAGCAATAGTTATAAAAACTGCATTGTATTGGGTTCAGTGACAGGCAGACAGATCAATGGAATAGAACTGAAGACCCATAAGTGAACCCACACACCTATGGTCACCTGATCTTTGACATCTTTAGCTTCTTAGCTAAAACCATCCAGTGGAATAAAAGACAGCCTTTCCAACAAATGGTGCTGGTTCAACTGGAGGTTAGCATGCAGAAGAATGCAAATCAATCCATTTTTATCTCCTTGTGCAAAGCTCATGTCTAAGTGGATCAAGGGCCTCCAACATAAAACCAGACATACTGAATTTAATAGAAAAGAAACTGTGGAAGAGCCTTGAGCACATGGGCACAGGGGGAAAGTTCCTGAACAGAACACCAATAGCTTATGCTCTAAGATCAAGAATTGACCAAAGGGACCTCACAAAATTACAAAGTTTCTGTAAGGCAAAAGACACTGTCAATAAGCCAAATGGCAACCAACAAATTGGGAAAAGATCTTACCAACCCTACATCCAACAGAGAGCTAATATCCAATCTATACAAAGAACTCAAGCAGTTAGACTCCATAGAACCAAATAACCCTATTTTAAAATGGGGTACAGAGCTAAACAAAGAATTTTCTCTGGAGGAATATAGAATGCACCTAAAGAAATGTTCAACATTCTTAGTCATCAGGGAAATGCAAATCAAAATAATCCTGAGATTTCACCTCACAATTGACTGAATGGCTATGATCAAAAACTCAGGAGAAAGCAGGTGCTGGCAAGTATGTGGATAAGGAGGAACACTTCTCCACTGCTGGTGGGATTGCAACCTGGTACAACCACTCTGGAAATCAGTTTGGTGGTTATACCACTCCTGGGCATATACCCAGAGGATTCTCCAGCATGTAATAAGGACACATGCTCCACTATGCTCATAGAATCCCTATTTCTAACTGCCAGAAACTGGAAAGAATCCAGATTTCCCTCGACAGAGGAATGGATATAGAAAACGTGGTATTTTTGCACAACAGAATACTACTCAACTACTAAAAACAATGAATTCATGAAATACTTAGACAAATGGATGGAATTAGAAAATATCCTGAGTGAGGTAACCCAATCACAAAAGAACACAAATGGTATGCACTCACTAATAAGTGGATATTAGCCCAGAAGCTTGGAATACCCAAGACACAATTCACATATCAAATGATGCTCAAGAAGAAGGAAGAACAATGTATGGATACTCTGGTCTTTCTTAGAAGGGGAAACAAAATTCCCACAGAAGATACAAAGATAAAGTATGGAGCAGAGTCTGAGGGAAGGATCATTCATCGACTACCCCACCTAGTAATCCATTCCATATATAGTTACAAAACCCAAATGCTCTTATTGATGCCCACAAAGACTTGCTGACGGGGGAGGATATAGCTGTCACCTGGGAGTCTCTGCTAGTACATGAGAAATACAGAGGGGTACACTCTCAGCCAGCCAATGAACTGAACACAAGGTCCCCAATGGGGGAGCTAGAAAAAGGATCCAAGGAGCTGAAGGGGTTTGTAGTGCCACTGGAGGAACAACAATATGAGCCACCCAGTCCTCCCAGAACTCCCAGGGACAAAACCATAAACCAGAGAGTGCAACTGGAGAGTTATCCATGGTTCTAGGGTAACATCAAAGGACTTCAAAGGGAGGAGAGGCCCTTGGTGCTGGAAAGGCTCAATCTGCAGTGTGGAGGAATATTGGGACAGGGAAGCAGGAAAGAGTTGATTGGGCAACAGCGGAAGGGGAGATGGGTTATGAGACTTTCATGGGGGGGGGACCAGGAAAGGGACAGCATTTGAAATGTAAATGAAGAATTTTTCTAAGAAAACAAAGGAAAAAAAGAAAACTTTTCTAACCTAAAGAAAGAGATGCCCATGATCCTACAAGAAACCTACAGAACTTCAAACAGACTGGACCAGAACAGAAATTCCTCCCATCACATAATAATCTAAACACCAAATGCACTGAACAAATAATGAATATTAAAAGCAGTAAGGGAAAAAGGTCAAGTAACATATAAAGGCAGACCTATCAGAATTACACCAGATTTCTCACCAGAAACTATGAAAGCTAGATCCTGGGCAAATGTCATACAGACCCTAAGAGAACATAAATGTCAACCCAGACCACTATACCCAGCAAAACTCACAATTACCATAGATGGAGAAAACAAGACATTACATGACAAAGGAAATTTACACAATATCTTTCTACAAATCCAGCTATACAAAGGATAGTGGGTGGAAAATACCAACACAAGGCAGAAAACCACACCCTAGAAAAAGCAATAAAGTAATCTTTCAACAAACCCAAAAGAAGATAGCCACACAGACAGAATTTCACCTTTAACAAAGAAGATAACAGTAAACAACAATCACTTTTCCTTAATATCTTTTAACATCAATGGTCTCAATTCCCCAATGAAAAGACATAGACTAACAGACTGGATACATAAAAAGAACCCAACATTTTGCTGCATACAAGAAAGCCATCTCAATGACAAAGGCATTCACTACTTCAGAGTCAACAGTTGGAAAACAATTTTCCAAGCAAATTGTTTCAAGAAACAAGCTGGAGCGGCCATTCTTATATTGGATAAAATTAACTTTCAATGAAAAGTTGTATAAAAAGAAGAGGGACACTTCATACTGGTCAAAAGAAAAGTCTACCAAGATAAACTCTCAATTCTGAACATCTATGCTCCAAATGCAAGGGCACACACATTCATAAAAGAAACTTTACTAAAGCTCAAAGCACACATTACACCCCACACAATAATAATGGGAAACTTCAACACCCCACTCTCAACAATGGACAAATCATGGAAACAGAAACTAAACAAAGACACAGTAAAACTAAGTGAAGTTATGGGCCAAATGGATCTAACAGATATTTTTAGAACATTCCACCCCAAAGCAAAAGAATATACCTTCTTCTCAGCACCTCATGGTACCTTCTCCAAGATTGACCATATAATTGGTCATAAAACGGGCCTCAACAGGTACAGAAATATTTAAATTTTCCCATGCTCCTTATCAGACCACTACGGCCTAAGGCTCGTCTTAAGTTCAAACAAAAACAATGGAAAATACACATACACGTGGACTTTGAACAATGCTCTTCTCAATGATAGCTTGGTCAAGGAAGAAAGAAAGAAATTTAAGACTTTTTAGAATGTAATGAAAATGAAGACACATCATACCAAAACGTATGGGGCATGATGAAAGCAGTGCTAAGAGGAAAACACATAGCTCCAAATGCCTCCAAAAAGAGAGTGGAGAGAGCTTATACTAACAGCCTGACAGTATCCATGAAAGCTCTAGAATAAAAATAAGCAATAGACAGCAGGAAATAATCAAACTCAGGACCGAAATCAACCAAATAGAAACAAAAAGAATGATACAAAGAATCAACAAAACCAGGAGGTGGTTCTTTGGGGAAATCAACAAGATAGATAAACCATTAGCCAGACTTACCAGAGGCACAGAGGAACTACCCAAATTAATAAAATCAGAAATGAAAAGGGAGACTTAACAACAGAAACTGTAGAAATTCAAAAAAGTCATCAGATCCTACTACAAGAACTTATACTCAACAAAATTTGAAAATCTGGATGAAGTGGACAATTTTCTAGATACATACCAGGTGCCGATGTTAAAACAGGATCAGATAAACCATCTAAATAGTCCCATAAGTCCTGAGAAAATAGAAGTCGTCTTAAATAGTCTCCCATCAAAAAAACAAAAACAAAACAAAACAAAAACAAACAAACAAACAAACAAAAAAACCCAAAAAACAAAAGCCAGGGACCGGATGGGTTTAGTGGGGAAATTCTACCAGATCTTCAAAGAAGAGCTAATATTGATACTCTTCAAACTATTCCATGAAAGTAAGCTGGTAGCTAACATCAAACTAAATGGAGAGAAACTTGAAGCAATTCCACTAAAATCAGTGACCAGACAAGGCTGCCCACTCTCTCCCTATCTATTCAATATAGTACTTGAAGTCCTAGCCAGAGCAATCAGACAACAAAAGGAAGTCAAAGGTATACAAATTGGAAAGGAAGAAGTAAAAATATCACTATTTGCAGATGATATGATTGTATACTTAAGCGACTCCAAACTTCCACCAGAGAACTCCTAAAGCTGATAAACAACTTCAGCAAAGTGGCTGGATATAAAATCAACTCAAGCAAAACAGTAGCCTTCTACTCAAAGGATAAACAAGCTGAGAAAGAAATTAGGGAAATGACACCCTTCACAATAGACATAAATAATATTACATACCTTGGTGTGACTCTAACCAAGCAAGTGAAAGATCTGTATGACACAAACTTCAAGCCTCTGAAGAAAGAAATTGAAGATCTGAGAAGATAGAAAGATCTCCCATGCTCATGGATTGGCAGGATTAATATAATAAACATGTCCATCTTGCTGAAAGCAATCTACAGATTCAGTGCAATCCCCATCAAAATTCCAAATCAATTCTTCATAGATCTAGAAAGAGCAATTCTCAAATTCATCTGAAATAACACACACAAAAAAAAACCCAGGATAGCAAAAATTATTCTCCACAACAAAAATTCTTCTGGGGGAATCACCATCCCTCACCTCAAGCTCTACTATAGAGCAATAGTGATAAAAACTGTTTTGATATTGGTACAGGCAGGAAGATCAATGGAATAGAATTGAAGTCCCAGAAAACAACCCACACTTGATTTTTGACCCAGGAGCTACAACATTCAGTGGGGGGAAAAAGACAGCATTTTTAACAAATGGTGCTAGACCAACTGGAGGTCAGTATGCAGAAAAATGCAAATTGACCCATTCTTTTTTTTAATTTTTATTTTCTATATTCTATGTTTACATTCCATTCTTATCTCCTTGTACAAAGCTCAAGTCCAAGTGGATCAAGGACCCCCACATAAAACCAGACACAGTGAAGTTTAGAGAGGAGGAAGTGGGGAAGAACCTTGAACACATGGGCATAGGGGAAAATTTCCTGAATAGAACACCAATGGCTCAGGGGCTAAGAACAAGAATTGACAAATGGGACCTTATAAAACTGCAAAGCTTCTGTAAAGCAAAAGACACTGTCAAAGGACAAAATGGCAACCAACAAAATGGGAAAAGACCTTTACTAATCCTATATTTGATAGAGGGCTAATATCCAATGTATACAAAGAACTCAAGAAGTTAGTCCCCAGAAAGTCAAATAGCCCTATTAAAAATGGGATACATAGCTAAACAGGGAATTCTCAACTGAGGAAACTCAAATGGCTCTGAAGCACCTAAAGAAATGTTCAGCATCCTTAGTTTTAAGGGAAATGCCAATCAAAACAACACTGAGATCTCACACCAGTCAGAATGGCTATGATGAAAAATTTAAGGGACAGCAGATGTTGGAGAGGATGTTGGGAAAGAGGAACACTTCTTTATTGTTGATGGGATTGCAAGCTGGTAAAACCACTTTGGAAATCAGTTTGGCAGTTCCTCAGAAAATTAGACATAGTACTACCTGAGGACCCAACAATACCCCATGTCATTCAATAGGGGAATGGATACAGAAATTGTGGTATATATACATAAAGGAGTACTATTCAGCTATTAAAAACAATGGATTCATGGAATTCTCAGGCAAATGGATGGAACTAGAATGTATCATCCTGAGTGAGGTAACCCAATCACAAAAGAACACACATGGTATGCACTCACTGATAAGTGGATTTTAGCCCAAAAGCCCAAAATATGCAAGTTACAATTCACAGACCACAGGAAGCTCAAGAAGAAGGAGGCCTGAAGTGGTTGTGCTTTGGTTCCTCTAAGAAAGAGAACAAAATACTCACAGGAGCAATAAAGGAGACAAAGTGTGGAGCAAAGACTGAAGTAAAGGCCACCCGGAGACTTCCCTACCTAGAGATTCATCCTATAAACAGTCACCAAACCCGGGCACAGAGGCAGATGCTAGCAGCCAATCATTAGTCTGAGCGTGGGGTCACTCATTGAGGAGTTGGAGGGTAGACTGGAGTAGCTGAAGGGGTTTATAGCCTCATGGGAAGAACAATGATGTTGGGCACCCAGATGCCCCAGAATTCCGAGGGACCAAACCATCAACCAAGGTGTACACATGATTCTGGCCAAAAGTATGACAGAGAAATGCCTTGTTGGGCATCAGTGGGAGGAGAGGTCCTTAGTCCTGTGAAGGCTCAATAGATGCCACAACAAAGGGAAATGGAAGGTGAGGAGGTGAAAGTGGGTTGGGTGAAGGTAGGGGGTGGGAGGAGGGGTTGGGAGTTTTCAGGGAGGGGGAAAACCAGGAAGGTTTTAGCATTTGAAATGTAAATGAAGATTATATTCAATAAAAAACCTTATATGTCTATGTTAAAAATAACCATTGTTTTACAAGTTATAATATTCACATAGCCACATGAAAACCTAGAGTTCTTATCTATCTGGCATTAAAAAAAATAAAATTTTATATATGTCCTCTTAAATTGGCCTTAATTAACCCTATCCCATTTTCATATTATCTCAGGACCTCATCATCATTATTTCTCCTCTGGAGTCCAAGGAGTTGCATTCAAACTTATTTCATAGAACTCTGTCTCGGTTCTGCTGAGAGTCATTTGTTTTTAAATCAGTAATTTATTTCTCTGTGATTTAAATTAAGTAATATTACTCTTCTTCATTGTATCTTATCATTTTCAGATTGGCATATATCTCTCAGATTCTCGAAGACTATGTCAACCTTCTTATTCCATACTGCAGACACTGATATCTTATCTGTTTCAGACTATTTCAGAATTCTCAGAATGCTATGGTGTATATCATTTTTGAGTAGGTTTGTCTTCTGACATAGAATGACTTTTCTTTATGGCCCTCCAAAAAGTACTACATATTGCTAATGATTCGATGTCTTTTAAATCAATCTATCTCCACAGAGTTCAAACTTGGTGCAGATTTGCTCTCAGGTGCTTTCCAAAGTTCTATGATTCTTTCTCAGGCTTCATCAGATTCTACTGGGATGACCTGTTCATATGCATTCCTTTTTATTTTCCTCAGTTGCTGTAAGACTCTTCAGAACTTGAAATTTACCTCATTTAATCAACGTTGAATCCTTAGCAACAGCCCAGTTTAAGAATAAGTGCTATTTTGCAGATAGCTCGGGATTGAACTTATGACTGTTAGAAGGGCGGGCAGTGCTGTTAACTGCTGAGCCATCACTGTTTCCTGAGAGGCTCTGCCAGTGCCTGACAAGTACAGAGGTGGGTTCCCTCAATCTGGAGTGAGCACAGGGTCCCCAATGGAGGAGGGAGAGAAAGGACCCAAAGAGCTGAAGGGGTTTGCAGCCCCATAGGAGGAACAACAATGTAAACCAACCAGTACCCCAGAGCTCCCAGGGACTAAACCACCAACCCAAAAGTAAAAGCTCGATGCCCCAGTGTAAGGGAATGCCAGGACAGAGAAGTGGGAATGGGTGGGTGGGTGAGCAGGGTGAGGGGTATGGGATAGGGGGGTTTGGGAAGGGAAACCAGGAAAGGGGATGGCATTTGAAATGTAAGTAAAGAAAGTATCTAATAATAAATAAAAAGAAGTGCTATTGAACATGTCCCTTCAAAATTCCTATTTTCAAAATTATTCTCCAATTGTGATAGAATTGAATTATTCTCCAAATGTGATAGAATTGAATGTGAGACCTTCAAGAGTTTATTAGAACACAAGTGTTCTAATGGGATTAGTACCTTTGTAAAGAGGCTTCAGAAATCCCCTTTCCCTTCCACTATGTTACACTGTGGTCATTAGTTTTAATGGTCAATTTGACATAGTTTTGAATCATCTGTGAAAGGAGTCTCAGTGACAGATATTCTAGATTAAATTGGACAGTGGGCATGACTGTGAGGTCTTATTTTATTACATTAATTGTGCTGGGAAGTCCTGCCCACTTGGGGTGGCACCATTCCCAAGGAAGGATTCTGAACTGTGTGAGAGTGGAGAAAAAAGGTTTAACATTAACATATATTCATTTATTAACATATAATAATGTTATATGCCTTCTACTCTTGACTGTGAATATAATATTGAATACAACGTTATATGGATATAATTGGATATACCTTGTCTCACTTGCAATGATGGACAGTAACCTGAAACTGTGTGCCAAAATAACCCCCTTTCCCTCACTTAATTTGCTTTTGTCAGAGTTTTAAATGTCACTTTTATTTCCTCAGATGATGATATAAGATCAAGCCTTCCCAAAGCTGTGTGAATACATGGCATAGGCTAAAACCAGAACATTTCCTTCTCTGTTCTAACTATCCCTAGGCCTAAGTCTGGAAACTTCCAGCTTCCATGCAGTCTAATATTCCAAGCTGACTGATTCAATCTGGCTCTTCTTTGCTTCTGCCTGAATTGTTGTGCTTGGCATCATACAAACTTTAGAAATATGTTCTAATCTTCTTGTTTCTTCTCATTTTCTGGTTCCTTCATGCTTCTCCTGTGCTAGGTTGTTCTCTCAGCAACCTGTCTGTAAAATTGTCCCTACAAAACTCCCACCTCTCTCTCTCTCTCTCTCTCTCTCTCTCTCTCTCTCTCTCTCCCTCATAAGTAGCCTCTTCTGTAGTGTTAGCATGTGAGTTAGTCATATCATATCTCTGATATTTATTCTGTCAAATCTTTATCTGATTCTGCACTTTGTCTGCCCCTCAACTAGATGCCACTCTCAAACATGCCTGCTTCTTTCTATAAACTAACCTTACCTTCATTGTTAGGGATGAAAGTTGTATGTACTAAGAACAAATCTGTATTCCGGCCAGATCATCCTATAATCCAGGGTGTGTCTACATTCCAGTCAGATCATATAGACATAGAGGTCTTTGGATATGATCCCTTGCCAAAGCAGCCATGTTGCTGCATTAAAATACTTCTACAAGAGTTTTGTTACAGCAAAAGAAGATTAAACTAAGTTAACAGTCACTGTTCAAGCAGAAGTTTGCCCTCACTAGATACTGAATCTGGTAAAGTCTTAATCTTGGACTTATTAGTGTCCAGAACTGTAAGGGATAATTTCTTTATTTCTAAGCCAACTAGTAATTTTCTACAGCAACCTGAAAAGATTAAGGTAATAATTAATGTTAATCAATTAATAATTATTAGGTTAATTATCAATGAAAATATTTTCAAATTACTTTGAAAATATTTCTTACATTAATCTTTTACCTCTTTTTACTAGACCTCTTATTTCAGTTTTTAACCATTACAAAGAAAAGCTTTTCTATTATATAATTATATATTATAGACATATTATACATATATACATATTATATTATATAATAATATATATAACTACATAATATAAATATTATACAATATATTTTAATAACATATTATTATATATTATATATACTGCAATTACATATATGAAAATAAATTATGATAAAAATGATATACATGTATATATATTACATTCTAATTACATATATACATATATGTAATTATATCATATATGTTATGTAATTATATTATAATGATGACATTTTTCTTTCAATAGGAGTTTTATTCTTTTCACTGGAAAAATACATAAATGTATACCATGCTGATTCCTCTGTCTCTGTTGTAAAACAGTGTCAATTATAGGTTGCATTCTTTATTAACACCTCCTGTAATTTACTTTGGCAATAAAGTTCCTTTTTCTCAATAATTGACGTTACATTAATTTATTTTCGTTCATGAAATGTTACTTCACTGCTCTGAGATTTGAATGTTTCATGTGAACTTTTTAGCATTTTTTCCATAAATCTTAAGTTCTGCGATTCATGAATAGCCAACAGTAATTATATTAAACTGAATTAGGTAATTCTTGGTAGCAGAAGGCATATTTTAAATATCTTCATAATTAAGAACACAATGAGAGGTCAATAATATTTAGTAATTGATTTCATGTTATTTATATATAATTACTAATATATTTGTGAAAAATTGGATACTCAGTCATTAAAACATCCTGTCTAAGGAGGTGCTTGTTGATGTCCATATTTTGTGTTAAGGTATACATTATACTTTTTTCAGGCATCTGCCTGTATGCTTGACTAGAATTCTATGATGTTAGGACCTTAAAGGATAAATCTTTAGAGCAAAAGGTTTAAGCATTTGGATTGTAGACGCATAGTAACTGGATTAGAATGATGGTTTAGTTTTATTCTAACTGGGAGACTCAAATACGCTACTGAATTTCAAAGCCTTGGTTTCCTCATTTCTAAAGTAGAGAAAAAATAGGGTTTTGTTTGCAGGATAACTGGAAAAGTTAAAAGATATTGAGCATCTAAGATACTGAAAGTACATATTGTACTGATGTATCATGTCTACTTGGTAAGACTGCTACAACTGAGTGCCATCCTTAGCCCTTCTCCTTTGAGAGATTATCACCCTGAGTGATCAAGTTGGTTTGAGATCACTGTTTTACAGCCTAGCCTTAAACTTCCTTGAATTCATTCTATCATACAGTCTATCCTTAATTTTCCTTGAGCTCATTGTATTGTATAGGCTAGCCCCAAACTTCCTTGAGCTCACTGTTGTACAGGCTAGCCCTAAATTTGCCATGTTGCTGTTTTCGCCTCTTACATGCATGCTGTGATCTTAGCAATGTACCTACCACAACTGGCTAATAAATATTATTATCTTAAAATCTAAGTTCAAAAATATAGATTTATCTATAAAGTTACATATTTGGGTATGTCAATGAGTTATCAAAGCTTTCTGGTTAATGGAGAAATGACCTTGAAACTATCCAGATCATTTGGTAATTAACTACATATTCTCATTCTTCTATTCCTTTGCATTGTGCTCCATTCTGGGGTCTTGAAACTATGTAATATTTCATCTTATAGGTCTCTTTAAAGCTCCCAGAAGCTTAAAGAAAAAGATCAGAAAAGTCTATCCCATTACACCCAGTTTCTTTGTCTATAATAGGGGACCATAAAGTAATCTTTTCCATGCCATTTGTACAAATTTTTATTTGAAACCGCCTTGAATTTGAGTTTACTCTTCTCAGAAATGTCACCAACATTTGAGTAGCTTTACTCCTTGTCCTACAGTTTTATAAATCTTTTAATTAAAAATAGTTCATATTTTACTTTCTCAAAACAGATACTAGATGTAACTAGCCCAAATTTCTATTTGTGTTTTTATGGTGTAATGTAAAAGTTTGTCATTATCTAGTTTCCAAGTATGGGGGCAAAGTCTGCTATAACCTTTCAACAGAACTAATACCCCATAAGTACATTAAACATAATGCCCCATTATAAATCAGGAGAATTATTTATATTTCTCTGAATGTTCTTCATAATGATAATAATTCTTTTGGCTCAATTATAATCATAGATCTTTCTAGATAAGGAGAATGATTCTAGAGGGAGAACTATTAATAAATAAATCAACCTTTGTGTCTGTATAAGAAACTATTTACAATTCTTTCTTTCTTCGTTATTTGAAATACTATGTAAATTAGGAAATAGTGCCAAGGATTTATTAATAATAGTGATTTCCTCTAATTGCAGCTGGAAGCATCCTGTATGCTTAAATAAATATTGTTAACTCTGACCTCTTACTGAGCCAAGACTGATAAGTCGATTGTTTGACCTATATGAAGTCCATACAGTATACACAGAGAGGAGTGCAACAGGAAAACAGGACACAATAAATCAGGAATTAGAGCACTGATTGTTGTAGCTAATTACATCAGGCTTCTGCTTAATTTCTCACTCTGTCATTCTAACCTGATTTTCTTGCCAACAGACTTTGCAAATTGCTGGTGTCACGTACATTCAGCAAATAATAATCCTTAGTTACTGTGACTGACAAATGAATGAGCAGAAGAAGATAGTTTATTATGCAAGGATGAAGCGAGACATTCACCAGATACCTGCCTGGATGCTTTTATAATTTAGTTACCTAGATGGGCTGCCCGATGCCTTTCTCCAAGGGCAGAGATTTTGGCATCAAGACAACGTAATTAGATCTGTGGTTTGGCTTGATAATACTGAGCATGAAGAAGGCATGGTACTGGATGAGGAAGAGAGGGACGGCCTTTGCTTGGACAAAGAAAGAGATAAAGAAGTAACTTGGCTCTTTAAGTCAAAGTGGAGTGTAATGTGTTTAGTGTGAGAGAGATTAGTCAGCACATTATTGACTCCTAATCTTAGGTACACATGGTGAGTTAACTCGGTATGTTTAGCCCATTATGACTTGATTATTGAAACTAGAAACTATGTCTATTGAGACATGATGATAAGAGCGAGATGCTCTTATTAAAAATAATTATTCCCAGATTATTCTTTTGCATGTAGATAATACATGTCAGTTCATTTTGCTATGATGCTAGCCTTGAAATTTTTTATATGGCCTTGGATCAATTTTTCCTTTTGTTATTTTATGAAATTCACATGCTTTCCATGCTTTAAACAATTTTACCATATTTTGGAGATAGATTATGAAAGCTTTAGCTGAAGACAAATTTCCATATGTGTTATTTAATACATGTTTATATTCTGAGAATGTTTTTTTATTTTAAAATACTTTCAGTAAAAATTCACATATTATTTTAACTGTAGTCTAAGTCCTGAATGTTATATTAGACTAGAAAATATAATGTACTTGACACATTTAGAGCTGCTAAGTACATTTTGTACCTCTTTGTATTACCTCAAGAATAGATAACCCTAAAATATGTAATATGCATATATAAAGAAGTTACAATGAAACCTACTTCTTTGTGCCTTCTATGTTTGATAATAAACAACTAATACAGTGAAAGAGTAGGTCAAGATCTAGTTATAGACTCATCTAGTCTGTTCACTGTTTCTCTGGTGTTTAATAAAAATACTACTAGTCTGATCAACTGAAAGTAATGCCTTGGAAAGTTATGAGAAAAAGAACTGTTTCTTGGTACAGAATCAAATTTACTTCACTCTCTCACTTGGCATGGTTTCTGTTTTGGGGTATTGTTGTTTTGGGTTTTTTTAATTTGGTTTTGTTTTTACCATTTGTTTGTCTTGGTGTTTGTTTTATTCAGGGAAGGACAAAATATTGTAAGAGGCTACACTAGAACCATTTTTATATATAATGCCATTTTTATATGGCATGAGCAGAGTCATGCCAGCACTGCTGCTGACAGACACTTCAGAGATGGCAGGAGATTGTTTTTCTCTGTTTTAAAATAAATGCCTAGGTGTAACCTGTGTAAATCGCTTCCAACCTCATGCTAGCTTTTCAAAAGTTCTTAATGTATTTTTATTTGTTTATTACCATGTTTCCCACTGAGTTTTACAAATTAATATTAATCATCCATTGTCCGTGTTTCAAATATTATTGTGTGTCTCTTGCAGAGGGGAAAAATATGCTAAAATAGAAGTGTGCCAAAGACCTTACTACTATGTACTAAGAAGAAATCTAAGAACCATAAGTCAAGCATTGCAAATAGCATAATCTTCTGGATAGACCCCTGTGTGCTATTGAAAGTTGTAAGTATATTTTCAGAGAAGATTAAACAAAGATTAATTGAAGATGAATATGCAAGAGTGATTTGTGTTTGAATAGAGAGTGCAAGGCAACAACACTTTGGTAAAGAAAATTGATTGACAGAAGCAGAAACAACATAGAAACTGAGGAGATGAGCAGCAGGGGGTAAGTATAGATGGAGAGAGCAGGGAGGCTCAGTCTGAGACCTGCAGGGAAAATGGAAACTCCCAGGGTCCCCTGTGCTGGGGATTAATGTAGAGGGAAGAGCAGAGAGAGAAATGGCTGACACTAACATATCAAGTTAGGAGAATATAAAACAATCCAAATCTAACAGAATAGAATTTGAGCTAGGAGTTGGCAGCCAGAGAGATATCCTTTCTTCATTTTTTTTTTGATACAGGGTTTCTCTATGTAGCCCTGGCTGTCCTGGAACTCACTCTATAGACCAGGCTGGCCTCAAATTCAGAAATCCGCCTGCCTCTGCCTCCCAAGTGCTGGGATTACAGGCGTGTGCCACCACTGCCCGGCCTCCAGAGAGATATCCTTATATCAACACCAGCTGGCACACGCTTAAGCATGCCATGGCACATAAGAACAATCTAGCTTTCTGAATGATTTTCAAAAAAAATAATCATTAACACAGCTATTTCATCAGTTTTCAAAGTCACCGTCTTTATAGTATAGAAACACTTAGCACAATCATGGTTACCATGCTTCTTAAATGAACTTCCTTTTAGTCTGTGAGACATGTCATTCCTATTTTCAAACAGAAAAATCACTTCTTGGAATTTTTCATTTCCCATTAAGTTATACTTAGCTAGAGTGATAGATTTACACTTTGGGAAGAAATTTTTGACTCATAATTTCATCAATTGTAAATTCTTTTATAATGAATTATAAAAAAAGAACTTCCTTTTAAAAACATTGAAGACAGAATGCTTCAGTATTAAATCAAGATATACTTGCTTATATATCCAACCTCAAATATTTATTTTTGAATTTTTAAAATGTGTACATTTTGTTAAATTTTTTTCTCCTAAAATGTTTTAGGGAAATTTAAAAATTCTTGATTTATAATACTCACTCCAAACTTCTGCTGTTAAATGTCATCCCCATCAGCACTACTTGCAGCCTTGAAGTTGATAGTTTATGCTATAGTGTTATGTGCTGGGTACAGGAGTCAGACTTGCTGGTTGCCACCTGTCAGCATTCATTTTAGAGAATGATACTCAAATAATGTCAGGGTTATTAACTATTACATAAGAAAAGTCAGGATGAGTGAGTAGAAAACTTGGAGTTCATTATGCTGGTTGTCTTTTTGTTAGTGTGACACAATCATAAATATCAAGTAGGAGTGAGTATTAATTGAAAGATTGTCTCCATCAGATTGTGTGTAGGCAAGTCTATAAGGCATTATCTTGAGTAATTGATTGATATGGGACCACCCAGCTCATTGTGGTGGCTTGGCCCCTGTGAACATGGTCCTGGCTGAGAAAGCCATGGAGAGTAGCCATAAAGCATCTATTCTTCAATGGCTTCTGCTTCAGTTCCGTCTCCTGGTTCCTGCCTGGTGTTCCAGCCTTGACTGCTTTTGATAAGACTAATCTGTGAGGTGAAAGAAACACTTTCTCAATTTTACTTTTGGTCAAAATGTATACACAGAAATATAACCTTCAGGACTAATTCATTAAGAAAAATGTAACATAGATGTAGACACAGGCATTAAAGGATGATTACTTAGGAACGGGAGAGTGCACATCTGTGTGGGGGCTTGGGCTTTTCATGAGACTGTCATGGCACTGAAGCATTTTAATAACAGCCACATGCAGAATTTCAGTGCCTTCTGAAATCACATCATTGAAAGCTTTGAAATGTCTAAGCACTCTTCTGGCATACTTAGACCTATCTGAGAACTTTTCTCTCTTTAATACATGAGATCATAACCTTGTTTCTGCGATGATCTGCTGGAAAGAATTACATGTTGACAAGCGGGAAATGTAATTCAAGGTCAAATGAATCTTAACTAAAATAGGTAAGTCACAAGAAAGCTCAGACACATCCCTTGTCTATAAGTGTAATGGTTCATATATGATTGGCCCAGGGAGTGACCCTATTAGGAGGTGTGGCCTTGTTGGAGTAGGTGTGTCACGGTGGGTGTGGCCTTAAGACCCTCACCCTAGTTGCCTGGAAGTCAGTCTTCCAAAGCAGCCTTCAGATGAAGGTATAGAACTCTCAGCACCTCCTGCACCATGCCTGCCTGGATGCTGCCATGTTTCTGCCTTGATGACAATGGACTGAACCTCTGAGCCTGTAAGCCAGCCCCAATTAAATGAGGTCTTTTATAAACTTGCATTGGTCATGGTGTCTGTTCACAGCAGTAAAACCCTAACTAAGACAGTAAGGTTCACAATCTTGTCTCTGATGTCAGAGTCTCAGAACATAGCAGGTTTATAGATGTGAAAAGAGTAAGGTTAAGATCACAGGTCACATAAGCTTTGGCCTTAAGCACAGTTTATTGGTATTTTGTTATTTTATTTGACATATTCCTGTAAAAAGATTATTGTGTCAATGTACAGTCCTTGCAGCTATTTTTTATTAGTTGTGCTGAAATTCTTGACTCTTAGCCAGTGACAGTCTTCATCCAGAAGTGAGAGTGAGGGATTCCTTTCCTTTTGCATTCCCCATAAATATTTAGCTTCCATCATGGTTCAATCACACATTAATAACCAATCTAAAGCACAATTTTCCATATATTTATAACATATATTAGATTTGTCAGTTTTTTCTAAACATTATGCTTTGAAACTTAGATATGTTAATATATGAAAATGCAGTTTCTATCTGTTGTATCATTTTAAATTATACAAATACATAAAAATTCACTTACTTGTTTATACTGATTAATATTTAGGAATATTCTAGACAACAACATGATAGTTTTGTAAGAAACACCTTAAATATGTACCATTATTCATATATGTATATGTAACATGCTATATATTACCTTCAACTCTGCTAGGTATTCCAAGTTACCTATGTAATAAAAGTAACTATGTAAATAAAAGTATTTTTGAGGGCAGCCATGGTGGTAAATACTTGTTTTTTCTTTTTTCTTTCTTTCCTTTCTTTCTTTCTTTCTTTCTTTCTTTCTTTCTTTCTTTCTTTGTTTTTTTTTTTTGAGACAGGGTTTCTCTGTGTAGCCCTGGCTGGCCTCAAACTCACTCTGTAGACCAGGCTGGCCTCAAACTCAGAAATCTGCCTGCCTCTGCCTCCCAAGTGCTGGGATTACAGGGGGCGCCACCACGCCCGACTGGTGGTAAATACTTGTAATCTTAGCACATGGGAAGTAAAGGGAGTAGGATCAGGTGTCAAGGTCACCCTCTGCTATACAGTAAGTTTGAGACTAGCCTAAATGAGATTCTGCAAACATAATTAAGCAAATGAAGTGTAAACCTAGTCTTCAGATTCTTGCAAATAATCATTTGGTTTCAACTTCTCTGTCATACATCTAATGGAGTGGGAAATATTAGGGCATAGTGGTTGGTATTTGTATTTTCCTCATTACTGAAATGTAATTGTCAATATTAAACATTTGTATTCATATGTCCATTGTTTGCTCATTACATTGATATAAACATTACCAGTGGTTATAAGCATTAATAGTTCTGCAGCTGTAGAACTCATGTTTCTGTGACTGATCCTTTCTTGCCATGTCTATGACTTTCATTTTGGTTTAGTATTTAACTTTATAATATCTTTTTCTTAAAAGGATTTTAACTTTCCGTAGAAATAGAGATATTACCTTTATTGATGAATCTCTTCAGCAGACTTGCAGGGTTCCCTTATTTTTAAAAACTTTCTTTCCTCATGGGTATCTGAAGTGGAAACTTCTGGTTTCCTTGGAGACTCAGTTGCGTCACACTATGTTTTTCTGGAAACTGTCTTATGAGAAGATTTCGCTAAAGCAGACACAAGGGAGGATGTTTGCCTGAGAGAAAGACATGTGATATTATTCTGGAAGCTGCCTGGAAAAGGGGCATGTGATATTTTGATGGAATGGATACACGAGAGGACAGCTGATATTTGGAAAGGGTGTGAATATAACCCAACAGACAATGGATGACCCTGTCACCTTGGTTCACCTTGCCCACTTCACTGGTCATCATTTGTCATGACTTCGCAGAGAGAAAAGCATCAAACTTCTTGAGATATCCTGGTGGCTTCTTGTCACTTCAGTGGACTCAAGCCAACTGGCAGAGCAACTCAGTTTCTTCTGGATCGAGCTGCTGTTGTTTCATGACTTGTGTTTGTGAGTGGATCTGAGCTACCACTGCTGATTTTTCCGAACTGCTGATATTCTGACAATGAAGATTGGAATGGCCTCAGAGAACTATTTCTAGACAAGTCCATCCCCCTTGGACCTATTAACCTTTCCTTTCTACTGCTTCTGATGGGTGATGGGTTAGAGCTTAGAGTGCTTAAGCACCCTTATTAAAGTAAGCTTTGAAATATCTAAGCCTACTGGTATCAATACTGGGCCGCCACACTCAAGTTCTGGCAAAAAAGAATGAGCCACTTTTCCCAGAGACTACAGGCTATGCCCAGGACTCTGTGTGGAAACAGTACCCATGCAAGCAGTTAGCTATGGCCATGTGAGTCAACCCAATTATGATTTGTTTACTTTATAGTTAAATGTGCTCTTTCTCAAGATTTATAATATGTATGTATGTATATGTATATGTATATGTATATGTATATGTATATGTATATGTATTCACCTTCCTCTTTTATTTGGGAGATTGCTTTGATTATCTTTACCAATGCAGGCTTAGTAGTCATGAACTGCTTTAGGCTAGGTTTTCTCTCATTTCTTATTACAGGATAGCATTGCTGGGTATATTAATATTGGTTAACATTTATATTCTTTCATTATTTCAAACCCATCATTACATTCTAGCCAGAACTTCAGAGCTTTGTTGAGATACTTTTAATTAATTTGATGGGTTTACTTTTGTTGGTAACCTGGAGCTACTCTCCTGAAGATTTTAATTTTTCTGTTTTAGAAACTTTTTTTATTTTGAATGTAATGTGACATGTAATAGCTCTTGTCTGTCTATATGTGCTTTGGATTATAAATGCCTCCTATTCTTAGACATTTATATCTTTCTTCAGGTTTAGAAATATTTCTCCTTATGATAAAAATTTTATAGGGATATTTTCCATCATGAAGGGTTTTAATGCCCTTTGTTTGAATTGAGGCTTGTTAGATACCTAGTATTATTCTCCTGATTGTATCACATGTGTAATGGAACTTACATTTATAGCTCCTCATCTTCATCTTTTTCTTTGTTACTATCTGAATACAATTCATTAACCTTGTGGTCCAGCCCTGATTCCGTGCACTTCACTTAATGTAGTCCATTTGTAATGGTTTCTAATTTTATGCGTGTGTTCTACTTCTAATTCCAAAGAATTCTGATTCTGGTGTGTGTGTGTGTGTGTGTGTGTGTGTGTGTGTGTGCACGCACGCACATATACACACATATAAGTATCTATAGAAAAAGCACCCATAAACATAAAACATTGAAAACATTTAAATACAATGAGCCAGGAATGGGAAACAATACATAACCCCACTCTTTACCTGCTCTCGTCACATCTGCCTCCCTTCCAGATCTACATCAAGTTGTTCTTGCTTTTCTATACAAATGTTGGGCTGTATACTTTCCAGTGGAAGTACCTTCTTTGTTTCTCTTGTTTATTTTTTATTAGATATTTTCTTTATTTACATTTCAAATGTTATTCCTTTTCCTGGCTTCCCCTCCAAAAACTCCCTATCCCATACCCCATTCCCCTGCTCACCAACCCACCCGCTCTAGCTTCCCTGTCCTGGCATTTCCCTACACTGGGACACCCAGCGTTCTCAGGACCAAGGGCCTCTCCTCCTTTTGATGTCAAAAAGGCCATCCTCTGCTACATATGCAGCTGGAGCCATGGGTCCCTCCATGTATACTCTTTGGTTGGTGGTTTAGTACCTGAGAGCTCTGGGGGTATTGGCTGTTGAAATTGTTGTTCCTCCTATGAGGCTGCAAGCCCCTCCAGCTCCTTCAGTCCTTTCTCTAGCTCCTTCATTGGGGACCTTGTACTCAGTCCAATGGTTGGCTGAGAGAATCCACCTCTGAATTTGTCAGGTTTTGGCAGAGCCTCTCAGGAGACAGCTATATCAGGCTCTTGTCAGCTAGCACTTGCAGGCATCCAAATTAGTCTCTGGGTTTGGTGACTGTATATGGGATGGATCCCCAGGTAGGGTAGTCTCTAAATTGTCTTTCCTTCAGACTCTGCTCCATACTTTGTCTTTGTATCTCTTCCCATAGGTATTTTGTTCCCCCTTTAAGAAGGTCAGAAGTACTCACATTTTGGTCTACCTTTTCCTTTAGCTTCATGTGGTCTGTGAATTGTATCTTGGGTATTCCGAGCTTCTGGGCTACTATCCACTTGTCAGTGAGCACATAACATGTGTGTTCTTTTATGATTGGGTTACCTCATTCAGGATGATATTTTCTAGTTCTATCCATTTGCCTAAGAATTTCATGAATTTATTGTTTTTAATAGCTGAGTAGTATTTCATTGTGTAAATGTACTACATTTTCTGTATCCTTTCCTCAGTTGAGGGACATCTGGGTTCTTTACAGCTTCTGGATATTATAAATAAGGCTTCTGTGAACATAGTGGAGTATGTGTCATTATATGTTGGAGAATCTTCTGGGTATATGCCAAGGAATGGTATAACTGGGTTGTTCAGTAATACTATGTCCAATTTTCTGAGGAAACTGGACCAGACTGTTTTCCAGAGTTGGTGAACCAGCTTGCAATCCCACCAGCAGTGGAGGAGTGTTTCTCTTTCTCTACATTATCACCAGAATCTGCTGTCACCTGAGTTTTTGATCTTACAGATTCTGACTGGTGTTAGGTGGAATTTCAGGGTTGTTTTGATTTTCTTTTCTCTGATAATTAGGGATGTTGAATATTTCTTTATGTGCATTTCAGCCATTCAGTATTCCTCAGTTGAGAATTCTTTGTTTAGCTCTGTACCCTATTTTTAATAGGGTTATTTGGTTCTCTGGAGTCTAACTTTTTGAGTTCTTTGCATATATTGGATATTATCAGATGTAGGATTGGTAAAGATCATTTCATAGTCTGTTGGTGGCTGTTTTGTACTATTGACAGTGTCCTTTTGGTGCACACTTCCTGTCATCCATAGCAGTTTAATGGTTTTATGACTGTTCATAGGATGAATTACCAAGCAGGACAGTCTCTGGGTGGCCTTTCCTTCAGTCTCTGCTCCACACTTTGACTCCATAATTGCTCCTGTGCGTATTTTGTTCCCTTTCTCAAAGGAACCAAAGCACCCCCACTTTGGTCTTCCTTCTTCTATGGATGACAAGAAGTGCATACCGAAGGGAGCCTGTTATGGTTGTCTCCAGAGGGGCCCTGCCAGAGCCTTACACATACAGAGGCAGATGCTAGCAGCCAACCATTGGACTGAGCACAGGGTTCCCAATTGAGGAGCAGGAGGATGGACTGGAGGAACTGAAGGGGTTTGCAGCCCCATAAGAAGAAAGACGATGTTGGCCAACCAGATGCCCCAGGGCTCCCAGGGACTAAGCCGTCAACCAAGGGGTACACATGGTTCCAGCCAAAAGAGTAGCAGAGAAATGCCTTGTCAGGCATCAGTGGGAGAAGAGGTCCTTAGTCCTGTGAAGGCTCAATAGATGCCCCAGAGTGGGGAAATCGAGGGGGGATGGGAATGGGTTGGATGGAGGGGCATATTCTTGGAGGCAGGGATGGGAGGATGGGTTGGGGGTTTTCAGGGAGGGAGAAAACAGGAAAGGGCATAACATTTGAAATGTAAATGAAGAATATATTCAATAAAAAATAGGCAGTGTTCTTTGCCTTACAGAAGATTTGTAATTTTATGAGGTCCCATTTGCCAATTCTTGATCTCTGAGCATAAGCTATTGGTATTAAGCTATGTAGCATGTGGGCATCCTCATGTACTTGTACCCAAGTCATAATCATTCAGTAGACTTATGCTAGCTGAAAGAGGGGAGCTCCCACTGAGCCACTAAAGAGGAAGAACCCCTGTGTCTTGGTGATACAAAAATACAAGAGTCCTAAACCACATCCTAAAACATCCTAAAACCACAGACTTTTGTCTCAGGTCATGGAGAAATCAAATTACTTTGTCCTGACCAAGTTTACTCTCTGAAGACTATCTTTCATCATGCCACAGAGCACTGTGCAGTCTAGGAAGGCAAATCATGTAGTTTTACCCATCTGTGTATACTCTGGGATACACTAATGACTGGCATGGAAAGATATTCCTATGGGAACAAGTGTCAAGAATGATAGAACAAGATGATATATGAGTACAGAACTGCCCTCTGATTGGGCTTAACACTCCTCAGGAGGAAATATAGGTCATGTGCTTTAAGTCTGGCCTACTCAAAGGTTTTATGTCAAATATAATCACAGATATTCTAGACTTAGAATTTTTCTATTAATTAAATTATTTATTCACTTATTTATTTTGCATCTTCAGGCCCCCATCCTGTCCTCCCAGTCCCATGCTCTCAAACCCCTATCTGCATTACCTCTTCCTCTTCTCCTTAGAGAAGGGAAAGCTCCTCATGGGTACCAACCAACCTGGGCACAACAAATCACAGTAGGAGTATCTGCTTAACATTTTAAAAGAAAAGTTCATAGTTTCAGAAAATATTCTTTTGTAAATATGTAATATCTTATTTTAACAAGTCGCCTTAATAGTTAGATAGTTTATATTTAGGAAAACAATGAAGATAAAATTTCAGAAGTTCCCTATAACATGCCCCAGTTTTTGGGTTGCTGTGTGTGTGTGTGTGTGTGTGTGTGTGTGTGTGTGGTTGTTTTGTGTTCTGTTTTTTGTTTATGTTTTTGTATTCACTTTATATCCTCTTCATTCCCCCCTTTCACTCACCACCTCCCACTATCCTTCCCACACACCCCCCCATCCCTTTTCCTCTGAGCTGGTGTCTTTTCCCCATTTCCCTATCACTTTCCCTCTGAGCAGGTGGGACTGCCCTGGGTATCCCCTTACCCTAGTATATCAAGTCTCCACAGGGCTAGGCATATCCTCTCCCACTGAGGTCAGACAACATACCCCAATTAGAATATATCTTATGGAGAGGCAACAGCTTTTGAGATAGCCCCTGTTCCAGTTGTTTGGAAGCCACATGAAGACCAAGCTGCACATTTGCTACATATGTGTGGGGAGGCCTAGGTCCAGCCTGTGTATGCTCTTTTATTGGTGGTTCAGACTCAAAAAGCTCCCAGGGTCCAGGTTAGTTGATCTTGACTCTGTTGATCTTCTCTGGATTTCCAATCCCTTGGGGGCCACAATCCTTCATCCTATTCTTCCATAAAAGTCTCCGTGCACCACCCACTCTTCAGCTATGGTTATCAGCATCTAAATCAGCTGCTGGATGGAGCCCTCAGAGGAAAGCCATGCTACACTCTTGTCTGAAGCATTAACAGAATATCATTAACAGTGGTAGGGACTGGTACTTGCCCATGGGATGAGTCTCAAATTGGGCCCATTATTGGTTGGCCATTCCTTCAGTCTCTGCTCATCCGCAGTGCCTACATTTCTTGTAGACAGGATAAATTTGGGATCAAATGTTTTGTGGGTGGGTTTGTGTCCCAATAGCTCCAATGGGGTTCCTGCCTTGCTATAGGAGGTGGCCTCTTCAGTTTCCATATCCCTGATGTTGTGAGTCACAGCTAAGGTCATTCACATTGATTCTTGGGTACCTCACTTATCACAGGCCTCTGTCTTATACTGAAAGTGCCTACCATCTCCCCACCCCGCTCAGCTACAGATTTCTATTAATTCTTGTTGCCATTGGCCCATCTCTCCTGTCCCTCCCCATATCTGGTCCTAAATCCCCCAGTCCCTTCCCTATCCCCTCTTTAAAGCAATTTCCTCCCTCTAATCTGATTCTTATGACTATTTTATTCTCCCTTCTAAGTGAGATACAAGGCATCCTTATTTGTGCCTTCCTTCTTGTTTAGCTTCTTTGGGTCTATGGAGTGTAGCTTGGGTATCATGCATTTTAAGGCTAATATCTACTTATAAGTGAGGACATACAAGACATGTCCTTTAGGGACTGAGCTACCTTACTCAGGATATTCTAATGTTCCATCCATTTGCCTGTAAAATTCATGTTGTCTTTTTTTAATAGCTGAATAATACTTCATTGTGTAGATATACCTCATTTTCTTCATCCATTCTTCAGTTGATAGACATCTAAGTTGTTTCCAGTTTCTGGCCACTATGAATAAATCAGCTATGAATTTGGTTGAGCAAATGTCTTTGTGGGATGGTAGAGCATATTTTGGGTACATGACCAGGATCAATATAGCTGAGTCTTCAGGCAGAACTGTTCCCAGCTTTCTAAGGAACTGCCAAATAGATTTCCAAAGTGACTGTGCAAGTTTGCACACCCACCAGCAATGGAGGAGTGTTCACCTTGCTCCAAATCTTCACCAGCATGTGCTATCATTTGAGTATTTTTTTTTATCTTAGCCATTCTGATTGGTGTAAGGTGGACTCTCAGACTTGATTTGCATTTCCCTGATGACTAAGGAATTTGAACATTTTTAAAAAGTGCTTCTCAGTCATTAAAAATTCCTCTATTGAAAAATCTCTGGTTAGCTCTGTATCCCATTTTTTAAAATTGGGTTATTTAGGTTGTTGTTGTCTAACTTTTTGAGTTATTTATAAATTTTGGATATTAGCTTTCTGTCATATATAGGGTTGATGAAAAACTTTTTCCCAATCTGTAGGCTGCTAGGCTTACAATTTCTATTGTATAAATTTCAAATTTATAGGAATCTGGGAAGAAGAAATTTAACATATCATACTTGCAGTATACTTTTCTGATAGATACAGATGGTTTCTTTTTTGCTTCAGAGACATTTGGTTGTATTTTTTTATTTTAATATTCATAAGAGGCTATTAATGTTTCTAGTGAGCAAAATAATTCAACTTTCTGCCTTAAAGATGCATGTTTGTTTCATCATTTGCTTCTTTTAAGAAAAAGCTTATTTTTCTAATAGTTTCAGTGTGTCTGGTTTTATGTGGAGGTCCTTGATCCACTTGGAGTTGATCTTAGTACAAGGAGATAAGAGTGGGTCAATTTGCATTCTACTGCATGTTGACCTCCAGTTGAACCAGCACCATTTGTTGAAAAGGCTATCTTTTTTCCACCGGATGGTTGTGACTCCTTTATCAAAGATCAAGTGACCATAAGTTTGTGGGTTCATTTCTGGGTCTTCAATCCTATTCCATTGATCTACCTGCCTGTTGCTGTACCAATACCATGCAGTTTCAAGAAACTTGGGAAGACCCTGGAGGACATGGGCACAGGGGTAAAGTTCCTGAACAGAACACCAATAGCTTATGCTCTAAGATCAAGAATTGACAAATGGGACCTCATAAAATTACAAAGTTTCTGTAAGGCAAAGGACACTGTCAGAAGGACAAAACGGCAACCAACAATGTGGGAAATGATCTTCACCAACCCCACATCCGACAGAGGGCTAATATCCAATATATACAAAGAACTCAAGAAGTTAGACCCCAAAGAACTAAATAACCCTATCAAAAAATGGGGTACAGAGCTAAACAAAGAATTTTCACCAGAAGAAATTCAGATGGCCGAGAAACACCTTAAGAGATGTTCAACATCATTAGTCATCAGGGAAATGCAAATCAAAACAACCCTGAGATTCCACCTCACTCCAGTCAGAATGGCTTAGATTAAAAACTTGAGAGACAACAAGTGCTGGCGAGGATGTGGAGAAAGAAGAACACTCCTCCACTGTTGGTGGGATTGCAAAATGGTAAAACCACTCTGGAAATCAGTGTGGCGGTTCCTCAGAAAATTGGGCATGCCACTCCCAGAGGACCCTGGCATACCACTCCTGGGCATATACCCAGAGGATTCCTCTGCATACAACAAAGACACATGCTCCACTATGTTTATAGCAGCCTTGTTTATAATAGCCAGAAATTGGAAGGAGCCCAGATATCCCTCAAAAGAGGAATGGATACAGAAAATGTGGTATATTTATACAATGGAGTACTACTCAGCAATTAAAAATAATGAATTCATGCAATTTGTAGGTAAATGGTTAGATCTGGAAACTATCATCCTAAGTGAGCTAACCCAATCGCAAAAGAATACACACAAAATGCAATCACTGATAAGTGGATATTAATGAGCCCAGAAGCCCTAAATACTCAAGGCACAATTAGCAAGTCAAATGACTCTCAAGAAGAAAAAAAAGGAGAGGACCCTGGGCCTGTAAAGATTGGATCCAGTATTGTAGACCCAGAACAGAGAAATCGTGGGGGGGGGGAGAGTGGGGAATAGCATGGGGGGGAGAGGAATTATGGGACATATGGTGGGGGGTAACTGGGAAAGGGGAAAGCCTTTGGAATGTAAACAAAGAATATAGAAAATAAAAAATAAAAAAAAGAAAAAGCTTATTTGTCTTTTAAGGACATATTGTCTCATTTTAAAAGTACTTCATATTGCTTTGCCCATTATTCTTTGAAGATAATTCTTTAAGGATGAATAATTAGACAAGAAATTTGTTTTAGGAGTATATTCTCCTATATATAAAAATATCCTTGTGTTCCTCTATGCCTTTGTTGTTTTTCTAACACAATCTATTGTTCTCTATAATATTTTAAAATCAATTTTATTGATTTTACAATTTTATTGAATTTAATTTTAAATACTCCTTTTTCTTTTATATTATTATAATAAAGTGTTTCAGGGTTCTAACCTACATGGAAAGCATTGTCCCTCAATACCTTAACTCTATTGTACCACAGTTTTTAATAAGACTATCTCAACTCTCAATTTGTACCTTCTTTCACTTCCCCAATAAATACACAGATGTACTTTTGCATTTTCTGTGTCCCTATACCTTTTCTAGAGAGTGCCAATATAGTAAGTATATGCTTTATGATGTAACATGCTGATTGTTTATTCATTCTATTATGTAATTTCAACAGTACTATTCCATTTCTGTCCTTTGGAACTATATAGCAACCTGATATTTTTATTTCATTTTATTCTTTGTCTTTCCTCCTTTTTGTTTCTCTTTCATGGGCTTCTATGTATGTTTTAATTTCCTTTTGTATTTTGGAAAGGTCAAGAGTACTTTACATTATTTTAATTTTATTGAAATGATTTCATATTTTATTTCCCCTAAATCGTTCCAAACACAGAACTTCTATATGCTCTGGATTTTTTTAAAAAATAAAGGCAAATTTCCACTGTCCTTTTTCTTTTCTTACTTTTCTTTTCTCCTTCTCAAAAGTTCTTTGGTCATCTTTACCCACCAATGACTAATATCATGGATAATAGTCATATTATCATAGTCTTCTATGTGGATTGTTTCTGTCAGAAGTCCAGTAGCATGGATTCTCTCAATTCTCTCCTCTTAAGTTTTTACTTTGGCCACCTGGTACCTCACTACAACTCTACAACAGTGGAAGCACATGTCTGCGCCCTGGAGCTGAAACCTGTGGCAAGGTCTCCAGACCCAACTCCCACCGGGAGAGAGCTGGTCTCCCAGGAGTGCTGACACCTGAAAGTACAGGGAAGACCACCACTTCTGCTCTGAGGGAGCCTGCCTGGAGCCCTAAGGACACGGAAACTGAGGAGCACCCTGGGACAGGATCCTCCTGGATTCCATCTGCTCCCAGAGCTGACCCTGTGCCACAGCTCTCCAGATCCAAATTCCACTGGGAGAGAGAACTGATCTCCTAGGAGTGCTGACACACCTGAGAGCACAGGAAATACCACCACTTCTGATAAAGTTTCTGGCCCAAGGGGTACTTGCGGGCATTCAGGACACAGGAACCAAAGAACAGCCAGGGACAGATCTTTCCATTTTTCATCTGTGTTCCAGAACTGACCCTGTGCCATAGCTCTCCATACCCAAATTCCTTCCAGAGGGAGCTGGTCTCTCAGGAGTGCTGACTCATAGGCTATCAGGAGGGACAAGCCAGTCAGAGATAGCAAGACCAGCTAATGCCACAGATAACCAGATGGCGAGGCAAGTGCAAGAACATAAGCAACAGAAACCAAGGCTACTTGGCATCATCAGAGCAAATGTCTCCCACGACAGCAAGCCCTGCATAACCAAACGCATCAGAAAAGCAAGACTGATTTAAAATCACATCTCATGATGATGATAGAGGACTTTAGGAAGGATATAAATAACTCACTTAAAGAAATACAAGAGAAAACAGGTAAATGGGTAGAAGCCCTTAAAGGGGAAACACAAAATTCCCTTAAAGAATTGCAGGAAAACACAACCAAACAGGTGGAGGAACTGAACAAAACCATACAGGATATAAAAATTGAAATAGAAACAGTAAAGAAATCACAAAGGGGGACAATCTGGAGATAGAAAACCTAGAAAAGAGATCAGGTGTCATAGACAAATCATCACCAACAGAATAAAAGAGATAGAAGAAAGAATTCCAGGTGCAGAAGATGACACAGAACACATTGACACAACAGTAAAAGAAAATGCAAAATGCAAAAACATCCTAACAGAAAGCATCCAGGAAATCCAGGACACAATGAGAAGGCCAAACCTAAGGATAATAGGTATAGAAGAGAGTGAAGATTCCCAACTTAAATGGCCAGTAAATATCTTCAGCAAAATTATAGAAGACAGATTCTCTAACCTTAAGAAAGAGATGCCAATGAACATACAAGAAGCCTACAGAACTCCAAATAGACAGGACTAGAAAAGAAATTCCTCCTGTCACATAATAATCAAAGCACTAAATGCACAAAACAAAGAAAGAATATTAAAAGCAGCAATGGAAAAGGGTCAAGTAATATGTAATGGCAAATCTATCAGAATCACACCAAACTTCTCACCAGAGACTATAAAATCTATAAGATCCTGGGCAGATGTCATACAGACGCTAAGAAAACACAAATGCCAGCCCAAGCTATTATACCCAGCAAAACTCTCAATTGCCATAGATGGGGAAAATAACATTTTCCATGACAAAACCAAATTTACACAATATCTCTCCACAAATCCATCCCTACAAAGGATAATAGATGAAAAATTCCAAAACTACACCCTAGAAAAATCAAGAAAGTAATCTTTCAACAAACCCAAAAGAAGATAGCAACACAAACATAATTCCACCTCTAACAACAAAAATAACAGGAAACAATAATCACTATTTCTTAATATCTTTTAATCAGTCTGGCAGTTCCTATAAAATTGGACATAGTACTACCAGAGAACCCAGATATACCACTCCTGAGCATATACCCAAAAGATGCATGAACATGTAAAAAGGTCACATGTTTGTGGCAGGCATATTTATAATAGCCTGAAGCTGTAAAGAACCCAGATATCCCTCAACAGAGGAATGGATACAGAAAATGTGGTACATTTACACAATGGAGTACTATTCAGCTATTGAAAACAAATGACTTCATGAAATTCTTAGGCAAATGGATGGAACTAGACCTTAAGAAAGGTCTCCCTGAGATATCATCCTGAGTGAGGTAACCTAGTCACAAAAGAACACACATGGTATGCCCAAAAGTTTGGAACACCCAGAATACAATTCACAGACCACATGAAACTTAAGAAGGAAGATCAGAGTGGAAGTCCTACTCAGAAGGAAGAACAATATAATCAAAGGAAGTGGAGGGTGGGATGAACTTGGGAGGAAGAGAGGAGTGGAAGTGATAAAAGAAGGGCAGAGTCAGGTATGGGAGGAGATGGAGGAGATGTACAGAGGGTCAGGGAATTGAACAGAGGTGTATAGCAATGAGGGATGGGGAACTGGGGGTACAACCAGAAAGTCCCAGATGCCAGGAAATCAACAGCTTCCCAGGACCCCATCGGGATGATATTAGCTGAAATACCCTACAAAGGAGAGGAAGAATCTGTCTGAGACCATATCCAGAGGTTAAGGATGCACCCCTCCCCAGTTACAGGGTGGGGTCACCCACCTATCTCCAAAATTTTAACCCAGAATTGCTCCTGTCTAAAGGAAATATAGGGACAAAGAGTAGAACAGAGACTGAAGGAAAGGCCATCCAGAGACTACCCACCTGGGGATCCATCCCATCTGCAGAGACCAATCACAGATGCTACTGCTGATGCCAAGAAGTGCTTGCAACCAGGAGCCTGATACAGCTGTCTCCTGAGAGGCTCTGCCAGATCCTGACCAAGACAGATACAGATGTTTGCAGCCAACCACTGGACTGAACACAGGGACCCCAATGGAGGAGTTATGGGAAGGACTGGAGCTGAAGGGACCTTATCTGGCATCAATAGGAGGAGAGGCCCTTGGTTCTGAGAAGGCCTGATGCCCCAGTGTAGGGGAATGCTAGGGTGGAGAGGCTGGAGTGGGTAGGTGAGTGGGGAGCACTCTCATAGTAGCATGGTAAGGGGAAATGGGATAGGGGGTTTGCAGAGGGGAATCAGGAAAGGGGATAACATTTGAAATGTAAACAAAGTATCCAATTAAAAAAAGAAGTGAAAAAAGAAAGATGGAAGCACACAAAGACTCATCTTTGAAGACATCAAGACCTTTTCTCCTTTTACTCTCAGTACCTGCTCTTGGCCATCCCTTATCCCCACAGCTTTCTTCTTTGGGCATGGTTTTAATGTATTAATACGACAGTGTAAATCCTAATATTCCTCTAAAATTACACTTTGTAACTTGATATCTAATGTTGCTGGTATTAATAAGTGTAGTTATGGATGAAGTGATCAAACAAGGAGGGCTTCACCTTCAAGAATAAAGATATAGTACCTTCTTCCATATGAGGACAAAGAGCACCATCTGTGAGCACATGCCCAGATGTTAAACCTCCTGAGTCATTTATTTTAGACTTCTCAGCCTCTAGTCTACGAACGAAAAACAAAGTGTGCTGTTTATAATGTACCCAGTAATTTTTTTTTGGAGTTGAGTGGACTAAGACAATTACGGATAATTTTCTTGCTTTTGATTTTTTCTTTAACCTTCTGAAACTCCATTTAATTATTTGCTGTCATTGCCCTGTGTCCTATGAACAAGAGAAGATGAAAACTGTGAGCACACCAAGTCACTTTGCTTGGCAGCCATTTTTTAAAATTTTATTTTATTAAGAAAATGTTTATATTTTACTTTCAGTTCACAAACCACTAAATTTATTGTAATTTATTTGATCCTTGAGTGTCTTACCTTACTCATGTAAGCATATGTATAGTAGTTGCATAAATATTATTTTCAGAATTTGTTTTTGTTTTGTTTTGTTTTCTTTGGACTACCATCTCTGGACCCTTATAGACAGAATTATCACAAATATTTTTCCTATACATTTTTTCAGAAGTGCAAACTGTCTCTGATGATCTTATTTAAAGCAGCATTTCCGTCATAATTATATCCTCATTCTTTTCTCCATTTAGTCCTTTTCCTTTGAAATGTAAAATCATAGAACCATGCTATCTATCTATCTATCTATCTATCTATCTATCTATCTATCTATCATCTATTGATTGATCAATTTACTTATTTATTTATTTATTTTTAATTTTCTATATTCTTTGTTTACATTCCAAATGCTTTCCCCTTTCCCAGTTCCCCTCCCCATAAGTCCCATAAGCACTCTTTCCTCTGCCCATTCCCCAATCACCCCCTCCGATTTCTCTATCCTGGTAATCCCCTGCAATGCTGGATCAAACCTTTCCAGGACCAGGGCCCTCTCCTTCCTTCTTCTTGGGAATCATTTGATATGTTAATTGTGTCTTGAGTATCAAGAGCTTCTGGGCTAATTAATATCCACTTATCAGTGACTAAATTCCATGTGTATTCTTTTGTGATTGGGTTACCTCACTTAGGATGATATTTTCCAGTTGATCCATTTGCCTACAAAATTCATGAATTCACTGTTTTTAATTGCTGAGTAGTATTCCATTGTGTAAATACACCACATTTTCTGTATCCATTCCTTCATTGAAGGACATCTGGGTTCTTTCCAGCTTCTGTCTATTATAAATAAGGCTGCTATAAACATAGTGGAGCAAGTATCTTTGTTGCATGCAGGGGAATCCTCTGGGTATATGCCCAGGAGTGGTATGACAGGGTCCTCAGGAAGTGTCATGCCCAGTTTTCTGAGGAACCATCAGACTGATTTCCAGAGTGGTTGTACCAGCTTGCAATCCCACCAGCAGTGGAGGAGTGTTCCTCTTTCTCCACAACCTCGCCAACACCTGCTGTCTCTTGAGTTTTTAATCTTAGCCATTTTGACTGGTATGAAGTGAAATCTCAGGGTTGTTTTGATTTGCATTTCCCTAATGATTAATGATATTGAACCCCATTTTTAATAGGATTATTTGGCTCTCTGGAGTCTACCTTCTTGAGTTCTTTGTATATATTGGATATTAGCCCTCTGTCAGATATAGGGTTGGTGAGAATCTTTTCCTAATTTGTTGGTTGCTGATTTGTTCTTTTGATAGTATCTTTGCCTTACAGAAACTTTGTAATTTTATGAGGTCCCATTTGTCAGTTCTTGATCTTAGAGCATAAGCTATTGGTGTTCTGTTCAGGAACTTTCCCCCTGTGCCCATGTCCTCAAGGGTCTTCCCCAGTTTCTTTTCTATTAGTTTCAGTGTGTCTGGTTTTATGTGGAGGTCCTTGATGCTGCCATATTGCCTTGATTTCTGTTAATAACGTTCCTACATTTGCCTTTTCCCATCTGGTTATCTCTGACATTAGTTGGGCCTGTTGTCCCTGTCTGGTGCTTGAACGTCCTGTAAGCCTGTAAGGCTATTTCTGCTCCTCTGGATGACTGGGTTTTCCCGGCACAGATTGCTGATGGGCTGCCCTACACTCAGGTGCCATTGGAGCTCTGGTGTGCCTTGCCCCAAGCAATGTTATACTCGGGATTGTCTCTGTGTACCTGGAACTGCCTGTTCTGTCTGACTGGGAGTGAAGATGGTGGCGGGGAGCCCCTCTAAGTGCCGATTACTCTGCAGGGCAAATGGCCCATGACAGGTTGGTACACAAATGAACTGCAGAGCTGCCCAGGTCTTGGGCACAAGCAGAAACCTGGCAGTCTATGTCCTAAGTGATGTTAAACTCAGGATATCTCTGTACCTGGAGCTGGGGAGAAAGACATAGTAATTTCTCTGACTCAGTTCTTAGGGTAGGGATCCATCCTACCCTAAGATGAGATGAGAATTCTTTGGACTGGTACAGAAAACAAGATCATGGAAGAACATTTGTGTCTTTTCAATACAGAGAACACAAGAGAATTCCCATCTCTGCCTTGTTTTACTTTTCTGTGTATCAGTAAACAGAGTAGTTTAACTTGAACTTTTTTTTTTTTACAAATAATACAACCAATATTTACATAAACTGAACAGTCAAGTCTCAAAAAGTAAGTATAAATGGCCAGTCAGTCCATGAACACAATTCAATCCTATTAGTCTTTAACAAGTGGAAAACCTAAACTACACCAAGATACTTTTTCACTGGAGGCATAAGGGATATTGTCAAGAAAATAAATAGCAAATGATTAGGGGAAATTATGGTGTCTGGATCTGTGACCCTATTTCTTCTTGTTGGAGTACTGCTCAGTACAGTAGATGTGAATATCATTGTCAACTCTGCATACTATGTGATAAAATTATGCTAGGCATATATACACCCACAGGAATCTAAGTCAGCATACAATACAGACTTCTATATTCACATGTATTATTACACAAGGCTTCATAGAAAGAAGTTAACTTGAATTATTAAAAGCCTAGGATTTCTCAGTAGAGTGTAGTATAATTCAACTTGGATATGTAATCACACTAAATACTTTATATGAAACATAGTTTGAAGGTGGTAGGTCTTCCATTGTGGTCTTTATATCTTCTCCAATAGCCATCCTATTAAACTCATTATAAATGACCCTTCTTCTAAATATGGATGCAAGTTGTCATATTGAAGCACATCCCTGTGTCAAGCTTCGGTGAGCTCTTTAGGCTTATTTCTGTCTTAGTAAGATTTTAGTATTCTTGTACACAATTGAAATAAAGGACTCAGAAGGGATAATGTACATGAAGGTATAATATAAGGCTGTACCAGAATATAGTTCAAGACATTTGGTACAACCTTGTATTATACCTCTACTACTGCACATTGGGATTCTGTTTATAAGAAATACTTTACAAATACTTTAATTTTGAAAGTTTTTAAAATTTTTTCAGTTTTAAAAAATTATGATACAATTAAAGTGTTTATCCATGCCTCCCTTTCTCGGTGACTCTTATGCATGCACTCTCCCTTAATCTCTCTCGTTTTCATTCCTTTTCGCTTTATTGTTTATATATATATGCATATATATATATAATGTCAGTATGTACATACTTGAGAAAAAATATTTTGAATAGATAAAAATGTAAACAAAAAGTTTAATTGCCATTGCATATTTAGATCGAAGAGGTACAAAATGTTCAGACTGTGTTCTCTTAAGGCAAATGTACAAGACAGATGTAATAGTAAAACGCATTTTTCAAATGGGAATTTTAAAAAGCTCAAGTAGGAAACCAGCAGTAATAAACAATTGGTAAATGGAGAGATTTGGGACATGTAATGTTAACGAGGAATGGATGCAGAAGAGGTTAAGATTAAAGGAGTAATTACAGTGTGTTCAGTGGAATGAAAGCGTCTATTTCATATGTAATTGGAAATCTAAGGAACGTTCTGAAGAAATTCTGCCAAGCCCTTAGAGACCAACAAATTGGACCATGATTGGAGAAAGAGGCACACCCTAAATTGTTTCAAGAAACACATAAATGTTATGTTTAAGAAATAAAAGTAGTGGTGTGTATAGTGCACTCTTGAGAGCACTAATGAGTCACTAGAAGTATTCGTAAGTTGAAGATGAAGCTACAGAGATGTACATGGACAATCATGTCGCTGGTGGAGTGGGCCTCCATTCCAGAGATGCAGCTACTGAATGAACTTTCCCAAGACAGTGGGAGATGTGAGCAAAGTATCAGTTTGTGACTAGAAATACATCACATGACTACAAATGCCACAGGGAAATGAATGCTGATGAAATGAATGCTGAATGATGATGAAACATTAGACATCATCAAAATCAAACACAGAACTGAGCTGCCAAATGAGACCCCTGCTATAATGTAATGTACACGGACAAAATTTCTTATGTACTTGAAAAACTCTATAGCAAATAAGGAGCTGTAACACAGTGATAGAGAGACCCAGGTGCAACCTCCACACAATGGAAGAGGGATGGCCACAGTCATCTAATGAGGATCAAGGAAGGAAAAAATGTAATGAGTGAGAATCCATAAGACACTGCAGGTGAGAGAAAGGTCAGTCAACACCAGACATCAGTTTGTCTGAATCTCTTCCTTATTCAATCATTTGCCAAGGTTTTGGATTTGCATTACAGAAATATCTTAATTTTGTTTTTTTTTTCTACCTGGAAGAAAATAGGTCCGCACATACTTAAGGGACAATAAATGAAGTAACTAAAAATAGACTTCAAATCTAATCATTTTAATTGAATATTTTATTTCTTAGACCATAATTGTATTGGGTTTTAAATTGTTGTGAATCTAAATAATGGTGAAATAATTTTACAAAGACTAAAAAAATAAATAGATCCATTACATTCAATGCATTAAAATTTTGGAAAACCAGGAAACTTATTTATTCATAATTCTTCCCTCAGTATTCTGCCCCTGAAGCACTCATATCCTGGCATGAATCACCATGCTAGGATTAATTAGTTTCATCTTTGCGAACATTGACCAGATAATAGTACCACACCCCAGAGATCTGAGAATAGAAAGCACTCATAATACTCTTAAGGTTTAAGTGGTGTTCAGTACTCACATTCTGATCGCTTGAGCAACTTACTCTAACCACCTCTATGACTTTATGGCACAAGAAAAATAATGGCTACTTTAGGACAATGTGGTAAGTATTACCCATTTTATGATGGTAAAAATGCCTTAAAAATGCAATGCTAGACAACACAAAGTAAACCAAGCAAGCGTGCAGAAAACAAAGACAAGCTTGGGAATATGCTCAGAAACATCTGGGCAAAGTCCTTTGAGGGGCCAGAGCTCTTTGTAGGGGCTTGTTTTGTAAGGCAGCTAAGTTGGTAGATCATATGAGGGACCTGTGAACCTCTCACTGGAAAAAGCAAATGAATTCTCTTCCGGTGTTTGTTTTATATGCCAAGGGAGAACCTTCATAGTGTCCAGTCGCTTCCCCACTTCCAATGTCTGTTCTGAGAAACAAGTAGACTGAAGCCTGTCAGAGCAACATCTGGACAGAAGTGGGTACAGCCATAGGCTGACGTTATTATAATGTCACGCATGCACACATAGAGAAGGTATACATTATTCAAGGAAATGATTAGAAGGAAAAGAAATCTGTGCCTGTGTGTTCTTTACCCCCGAATCTCAGTGCTTCATGTGTTTTATTTTTGTTTTTGTTTGTTTTTACTTTTGTCTTTGGATGTAGGAGTTATATGCTTGAGCCTATAGGTGTGCATATATAGCTACACACTCCATATTATATTATATATCAAGGTTAATCCTAAAATCCTCCCAAAGAAATTCCAACACATGACAGGTATAATGTATATAAACACGAATGGTGCAATTAGGCATGAATACCTGCATCCTAATAGTTTAGGTCAAGCATTGCTGGTATTCGATTTGCAACAATAGTTTTTATGGCTACAGATATTTTTTTTTGCATAGCAAAATTACAGAAAGTAAACTGTATATCTGTTAAAGACAACAGCAGAAACCAGAACATCAACACTTTGAAGCTAGAAGTGTAGTTTTATGCAGGGCGCAGTGTATGGAGCCTAACTATATAATTTTAGGAGGAAAAGCGTTGTACTTTCATGGGGATTATAACTATGATTTAATGAACACAATTAATTTTATTTATATTTTCTGTGTATTTTAACTTAAAACGCACAGCCCCAGGAGTAGACTCCAAGAAGAACATGACCCTAATTAAACTGTGAAATATGGTGCGCTGGATGTTATATGTGTGCTTTTCCAAGGAAGATCATTGTTTTTGTCTTTACATACCTCCATGTATCCTGGGAGACAGTAAAGTTCACAAATCTTGCTTTAAATCATTAAAGCATATGCTATCGATGACAATCTAAAACATAGGTTTTCGTTAATATTTTATAAACATATTTCATTCCAACTTTAAGGACACGTGCACCTTATAATTTTCATGCTCCCCTTGTCTCTTCCTCTCCTGCTCAAGGCTCTGAGCATACAAATCTACTTTGTGTATCCTCTGCAAACTCATCCTGGATTCACAGTTTGTTTGCTCTGCTTAATGCCTCTGTCCAAGATCTTCCCGCAGTTGGATGCTTTTTGTCATCTAAATGTCAGCTCAAATGCTACCTCTTTCCAGGCCTCTCTGGACCACTGTGAAATCACTCTCCACAGCCTCTGTCTGCTGTGCTTTCTTCATAATATTCAGTCACAGTGACAAGTGCACATCTTCTGAGTGAAATAATATTAACTTAGATATCGTTTTTTAAAAAAAGGAATGAGTAAGCAAAGGCCCCTCAAAAATTAATGTGAAACCAAGTGAAATTACCTAGTCTATTGAGAGCTGATTAGATGGTTAAACTGGTATATCTGAACCATCCTTGTAACTGTCTTGCGAAGTTAACTGTGTCACTGTATTTAGACTGCTTAGCATATCAGCATCCATCAATCCTGTTATCATGACTATTGCCATTTCTGGAAAATTAGAAAAAGCATTTAAATGATACAAGAGTCATATTCAACAAAAGGAAGACAGAGATACTCTAAAATATGCCAAATTCAAGCTAAAATCATTTAAAGGCACAGTTATGCAAATACAAGTTTAAATTCCTGTGTGTGTATTGAAATGAAAACCACTATTGTTTGCATGTCCAATATATTTTGGTATTTGAATGTTATTTTCAAATCCATTTCTTTGAGAATAATAAAAATTTTGAAACTCAGTGCATTGTCTAGTCTCTTATTTTGTGCAGATATGGTACATAAGCAGGATATGACATGGTCAGTTACCATATTATCCAAAACTCTCAAGCATCCAGTGATCTTTACATTAGTGATTATTGAGAGAATTTGGATTTCTCAAGTATGCCTCTGTCTTCATAAAAAGAAATACTCTGAATGTTCTGTTTTACTAGATAAATAAGAATGTGATTTTAAAAAGGTGCTCCCAGAAACCAATTTATTTTGGAGAATTTTGCTGTTAACTTAGACTAGTTAAAAAAAAGAATTTTTCTTCATGTACTTATTTCTAAAATTACTTCGAGTACATTTTTAATCACTTGTTAGTTTTCTTGTCATATTAAGAAGCAAATCGTTGGAAACCAATGTTTTAAAACTATTTGCATATATCTGTTAGGGTTCAGACCCTGGCCAAGGGATTGAGGCTCTGGTTTTACATATTAAAGCATACCTGGCCTCCAAGTTCTCCCAGCAACCCTCAGTTCCTATCTGTTACAGTGCATGGCGGGCACACACCACCCTCAACCCTAAACTTGCCAGCTCAGGGTGGGGCTGCTTCCCTCAGAGGCTCTTCCCTATACAATTCACACTTTTGGGTCCCCGCCTGCTTCCTCCTTTTCCTGATCCCTCTCCCTCTTCCCCTTCTCTCTTTCTCTATCTTTCTCTTCCCCCCTCCTCTGTGTCCCCCTCCCCATGGTGACTTTCCCGCCTCAGTTCTTGTGAACAGTAAACTTGCCTGAGGGCAGTTTTTCAATAAACTTACACACACACACACACACACACACACACACACTCACACAACTTTAATTTGGCTTGAATTGGTTCATTTTACCAGCAGAGAAATGACTTATCAATATAACTGAATATCCTATTCGGTTAAGTAGTACATCTCTGCTTTTTTTTTTCCCAAAATGATGCATGCAATGAGCTTTTGAAAAGTCTCTGAGTTTATACTTTTGTGTTTTTGAAAGAAAGAGATCCAGAGACTGAAAAATCCATTTAAAAAAAATGAGGAAATTACTGCCCGCTAAGGAAGATGTGTCCACCACCCAGTGAATCGGAGTTAATGGAAGGTGTACAATACTCCTGTCTAGCATCCATTCTTCAGATCTCAACTTCTAATTCCTGAGTTGCAATCAAGCCCTCACCCTACTTCAGACTGTCCCCTGCAGCAGTGGGGCTCAGTTCTCCCTCAGAAAGTCATAATCACAGTGTTTCTTAGGTTGCCAGCTTTTCTTTTCTTTCTTTTCTTTTTCTTTCTTTCTTTTTTTTTTAATTAGAGAAGGACTCCCTTGGGGCAGGAGGCATGATGAAGGAGAAAATGTTTTCAACCGGAGATAAATTCTCCAGGGTCATTGCCTTCCATCTTTGCTCTCACAATAATTCTTTGCTGTGTGACATCTCAGTAGACTAACGCTGGTGATGCCGTAGTCTTTCCTGTGTGCTTTGCTTCTTCCCCTCATGAATTATTTCGTCCTCTTTACATAGAATCTCACAGCGATGAAAGGCCTACGGTAAACATCCAGTTAGGGAGAGTACCTTTACCAGAAATTAACATTAAACATTGAGTAGATTATTTGGATAAGAAGCATAAAATAATTCCAGAAACTTTTCTACTTAAATAGTCAGAAAATTAAAGCAAGAAGTCCTCTCCCTTTTAGTGTGACTTAGATAATCAGTCAAATTTGTTTAATCTCAGCGTTCTCCAGTGCTTTCTCCTTTCATGCCTTTCTTCCTTTTCTACAGGCAGTTTCTTGCAGTGTACCTATAGAACTAAAAATAAATGCTGCAAGAGAAAGACATTGAAATATACCACTGCCTCATGTGAACCTTACATTTTACCCTCTTATGAATTTGTACTCTCTTTCCTACAAGGAGTTGTAATCTTAGTTGGTTCACTCTAGAGCCAAGACAAGATTCCACACATTTCTGAAATAGCTGCTATAATTTATTGTCATCGCAGGGCAGTTAGATTTAAACCCTCATGGACCTGATGCCACAAAACAGCTCTTCAGAGTTCAAAGGGGGTAGGTCTACACACACGAGTAAGTTATCGCTAATGGTGGCACTATAACCCTTGCTGTGCCTTGGCTGCTGCTGGTGTTTCAAAAATCGTGTGATACCCAAAACCTTTCCAATACTTATTGCACATATTTTATTGCATAAACCTCATGGTGTCATGGTAAAATGCCTTCAATGAATTGCTTGCTACCACTAACACAAAGTTTATTTTCCAAACACAAAACAACAACACAAAACATAAACATTTTTCCCCGAGAATACAAACTCCTCCTGACAAACCTTCCAGTGCCAAATGTGGTTTCCATTTGCTCTTTTTGGATTTATATGACTGTGCCAAAGTTCAGGTGTGCCAGCTCTTTGTAATAAGCTATTTGGATGAAAGCATGGTCAGCTCAAAGGATCCTGATGTATTTTATTGCCGCCTTTTAAGATTATTGTTCAGAAATACCAAGTCTAATTTTGAAATCAATTAGCCATTGGGCCTGATGAGGTGTTGGCCCAGCTCAGGTTCACACCCGCTGTCCAGATTACTGTTCACTTCAGTCAAGTCCCTAGTATCGCGCTGTTCCTCGGCATCTGGTGGACACATGTCTGATGTTCTCACAGAAAGAGTTGATGGTTAAAAGGCAAATCCTCATGAAGAACACTTTGTGCATTGGCTGCTGATAGCTGGAACTCTCTCTCTCTCTCTCTCTCTCTCTCTCTCTCTCTCTCTCTCTCTCTCTCCTTAAAGAATAATTGGCTTAAAAAAAGCAATAGAAGGAGGAGTGCTGTTGCTTTTATAGATATTTTTAGGAAACCCAATTCTTCAAACTAAATGGTTCCTTGAACAACTGTTATAAGAAAAGAATCAAGTTGTCTGTTGCCTACTGCCACCAGAAGTCTTCTCCGTCCCTGGGTCCTATCCACAGTTTGAATGGAGGAGTAATGTCTTCCCCAGAATGCTGCTTCCAAGAACTATCTTCCTCTCACAGTCAATCAGCAGTTGGGAAGGTGCAAATTCCAACTGGCAGGGGCCATGCTTCTGGGAACAGTGCCAGCGGCCTCAACCACCACCCATGCTGTTCAAAAGAAGTGGCAGATAGTAAAAAACAGAAAGCTGAACGACCCCTTTCTCGGCTTACCTCCTCACTGGCTGCCTAATGTTTTGGTAGAAAAAGGGAGACCTGACTCCCCCCCTTCATACAATACTGCAGATTCCTCTCATGGGTCGAATGCATGGTCTGAGGCGGAGCAGAACAGCAACAAGAGTGCACACACATTGATGAGGCGTTCTCGGTGAGTTCTATCGTTTACAGAAAAAAGTTCTCTCATTCATGTCTCACCTCTTTAACAAAAAGTATGTGTAAAGGCAAAATTACCTCGGGTTAGGGCAAGGCTTGTTCCAGGGAGAGGAAAGATTCAGCAAACTGACCAGTGACCACATTTTGTGTAGAATGGATGCTACTTCCCACCATTTCTCCCTTCAGAGGACTGGTCACTGAGGCTAAAACCTAGATGGATTGGCAGTGTGTTCATTAAATTTATTCTTTTTCTCTGACAGGAAATTAGTTTTCATTCATGCACCCAATCAACAAGTATTTATTGAGAGATATTGATCAGGCACCAGCAAAGCAACGGAGAGTAAAACCTGTCTGGGTCCTCTGAATTTCAAGAAGCTTGGATTCCAGAGGCAAAGGGGACATTTAAAGACATTACTAATAATCGAACTTATGCCTACAAATGAGGACAACCAAGGAATGAACTACTAGGTGCATGTTTTAATTGCTGTATAGTTCTTAAACAATTTAACCATACGTTATGGCAGTGTACACCTGTTATCTCAGCACTTGGGAGGTAAGGTATGGGGGTCAACAGTTAGAGGTCAACCTTAGCTACATAATAAAACTTGTCTGAAACCAACCATCACAATAGAAAATCTAGTAGCATCTGAAAAATTTGAATGTTCTAGGATTATGGACCCCCTCAACACCTCCTTACTTGTTTTAAACAAATATTTCAAAAGCCCATTCCCACTTAATTTAGCTACATTTAATCATTAATCTTTACATAATTTTCCCATTTAATCTTTATCTTCAGTTTCACCATTTGTCTATACTGAAGATCTGAGTGAAGTACTTGACCCACAGCCCATGAGTGGGAGCTGAGATTGAATAGATGGAGCTTAAGTACGAGGCTCGCCCTACTTCTGTCACTACTTGCCGTCTGGTGCGAGCCACATGCTTCCTAATAAATGATTTGCAACTCGTTGCTTTACTACCAAGGGGGCTGATCAGGTGTCTGGGGCCGTGAGCTTGCTCGTAAGCAACCCCAAATCTCTCCATGAGAGTCCAACCCTAAATGATGGAGATGTTTACAGGGTTCTGTCACCCTTCAGAATGAAGGTAACTGTGCAAAGAAGTGTATGGAATGAAACTTTCCTCCCCACGGATGAGTAAAGCACCCTATGAGTAAACTCTGAGACTTTGTCTACCTTGCCTAAAATGGAGAAAAAGCAGCTGAGAAGAAAGGTCCAGAATGGGCAGAATTAGAAAAATCTGCTTCTCTGATGGGTTTGGTCATTTCTTGGAGAGCTTTGCTCCAAATTTTCCAAAAGAAATTGAAGAAAGATAATGACTTAAGGGGGAGAAGGTTTTAATGGAGATACATGGAATGTGACGTTTATTCCTGTCCCTTGACATCTCTTCATCAAAGAAATGTACTTGGAGGTTGATGTTGTAATCATAAAGCATGCCTTGCTTAATCTTTCTAAAAACAAAGATGGCCAACTTGCACCAGAGCACCAAGGTGGGATTAAAGTTGTAACTACCATCATAAGTCACTGCCATTACAAATTATTGCCATTGTAAGTTTCTGGCTGAGCATCAGGCCATCACAATGGGTGACGAAATTTAAAGTGCTTATTCTTTCCAGCATGAAAATAACCATTTTCATTAGAGACAAAAATGGATGAGAAACATAGAGGGGAGGTTCCATTTCTTTGTTTTTTAACTTTTTCATACCTCTAACTCCTTTGTGAGATCTGACCATGGCAATTCTTCCAAACTTCATGAATCTAGCTTCCATCATGCCGATGATCTGAATATGAAAATGTCAAAAACATTCATGAATCCAAGATTTTGAACCTCTGAATTAAAGTGTAAGAAGATGCTTGATACATTTTAAATAGGCCGATGCTAATATTTTCCCCTAAATATAACCAAAGACACACTGGACCATCCATCAAAGGAATGCATTTTATAGTTTTAAGCATGTGGGTGAGTCCTAGGTCCAAGATGAGTGTGCATTAGTAGTGTCCCATAACACTATTTCTTCTTAATAACACAGATTTTTTCCCAATTAAATGTAGCTGTTGAGTGTTTGAAGCCCAGATACCTTTCTGTTTCCACTCACTATATTTATGTAACACAATAAGTTATATACATCATTTTTTATCATCCACTTAATCATTTTATTTTTTATATTAACTAGGCATTGACTAATACCAATGAAGGTTCACCAAATAATAAAAGCTACCACAACCAAGATGGATAGGCAGGTAAATATTGATTCCTAACTAAGAATGGGATTGATCATGACCCAGATTTACAGTAAGTGTGTATTGGTGAGGTAATGATTATTTATTTATTTAAACTTTTATCAAGAATTTCATTTATGCATATATGTTTTACCAGGCCCACCCTCATCCCCTCTCATCCAATTCCTCCCATATTTCTCTCCACAACTCTCCCTCCAAACTTCATGTGCTCATTTAAAAAAAAATTACTGAGCAATTTATATGTCTTACAAAAAGAACTAAACTTTGATTTGCTGAATGATTATATTTATATTTTATAACTGCTCTGTTCTAGCTTATATGTAATAGTGATGTGCCTGCCTTTTAATTTAATTGTAGGGGTGCCTTATAAATTGAAACAATGTCCACTGATCTATCACACGTGTTCTAATGCCTTCCTAGCTTCTAATTTTCTTCTAATGGCCTTTTTGGCTTTGGTTAGAATGTTTCTACTTTTTGTTAGAAAGACATGCTGCATTTGTCCTTTTACTCTTCCTCTGAATATATGCCCAAGTTCTTCTGCCTCTTCAGAATGGAAAATAGTCATCCTAAGTTTCTTCTTGGTCTGTAATTATTTTTTTCTTACTCTCTTAAATATTAATACTGTTAAACGACTCAATGGCTCAGGAATATTGAGTCCATTGTCCACAGGCCAGATGTGGACAAGAATAAATATGACTGTAGCACAACACAAAATCTTAAACTCACTTAAAACATTATGAGAGGTTTTTAAAATTTTTTGAAAGATTTTATTTATTTTTAATTGTATATGTTTGGAGGCTGTTGGACATGTGAGTGCAGTTCCCATAGTAGCCAGAAGAGGGGGCTAGATCCCACAAAGCTAATGTCAGTAGTGACCTACCTGGTGTGGCTGGGCACTGGGAACCACACTGGGTTCCCTTATGCTAGTCTCCTAATTGTTTACTAATAACCACTGGGCAATCTCTCCAGCTCTCTCCCCCACCTAGTCTCCTTTTTATTTCTTAATTTACCAACAATTTTAGTAACTTAATTGCGAGCTTATCTTACACAGATTTTGTAGATAACAATGTCATGTCACAATGCCAAAAAATCAGATACTCTTGGACCCAAAGAGAATAAACCCATATTGTTCCTTGACCTAAATAAAATTATAACTTTGTTTTCTTGCTCCACCAAATCTTAAAAATGCTATTTAATGTTTTTTTAATTGATTTTAAGAGCCATCATTATTTTATACACTATTCTTATTTTCTGTTGCTTGGAGCTACTTTATTTTATTTTACATCATACTTTATTAAATAGGGTGACTTTAAATAACATGTTTTTGTATCATAATGAACGTTTCTTTCAAGAATTTTGTTTTTGAACTCATTTTGAACTTCTACCCTCTTTGCTTACAAAACAGTTACTTAATAATTACTTTTGTGTGGCTATGACCGTGATACATTATGCATACATGTATGAAAATGTAAGAGAATTGAAAATTTTACATTCCAGATTTTTAATCCTACACCTCTTGGTTTCTTTGTTTCGTGCTCACAGATTATGGAGAGTTTAAAAGTGGAAATATTTTGATTTTCTTATTGTCATATACACTTTCTTCATTTTTTTAAAGATGTCCCATTCCCTGGCTCCATCAGTTCAGAATCTGTGTAAATGGGACCGACTCCATGTGAGATGAAGTTCTGTCAGGAGTGTGCAATGCTTTTTTCCCCTCCCCTGCCTACTGTTTTTACAACCAGTCCAAATTTTATCTCTGAATAAGGACAAAGGTCGGTTGGTACCCTGGCCTAAATTGTCTGGATAGAAAAGATGCATGCAAACTGACATTTTGCAGTTACGAATGGACAAGAGGATACATATTCCTGGTTTGTTTACATCTGTAGATCTCTTCCAAGCTTCAGAGGTTGTCCAAAGCGTGAACAGAGCCCCCTTTCTGAACAAACTTGTGTGTAAATACAGTTTGTTTCACTTGAAGCCTGCCTGTATGACTGATGGAAATTATAGTAAAACCTCCACCTGGGCTGTCAGCTATGGGAACGTTTCTTATTTATTTTTATTTGTCACAGCAGGTTACGCTCACAAAATCCAGGTGTTAGGTGGCTTTAAATCTGGGCACAGGACTAGCAATAGTCCGTGGAAGGTAGTTTATTTAGGATCCCTAACATAAAGGGACTTAACGAAATGAATTTTATCCAGCTCCCTGAGTCAGGGTATAAAGTTAATGTACAATGACCAGAAACAAGAGAGCACAACAATGATACAATAGAACAGAGCCGCACTGCACAGTCTGCTGTACTTCTTCCTCCTCCCTGAAGGAAGAGAGCTGAAGATAGAGAAGTCACTTTTTAGGTGGACCCCCTAATTGTTCACATCATAACTACAACTGACCCTTCAGCCTTCCCTAATGTAGGAGCATTGCTGCTGGAAAGTAAGGGTCTTGCCCCTCCCTCTTGAAACATGGGATTTTACAAATGCTCATCATTCATTATTTTATTTTTAATTCAGATTTTACTTTTTAGTCTCTATTCCCAAGGCTCCGGATAAACGCATTAACTTAGAAAACACATTGTCTTCAGATCATTTTTGGTTTGTTTATCTCTGCTTTGTTTTCAAACTATTTTCCCCAGCTAACATGGTAATTCTTTGATTAACATGATCATCTACTCTCCACTATCTGAAATTATATAATTTATTTAATTAGCCTGCCATATTGGTTATGTACTGTATTTTCTGTTTCCTTCCTAAAGCAGCCAAAAATAAAATTATCTTTTGTTTCTTTGCCCCCATCTTTAGCAGATCTCAGTGTCTATCATCCAAATGTCTCTATTTGTGAGGATACAACTAATTTGGGTCCAATTAATGTGCAAGTGATTAAAGTTGATTTCTGTATGTTATTCTATTTTCACCACACGGGGGCTAATGTTTCAATACACTGATATTTCATAGGCTGTCAGCTTGTGAGATGTTCCAGTTATAAAGGACTTTACTTGACTCTTGTAGGATGTATATAAGTACATGTATCAAGTTGACCCATCTGGACAGCACAAAATTCCCAGACAAGCCTGTTTGAACTGAACCACTGGCACTTTATTCTGGTAACTTTATTCTGTCCTGTTTTACATTATATTTGACATTTGCTTTCTACTTCCTGTACATCAATGCCTGAATGGAAGGATCTATTTTCAAACTACCCCTTAGGCTAAGTCCCCTTTTAACAATCCATTATAATATCCATGAAAAGTTGTGATAATATAAGAAGAGATAGAACTGTACCTGAAGATGATAATTTAATCATGCATCTATTTTTAAAGTTCCTGTCATTTTATAGTATATAATTCCTAATAACTCATTATTTCAAATACAATACTTGATACTGAGGGAAGGTTTATTATAAAATTCCTCCATAAAGTAACACTAAGTTTGCTTCATAGTTTTCATCTCAAACACAGAAAAAAAATGTTTTCAGGAAATGTGAGTAGTTACTCAACAACCCTGTAAACAATAAAGAAGTAAGAACATTAAAACAATAACAATTTCTTTCTTTCATTTTTTTTGCAATTCCTAAAAATTTATTGAAAACATCTATTTTGTTGAAAAAGTGAAATTTCCCCAAGTTCTCTATTGCATTTTAAGGAATATTATTAAAACGGATGTAAAATTCTTTCATAAACACTTTTTACAAATATTATTGTTTCATAAGTTGTGTAGATATAGGTTTCATTATCGCACTTTTTAAACAAAATCTGTGTTTGTGGATCCTTTAACCCCTTCTTGCCCAGGCAGACCCCACTCCATGTGGTCTCCCACTCCACTAGCTCCCTACCACATTCTTGTCACAGTTGACCTTTGGCCAACTTTTGTGAAAATGTTACTGCCAAAGTTCCCTGAGACGTGGGGTGGAGGAGGCCCCAAGGTGTCAATGCCGATCACCTTAGATTCACAACAGTGGGATCTTGGAACCTGAGGAGCCCACCTCCTGTAATCAGGCAGGACCTCCAGTGGAGGGATAAGGACACCAACCCACTACAAAACTTTCGAGACAATAACAATTTCATCAACTAGTTACCAGTACAAGAAATTCTGTAATGGACTGATTATTTCTTTGAAAAGTATGCTTTACTATTTTGCTTACCATACTCACTAGAGCTTAAGACAGTAACATAAATATATGAGATCGTCTGAAATGAATGTGTGCTAGAAAATACTTTATCTTATCATATATATGTACCTTTTCTAACTTTTGTTTTAAAAATTACTAAGCCATATAATGACAAATAGAATTATGGCTATCTCTTTTCTTTTGCCACTAATATTTAATACCTATGTAGTCATGAATATATTACTTTGCCTTTTTTTATCCTTTAGGTAACTATAGTAGCTATCTCTCCTATCTCATTTAATTACATCAAATATAATTATAATGAAAGCAGCCTGTGCATAGAAACATCAATATCAGATAAAGAGCACTGGAACTTTAGTTTTGTGATTTTTTTTTCTTTTCTTGATGTCCTTTCTTTTGGTTTCTTTTTATCTTTCTTTCCTAACCCTGTGACTAACAAGGGGGTATTTCAACTGTTTTCTGACTGTCTCATAACTAATTTCATGTTCATAAGCCTTAGGGATTTGTAACTTCCTAAAAAGCACTTTTTTAAAAATGAATAATTACAAGGGGACTGAACCGAAAATATTTACCTTGAAAAACTTGAGGATACATTATGTTCCATTCTCAGGAGAGAACTGTAACGATTATAAGTGTGTCATAAAAACCATGGTTAAAATTTATGCTGGTGAGCTTTTCTTTCTGCTTCTAGCCCTTATCTTGCTCATACCCCCAAACCTTCTATAGATGAATCAGAAAATCACTCTGCTGTCTCACTCTGTCAAATCAGCTACCATTCCCCCTTGAAAGTCATATCAGACAATGCCTACAAACGGCTGGAGCGAAGGCAGTTGCTCTTTTTGAAGCCCCAGGCATTTGTTTCTGAATAAACTGACCAAAATTAGTGAGCTCCCAGGTCATTTATGATTTCTCATTTACTTGACTTATTTCCACGATGACTGGACATTAGTTCATTGTACAGAAGACAAGAGAAATTGGGCTTAAGTGACATTAAAACTAGACCAAGAAAGCATACCAAGATGAACTATTTCAATGTTATGGTGACAGATTTTTCTCAACTCTTATCCCACTCAAGAAAGAGAAAAATGCTTCTTAAAAAGAACACTTCTGCTTGAATCGTTTTTATTTTGATATGATGCTTATAGGGACTAAGACCCCAGTTTATGTAAATTTCAAAGTCACAACTAAACCTGGCTATGAGGAGTTGATAGCTTAAAATGGGAAAACCTATGTGTTTACAGCTTGAACTGTGCCTGCTTGGGGATTAAGCTCTGAAGGCTGTACTGATGTCATTGCGATGGGGTTAGGTAGAGACACTTTGGGAAGACTTGACCGGTGCCAAATTCATGACTCCAAAATTTATGGCTGAACTCTAGACTGCCTTAAAATTCATGGTTCTCAAATTTATGATTGAACTCGTGACTTTCCAGGCTATAGATTTAAGTGTATACAATAATAAAAAACTTGTTTCGTGAGTGTATCAAGATACAGTTTTTATTTCAAAACGTTCATCTGGAAATAGCCATCAAAATGACACTGTATCTTGATTGTGTGGAGGTGGAATGGGGGGTAAGGTACTGTATCATTTAAGAAAGTATTTAAAATGTTAACATTAATATCATTATAAAAACTATATTAAGAATAGACCAACTTTATTTTATGTTATAAGTTGTCTTTTTCTTTCTTTCCTTCTTTCCTTCTTTCCTTCTTCCTTCCTTCCTTCCTTCCTTCCTTCCTTCCTTCCTTCCTTTCTTTCTTTCTTTCTTTCTTTCTTTCTTTCTTAAATTTAAAAAATATATAATTTAGCTTCCTACCCTGGGTGTCTTTTTGTCTAAGCTCTTGAGAGATAATGATAATACTGTTTCCTTTGGACAAAATATTCCAAAATTAAATTTAGCGATTCTTTGACCTTTATGCATTGATTTTTGTTTTCATGATTATTTCTATCTTAAATTTCAAGTCAAATGCTGGGACTCAAGCCAAATATCTGAGCGAAGAGCCTGGTCTTCCAGATGTTTTACTTGTAGAATAACGAAGGGCTGTAACTGGCCCTGCAGGCCCTTCACGCTGGGATTCAGCTTACATTTTCTTAGTTTCTATCTCCCCTCCTAATAAACGCATACCCCAGCAACTCTGGATCTTTCCTTCTTGTCTCTCCCCTTTCTGATTCTGCCTCCTTCCCTTATTCTATCTCAGCGTTGTCCACCAATAGGAGTGGCCTTCTCTTTACTTGTCTGATCTACTCTATAACATCCCCAAGGAGTTTGTCAGTTACTTCTTTCTTAGAATATATGCATTTATTCTAGACTCTATGGAAGAGCATGTTTTATGCAAACTAGGACTCTCTTCTATTCTTGGTATAGAGAGAATATTTGATAATGCTTATTTTTAAAAATGTCCCATTTAACAAGTGATTGACAGAGTATTGGTTAGTAATTTGAGCACTTTACCCATTTGTTCCTTTGGGAGTAAATAATTTCAGGCCATATGGATTCCTTCTTTAGCATACCCTTAAAACATTATGCGGTAACCTCCTACCCATTCCTAAGTTATATAATGTTAACATGGCTACTCTTGGCAAATATGAAAGTTGAAATGCCAATATGAAGAGAAATTAAATGTTTTAGTTCAGAAAAATTGAAAATTGAATTATTATTTTGATGTTTCTACAATTGTCTCAGATTAGTACCTTACCTTGTGTGGGTTACTATACCATAGTCCAAAAAAAAAAAACTGAATGTCTACTAAATAGCCATAACTTTATTTATCAAATAAATAAAAATTGTATTTGGTTTTGGAGACTCCTGAGTTGAAATTAAGGTTCAAACTTATCCAAGTGAGGTTAGGGCCACTTTCTATTTTCTTGCTGTCTTCACATGGTGGAAAGGGTAAGAGGTCCATTGACAGAGGCACTAATCCTGTTGTGAGAACTGTCTCCATCAATTTGATGGCCTTCTGGAGGCTGCAAATTCTAAGATCATAACCTTGGGACGTAATAGTTCAACACATGTGGTTAGGGAGACTGCAAACACATAGCATAGCAATAAGCTACAGAACACATTTTTTATTAGATATTTTCTTTATTTATATTTCAAATGTTATCCCCTTTCCAGGCTTCCCCTCCAAAAACCCTCTATCCCAACCTCCTTCCCCCTGCTCACCAACCCACCCACTTCCTCTCCCTGTCCTGACATACCTCTATATTGGGGCATCAAACCTTCTCAGGACCAAGGTCCTCCTCTCCTTCCTTTGATGTCCAACAAGGCCATCCTCTGCTGTATATGAGGTTGGAGCCATGGGCCTCTCCATGTGTACTCTTTGGTTGGTGGTTTAGTCCCTGGGAGCTCTGGGAGTACAGGGTGACTCATATTGTTCCTCTGATGGGGCTGCAAACCCCTTCAGCTCTTTGGGTCCTTTCTCTAGCTCCTCCACTGGGGACCAAAAGCTGGAAAGAACCCAGATGTCCCTCAAGAGAGGAATGGATGCAGAAAATGTGGTACATTTATACAATGAAATACTACTCAGCTTTTAAAAACAATGAATTCATGAAATTCTTAGGCAAATCGATGGAACTAGAAAATATCATCCTGAGTGAGGTAACCCAATCACGAAGGAACATATAAGGTATGCACTTACTGATAAGTGGATATTAGCCCAGAAGCTTGGAATAGTACCCAAGATACAATTCACAGGCCAAATGAAGCTCAAGAAGAAGGAAGACCAAAGTGTGGCTACTCTGATCCTTTTTGGAAGGGGGAACAAAATACCCATAGGAGGAGATACAGAGACAAAGTGTGGAGCAGAGACTGAAGTTAAAACCATCTAGAGACTGACCCACCTGGGTATCCATCCCATATTCATTTACATTTACAGAAAAAAAGATATAACACGAGAAATAAATGATTGCCATACACTTCAGATATTTTCATAGATGTTAGAAAAAAATGGTTGGGAGCAGGTAAGACGCCTTAGTGGGCGGAGTGGTCACCATAGAAACATAAGGACAAGCTTTCCATCCCCAGAGATCTCTGAAAGCTGAACAGAGTAGCACAGCTCTGTCATCCCATGTCACAGAGCCAAGAATCCACGGCAGCATTGCAAGCCTGCTAGCCCAGTGTATGTATGTCCCCCGCAAACAACAAAACGGCCCCATCTCAAATAAGACGCATGGTAATAACTGAACCCTGGCATTCTGCCCTCAAGTGTGCACATTCCTGCTGTGGCACGTGCACTTTTCCCCCTCACATATACTCATTCTCTACACACAACCATGAACACATGTCATGCATGCACACACAGAAAAAGGGCATTATTTGAAGTCAGTCAATCAAAAGGTCTGTGTGTGTCACCACTGCACATAAGTACAGTAGTAGAGGTTTATTTCGCAAGGTGGATTTTTTTTTTATATTCAGAACTTTATTTCTCACATGAAATGTTAGTTTTATCAGCTTTCATATTTCCAGTTTAAACAAATTATTCATAATCTGTAAGTACTAAGGCGTCCCCAAATTTATAGGAATCAAAGCATTTTTATTTTTCATGGCTAATTTCTACTCCGATACTCTACTTTATAGAGACCATACATATCAGACATTGTGCAAGTTCTTAAAAGTGACAATCCAAACATTCTTTTCCTCAACTAGAATCCTACGTGTCTACACATATATCTCTTCTTCTGGTATGTCTATTCCACCCCTGAAAGTTTTCATTTTTTAACACTTTCTAAGTCATCCATTTAATCTAGGCTTTTGTTTAATTTTATAAACTGTTCTATATTTTTAGTTGTGTATGTGATGCTAGTCAGTCGTTTACTATCTAATAATAGAGAGACACTGTAGACTTTTGTGATGTTGGATAGCAAACCCAGGGCCCAGTACATACTAGACAAGTGTCTCCCACTCAGCCATATCACCAGCTCAGCACAAGGGCTTTAGAAAGGTTGGCTTAGTTTCAGCTGTAAGACTTATTTTCTAAATAGTTCAGTTTTTCTCTTTTTCATATTGCTAATCTAATATGATTATCAAGAAGACCACATACATACATGTTACATGCTTAGAAATTTGCTGCTAACAATTCTTATTTAAATACTTTTAGCAAATATTAATTAGCAAAGTTATGATCTTGTAATGGAACTTTTTTTCAAGGTTATCATGAAATATAACCACATTCACACCCAATTGCCTTCCCCCTCACAACTCCACTGTCACTTGTCTCATTGTCTTTCCAGACATATATATACATATATATATATATATATGTGTGTGTGTGTGTGTGTGTGTGTGTGTGTGTATGTATGTATATATACACATATATATGTATATATATGTATATATACAAACACACACCTACACGATTATGTATATATGTATATATGTGAACATATGTATAGGTATATACTTATATATATATGTGTATACTTGTATATGTACATATATATGCATATATTCCTCAGTTTCATTATCTATTCATCTTCTGATGGATAGCTCAGCTGGTTTCATCCTGAACAGAGTCACACTAAACACGAATGTGCAAGTAACCCTGTAGCATTGCTGCCCTGGTTTCCTTTGAGGTATTCCTAGCAATGGTTTTAAATGGATCAGTCTTAGGGTGATTAGTGTCCTGAATGTCATTTAGGTGAACATATTGCAATCATCCTCATAGACACAATGAGAAGAATCTGAAAGTTATTGTGTAGGGATTGGGAGAACAAATCTGTATTAGCAATCAGACAGCATACATCTCTTCTAAATTTTTTTTTGGTCAGACTTGTCTAATTTGTATGTCCTTGAATTTGGAATGGAAGAGAATTCTTATTTCAAAGTTTAGAATTTTAATTTAAAATAATTCCTCAATCATCATGTTCCCAGAGTTGTCTTTTCTTAAACAAAAGCACAAGAATAAGTATACTGAAAACTATTTCATTTTATTTTTCTATGAAATGAAAAGCCATGGAAACATCTAAGGCACATTTTATTGAAATTTCCTTATTTCTGTATCATTAGTGCAATTGTAATAGTATCATTTTAATATTCTATTTCTCACAATTAGCTATAGCTCAACTTTATAAGATAGGTGTACATTCAATTATAATGTGTTTCTTATTGATAAAGTTCAAGTTTCAGAACTACTGTCCTTGAGGCACTTATGCAGTTTTGATTATTTTGGGACATTGTATTTATGTTCTAACCATAAGCCTTGCTTTTTGGTGACTGTTCGAAGTGGAGATCTACCTGTAATTCCAACCATTCGGTCTATTCATTAGTAGTAGTAGTATGTACGCATCTCCCTTGATGCAGGCTCCAGAGCTCAAACTCAGGACTTCAGTGTTTTGTGTCAAGTAATTTACTTACTAAGCAATCCCACCAGACATATATTTATTCTTGAGTGATGTCATACATCTGTTTACAGCAAACTTTCAGACTGGATCCATTTCTTGTTTAGTAAATGTGGTTTGGATCTCATTCCCTCATTTTCAGATCCTCAATCCTTGATAACTACAAATTATTTCTTTTTTGTATTAGATATTTTCTTTATTTACATTTCAAAAGTTATCCCCTTCCCCTGTTTCCCCTCTGAAAACCCCCTATCCCATCTCCCCTCTCCCTGTTCACTAGCCCACCCACTCCTGCTTCCCTGTCCTGGCATTCCCCCACACTTGGGCAAGAACCTTCACAGGACACAAGGCCTCTCCTCTCATTGATTTCCAACAAGGTCATCCTCGGCTACATATGTGCTGTAGCCACGGGTCCTTCCATGTGTACTCTTTGGTTGGTGGTTTAGTCCCTGGGAGCTGAAGCATTTTACAAATCATTTCTTAAGTCCCTAAGAGTCACAGTTTCTTTGATGTTTCACTGAGAACAGACAACGTGGTATTTTTCTAGAAGCTATCTGGTGAAAGGGAATGGTATGTTTCACTGGAATGGAAACTTGAGAGGACATGAAATGTTTGGAAAGAGTGTAACTATATCCCAACAGACAGTGGATACTGGCATTGGTCATCTTGTTGGTCTTCGTTGGGTTTCACTGATGGTGTCTTTTGCTCTTGCAATGGTTCACCTTTCTTTCATCTCTGTTTTTGCTTGTAGTGACTTTGTAGAGAGAAACATACCAAAGAACTTCTGGTGGTATTCTGGCTGCTTCTTGCTGTTGCAGAAGACTGAAGGTTAGATTTGTGCTCATCAGCAAAGCTGTTCCTTCTGGATCAAGCTGCTGCTGTTGATTCTGTTTGGTGTTTTGCTAGTGGATTGGACTGCTGACAACAAAGATTGGAATCTCCCCCAAAGGACTACTTCTAGACAGGTCTACTTCCCCCTTGTCCTATTAGCCATTTTCCTGTTAGCCTTGGTTGCTGGCTAAGGAAGGATGAAGTGTGAAGAACCCTTATTAAAGTAGGTTTTGAAAACTATAAGCCCATGGTTAACTTAGTCACATTAGGTAAGTTGACATTTCATCATCTTACATAATGAAAAATTTTGATTTGATCCAAGATTGATATTTTTACATAGGATGGCACAATTACTATGAGAAATTCTGAGTCTCTGTTTATCTTTGAACCTTTGAGATGAGGAAAGCATTTCTTCATTTCATGTAATGTTTAAAATCCAGTCAATATTAGAATCATATTTTTGAAGACATTAAAAAAAAATAACACTCACTTGATGCATTTAGGATTCCAAAATTTAACAACTCTGAAAGAAGGCAATTTAGTATTGTCTACTTAAATGTATTTTAGCCTTTCCTAATAACTTATATCTAGAAAGTAATACTGCTGGTTCATACAGACATTTAATAAATGATATGTACACTATGATCATTTAAAGGGTTGTTTGCAACATCAGATATTTAATACAAACAAGTTGTCACAAAAATTCTGATCCCAGGAAAATGCAAATAGGTCAGAAATGACACTTGTTGCTTAAATGCTCAGGTCTTCAGCAACACTGCATATTGAATGATAAAAGCTGCCGTAGCATATTGGCAGTAAAACATATTTAGTGAAAAAAAGAAGATAGCATATATCCTAAATTTCTTATATAATCAAATAATCTAAAAGAAAACATGCAAAACATGTTTTTAAAACTACAAATCTGTGAAGAATAGAGACAGATGTAGCAACTTTGCTTTAGCCTATGCTTCTGTTTGACTTTTGACTGACACAAGTATATAATTTCAAAGTAAAACTTGCATACATAGAATGAGGTCAGAGATGTTGATACCTCCAGAAGTTCCTCTGTTGTTTACAGTGGTTCTGGCTATTCTGGTTTTTTGTTGTTGTTGTTTTTCCATATGAAGTTTAGAATTATTCTGTCCATGTCTGTGAAGAATTGCATTGGAATTTTGATGAGAATTGCATTGAGTCTGTATGTTGCTTTTGGTAAGATGGCTACGTTAGGTGGTATTAATTCTACTATTCCATGAGCATGGGAAATATCTCCATCTTCTTCAATTTCTTCAGGGACTTAATGTTCTTGTCCTACAGATGTTTCACTTGCTTAGTTAGAGTTACACCAAAATATTTTATATTATTTATGACAATTGTGAAGGCTATTGTTTCTTAATTTTTTCTTAGCCCATTTATCATTTGTGTAAAAGAAGGCTATCAATATCTTTGAATTAATTTTATATCAAGCCACTTGGCTGAAATTGTTTATCATCTGTAGTTTTTGGTAGAATTTTGGGAATTGCTTATGTATGCTATCGTATTACCCGAGAATAGTCATCAGGGAAATGCAAATGAAAATGTCCCTGAGATTCTATGTTACACCAATCAGAATGGCTAAGATCAAAAACTCAATTGATGAGGACACAGCTGGAAAGGTGCAGGTACGGACTCCGTCTGGGGCTAGAGCAGGGAGAGCTGCTAAGCTCTCGCCCCCAGGTGGGCCCAGGCACCAAGGCTCTGCCGCACGTCCCTGCAAGCTTAGGCCATGCACCGAGGCAGCCGGAGTCACCCAGCTCCCCAGGACCCTAGACCAGCGATAGCGGCAGGCCTCCATATTGCAACCAGAACACAGCTGGAAAGGCACAGGTAGACAGATTCCATCAGGGGCTACCACGTGGGGGGATCTGCTAGGTTCTCGCTACTAGGCAGGCCCAGCAGTGCCTGCCGAGGCTCTGCTGCACTCCCCCACACTTCCCGGAGACCTCAGGCCGTGCACAAAGTCAGCGGGTGGCAGCCAGCTCGTGATCCCGTTGAGCAGCAATCACGCATAACCACCAGTAGAGAAACAACAGGTAAGCCCAGCCTCACAGGAGATTCAAACACCAGCCAGTGACAACAAGGTCAACTAACACCAGAAATAACCAGATGGCAAAAGGTAAACAAAGGAATGTCACTAACAGAAATCAAGGCAACATGACAGCATCTGAACCCAGTCCGCCAACAACAGGAAGCCCTGGATACCCCCAAACACCAGAAACACAAGACTTGGATATAAAATCACTGGTCAGGATGCTGGTAGCTGAACACATAGAAAAATCTCGTAAAGAAATAGAGGAGAAAATGGATCAAAAGTTAGAAGCCTTTACAAGGCAAATACAAAAATCACTTAAAGAAATGCAGGAGAAGATGGAGCAAAAAGAAGAAGACAATAAGGAAGAAAGACAAAAATCACTTAAAGAAATAGAGAAGAACGTGGGCCAACAAGTAGAAGCTATGAAAGAGGAAACACAAAAATCTATTAAAGAAATACATGAAAACACAATCAAGCAAGCGAAAGATCTGAGCATATCCATCCAGGTACTAAAAACAGAAGTAGAAACAACTAAGAAATCGCAGAGGGAGACAACATTGGAGATAGAAAACCTTGGGAAGAAATCAGGGGCCATAGATGCAAATATCAACAATAGAATACAAGAGATAGAAGACAGAATATCAGAAGCCGAAGATACCATAGGAACCATTGATTCAACAGTCAAAGAAAATACTAAATGCAAAAAGGCTGTAACCCAAAACATCCAGGAAATCCAGGACACAATGAGAAGACCAAACCTAAGGATTATAGGTATAGACGAGAATGAAGATTTACAAGTTAAAGGGCCAGCAAATATCTTCTACAAAATTATGGAAGAAAACTTCCCCAACCTAAAGAGAGAGATGCCCATGAATATACAAGAAGCATATAGAACCCCAAACAGACTGGATCAGAACAGAAATACATCCTGTCACATAATAATCAAAACTCCAAATGTACTAAACAAAGAAAGAATATTAAAGGCAGCAAGAGAAAAAGGCCAAGTAACTTATAAAGGAAGACCTATCAGAATAACACCAGACTTCTCACCTGAGACCATGAAAGCTAGAAGATCCTGGGCAGATATCATGCAAACTCTAAGAGAACACAAACTTCAGCCAAAACTACTTTACCCAGCAAAGCTCTCAATCGCCATAGATGGAGACATCAAGGTATTCCATGACAAAACCAAATTTGCAAGATATCTTTCCACAAATCCAGCCCTACAAAGGATAATAGGGGGAAAACACCAAGACAAGGATGGAAACTACACCCGGGAAGAAGCAAGATAGAAACCTCTTCTCATCAAACCCAAAAGAAGGTAACCTCTCAAATATTAAAAAATAAATAAAACAAATAAATATAATTTCAAAAATGTCTGGAGGTAATAATTACTATTCCTTAACATCTCTTAACATCAATGGACTCAATTCCCCAATAAAAAGACATAGATTAACAGACTGGATACGGAAACAGGACCCTACATTTTGCTGCATACAGGAAACACATCTCAGTGTTAAAGACAAACACTGCCTTAGAGTAAAAGGCTGGAAGACAATTTTACAAGCAAATGGTCTCAGGAAACAAGCTGGAGTAGCCATTCTAATATCAGATAAAATCGACGTCCAACCTAAAATCATCAAAAGAGACTCAGAAGGTCACTTCTTGCTGGCCAAAGGGAAAATCCACCAAGAAGAGCTCTCAATACTGAACGTCTATGCTCCAAATGCAAGGGTACCCTCATTCGTAAAAGAAACCTTACTAAAGCTTAAAGCACACATTACACCTAACACAATAATTGTGGGTGACTTCAACACTCCACTCTCCTCAATGGATCGATCAGGAAAGCAGAAACTAAACAGGGACACAGTGAAACTAATTGAAACTCTGGACCAATTGGATTTAACAGATATATATATATATATATATAGAACATTTCATCCTAAAGCTAAAGAATATACCTTTTTCTCAGCTCCACATGGTACCTTCTCCAAAATAGACCATATAATTGGTCACAAGACAGATGTCAACAAATACAAGAAGATCGAGCTTATCCCATGCCTCCTATCAGATCACCATGGAGTAAGAGTGGTCTTCAATAGCAACAAAAACAACAGAAAGCCCACATACACATGGAAACTGAACAATACTCTACTCAATGACACCTTGGTCAAGGAAGAAATAAAAAAAGAAATCAAAGACTTTTTAGAATTCAATGAAAATGAAGGTGCAACCTACCAAAATCTATGGGACACAATGAAAGCAGTGCTAAGAGGAAAACTCATAGCTCTAAGTGCATCCAAAAAGAAACTGGAGAGAGCATACACTAGCAGCTTAATGGCACACCTTAAAGCCCTGGAAGAAAAATAAGTTAATTCACCCAGGAGGAGTAGAAGACAAGAAATCATCAAACTCAGGGCTGAAATCAATCAAATAGAAACAAAGAGAACCATACAAAGAATCAACAAGACCAGGAGCTGGTTCTTTGAGAAAATCAACAAGATAGATAAACCCTTAGCCAGACTAACCAAAGGACACAGAGACAGTATACAAATTAACAAAATTAGAAATGAAAAGGGAGACATAACAACAGAAACTGAGGAAATTCAAAAGATCATCAGATCCTACTACAAAGGTCTATACTCAAAACAACTGGAGAATCTAGAGGAAATGGACAATTTCCTAGACAGATATCAAATACCAAAATTAAATCAGCATCAAGTAGATCAGATAAATAGTCCCATAACCCCTAAAGAAATAGAAGGGGTTATAGAAAGCCTCCCAACCAAAAAAAGTACGGGACCAGATGGTTTTAGTGCAGAATTCTACCAGACCTTCAAAGAAGACTTAACACCAATACTTTTCAAACTATTCTACAAAATAGAGACAGAAGGGACACTGCCAAACTCATTCTTCGAAGCCACAATTACGCTAATACCTAAACCACAAAAAGATCCAACAAAGAAAGAGAACTACAGGCCAATTTCTCTTATGAATATAGATGCAAAAATACTAAATAAAATTCTTGCTAACCGAATCCAAGAGCATATCAAAACGATCATCCACCATGAGGCGAGGATGTGGAGAAAGAGGAACACTCCTCCACTGTTGGTGGGATTGCAAAATGGTAAAACCACTCTGGAAATCAGTTTGGCGGTTCCTTAGAAAATTGGGCATGTCACTTCCAGAGGACCCTGGCATACCACTCCTGGGCATATACCCAGAGGATTCCCCTGCATGCAATAAGGACACATGCTCCACTATGTTTATAGCAGCCTTGTTTATAATAGCCAGAAATTGGAAGGAGCCCAAATATCCCTCAAAGGAGGAATGGATACAGAAAATGTGGTATATTTATACAATGGAATACTACTCAGCAATTAAAAATAATGAATTCATGCAATTTGTAGGTAAATGCTTAGACCTGGAAAATATCATCCTGAGTGAATTAACCCAATCACAAAAGAATGCACATGAAATGCAATCACTGATAAGTGGATATTAATGAGCCCAGAAGCCCTAAATACTCAAGACACAAATAGCAAGCCAAATGATTCCCAAGAAGAAGAAAGGAGAGGACCCTGGGCCTGTAAAGATTGCATCCAGTTTAGTAAAGAAACCGAGGGGGGAGGGGGAATGATTGGGGAGTAGTTGAGGGGGGAGTGGAACTATGGGAACTATGGTGGGTGGGAACTGGGAAAAGGAAAAGCCTTTGGAATGTAAACATAGAATATAGAAAATAAAAATTAAAAAAAAACCTCAATTGACAGCACATGTTGGTGAAGATGCAGAGAAAGTGGGACACCCCTTCATAGCGAGTGAGATTGCAAACTGTTCCAACCACAATGGAAATCAATCTGGCTGTTTCTCAGAAAATTGGAAATAGTTCTACCTAAAGCCCCAGCTATTCCGCTCCTGGACATATAACCAACAGATGCTCCACAGTACCACAAGGACACATCCTCCACTATGTTCATATCAGCCTATTGGTAATAGCCAGAAACTGGAAGCAACCCAGATTTCCCTCAACCAATGAATGGACACAGAAAGGTGGTTCATTTATACAGTGGAGTACTATTGAACTATTTAAAATAAGGATATTATGAATTTTGCGGGCAAATGGATTGAACTAGAAACTATAATCTTGAGTTGGGTAACCCAGACCCAAAAGGACATCCATGACAAGAGCCTAGAATGGCTGTCTTTTGAGAGACTCTACCAGCAGCTGACTGAGACAGATACAAATACAACCAACCAACCATTGCACTGAAGTCAGGCCCGTATGAGAAGAGTTGGAGGAAGGATTGAAGGGACCAAATGGGTTAGCAACCTCAATAGGAAGACCAACAGTGTCAACTAACCAGGACACTTGGGAGCGCCCAGAGTCTAAGCCACCAAGCAAAGAACATACATGGGCGGGTCAGAGCCCCTCCCCCTGGCATACAAGTAGCAAAGGACTGCCCTCTCTGGCCCCAGTGGAGATGTGCCTAATTCTGTAGAGACTTGATGCCACAGGGAGGTGGGATACCCAGGGAGAGCACCCTCTCACAGGCAAAGGGGAAGAACTCTATAAATAAATACAATAAAATAATTAATTAATTAATTAATTAATTAAAAATCAAGTGGGGAAAATTCCAAATGTATATGCCCACATTTTTCTTTTCTTCTGCTTCATCTCATTTTTGAGTCAATGGTTTCTGATGCTGTAAAGTGAACTTGAATTCACTATACAGATCAGATTGGCTCTGGCCTCCCACTCTGGCCTCTCTTTCATGAGTGCTAGAACTATGGACAGGGTTACTACACCCAGATCATGCAAGGGTCCTGTTCCCTCTGGGTCAGAAATGACCTTACCTATCTTTAAGCAAAATAGCAGTAATGGCCTAGAAGAGAAAAGCATGAGATAGGTCTGTTAACATTCCCTCCTGTGGGAAAGGCAGTGTTGCAGGACCCAAGAGTTTCACAAGACCCTCTTGAAGTCTTTAGAAGACCTTAACAAGGCCCCCTTTCCTCCCAGCATTCTAACTGACACACTGCAAGAGGAAAATGATTAATTGGCTGTCGCCTAACACATGAGTGGGGACGCTATCGTGAGTTTCCCATGCTTCTGTAAGTGAGTTCAATAAATTACTGCTTCAGCAAGTTGAGTGTGGATGGAATCCTTCCTGCATAATCTTTTACTGCCTGCCTCACCTACCTAAGAAGACACTAGTTTATAAACCACTAAGAAAAGCAATAGTTTAATGCACACATACAAACATACACATTCTACATGAAACTTTAAAATCCTAAATTCAAAAGTTTCTCCTGGAATTCAGAATAAAGACATGAAAATATTTCTGTTTCCTTTCAGCACATGGCCGACAAAACCTGAATGCTGATTGAAAAATCTTCATTTTGATTTTTGTTTTCTAGTAGGATCCTCCTCTAACCCGTTTCTCCTGCAGCCCCCCTTTCTCCATCTGTCTCCCCCACATCCTCTCTCAGTTTTTCTTATTATTTCTCTTCAACATGATTAATTTCAAGTACAAGTGAGACTGTGATGAATTATTTGTATGTGCTCTCTCAATATGAATCTGGGCGAATCTAAGCGTTTCTTCTTCCCTAATTAATTCATCCTTTTTTCCCTCTAAATTAAAAAAGTAATTAATTAATTTGTATTTCTCTGCATGTATGCCTGTGCTTCCAGAGCCCAAAAAGTGCTTTGGATTCATTGAAACTAGAGTTTCAAATGATAATAACCCGGCACATGTGTGCTGAAACTCAAACTCAAGACTTGTGGATAAGCAGCAAATACTCTAAACTGCTGAGCCAACCTCTCCAATTCTCCTTTTCTCTACATTTTGGGAAATTCGCTTGTCTTGCCACTTCTTTCACCAAAAATATGATTCTGACATATAAATACAGATTAAATAAGTGAATGACTCCCAAGCGCACTGTGCATTGGTGGGAGAAAAAAAATTAAGAGATCTAAACAAAGAAGACTGCATCCATATTATGGAATTTATAGCTGAGATATATGTTCTTTTAAACTTCACACTCCCTGCTATTTATCATCTCCTCCTCAAAAACCCCAAAGATCTCTCTCATTAAAAGGCAATAAAAATGTAGGAAAAGCTCCTAAAAATAGCTCTCCTGTCGTGCTCTTCCCTGGCTTTTCCAAAGATGTATAAACTAAGAACAGTGTAAGACAAATGCTTTCTACTGAACCTTCACACACAAAATCCAAGCCATTTATCAAAAACATAGGGAAATCTCTAAATAGAAATGTGTATAAACAAGGAGAGTTTTAAACCATCTACTGTGCAACTCCTTTTCTGGAATTTGAAGAAAATATAAGAACTCTTTATCTAGTAGAATATATAATAATGACATTATACAAAGTACCAATGAGTTTTAAAAATTAAAGCGGTAGATGTGAAGCTTGATGGCAGAATGGGAGCTCAGGGATTTAGTGGCTCCCCCTCCAGCCCACGCTCTCTACATTTATGTTCATTGTAACCTAGTCCATCAAAGTTAACATTGAAAGCTTTCTTTTCATGGATAAATTAAGTTTTGAATTCTTCTAAGTACCATTCTTGTTATTTAATGGTTATCTTGCATTCTTCAATAATGTTATCCCAAGGTTTTAGGGATGAACACATCCCTGAATAACTTGTCAATAATTTTATGTTTTACAAATTAACATTCTATATAACATTATACAGCCCACCGCTTTAATCAATGCACTCCCTTCCTGAATTATACTCATGCATCTTCATACGACTCCTGATTCATCTCTTTGTGTTGATTTAACCTTGCTTAGAGCATCCTGGCCTATGCTGACATTCATCTGTGTGAACTGTTTTATTTTAGAAGACGTACTGATTGTATTACTGATTGTCTTGCATCTCTGAAGCCAGTTTTTCACATTGTTTTATGCATACCATGTTGGCAACTAAACTTAGGTCTTAGGTCTCAGTGCCTTAAGAGCTTATTTACTTTGGCACATAAAGGTTGTTGAATCCAAGTTTCAGTTACCTGGGAGTTTATAGTCACCACATTGTAGGATAATTCTCTCTTTTTTATGGATTGAAATGTTTTTTTTCTACCTTCTCAACCCTCAGCTCGGTTCTGTAGAGAATGTTCCAGTCCTCCTCTTGACCTTTGAACAAGTTTAGGCTGCTTACTCTTTTCTATCTTGCCCTTACTCTACAACACTGTCTCTTTTCTATCCATCTACCTCACTCTCCTACAAAGCCTCAGACAATTTTCTCCCAGGTGTTCGAGGGATCACTCAATCCTCCCTCTGTATTGCCACTGAATAATTACAATATCGCTATTGGATGTATATTTGGAAACATGAAATTTTTTTATAAAGTTTTTTTTTTTATATTCCAGAGGAGAGTAGATGTCATATCAAACTGACAAGGGAAAATAATGTCTCATATGTTTCTTAAAAATTATGTTTTAAAATAAAGTCTTGAATTTATTGCCTCCAGTATTATTAATTTCATGGATGGCCCCTTGTGGTAGTAGCTGTTGGACTAACAGCTATTGGACAACCTAACCCCTACAAGAGGCAGTGAAAATATTCTCTTAGATAACACAGATCGCCACAAGTAACCTTAGTGAGACTGAATTAGAATCACTCTCCTTGAAGGAAAATGAGTTCTTCATTTCAAAAGAGCAAGAAAAAAATGATATAGGAAAGGAAAGAAGAGAAGGAAGAGGGGAGCAAGTGAGGTAGAAGGAGGAATGGGGGAGGGGAAAGATCACACTGCTTTATCCCAGTCTCTGTCTGGAGAAGTATCTTCTTATAGCGTCAACATTTCCAGGAGGTCCGAGACCTGACACGTGCCTGAGTCACCAGTCATTGGAAGCTGGGATTATGACCATGAGCGTTCACCCCAGCATCCTTGTCTTCATTGGTAAAATTGAACATTTGAGATTTTGTTAGAAACAACAAGACTCTTTCCTCAAATATCTAATAATCCTGGGCTATGTCTAAAAATAAAATACTTATTCAGTATTTAGTAAATAACAGTTGAGTGTCTACTCTCTCAGGTGTTTAAAACTCATCAGTGTAGAAGGGGTGGGGCTTCCTCTTAACTCTCGGTCATTCTTCTTATGCCCTGTGATGTCTCCTTCCTGGAGAGTGGATATATGGTTTCCCTTCTTCCTGAAGTGAGGCAGGGGATTGCATTGCAAAGGATTGGTTTTTGTGGTTGTTGTTGCTATGGGTTTTGTTTTGTTTTGTTTTGTTTTGTTTTGTTTTGTTTTGTTTTGTTTTGTTTTGAGACAGGCTCTCTTTACATAGCTCTGGCTATCCTGGAACTCACTATATAGACCAGACTGGCCTTCAACTTACAACCATCCACCTGCCTCTGCCTCCCCACTCTCACTGCTGAAAGCATAGTTCTATACCACCATGCGAGCAGAAACTATTGTTTTTTTAATGAATAGGTTTTAATTTAATCCTAGCATTTTTTTTCTCCAAACCATCCTACTTGCTATTTCCAAATTCTAAATATTTTCCATTTAAATCTTAAGAAATAAAAACTCTCCCGTCTGTGGGCAACCCTGTGCGCTTGGGGTGTAGAAGGTACACTGAGGTCTGACTACTTTTGGTACATACATGTCAAACCAATGTGCCGGATGTTAGAGCTTCCTCTCTCAGACCACTAAATCTCCAAAGTCAGGGTAGATATTAGGTGTGTTATATCTTCTGTCTACATCAGTGCACAGATGGTTGCTGGAAATCTTTCTTTAGGTGACTTTTGCTTTGCCATCTCTGCTGTGGGAAGTGTATTCATTTTCTATTGAAATAAATTGAAATTTGATTAGCTGTGATCGTAACTCTAATGGCATTTCTAGAAGAAGCGAGAGATAGAGCGCGAAGAACGTTTTCTTTAACATCGCAGACTGCTGTGGGTTGTTATAGAGGTGCAGAGAAGAGCCCAAGTCCATTCCCTCCTTCAAATATGTATTCACTAGGGAGCTCGCTCTCTCTCTTTCTTTCTTTTTGCTCTGTGACCTCATTACTTATTTTTTTAAATTCCACATATTCTTTATTTACAGTTCAAATAATTTCCCCTGTCCTGGATCCCCCCTTCCCAAAAGTCCAATAAGCCCTCTTCCCTCCCCCTGTTCCCCCATCCACCCCTTCCCACTTCCCTGTCCTGGTATTCTCCTACACTGCTGCACTGAGCCTTTCCAGGACCAGGGGCCTCTCCTTCCTTCTTCTTGGACATCATTTGATATGTGAATTGTTTCTTGGGTATTCTGAGCTTCTGGACTAATATCCATTTATCAATGAGTGCATACCATGTGTGTTCTTTTGTGATTGGGTCACCTCATTCAGGAAGACATTCTCCAGTTCCACCCACTTGCCTAAGAATTTCATGAATTCATTGTTTTTAATAGCGGAGTAGTATTCCATAGTGTAAATATACCACATTTTCTGTATCCATTCCTCCATTGAGGAACATCTGGGTTCTTCCCAGCTTCTGGCAATTATAAATAAGGCTGCTATGAACATAGTGGAGCATGTGTCCTTATTGCATGCTGGGGAATCCTCTGGGCATATGCCCACGAGTGGAATAGCGGGATCCTTCAGTCGTATCATGCCATTTTCTGAGGAACCACCAAACTGATTTCTAGAGTGGTTGTACCAGCTTGCAACCCCACCAGCTGACCCCAGGCATGCCACAAGACTCATGACAGGTAGGATAATTGCAAAGGAGAGGCAGAGTCTGAGACTTGTCTGAACATTCTAAATTGTGAACAAGCATGAGTAGATAGCTACAGTATGAGAAACTACATACAGAGAAATTCTAGTTATCTACTGGCTTTAGTGCTACCTTTTCATGGAATCAAATACTCTTTCCCACTCCAAACTCAACTGTAGGAAGATTGATCAGTAAGCCTAGAAGAATCCAGATCTGCTGGTCCAAATAGGAGCTGCACTACTGAGTCCAGACACTATTCATCAACCTCCAGACACTATTTGTCAACCTATTTAATCAGTAGGAAGTGGTTTGCTCTATGCCCAAACTAGTATAATCCCTATAGTTACTATAATTTGTAAACGCTTGTTCTTAACATTTATTGCATGTTAAGAACATACCCCATCAACCACATGGCATTTTGGACTCCAATCAATCTGAGGCATCCACAGCAGCTACTGGAACCAGCATGCCTAAAGAAGATCGAAATTATTCAGGGACAAGGGGCAGCTGCTATCTTGGTGACAGAAAGATGCGGGACAGTATTTCACATGTAACCATTCGAATGTTTTTATGCTGATTTTAAAATTTGGAACCCTCCTGAAATCCGAGAACACAGAGTATTACATTTACATCCCATATATATATATATATATATATATATAAAATATATATATATTAAATATATATATACATATATTTATATATATATTTATATCCTCCCTAATATCAAGTTCACTGAAAGCATGTCTAAATACCGTTCCTCCTAATAATCACAGAAGTTCTTATGTGGTCCTTATGTCTCTGCACTCATAAATGTTTTATATGTGCTCTAAGTTTACACGTATTAGCAAATATACTTTATATAGGTTAATTTTGAGACTTCACTGCAGCAATGGCTATTTATTATTATTATTACTCAGACAGAAATTGAGATATAGTCGGTTTGGGCATTAGAAAGATCAATTGTGATATCAGGAAACATGACTCTAGAATCCTTGTTCCTATCCCAGTGCAGTGCTAATCTCAGTTGTGAGCTCTGCACTGTTTATGTTTTCGAACACACTATCTCACATCTCTGCCATCCTTGCCCAAGGCCAGCTTACTTTATAAGTAAGATGCGGGACAGTATTTCACATGTAACCATTCGAATGTTTTTATGCTGATTTTAAAATTTGGAACCTTTCTCCAAATGAGTTTCTTTATTTCTCAAACAGATACATTGCATTCCTGTGTCATATAATATTTTTATTCTCTAGGGTTTTTTTTTTTTGTCTGTTTGTCATTTTTAAGACATAAGCCTTTCTTCCCTAACAAGACCAAATCTCCAGGGGAATAAACATATTAGGAATCCTTATCGAAATAATAAGCACGTTTACTGCTACTAAGAGCACTTATCAAAATAGCAAGCTCAGTTCGTAAATATCCACTGACTGGAGTCTGACTGGAGCATGTAGCCGATTAGAACCATGGCTGTTTATTTGGTACATTCTAGACTCATAAGATCTACTTGACAACGCGTCTTTTTTTAAAAAAAAATATTTATTTATTTATTTATTTATTCATTTATTTTTACACTCCAGATTTTATTCCCCTCCTGGTTCACCCTCTGACTGTTCCACATCACATACTCCTTCCCTGTTCCCCCTGTCCCCTTGAGGATGTCTTGCCTCCCCCCAACCCCCTGATATCTAAAATCCCCGGGGCCCCCAGTCTCTTGAGGGTTAGGTGTATCTTTTCTGACTTAACCCAGGCCTGGAAGTCCTCTGCCGTATATGTGTCGGGAGCCTCATATCAGCTGGTGTGTGCTGCATGGTTGGAGGTCCAGTGTTTGAGAGATCTCAGAGTCCAGGCTAATTGAGACTGCTGGTCCTCGTACAGGGTCGCTCTCTTCCTCAGCTTCTCCCAGCTTTCCCCTAATTCAACCACAGGAGTCAGCAGCTGCTGTCCATTGATTGGGTGCAAATATCTGCACCTGACTCTTTCAGCTGTTTGCTGGGAGGGCAGTCATGATTAGTCCCTTTTTGTGAGCACTCCATAGCCTCAGCAATAATCTCAGGCCTTGAGACCTTCCCTTGAAGATGGAGGGACATGGGAGCGAAAGTGAACAGGGGTGGGAGGGAGAGGGGAACCTGATCTGGTATTTGGTGGAGGGAAAAGGACTGAAGGCCTGAGGACCAGCAGAAAGAATGAAAACAGTCAACTTTGGGAAGTAGGAAGTTGGGGGTGGGGACCCTCCAAAACTCACCAGAGACCTGGGAGGTGAGAGACTCTCAGGACTCAAAGCAGGGGACCTTAGGCGAAATGCCTGACAGTAAGGAGGGGGAACTTATAGAGCCCACCTCCAGCAGAAAGACAGGGCATCAAGTGAGGGAGGGGGTTGCCATCCCACAGTCAAAACGCTCACCCATAATTGTTCCTGTCTGAAAAAAAATTTGCAGAGATGGAAATGGAGAGGAGCCTCAGGAAAAGAAGGTCCAGCAACAGGTCTAAAATGGGCAATGTGTCTTGTTCCTACAGCCCCTGTTTTTGTTGGTTTCTCATCATAACACAGTGCTGTCAGACTAGCAACAGTGGATCCTACACATGGTGCTTTAAATAAAGCAGAGTTGGCCTGGATCATAGGATATCACTTTGAATCCCATCTTTCTTGGGAAAATATAAGGTAAGTCTCCACTGTTCTAAAATTGCTCAGGCAATCAATAGTGAGATAGTGGCAGCTGCTAATACCTTTTCGAACATGTAACAATACATCTTCTTAGTTTCTTTCTGGACCAGTGTCTATGTGTTACAGGTATGAACTTTTCAGGTCATTATTTTAAGTAACCATATGCTGCAAACATGCACGAAATTCTGTTTTGTTAATATTTCTGAAATGGTTTTTCAGTCAATTTTTCATAACTATAGGTATTTAATTTTTTAAGAATGCATGAGGATGCTCTATCTATATTATTTCTACTCTTCCCTCTTTCCTTTCTAACTTCTATGCTGGCCCCCAGTCCCTTCAGGTAGGGAACCTCTTCTCCTTTAATTGTGATTATAGATTTAATTGTTTTATAGAAACCATGCTGAGTCCAATTAATCAATTAGATCTGCTCAACATGTTTGTGTTTAAGGCTGACCACTTAAGATTGGATAAGCTATAAGGGCTCTACCCTCTGGAAGCTTCTGATCCCCTCAGCTACCCCTGCTTTACTGTAGCTCTTCATCTAAGGGTGGGGCTTGGGATGTTTTCTCCCATCCATGATGTTTATCCATTTTTCAATGAGAGCATTTACTAACAATTACAGTCTGGAGTCATAAAATCTGGTGTTTATACCAAAGCAAACATTTATTTGTACCTTGCAAGTCTTTGAAAGTAAAGCTTGTGACTTAAAATACTTTTTGAGTGGTGTATAGAAAATATCTTTATCAACAATGACCTTTTTGCAAAATAAAAGGAATGCTTACCATGCAAAGCCTGTAGATAATTTTGTCTTTTAAAAGGTAATATATGTACATATGTCCATGATATCTGTCTTTCTATTTGCATGTATAGAAATCTACTTAACCTTAAAATAGATCACATGGATTTCAAAGCAGCTATGATGCATATTTACATATTTTATAATCTTGCTGAATACAAGCATTCTGAGATGTCTGAGACAGTCATTTTGGTTTCTATGGTAAATGTTTTGTGATTTACAGTTTTCCGTTTATGGAAGGATTTGGTTTAGGAAATTATGTGACAGCGATATGATTACATCAGTGAGATCCAAATAATGTTCTTCCATGTGCATAATTCCATCTGATACTGCTGAAGGGATGTCTTGTTTCTTGGGTCTACTGAAATCTATACATAATAAATCTTATATTTTAAGTGTATTACAAAATATAAAATATTTTCTCATACATGATCTCATTTTGAGTTTGGTCCAGATACACAAAAGTACATTTTATTACGCAGGTGTGTGTGTGTGTGTGTGTGTGTGTGTGTATGTGTGGGTGTGTTTCCTGCTCATGATCACAGAGTCATCATTCTGTGATTTCCTTTATGATATTTGTCAATCTACAAGCTTTCATAGATAGTTATTTTCAGATGGTAAACACTGCTATTTTAGACACATATTTTTCCCCTGTGGTTTGAAACAAGCAATCCTCTATCTCTTATCGAGAACGACGCTCCTCAATCTATATATTGTACCAACATTTTGGTTCTGGTGATCATCACAGTCGCCAATAGTAATGTCTCAGATTTCTAAATTTTGATTTGTTTAATTAGAGGTGACACCAAAAAAAAAAAACTTCAAATATTTTTAAACTCTATCATCAAATATAAAGATGCCATAAAAACTCATGGACCAAAGAATTATAGCATCAAACATTTAAGGTATAAAAATAGTACTAAAAATGAAAATTAAGGAAAAGATTTGCTATCTCAAATGGCAGCAGACAAAGGCTAAGATTTTAAAGCCACTCATAATTCCTAGTGAACTGTTTAAAAAGAGACAGGAAGTGATAACAATTTAGAACTCGAAGTCTGTCCTCCCTGCAAAGAAACTGGGAATGGCCGGCATTAATTAGTGAAATGTTTTCAGCGTGGTTGTTAGTTCTCTTCTGCAAAGCTAGATTCCGAGCAACACTATTTCTTTACAGCTTCCTCAGAGATCTTAATGCAATGTTCAGGGATATCTAAAGGAAAGCAGACGTGTCTGTTACAGTTGTACACTTATTGGAAAGAAGTTATGGCTCTGTGCTCTATCTGCATTGGTTGATACAGCACACAAATCTTTGAGAGGTGTTCTTTTCCTTCAGCGATGTTTGTATCGTGAACTTTAGTGAACACCAAAGTGGAGAAAATAGTAGGCAGTTGAAAGTTGAAGTCTGCTTTGCTCTTATCCAATAACCCACCTTTTATCATTATTTAAGAGAGGCAAAGACCATTAGGGAGAGCTAATTGCCTTCATAGTCTTCAGATTATACTGATTCTCCTGATAGGAGAATTGAGGCAAATTGCATTCTCAAAATGGTCTGGGAACATACCACTTCCAGTAATGTTTTTATCAAGCAGACCTAAAAGCAGAGAGGCAAGGATGCACTTAAAGGCAATTATCCATCAACGTTAGAAAATATAGTTAGAAGATTAAGAGAGTCGAGCATATGCAATATATCTTGATTGCAACAAAGCAGTTGATGCAGCATTATTCAATTTGCTAGCTGAATTAATTTAAATTGGTTTAGGCAGAAGTATAGTCAAATGATCTACCAGCTATCCAAGGAGTCATAAATAATAGATAACAATAAACACATTTGTTTTACATGTTCCTAATTTGCTTATGTCTCCGATCTCTTCAGAACAGTCTATGACAGTTAATATAATAGATGCTACCCTCCAGTTATCTTGGGATCTTTTAGGAATCCCGTCTGTTCTACAAACTTGCAAGGACCCAATATGTTACCATCAACAAATCCCATTATTCAGAGCTGGCTTTATTTATTTATACCGGGGTTTTAGCTCCCTTTACATTTATGCTCATGTGTCTGGACTTTTTCTTAATGGAAACTACCAGGAGCAGCACTGGAGGGCTGTGGAAGCAGGCTTTGCTTCCACATGTGCACATGAGTTACCGGCTCTTCCCAGCTCTTAGGTGAAGATGGCTCATTAATTCAAGCAACAGTTACCCTTTCTCTTCTCAATTCTCACACTAATGAAGAGGTAACCTTTATTAAATGTGAGCTGACTGCTCTGAAGGTATGATACCAAAGCCAAGAGTTTCCACTTAGTCCTTGAAAACCCAAAAACCTGTAACAAATTCAGACACTTGAAGACACGACCTTCTTCAAAGAGAGGAGACTTTATAAGGTGCAGAAAGCACTTTTTGAGCTGGGGAGAATGTCTGTCAGCAAGTCTACGGACTCAGATCCTCAGCACCCACGTAGGAACCTGTGTGTGTGTGTGTGTGTGTGTGTGTGTGTGTGTGTGTGTGTGTGTGTGTGTCTTTGGCCCGGGGGAAATGTAAATAGTTCCTCAGAGCTAACTGGCCTGCCAGCCTTGCCAATCAGCGAGCACGAGGTCCTAGAAGAGACCCTTTCTCCAGAGATGAGCAGCAACTGAGGAAGGCATCCAGTGTTGACATCTGACCTTCACACACACACACACACACACACACACACACACACACACATGCACACATGTTGTACACATACACACACACACACAAATACATATACTTACACTATATACAAAATATTTTAAGATTAAATATAGTATTTACTATCTGTAGATTGATCTGTCTGTTTGTCTGTCTGCTTGCTCGCCCACTCATCTATCTTAATCTATCTATCTATCTATCTATCTATCTATCTATCTATCATCTATATCTATCTATCTATCTATCTACCTACCTACCTATCTATCATCTATCTATCTATCTATCTATATCTATCTATCTGCCTATCTATCTATCTATCTATTTATCTATCTATCATCTATCTACCTATCTACCTACCTTTCTATCTACCTACCTTTCTATCTATCTATCTATCTATCTATCTATCTATCTACCTACCTACCTACCTACCTACCTACCTATTTCTATCTATCTGTCTATCTATCTATCTATCTATCTATCTATCTACCTACCTACCTAACTACCTACCTACCTATATACCTACTTTTCTAGCTAGCTATAATCTGCCTGTCTGTCTGTCTGTTTTGAGACTGTGTCTTTCTATGCAGCCCAAGCTGATTTAAAATTCATATTCCCCCTGCCTTAGTTTCCCCAGTGTTGGGACTATAATACTTGACCACCATGCTTGATGTTTCTTTTTAATGTTTAAGGGAGTAGTTCTGTTATTTTCTAAAACATTTCTCAGCACAATGATTGTAGCTGAGTACCCACTGAAAGACGAGAAGAGAGGTTGGGTTTTACTGAACCTTCCTGCATCTTTGAGTCATCCTTTGGGGACAGGTGACATTTAAAAGTACTGATTCAATATTTGTGTAATTAGAAGGAAATAAAAAACTATGCACACAAACTATACAAAATTACACAGGAAAAGAATTTGATGTTGAAAATGCATAAAACCCTGCATGTGAGGAAGAGCGTCAAGGAAGACACCTGCTGCCTGCCAAGCCAACAGCCTGATTTCTATTCTCAATGGTGAGGGAAGAGAATAGACTCTCACAAGCTGACTGAACTCCACCCAGAGCTGGGGCATGTGTACTCCACCATACACACAAACATAATACATAAATGTTAACTCACAGTAAGATCTTTGTAAAGGAAACAGTGAAGCTTAAGAAAAATCAGCATCTCATGGTGCGGTGAAAAAGCATAAGGAAGGCTTGGGGAGAAATGTTATGAAGCCCTAGACACTGTGAGGCTGGTCACCTGTGACCCTGGGAAACAGTTATTGGTCCTTTGCTAGAGTCTTCTCACTAGCTGGGAAGGAGGTACCAACCCCATCGGTTTTATACACCCCCTTCTTTTCTGTGCTTTTATCACCACATTGACCATCTTGACAAAGTAAACCACTGACATAACTTTGTAATTTTTGAAGTTGGAATAGCCACGCAAGAGAGTTCAATTTCAAATTGAACCAGTGTCCCCATGAGCCACGGTAGAGAATAAAAAGCAAGAAGCTACATGATTCTACTCTTCTTGGCCAGGAAGAGTTTTTTTTTCTTTTTTCCAATTATGATAGAAAGCTTTAGAGTCAGAAAGTACTGTAATTGCATTTAAATGTAGCCAAGAAAGAATTAGTAAAGCGCAGAGAGAAAATTTGATTTTTTTCACTATTGATATGGTTGTAGACAAATTATTTCAGCATTGTGGACATCTTTCCTCATCTGTACCATGCAGGAAATAAGTCATATTTCTCAGAATTGTCATGAATATAAAGTAAAATAACATATAAAATGCTTGATTTAATAACTGCCTGTAATAAGCATTCCTGAAATGGTAACTATTCTTTTAATTAAATCTTATTTCTTTGGAGTCAAAGCAAACAATGAGAACTGGGCAAGTTACATCATTTAGTTTTCAATTATATAAGAAGAAGATGATATAAATGTATACTTTTAATTGGTACTCACCCATAAGAGGAATTTATTGTGTACGCTTTTTAAAAAACCTACAATAATGATGGCTAGCATTAAAACAGCAGCTTTTGAAGCATGCATAAAAATTATCTTAAAAGAAAAACCTTTTAAATTTACTGCAACAGGACATAAGGTTAAAGTGAGGATGTTTTTCTCTAATAATATTGCATTCACACCAGGAAAGCCCAGAATATCTTAAAGAAAGAATGATAGTATTTTAATTTGAGTATGTCTTTGAATATTAATAGTCTTAATGAGCCACATTTATAAGTGTCTTGTTTTTAAATTACTTTTCTTTTTGATTATAAGCATAAGGAGTACTTACTTTTCAAATCTGAAAATGAATAATCATAACAATAATAAAAGTAACCTTAATGGTCACAGGTTGTGCCTGCATGCACGTGTGAGCATGTATATACAGCCTTAAGCCATGGCACACACATGGAGACCTGAAGAAGACTTACACAGTCTGCTTTCCACCTTTACCACACGGGTCCTGGGGATCCCACGCAAGTCTTCTAGCTTATCCGAGTGCAGTTTTACCTGCTGAATGGGACATCTAACATTCATATTTACCTCCTTGCTATCTTTAAATTCTGAAATAAATAACTTTGCTCACAATCTTTCTTGATTCATATTTTACATATTTGCTTGGGCCTTTAGCTCTTAATTCTTCTTCTGAACAATTAATTGGACTAGTACTTTGTCTTTTGTTTGTTTATTGTTTTCAACTTAATCATATTGCCTCTTCTACTAACTTCACATTTTTATTTTTTGCTTTCGTTTTCTAGCTTCAAACTCTTTTACTTAAAATGGGATTTTTTTTTGTTTGTCTGTCCAGATTACTTTTCTACCCTTTCCTGCTCTGTTTTGCAATCTCGGAGTTCAATTCCCAGCAACCACATAGTGGCTCATAACCTTCTGTAACGGGATTTGATACCCTCTTCTGGTGTGTCTGAAGATAGCAATGATGTACTCACATAAAATTTTTTAAAAAAAAATTTAAAAACAAGAGATCATTTGAGAATTCTGTTTTTTTTTGGCTCAAGTTTTCAATCATTATTTTATGTTTAACATGTACTGCTTTGAACAATGTCAAATCTTAAAATGTACTTTAATTTATTGTGCTCAAGTTAACTCTTTGTTAGAAGTTTTTTTTTTTAACTTCTTTAATGTAGTGATTTATTTTAGATTTTTTTTTGAATTGGTAAAAGGCGGGATCAGAGAGAATGAGATTTATATAGTTTACTCCCTAAACAGGATCACTGAAAGGAGTATTTCTGTAGGGCCCACCATAAATTTCCACCCAGGTTTTTCAGTCAAATTCATTTTTAAGAAAGAAAATCACCTTTCTAAGGATTGGGGAAATAGGGTTGACCTGAGTTGGGCTCTTCCAGCACCTACATAAAATCTAGTTGTGGTGGAGAGCCTCTATTTCAAAGGCTGGAAAGGCAGAGACAGGAGGATTCCTGAACCCTGCTGGAAAACAAGTCCAGCTGAGTCAATGTGTTCCAAATTTAGTCACATCTACACATGCATGCACGCACAGTTGCTTCCTTTAAAACATAGTAAGCTGGGAGAACTTTCCATTTTCTGAGATCTTCTTTGATTATTTTCCTTAGAGACTTGAAGTTCTTGTCATACAGATTTTTCATTTGTTTAGTCAGAGTCACACCAAAGTATTTTATATTATTTGTGACTACTGTGAAGGGAGTTGTTTCTCTAATTTCTTTCTCAGCCTGTTTATCCTTTGAGTAGAGGAAGGCCACTGATTGTTTGAGTTAATTTTATATTCAGTCATTTCGCTGAAGTTGTTTATCAGGTTTAGTAGTTCTCTGGTGGAACTTTGGGGGTCATTTAAGTATACTCTCATATCATCTGAAAATAATGATATTTTGACTTCTTCCTTTCCACTTTGTATCCCTTTGACCTCTTTTTGTTGTCTAATTGCTCCGATTAGGACTTCAAGTACTGTATTGAATAGGTATAGAAAGAGTGTTAAACACAGGGTCCCCTACAGAGGAGCCAGAGAAAGGACCCAAGGAGCTGAAGGGCTTTACAGCCCCATAGGAGGAACAGCAATACGAAACAACCAGTACCCCCAGAGCTCCCAGGCACTAAACTACCAGGCAAAGAGTACACATGGAGGGACCCATGGCTCCAGCCACATATGTAGCAGAGGACTTCAATGAAAGGAGAGGCCTTGGGACCTGTGAAGGCTCATTGCCCCAGGGTAGGAGAATGCCTGGTTAGGGACGCTAAGCAGGAATGGTTGGGTTAGTGAGCAGGGGGAGGGAGGATGGGATAGGGGGTTTTCAGAGGGGAAACAAGAAAGGGGGATAACATTTGAAATGTAAATAAAGAAAATATCTAATAAAAATATATTTTAAAAACCTATGGTAAGGATACTATGGTCCTATACTATGGTTACAATAGTAACCTTACCATAGAGACTCATATATAAAGACCCATAGGTTCATACATCACAGAGTAGTTTATTTTCTTTATTCATGGTTTCTTTTTCTCACAATCTAGTTTCCAATACCAACAAATGTTTGAAACTGCTCATCTCAGTATCTGTTGCCTCTGGCTCAAGAAACCAGAGGTGGTATCTGCAAACCCTATCAGTATGTTGTAAACAAGCCCATCTTGACATGAGTCTTTATCCTCCAGAACTCCAGTCTCTGCTAATACATCCCAGCAGGAGACAGGCTGGTCAGGGAGTGGCACTTGACATTCCAAGATAGGAAATCAGTTGCAGAAACAGCTGCGCCTGGGAGAGCTAAGGGTGGCTCCTGTAGGGATTATGGTCTTTCTGGGTTGTCTGTTTGGCAAGAGAAAGATGTAGAGCTGCTTTAGGATACCGGGAAATGCGCTCTACCCCTTATAGTGAGATGGCCAGGAAAGACATGCTGAGGAGGAGTATAAACCTTCAGACAGGCGACTAGGAGATGTGGATATCAAACACCACTGACGGAAAAAAGGACCGAAGAGAGTCCACCCAAAACAGGATAAACTTGTCCTTTTTTCAAAAAATAGATCCCATTTACAAAATCATCCAGGAAGAGATTATTAATATTTATTTCACTGGTTGGTGTTAATTCGAGACCCTTGTACATGATAGGTAAGCACTCTACCAGGGAACTAGACCTCTGGACCCCTTGAGATTACAAAGGAATTATATGACTAAAAGAACACATGCTAATAATGCCATGGAGCGATCAGACTTGCAGGGGAAAAGTAAAAGGATTAAGGAACCAGAACTGAAAACTTCTTTTAGATTCCACTTTGTGTTTTCCATAGTCAATAAAAAGAATTAGTAGAAAAAGAAAATTAAAACTTAGAGAAGACAGTAGTTCCGAGTGATCAAGAATAAAGTCTATAGCGATGCTCCTGAGGGAAGTCAATGGCAGATCCTAGGATGGAACTGAGCTGCCTGTGACGTGGCTTGGCCCAGAGGAAGCCGGCTATGCCCCTCCGTCTGCCACTCTCTGGGTCTCTGCTCCGTTGGTTTTCCATGTAAAAGAAAATTCTACCAGAAACAGGCTCTCTGGGTCCACACACAAACAGAAGGCTTATTTTATATTTTTCCCACCTCAGATCTGATACATCCAAACCATCCCTGTGAAATGTCTTTAAAGATGTGGTCAGTGGGTAAAAGTCACAAGTTTACAACAAAGGATCCACAGAAGGGACCCAAAATAGGAGTCACACGCATTTGAAAAAAATAGCTGAGTAGATTCAGGAAAAGAGTTCAAGAGAAGTCTTGTCATTACACTTGCTATTAGGAGAGTTCAGAGCAGATCAATAATGAGGAAAAAAATAATCATAATACATGCTTGGATTATCGTACAGTGGTGTGTGTGTGTGCGTGTGTGAATAAGAGGCCAAATGGTCAGTCTCTTAAAATTATCTTTTAAATTTTTTTCTTTTATTGGATATATTCAAATGTAACCTCTTTTCCGGTTGCCCCTCCAGAAATCCCCTATCCCATTCCCCTCTCCTGCTTTTATGAGGGTGTGCCCCCACCCATTCCTGCCTCCCCATCCTGGCATCCCTACACTGGGGCATCGAGCCTTCACAGAACCAAGGGCCACTGCTCCCATTGATGTCCAACAAGGCCATTGCACATGTGGCTGGAGCCATGAGTCTCTTTATGTGTACTCTTTGGTGTTTTAGTCCCTGGGATCTCTGGGGGTCTGGTTGGTTTTATTATTTACTTATTTAAAATTATGTAGATGTGTGTGTGTGTGTGTGTGTGTGTGTGTGTGTGTGTGTATCTGTCTGTGGGTGAGTTTCCCCTCATTACGTGAAGTTAGCTACTGTCACCAGAAGAGGGAAACAGACTGTTTGTAGCAGGAGTTACTGACCATTGCAGAGAATCTTGAGTTGATCAACTGGATCATTTATTTCCATTCCTTCCAGTCACATCACAGCATCTCAGACTCTTATTTGTTTATGGTTATATATTTGCCTCCTCCCATATATTTTAGTAAGCAATTTCCTGGTTTGATGGTTTTTTTTATAGCATGTTGTTTGCATGTAAGAGTATTTTAATTTGCAAGATTTTCCCTCTTTGAAAATAGTTCTTAATTCCTCAAAAAATTAATTTACATTTTAGACAAAGACAGAAACCTGTATAAAATTCTGCTTCTTTGATTTAGTTTTCACTGAAGTTAATTATCCCCAGTTAAGTACATTTCTACTTATGTGCTATATTTACTAGTTTTAAACATATGGCAGTTTGATATGAAAAGCACTATGTACATATTTTATAGTTTTCTCATTCAAATTCTCTGAACATTGCTTTACTTTTATTTTTATAGGGAGGGTACATTTATTTTATGAGTGTACCAATGGTGAACTGGTTCTCTGAGAATCATGTGTTGTAATTATCTTTTTTCTTTATGGAATCTGAGGAAGTTACTTTGTTCTTAAAGACCCTTGACTGGTATTTTTCATAGTGAATGTCATCTTGGGGACTGATTACAAGGATTAAATGAGCCAATGCTTGGAAGGCATTGACTCTGGACAAGGTAAATGAGAAATGCATAGTAGATATTCACTCCTCCTATTTCTACAAGCATCTTTATTTATCAGGGTCTAAATAAGTTTGAAATTTTAATTTTAGGGAGTTTTATTGTATAAAAAGACAGGAATAAATAAATACATGTTGTAAGATAACTATGACTATGTATACATTAATTTTTAAAAAAATATTCCATGAATCTAAGTAAAAGTGACTCTTCTCAGTTTTTATGCTGTCTGTAATTAGTATGTCTGTGTCTACTTGCATTCTCTATATTCTGTATATATTTCAGAAAGTTTCTACATAATTGCTCAGTGTCTGTGATACAAACTTAAATCCTCTCCTACACTCTTGATTTGTATTTTGAAAACCTTTGGGATTCTTGAGCTACAATCTTTATTTTTTTTAAAGCTATAAATTTTGTCTTTCTCTGGTCCAATTTTCCAAGTTGTTGAGGGAAACATGTCTATTCTGACCAGTGACTGGTTAATTCCACCCCCTAGTTAGAAGTTGTAGGATTTGCTTTTGTTCCTTGGAGTTCAGGAGTTTTTCCAGGTAATATAGTGTGACATGTGTTGTTGTTAATCTAGCTTGTCAATCAAAAGCCTTTGATCTGAAAACTCAAGTAAGTGAAATACTGTTCCTTCGATTTCTCCTTCTCCATCTGTTTCTTTGTTCTGAAATGTATATTTGATCTTCTAAATTTTTCATCTATTACACTTACTTTTTCTTAATTGATACTCTGTTAACTATCGATCATAAGATTGTTTCCATGTTATTATGGAAATTTTCACCGGTGTTCACTCTCCTTTTCTCAGCCTTGATTCAATTTTTAAATTAAACACACCTTGATTCTGAAAAAAAATTGTGTGTGTGTGTGTGTGAGAGAGAGAGAGAGAGAGAGAGAGAGAGAGAGAGAGAGAGAAAGAGAGATGTGTGTGTGTGTGTCCATGATGTGTATGTGAGTGTGCATGCATGTGTGTTTGCATGATATGAGTGTGTGTGTCTGAGTGCATGCATTACCTGAGTGTGTGTTTGTGTGTGTGTGTGTGTGAGAGAGAGAGAGAGAGAGAGAGAGAGAGAGAGAAAGAGAGATGTGTGTGTGAGTGTCCATGATGTGTATGTGAGTGTGCATGCATGTGTGTTTGCATGATATGAGTGTGTGTGTCTGAGTGCATGCATTACCTGAGTGTGTGTTTGTGTGTGTGTGTGTGTGTGTGTGTGAGAGAGAGAGAGAGAGAGAGAGAGAGAGAAAGAGAGATGTGTGTGTGAGTGTCCATGATGTGTATGTGAGTGTGCATGCATGTGTGTTTGCATATTAGTGTGTGTGTCTGAGTGCATGCATTACCTGAGTGTGTTTGTGTGTGTGTGTGTGTGTGTGTGTGTGTGACTTTGCCTGCGAGTGTGCTTATGAATATATTAAACTTTCCCTTCAGATCTCACTTCTCAATTCTTCATTACCTTGGTTCCTTAAAATATTCTATATGATAATGGTGATGTTCAAATTTTCTCAACTTCACCTATATACGAAATTAACAGTCAATCTTGAATATATGGTAATTTCCCCTTAGTGCTTGTCATTAGCATACTGGGTCCACAAAGCACCTTACTTATTTTCTCTGAACCTTTTATCTTTGCAGGGATATATAGTGATAGTCTGTGAGGAGGGCACAGCAGACACAAATACAGATCTGTTTCCAGAAAATAGGGTAGCGTTTGGGAGTCAATGGGCTGTGACTTTTCTCTGGAAGTTTTTATTCTCTGAATGCAATTTCTTCATAGTTCTATAATAGCACAAGGACTTAATCCAACATAGAGGCATAACTTAAAAGGAGCAAGCACCATCAGTTTGCAAACATCTCTCCTTTTGTTTGGCATAACGGAGCATGATACCAGAAGTGTTTATAAGGATCTGCTAAAGATCACTGCAATTCCTCAGGAATTCACCGAGTTAAGCTACCTCAGGCTTACTAAGAAGGCTCTCCTGACTGTGAGCCGCTCTGTAAACTTGTGCAGATGGTAGTCTGACCCATATGTCCAACACTCAAATCTACTGACTGAAATGTTAGAACAAACATTGTCTATGTTTACCATTAACCAAACAAATTCCATACGTTACCTAGGACCTGGGTGGAGGTCTGAGAGGAGTGAAAAGCAGGACTACAAAGAGTACGAAGTATTCCTTCCTTTTTACCTGACTTGATAATTCTTAAACAAGAGAGAAGGCATCAATAATATAGTAAACTACACCTCAAAGGGTATTTGGTTCTTTTCAAAAATTTCTCTGTGGAAGAAAAGTCCTTCATGAATTCTTTCAAACTAATAGTTTTTTTTTTCTTGTATGAATCCCCATCATTGGACTGCCAATGTTCATCAGCTTTCTGTGTCTGTAAAACTGGTCTGAAATTATCTTATAAAGAAGACAATCTATTTTGGCTTAAAGATTTTTGAGTTTGTGGCCCATGAGAGAATGGCTTTTTGATTTGAGGCATATGGTAAACCAACACTCTATAACAAGTAGTTCATATTGGAGTAAACCTCTTGCTTCATGTCCAGAAAATGAAAAAGAGAAAGAGGAGAGGGATGGATGGCCACTGACTATCCTCTTTTAGGGCACAGACCTAAAGACTGCCTACTAGGCCCCACCTTTTAAACTTTCCACCATTTCTCAGCAGTCCCAAGCGGGGGACTCAGCCTTTAACATGTGGGCCACTGGGGATATTTAAATGTTGGACTGGAAAACTGGCTTATTCCTGCTGAGTCTAAGAAATACTTAGCACACAGTCATGATGGTCTGGGCAAAGTTAAGCAAGACATGATTTTAAGATAAAGAAAGATGGCCCAGAGAACTTTTGCACGTGAATCTATAACAAGATCAATGAATTGTATAATCTACTGGTATATTTTTTAATCATTTATATTTGAAGCATTTGTCACAAAACTATACATCAGTAGATGCTCTCTGACTGCTTACTTGAAACACACACACACACACACACACACACAGAGAGAGAGAGAGAGAGAGAGAGAGAGAGAGAGAGAGAGAGAGAGAGAGAGAACCCAAATTTTAATGTTTAACTTATGGATTCTTACTGGAATCAAAGTGTGTTTCTAGAAAATTTCTCTGGAGGTTAAGCTCCCTGATAGAAGCTGACACTTCTGAAAGAAGAACCAAACAAGCACACCTTTGTGAAAAGTTTTGATGACCTGTATGGAAGAACACAGTGTTGAGATGGTAGACCCACTCTATAAGAGTTGAGCTATAAGGTGGTCCAGCTATTATCGTTTCCCTGAGTGTTTCATATTGCCTCCTTTATCGTTGGTTTTACAACTCTCCAAAATTGTAAATTTTTTTCTCGTTTCTGCATCTATTGGTTACAAGCTTTCCTTCTTTGATGCTAAATGTCATTGTCTGGCTCTACAACTATTGTTGACAGAGTCTTTAGGACTGTGGGCTGCTTTTTGTTTTGTTTGTTATGTTTTGTTTTCCCAATAGGACAAACATTGTATAGGATCAGGACCACAAGGGAACTCCTGTTGCACCTCATCCCTTCCCATGAAAGGAAAATAATAATAACTAGAGCACCATTTGGATAAGGAGTGTAAACCTGTTTCCCTGTATTTAATGTAGCATCCTTCCTAGTTCATAGCAATGGGTTTCATTATGGTATTTTTCTGTGTGTTTATAGTGTAATTAGATCATGTTCTCCTCCTGATACCTTCTTTTATCCCCTTCCTGACTCCTATTCCCGGCAAGTCCCCTTCCACTTTCATGTTGAATTTTAGTTTGATGATCCCACTGAGTTTCATCAGGAGTGTAGATGGGAGGTGTTTATAAGAGCATGTTCATCTTACTAGTGGCTACACCACTGAAGAAAATGTCTCTCTTAGTACCTTCAATTGTTATATCATCTGTGTATAAATCCCTTGGGAAAGTTAGAACCCCAATGGAACTCTCTACTTCCATGCTGCTGTATAAGCAACCAATCCTGGGGAGATCTTTTGTAGGTAATCATAGCTGCTATGAGTTCATGATGGCCAGGCCTATATCATGCCCAGAAGTTAATAGATCCTGAGCCCTGGATAGACAGGATACAGACATTCCATTTGGTGTCTGACAGTCAACAGTCATTTATTAGCTATACTTTGACTACTTATGATTCTCCACAGTCACCACTGACCACTGTAAAATGAAGCTTGTTTGACCAAAGTTGATAGCAACACCAGTTTTGGCACCAACAGTTAATTAAATGACAGCTTTTCAGATATGTAATATTCATTTAGAAAAACAATATCATTTGCTTCCCAAGTAAGGCCTAAGGCCTTCAAAGCCATAAATTTTGGTTGAGTTTACAATACCAGATGTGTTTTCCCTCCTATGGAGTGGGAATCAAATCCAGTGACAAAGAAGATAGTTATCCTGATGATGAACTAGCAACAATTTCACCAGTGGTCTCACCTTGCCTGGTTGGCCAGAATTGTTGCACATAGGGTCTACAGGTTATTAACACTATTGATAAAAGTTCTCCCCAGCAGACTGTGTAAACTTTCTGGCACTCTGAGTACTAGCCTTAAGAAAAGAACAGGGGAAATTTTCATGAATAGAATACCAATAGCTTATGCTCTAAGATCAAGAACTGACATATAAGACCTCATAAAATTGCAAAGCTTCTGTAAGGCAAAGGACACTGTCAATAGGACAAAATGGCAACCAACAGATTAGGAAAAGATCTTTAGCAATCCTACATCCAATAGAGGGCTAATATCCAATATATACAAAGAACTCAAGAAGTTAGACTCCAGAGAACCAAATAACCCTACTAAAAATGGCGTACAGAGCTAAACAAAGAATTCTCAACTGAGGAATACTAAATGGATGAGAAACACCTAAAGTTATGTTCAACATTCTTAATCATAAGGGAAATGCAAACCAAAACAACCCTGAGATTCCACCTCACACCAGTCAGAATACCCAAGAAAAACTCAGGGACAGCAAATGCTGGAGAGGATTTGGAGAAAGAGGAACACTCCTCCATTGCTGGTGGAATTACAACCTGGTCAAACCACTCTGGAAATCAGTTTGATGGTTCCTCAGAAAATTGGACATAGCTCTACCCAAAGACCCAGATATACCACTCCTGAGCATATACCCAGAAGATGCTCCAACATGTAATAAGGACATATGTTCCACTATGTTCACAGCAGCCTTATTTATAATAGTCAGAAGCTGGAAAGAACCCAGATGTCCTTCAACAGAGGAATGGATACAGACAATGTGATACATTTACACAATAGATAATACTACTCAGCTATTAAAAACATTGAATTCATGAAATTCTTAGGCAAATGGATAGAACTCGGAAATATCATCCTGAATGAGGTAACCCATTCACAAAAGAACACACACAGTATGTACTCACTGAGAAGTGGATATTAGCCCAAAAGTTTGGAATACTCAAGATACAACTCACAGACCACATGAAGCTCAAGAAGAAGGAATAGGAAAGTGTGGATGCTTTCATCCTTATTGGAAAGTGGATCAAAATACCCATAGCACACAGCCAACCAATAAACTCAGCATGGGGTTCCCAATGGAGCTGCTCTAGAAAGGACCCAAGGAGTGGAGAGATTTGTAGCTCTGCAAGAGAAACAATAATATATACCAACCAGTACCTCCAGAGCTCCCAGGGACTAAACCTCCAACCAAACAGCACACATGGAGGGACCTATGGCTCCAGCTATATATGTAGCAGAAGGTGACCATTTCAAACATCAATGAGAGGAGAGGCCATTGGTCCTGAGAAGGCTTGATTCCCCAGAATAGGCTAATGCAAGTCAGGAAATTGGGGGGAAAGCAGGGGTAAGGGGGATGGGATAGGGTACTTTCAGAGGGGTAAAGTGGAAAGGGGATACCATTTGAAATGCAAATAAAACAAATATCTAATAAAAAGAGAGTTTAAGGCAAAAAAAGAAAGAAAAAAGAAAAGAATCTTCTAATCTAGTTACAGCTTGATTTCTCTATGTTCTATAATCAAGGCATATTATATCTTCTGCAATAATAGGCTATTACCAACCAATGACAGGGATAATTTCCTCTATTGTTGTTGGAACCTCAAAGGGTCTCTCTGACTAAAAATCTGTAGGGAACAAAGCCCACACTAGCATTTTTTATTGTCTTTTGGCTTTATACTCTTTGTTTTGGTAACGTGGGAGCATCTTATTTCTTAAACTTTTCTTGAAATATTCATCCCAGTCAATTTTTCAGCTGTGACGGCTCAGGGAAGTTACAATGCTTCTTTATTTCATTTCTAATTGCAAATCTCAGAAAGGGGTTGTTTTCTATAGCACAGTTGTTGATTGCCGAGCCTGACTAGAGAAAGCATTAGTCTCTCAGGCTTTACATTTTTTCATGTAGCCTTTACCAATCTCTTTCATCCTTTGCCATATGACCTTTTTTTTTTTTTTTTACCATTTGCTTGTATTATTTTACATGATTATCTATTAAAACATAGTGAGATTATGCTATTTATGCCTTTTTATTCTGCCTCTGGTAGATTTAGGTCATAGCTCTCAAGTGTTTTGGCCTCTTTCAGAAATTTGTGTTTGAGGGTAAAGTCTGCTTTGTCCCTGTGAATTTTTGAACTCCTTTCTCCTAGAACTTTGGATACTTTCTCTGCATGTTCAGGCTGTTGTAAGAAGATACATTCATTCTGGGAACTTATAAACAACATACATTTGTTTCTCGCAGCTCTGGAGTTTGGGATGTCCAGTCTCAGAGAGTTTTAGGGTCTGGTGAGGGTGTTCCTTTCTCACCTGGGCTGCAAACAAAGGCTGCGTGATAAAAGCATAGTGTTCTAATTCTTCATAACCATGAGTGTGAGAACATTAATCAATTAAAGTGACTCCGGGTTCATTGGTTTCATATATTCATTACTTCAAATTGCTTTACTCAAATCACCTCCACCCTACCAATATGTATATGTTTGCATCTAGAATGTGTATGAGAGGAATGTGTAATGCTTACCCTTTCAGCCTAGTGCACTTCCCATAAACAACTCCAAAACTTCAACATCAACACAAATAGTCATCTAATCAAGCAGGCTAATTAAGTCAATGAAAATGTCTCCAAAAACGAAATAGAAATTGGTAATAAATACGATTATAATGTTCAGTATCCTTATCCCTCATGGAAATAAAAATTAAAACTACTTTGAGATTCCATGAAATGCCCCCCATCAGAATGTATATTATGAAGGACACAAAGACAGCAATGATGAGGGGGTGATGGGAAGGAGAGCCCTTGCAGAATGGTGATGAGAATGTAAATTAGTTCGGTCACTGCTCAAATAGGTTTGGAAATTCCGCAACAAAGCTATTATAGAACAACCATAGGATCTAGTCCAACTGCTGCCAGGGATTCCAAAGCAGCTTATCAGAGAAATGCTTGCACATCCGCATTTATTCCTTCAGTATTTGTAATAGCCAAGACAGGAGCCAAATTTCGTATCTCTTACCAGAATAGTCTGTAAATGTGATACACATACCCAGTAGAAATTTATTCAGCTGTAGAGAAGAATGAAATTATTCCATTTGCAGGAAAATGGATAGATCTGGAGATCATTATTTTAAGCTCTCACCCCTCATCAAGGAATCTTTTCTTGTGTGTGTGTGTGTGTGTGTGTGTGTGTGTGCGCGCGCGCGCGCGTGCACACAGCAGATTGGGACTATTCTAGAAATCCACAGCTAGTTAATATGCAAAGGACACATGACTGTGGGATATCTAACCCCAACTAGCATACCATCTACAATGTAGCCCCTAGTCCGAAGGGTATGGGGATTATTGTGGAAGAACAGAACAATTTTAGAGTCACAGAATCTACATCTCAAATGTTATCCATTTTCCTGCTTCCCCCACCCCATGAAATCCCCTATCTCGTCCCCTCTCCCTCTGCTTCTATGAGGGTATTCCCCAATTCATTCCCGCCTCCCTGCCCTCGAATTCCCCTATGTCCTCTTGTAGTGGCTATAATCTTGGAAAGATATCTTCAATCAAAAGTACAAAGTTAAATGAATCCATTTTTTATTCTCCCTTCTTTCTCAGTGTTTGTGCAGGGTACTGTCCAGAAATGGAATATGATGTTTCCTTCAAACCTATTTGAAGATTTTAGTATCTGTGCCTCTATTACCTCAAACTGAAAATTATTGATTGATGTTTTATAATACATAAGATAATAAAGAAATAATTTACTTATAAAAGAAAGAGTCACAGAATCAGGATACCTCATGCTACATTGTGTCTCCTAAACATTGCAGGGAAGTCACACTCACAAAATCTCAACAGTACGGTTGACCCGCATAATGAGAATAGCAGTTGAGGGCTGGAGAGATGGCTCAGTGGTTAAGAGCACTGACTGCTTTTCAAGAGGTCCTGAGTTCAATTTCCAGCAACCACATGGTGGCTCACAACCATCTGTAATGGGATCTGATGCCCTCTTCTGGAGTGTCTGGAGAGAGTGACCATGTACTCATATACATAAAATAAACACATCTTTAAAAAAGAAAAGAAAAGAAAAGAGAAGAGAAGAGAAGAGAAAAGAAAAGAAAAGAAAAGAAAAGAAAAGAAAAGAAAAGAAAAGAAAAGAAAAGAAAATAGCAGTTGGCATGCCAGTGGAGATAGGGAAGTTTCATAAGCCCCCACTTCTAGGTGAAGAGCTACACAGGCAATCAGTGACTGATGAGTGAAGATACTTAGTTTTCTCCAGGGAGAAAATCCAATCCTAAGTGGTCAGCCCTAAAGACGTGCACACTAACAACAAGGAACAACAAATGGACAATAAAAGAGGTCACAAATTTGAGGGGGAGTAGAAGACATCAGTGAGGGGAAAAGAATGGGGTACAATGATATAAATATAGCACCTCTATACTAAGTTCTCAAATACAAATAAATAAAAACATAGTCAAGTCCTTTCAATGAGATGATTGAATAATATGTTTTATAATGTATTAAGACATATAGGACAGATTCAATAAGCAAATTATTTCTGTGTAGTAGAATGAACCACAGTGAGATTGTTCCCTTTGTCCAATAGAGCAAAATAATACAAATATGACAAGCAGGCAACACGATTTTCCTGAGATGAAGCATGAGCTGTAGAGTTAGGTAAGGTGCTCACCCGTGAAGAGACTGTAGCTAGTAGTAAACAAGTATTCTAGAATCGCTTAAAGGGAGGAATCAGGAAAACTCATATCACTATATGTCTTTTATCAAAAGCAAACAATATAGGTATATTTTTTATGAAAAGTAGTTTTTTTAATTTCCTAGTATTATTCCCAATTAATAAATATTGTGAACCTCATAAAGGTGTGTGAGAGATCGGCTTCAGTTAAGTTTGGCGTGTAACTGGAGGCTATGATCGATGCAGACACAGCTGAAAGAAGAACTGGCCTTTGGCGAGCCAAGCCCCCGCACAGGAAAGAATCCTCTATGATCAGTGTCTGATCTCATTTCGGAGCGCCAGGCCCTGCAGATTACCGGAGAGATGGTTTATTTTTTTCCCATAAGTCCTATTGCCAGAATTTAAAACCCAAACCGAATTATTAGAACATCACAGCAAAATCAGTCATTGTATATTTTGGAAGAAAAACTACAACAAAGATAGAAAATATTACTGGGGGGTGCTCTTGTGACATATGATATATTGATTGATGTAGATTCCCACTTTGAAATACAATAGTGGGCCCCAATGATAGCCCTGAAAATTATCTTTGAGGAATTATGATTTTGCTTTTCTTTGCACTGTTAAAGGCACACAAAGATTACTATGTCACTATGTGAATACACACCACTACCACTAGCACCCCACCCCACCCCACCACACCCCACCCTGCCCAAGGCGTTCAGAGTTCTGGCCTGGAATATTGCAGAAGAAATACCTGCAAGCAGTAAGTATTCAGACACACACAGCAAAAGCAGTCTGTCTGCGGTTATCTGGCATACCATCCACAAAATGTGCAAATATGTAAACACCCCATTTAGTGTTTAACTGACACTTCTTGGTGTTTATTTACCATCGTCTGTAGTTGCAAAAGAAAATCCTGAAGTTTCTGTCTGAAATCCAAAAGGGTTTTGGTGTGGGTTTAGCTAAGAATGGCGTGGGATTTCCATCTTGGTTCCATTTTATGGCTGTGGCTGTGTGTGTGTGTGTGTGTGTGTGTGTGTGTGTGTGTGTGTGCCCCAAAAGCTCTAAAACGGGAAACATTTCTGGGAAACAGAGTATCTGGCCCGGAGAATTTGTCTTTCCCTGTCACAATCTTCAGCTACCATTCTGCTAAATGTTGTTTGGAATAATATGGCCCTAATGCCCCTATCTCCTGCTGAATTGCTCAGACGGGTAGGAGATTAGAGTGAAAAGAGGTGCCGGTATTATCTATGCGAGTGCGCCAGGGTCATGCTACACTAACAAGACCGCCCCAGCCCGGGTGACAGAACCCAGCTGCCGGTCCGCAGGCAGGCCCTTCATGTCGGAGGGTTCCACTTACTGTGGGGCCGCTCTGCAGAGAGCCTGGATTCTAAGTAGGTCTCTTCCAGCTCTAAGCAAGACGCCAGCTTCATCCCCCCCCCTTTCTATTTTTTAAAGGAAGGGCCTACGTGTGAAATCACTTACCTGTTTAACCGATGAACTTAAAGAAAACTTGCATTGCCATTTAAAATACCTAAACTCGGATTTGCCTTCCCTCACTCACTCCTCCTGGTGCCTGTCCTAACTCGCCATTTATCACAAAGGCAAAACACCGGGTTTCATTTGATTTTGTTCTTACAGTACACAGGTCCTCGACCCTGAGGTTTGGTGAGATGAGGGTTTGGCTCTGGGTTCAGTTGAAGAAGCAATGCCCCCTGGACACAGAGAACACAGTCTGCTTGTATTTTAATCTTAAAGAATTGTCTTGGTGGTTTTTCCTAGTTTTTAAAGGAAGTAAGTTTTCCTTTTGAGCATTGCATAATAGACATGAATATTTCTATTTGTATATATGATGTAAAGGCTTTAGCATCGGATTGTGTGAGATGCTTTCTTTCCTTTTCCTGCCTGTGTCTGGGGTGAAGGGTTTTAGGTTAGTAACACCCAGAACCTGGCACACTCGTTTAGCCAGTAGAGGGAGCTAGAGCTATCTAGAAGCTTTACTGGTTACTGCTTTTTTTTTTTTTTTTTTTAAAGTGTGACTGTTTCTTAATGTTCCACCAACAAGAACATTTTATACACATCTTTTTTCGTACAAAAGTGAAGATCTAAAGGCGAACATCCATACTTCTAAGGAGAATCCGGCAAGAGAAGTGGCCAGAAGTATCAGAGTAGCCATAGGAAAAGAGAAGCGTTAGAAAGAAACATTTTTTTTTTAAATTATCCTGATCTAACTAGGCATCTTAGAAAGACTGTTACGTAAACTTTCATTTACTTAGTGGCAAAATAGGCAGTGAAACACACTTCAAGGTAGGTGCAAAGGAGACCTCCAGGTTTGGGCCTGTCTTACACGCCTGGTGTTTCAGTGGTCTCACTGTGTTAATGTAAGGCATAGATTTCATCAGTAACAAAAAGCATTTCAGGTTCCCCATTTTTTTTTTATATTTATCAACGTTTGAAACTTTAGTTAAGTGCTTCCACAACAGAGCCTCCATTTTATATGATGCTTTTAACTTTTCAAAGTATTTTTATATGCACTATCTCATTTTAAAGAAGTCTGGTGTTCTTTAAGCTATAGTCATCTCGGCAAGCATTATAGAACTCAACGAAATTGTGATACCAACCCCTCCATGACGAGTATAAAATGTGTCGAGGTGGAAACTTTGTGGAGAGCTACTAAATTATTCTTTCAACACCCACAAACCTTTTGCACTTCTATTTCAACAGATTGAAGTTCTATTGAGTTTCCATGAAATTAAATACTGTTATGAATTTATTGTGACCACTACTGCTGGGGATTTTGTAGAAATAACTATGTTTGTGTGTGTGCCCAGATGAGTCCATTACAGAATAACACTTTTGAAATGACACTTTTGAAAAAGAAAATAATGAATATAATACATTTTTTTGTTGCTGAAAAATTATATTGTGGTATTTTTAAATATACCCAACAGTGGATAAATAATTTTATTATTGGATATTTTCTTTATTTATATTTCAAATGTTATCCCCTTTCTAGGTTCTCCCCCACAAAACCCCTATCTCATCCCCCCCCTTCCCCTGTGTCTATGAGAGTATTCCCCCACCCACTCACCCACTCCTGCCTCTCCGCCCTGGCATTTCCATAGAGTGGAGCATCCCGCCTTCCCAGGACCAAGGGTCTCTCCTCCCATTAATGTCTGACAAGGCCATCCTCTGCCACATATACAACTGAAGCCATGGGTCCCTCCATGTGTATTCTTTGGTTGGTGGTTTAGACCCTGGGAGCTCTGGGGGTCTGGTTGGTTGATATTGTTGTTCTTCCTATGGGCTTGCAAACCCCTTCAGCTTCTTCATTCCTTTCTCTAACTCCTCCATTGGGAACCCAGCACTCAATCTAATGGTTGGCTACAAGCATCTGCCTCTGTCTTTGTCAGACTCTGGTAGAACCTGTCAGGAGACAGCTATATCAGGCTAATACTTACGTACTATGTTTTCATCATGTAAATTTCTGTAACTTAGTAAACAGAGTATCTAGTATAATTTTTGTTCATTTGTTAGGGTAATGACCATTTTGGTAAAAGCCAGCAAATACTATGAAGTCTGTCAAAACAGCTGATTTGTTAAGACAAAAGAAAAATCTGAATATGTGTGACTGTGTGCCCCCTCATTGTCTAGCAGAAATTGAGGCACGTGGGTTCTACACATGGTCTGCAAAGCTCAAATGCTCCAGCTTGGTTCAAACGTTCTGGCAAGGTATTTTTGACAAAACTTGAGCCAATTTTGAAACAAAAAATAAAATGAAATGAAATAAAATATAGCTAAAAAGAGAGAAAAAGAGAGAGGGGAAGAGAAAGATAAAGAGAGAAAAAAGAAAGAAAGAAAGAAAGAAAGAAAGAAAGAAAGAAAGAAAAAGTTTTTTATGAAACTAAATCATCAGGGCATTTAAGCTTCTTCTAAGATATTTCTGAACTCTACCATTTTATCCCTAATTTGATTCTTTTTCTCTTAGTTGTGTGTAACATATATCAGTGGGGATATATATATATATATATATATATATATATATATATGTGTGTGTGTGTGTGTGTGTGTGTGTGTGTGTGTGTGTATTTAACTTGTAGAAAAGTTTAATCAAACAGAAAAATGTAAGAAAAAAAGTTAACTTGTACGCCTCACCTGCCCAAGGACCAGGTAAGTTTAGAAAATAACATAGTCACATGGGAAAATATGGTGACCATATTGGTTTATTGTTGGTTTTTGTTGTTGTTGTTTTGTTGTTGTTTTATTGTTCTTAAAAGCCCCTACAACATGTATCTGGGGCAACTTGCTGAGAAACCAGGAGAAGTCTTGACCAAAGTCCATCCTAGTCAGTATTTAATTAAAGCTTGCTTCAAATTTGGCACAAAATCATGGAACTGGCTTGTATCTTGAGCATCTCAGGCTTAACAAAAACTTTGGCAAATAAATGAATTTGTGCTGTTTCTCATGCATCTATATTACAATAGCAAAGAGAATATTATTTTGATAGATTTTGTTTTTCATACCTTAAATCCATTTTGGGGTTGCCTCCCAGAACTTGAAGGCAGGATGCCATGCTGAAGACACCATACACATTAGACACAGAACTTAGAGGACAGTAGCTAGACCTGACCTGAAGTCAGTTCAGAAGCCCCTGAGGACTAGCGCTCATAGTATCAGAAGGTGTTATGCAAATTGCTAAGGGAGAAACACAGCCAGTATTTTTTTTATCCAGCTGTAAAGCATCTGAGCGCAACAATGACTACTCCTGCAAGAAAAACACAATGGTGCTATAGAGGCCCATACATCTGGAGGTAAATAACAGTCTGGTTAGACTTACCTAACCAGGAGGAGGGAATTAACACCCAGTACTAGAAATGTAAGCTCTAAAAGTTATAGACCCTACAAGAGAACCCACTACTACCATTATCCTAAACCAAACACAAATTTTAACAATAGTCTAAGTACATTTATGCCCACAGGTAAGTGTAGCTCTCATCTGTTGACAAAGACATTTATTTTTGCAGGAAATGAATACGATCATAGAGCTTCACAGCTGGTCAGTGACTGTGCGGTGCCCAAACACAATTGGTACATCTACAATGAAACCCTTTTACCTAAGATTTGGGGAGCATTGAGAAAGTAGGGGGCTGAAAGAGTCTAAGAACCAGAGAATGAGACATCTAGGGCTGGATAATATGCCATACCCATGACAGCAGGGATAGCTGCATGTATGAATTCTCAACAATCCACCTGCTCAGCTCACAAACATGAGAACTATCTTTAAAAGCCTGAAGATAAAGATGAAGATGAAGATGAAGATGATGAAGATGAAGAATGAGAAGGTAAGAATGTCAAGTAGAGAGGACTCAAGTTTGCTGATAGACATTTTTGGAAATGGGTACCCATGGAATAAATAGGAATTGAGGTCAGGCCACTGTGGCGACCAAATCAATATTCCACTACTCTGAGAATAAGGGAATAAAATGTCACTATCTAGTTCCCCTGCTGACATCACCAGCAACAGTAATGCTGCGATTAAATTCAGGGAAGCAGGAACAAAAGCAAAGGCCAGATAAGAGGCTGTGTTAGGATGTTAGGCAAAGAACAAAAGAAGCTTCTGGAAGTTTAATTTTTGAAGCAGTGTCAGACTGGAGACAAGGTGTGTCTTAGGAACACACATGGGTAGCTCGCTCACTCTTCTGTTCTTCTATCTTCCTGGCCATAGTAATGACCAGCTAGAAGCTGCATTTCCAAGTTTCCTTTGCAGATCATCGTCCAGTGAGATAAAGATGGAGGCACTGTGAGACACCTATAAGCCAATCTTCTGAAGACGAGTGTTTTTTATTGTTTCTGGAAAATGTGTTAGAGCCCACAAATCTTCCCCATTGTCCTAAAGACCTAAACAAAACTATCTTCCTTAAACTCTTACATGAGAAAAAACTTACTTCTATGGTTGTCAGAGCTGTGTTTTTGTTCTCCTTACTTTATCCAGCCTTCCATTTTCACCAGTAGGATCCATATAATTTACTGATGGGTCCAATTTAGATATGAAAGAAACAGAAGAGTCAAAGATAGACTGGCTTCAATGGAAGAGACATGAAGCCAGAAATGAGCTATCTTTTTCTTCCTCCTATTTATTTGCCTGTTATGTGGTTTGATGTTATTGTTGATTTTAACTCAAGAGGAAATAAATTCATTGTTTCTTTCAGGGGGCTCTTGGTTAATGATTTTTCTATCTTACCCAGTCAAGCTGATTGAACTCAGATAGACTGCAACAGTTTATATTTATTTGTCTAAGGACCTTACAGAAGGACTACCATTTTCAATGAATTGGCTTTGGGGTAGAAAAGAAAAACAAAAACCACCACCAACAAAACCAACAACCCATCATGCTTAAATGTCCCTGGGTATAATACTTCTGTGAATTATTATCATACAACAAGAAAAAAATGTTCTGATAAAATCTTATAAAATAAACCTTGAAACCAGCAAGGTGGAAGTGGCGCTCACTCCCAAGACTGATGACCTGAGTTTGATACTCAGGCCCCACATAGTAGAAAGAGAATCAACTCCAACTCCAAGAACATGTCTTCTGACCTACATGCCCCACCCCCACACATACACACTCACACAGTTGCAGACACACAGGCACACACTGTGACATTCCCTAGCCCCCAAAATAGCAAATTAAAATGAAATGAAAATTGTTCAATTAAAAAAAAATAAACGTGCCAGATTTCTTCTGAGTTCTGAGTTCCAGGACAGCCAGGGCTACACAGGGAAACCTTGTCTCGAAAACCAAACCAAAAATAAATGAATGAATACATACATACATACATACATACATACATACATCTGCATTTTTAAAAGTGTTATTGCACTAGTAAACAAGATTGGTATAAAATGTGAAGTTTATAATTATCCTAATACCAGCTATGGACACTAGCTCTGGGTCCAGAGGCGTTAGTAATGGAGGGAGAAGAGATCCCAAAGGCCTTATCACCTACTCTTCTCTCTAATCAACTGACAAATTCTGGGGAAGAAGGGCCATGGTATTAAGTAGCACTCACTGTTGAGCCCACTGTAATGGTTAGTTGAAATCTCAGGAGCACAGAGACCACCCTGATTAGACCCTTTGGAACTCGAAACAAAATGCGACATAGTAAATAGGGTAAAGGGCTTTACAGGGCTGGGGCACCCATGGCAGGCAAAGGAGGGACATGAAGAGTCAGAACAAAACTATACAGTGTGCTTGTATAAAACTATGAAAGAACAGCACTTACTAATAAACGTAAGCTATAGTAATAAAATGATAAATTGAGGATTTGAAGTCAGGTCTGCGGATTGCTAAGTGACAGAAAAGTTGGTACCCATGAAATGTAGACGTGTGTTATCTCCTGCTCCTTCTTGTCTTGTTTTACACGTGCTTACTCCAACCACTATGCTCCACATATCTCCTAACTCATAAGTGATGCTATGCTGAATTTTGTGATTTGATCTCAACTCCAACATGCCTTGATAAAATAGCTCCAGAACGTAACATGAGTGCTCTCTCAATAAGACACTAGCAGGCCATCCCAAGGATGGAGGGGACAACACGCTGTGTATGTACTGTTCCCAGTAGACACGCATGGGCTTGTATACATCTGTCTCTGTACATTATGTTCTCTAAGTATACAAAAATCACACAATCAACTTTAATTGGAGTGCATCCAAGATAAAAATCTTAAGAATTAATTACCAATAATGCATCATAAGGAGAAGAAGTCAGCAAACACTTGTATGAAATTTCAGTATTCTTAGAGGAAATGAAATAACTAGATTTGGGGCAGAATTACCTGAAGCAGTGGGCGCAGGGGATGGAAGTTAGTTTGGGATAGTTAACTCAAATAGAAAATGCTTAAGAGGACTCTGGATATGGATACAATTGGGTAACATTTTAGAGTTGACTTACACCTGAAGAGTGTGTATCCATGTTTCTAAATCCCAATGTACTCTAAAACTATCAGGACAGATTTTTTAAATTTTCTTAAAGTTTCTTTTTCCTTTCCAGTTTTCACCTTTAGACAAACTGAATCAGCAAGTTCCAGCTACAGGCTAAAAATCTTGATCTCTACGGAGATTTTTCCAACCCGTTTCTTCTCTGTGGCCCAGCCTGGGAACCACTGAGCTGGGGATGTTTGGGAAACCGTTATCTTTTGATTGTTCTCCTGGTACTTTGTTTCCTTTTCTTTTTCTTTTTCTTTTTTTTCTCTCTTAGCATTGTCACAATGGAGCTTGTATAGTCATTATTTTTCTAAGACTTATCTTTGGGTTGCTCATCTATTTCCTAAAGATAGAGACGATGGCGCTCCCTCAACAGCCTGCCAGGATTTAATGATCACAGAGAGTTAAAAATAAGTGGAAGTGAATTTTGAACACCATTCACTTTAGTGCATCTTGGAATTCCTACTCGAGTCCCTTGAAATCAGTCTCTGAATTAGGGGGAAAATAGTAATTGAAAGAGACCTGAGCAGAGCGAAGCTAAGGGTACAGTGAGTTGTTTATCGAAAGCTACCCAGAAATCTCTCAACGAAGAACAACAACAATAATAAATTCATCTGAAAAGGCTCTTATATTGGGATTTTTGATTTCCTTCTTTCTCTCAATCAATACTAGAGCATTGGGGCAAGTTGAAGTGTGCTTGTGGGATCAGAACATTCAAAGCTGTTGTTTCTGAGAAGCCTGGGGGGGTGTGGTCAACAAGCTCAGAGCATGTGTGGCCAAGGGTTTCTTTGAGGAGTACACGCTGAGAGGAAGTTACGACTGAAGACATTCTGAAATATAATTGCTACAGCCCTCCTCACACAGCAATGAAGAACACAGGACTGCCTCTGGATAGATCTGTTCTACACTGAAAACTGTGTTACTACAGCTTTATCATCTACACGCTCCATCAAAAAGTAGAGGCACACTAGTGGATTTTCAGAACTCCATTTTACTGTCTTTCATTTTGGAGTTTACTGGTATGTATAATTCCAAGAATCTTCCTGAGTTTTTTTTTTAAGCCAACTAGTTCCAAAAATAAGAAAAAGTCCATAGAAGTGTGCTTCACTTTTAACATCTAAACGACATCTTTAAAAATTGTACATAGGAAATATGATCAAGTCCCTTTAACAGTCTTAAAAAATCATAATTACAACCACAAACTTATTTGAATGATGATGCAATTTCAGTAGAAGCAGAAAAATGTTACAAAAAATTAAACATGCCAGTTCTAATAGTGCTTTCAAGACTTAAACACTCAACATTATCCAGCAATGTCTGTCCAGACTACACTAATTTTTCAAAACTCAGGCAAAGGTAGACTAATCCTGAGAGCCATTCAACAACCGCTCCTGTGTTATTTCCAACTTACAACACTGTAAAACTGTAGGTAGGGAGAGGGGAGTAGGAAAAGCAGTGATTTTAAGCATACCGGGAGGGACTCTTAGTTCAGGAAATGTAGTGTTTCTTTGATTTTTAATTGTTCCTGCATTACTTGTGAATGTGACCACGTGACTCTTTTATGCTATTATGTTGTCAGGCTTCTGATAATGGCGAGGAATGTTTGTTTAGACTGTGTAGCTCTTCACTTTAATTCACTCTGGCTCCAGTGTGACATGTTAAAACTGCTATCAATGGAAAATCCAAATTTCCCAGAAAGACTTAAAACAACAGCCACCCTGTGAACTGAAATTATCTCCTGTTGAGGCTAATTACCTTAGTTCTCTTAGGAAAAGCCTCTCTGGAACTCGGTTGCCTTAGTGACTCTCTTCTTTCTGGTGAATGAAGCCACATATTTGCTGAGAATTCTACTGTGACTTCCAGTTCTGGCAATGGTGAGCACAAGGCCTGGAATGTCACATTGTGTAATCAGCAACATAGCACGTAATATAACTGTCCTGTAGTGATACAGCCTGCATCTAGAGAGTTTTCCTGAGAAGAATGTGGTTTCTAAAGGGAGGAAGGGGGGAGGGAGGGCAGGAGGCTTAAGACGTTAATAAAGCAACTAGAATCTCTAAATAAAATTTATTAACTTGAAGACACATATAGTTGATAATGTCTATGACTTAACAAATAAATAATTGTTTTTCTTTATTTTTCTGTTGTTCAAACATAAATCAAATCTGAAAGTTGGTTTACTATGATTTCCTATATAAAATGATAGTTAGGAAGAAAACTTTAGTCATACTATGAATGGTTCAGTTTATCTTCACATGAACTGGATTTTTCTATGCCTATAAAATAGTTTACTTCAGGTCAAATCCAATACTATTTAAATAAACATGAAATAGACAGCCAATTGTTTCTGGAACACGGGAATGAGCATCTTTTGATCTTCATACACCACCATCATGGTGCAAATGACATATTTCGAATCAAACAAGCAGTGTCTGTGCAGTATAACCACTCACAGTTGAAATGTTTGTAATGCTAAAGTACAAGATTCGTTACTTAGGAATCAAAGTTTAACTCACTCATTTGCTGCCTTCTTTATAATTGTTTGTTTGATAATTAGTACTTATTCTATAAATATGCAGTCTTCCAATCCTTTTTCAATATTCAAAATATTTTGTTTGCTTGCTTGCTTGCTTGCTTATTTGTTTTTGTTTGTTTTCAAAACAGGGTCTTACCTCTAGCTGTCCTGGATTTTACTATGTAGACCAGACTCAAATTCTCAGAGATCCACCTCTCTGGGTCTCTAAAGAAGGAAGATTAAAGGTGTATACTCTTGAATGACCAAAATACTGTTAATTATTAATTGACAAAGAACACTGTAACTTTTGACCTATACTTATGGAATTACAGAAATGTACACAAGTCAACTCGAGTGGGTATTTTCTGGTTAACCTTGTCATCTAGATGATTCAGTGGATATGTATGTTAATATTTTAGACTAGCATAGTATCAGAGATACAAAGATACAAAGCAGAAAATGTTACAAAAATTATGCCAAATCTAAAAAGTTTATATTAGAAAACTCAACAATGATAGGGTGTTTTTGGAAGGTAGGGGTCGTCTAACACATTAAATCAAATGTTTTTGTTAGAGTTTATTTTTATTACTTGGATGTTTTGCTTACATGTATGTGTATGCGCCACACATTTCCATCCCATCTGCACAAATCTGAAAAGGTGATCAGTCCTCTGTAACTGGGGAGTTATAGGTGGTTGTAAGCAACTATGTGAGTGCTATGAACTGAACTCAGACACTTTGCAAGAGCAACAAGTGCTCTTAATCACAGAGTCATCTCTCCAGTTCTACCAATTGAATTTCTTTTGGCAGTCTAATTGGTTTATCTATTTATGTTTGTATGAGTGTGTGTGTGTGTGTGTGTGTGTGTGTGTGTGTATGTATGTATGTATGTCTGTGTGTATGTATGTGTGTGTAGTCTGTGGCTCATGTGAAACTTTAAGGGCAGCTTGTAGGAGTTGGTTTTGTCCTTCCATAATGTATGTTCCAATATCAAACTCAAGTCATTAGCTCAGTTACAAGTGCCTTACCCACTGAGCTATCTCTTGCCCCCTTTTTCTATTTTAATGATACCCGTTAACTACTATCTGCTTTTAAGATTCAATTATATAGCCAAAGCAAAAACTAATTAAGTACATGGTTGTGGTGATAAAAATATCTTGTAAATTTCTCTTGAACAATCCTAGCAATAAATTAAAATTCTTTGAGCGAATTAATGAAAAGTACATATGTACAAATGGCAGAGACTCTATAGAAGTCTTCCACATTCAGTCCATTAAATAAAGAAAGGCATAGCCTATGACTATTCTGTACTGAAGCCTGTCCCTGTCCCAGTTGTCATCCACACCCACAGTCATCTTGGACTCTTTCTTCTGCTCATAATCTATAATCATCACCAGGGTGTGGAGAGTTGTTCCCAGACTCCCACAAAGGAACTTTTCTTTTACAATGATACTTGCAATTTTATGACCAAGGTTTTCATAAGAGGATTAGTTTATCTCAATCTTTTCAATAATGAACCTCTGATGTGTGTGGATCCACATCTTCTGACTGTCCAGAGAACATTTGTTCAAACACTGTAAGTGTTTTGAATGAAGAATCACTTGCAAAACAACTCCCAACAGATACTGTGGATGTGTTACTCCAAAGTTTACCAGATTAAAACAAGAAATGTTTGATATTGCCAAGTTTCATCTGGGGATAAAGTTACCTGAAAGATTGATTGGGACCTGAAAATTTATTTTCAAGTAAATTCATATATTTCTCAGTGAAAGAGTCTTACAATATGTACCACTTCCTATGACTGCATAAGTGTCCCTAGTAAAGGTCTGGCATCCACCAACATGATCCAAGAGGGAGAAAACTGTTTCAGTGTCCGTTATGACTCAGCAAAGTTCAAGTTCTACAGTCATTTCCATAATATTCCACTGGTTATATATCATATGCCCATTAGCTATGTTCAAAACAAGAACAGACCCAACAAGCATGCATACCATAAGGATGTCATTGGGGACCATTTTAAAAGTTGCTTGAATGACTTCTTCAATATGGAAGTCTTTTTTTTTTTTTTGATAAAGTCTTAAACAGGTTTTTTTGAGAAAAGTATTCAAAATCAAATTTTAACTCTGGTCATCAATTTTGTTATGTTAGTAATTTAAGTAGTAGTTTGGTTCTACTTTTTTCTATTTAAGTAGTTCCTAGAAGAAAGTATAAGTATAGATATAGCTTAACTTGTGAAGTTGGCACAAATCAGCAAACTAAACAAAGACTATGTCTTTTATGACTCATGATCTATAATTTGACAGGCTTTGAAGACCACTTCTGCTCTCTTCTGTTGTTCAAACAAGAATCTTTTTCCTATTTAGGAAATTACTTTATCATTAAGAGACAAAATGTGCACAAGCAAAACTGAAATGTAATATTCAATCAATTTCAAACTGCATGTCTAATAATATCCCTATATTCAATCTTTGCTTAATATTAACATTAACAATGCAAAGTCAAACCCACTTCTTCATATACATATCGCACCATGACACCATGTTTTGAATGCATGCTAATGATGAGGTACAGAAATGAGATATCATGTGTAAAAGCTTCACGAAACTGCAACTTGGAAAAAAATAACCAAAAACATGCATTATCCTTCCAGTAAGTTTATTACATATTATATTTTGCATATGGATTTTACATTTGAATCACCCATGCAGAACAAATGGCTAGAACTTATATGTATATATTAATGTAACAACTTTATGTTAAGTGCTTCATTAATTTTTACCAAACAAGCCTTAATAAATTCAGACCAAACTTGAGGAGAGGAATTAGATCCACCTTCCAAAGACACATAGGAAGCTGAGATTTTCACAACCACCCTTAGTCCGTGAGAGTCATAGATACGGACTTGAATAATAATTCTCTACTGAATAGGAGATGTTTTTTTAACACCATTTAATGCCCACATCTTTTAAACACCTGTACTGCTTTTCACCTATACCTTAGAACATTCCTTAGTTTAATCCTCCTCCTCCTTCCTCTTCTCTTTCCTGCTTTCCCTACTCCTGCTCCTCCTCCCTGTCTTCCTCCTCCCTGTCCTCCTCCTCTTTCCCCTCATTCTCCCCCTCTCCTCCTCCTCCTCTTCCTTTTCCCCTGATCTTCCCTGTTCTTGTTTTTTCTCCCTATTCATCATGGGTGATGCTGGGTTTTCTGTTTCTGTGGGGTTGGTTTCTTTGTCTGCTTGCTTGTTTATTGGAGACTAATATTGCAATCTGTGCTCACGACTGCAGTACCTTCGCCGCAGTTTTCTGGAGCTTTGACCTTGCCGATCCGGGACACATGTCTGACTTCTTTGCTCTCCCCTCTATTCCCAAAGGTAGTTCTGTAGCTTTACATTTGGATCGACTTTTCAGAAATACTGAATGACTTGGGGTCTGTAGAATCTATAACACTTTTAACAGAGAAAGCAATTTTACTAGATTTCACTAGAATACAAAACTGATGACATTTTAGTTCTCCAAATCTTATCAACATTGAATTTCCTTTTTTGCTTACCATCAGTTTCCTAGACTCCTCTGGACAACTCCTTCTCAGTTTTCTCTTGGCATATCTTCATCTCGCTAATTAGATTATCCATACAGCCCTCTAACTAAGTCCCGTTTTTGTCTATAAAGGCTTTACCGTTTGCCTGAATATAGCTATTTTTCTAGAATTTCAAAGTTCTGTCTTCTCAACAACTGTATTAAGTCTTGATACATATAAACACTGTTTATGATAACATAATCTATGCGACAAAACTATAAGGATCTGCATGGTAAGTTGCCACTTGTTAGACATTTGGTTTCACATTCTCCTTTTAGAATAGTTCTTAGTGAATGGAAGAGAATGAGTATTTTTTTTAACAAAATCAAATATACTCTGTTTATTTCTTTTATATACAACTCTAGAGTCTATACATAATTTAGTATGGAAATGGTATTCATAGAACTATTTTACATTGTTCCTAATTTAAATTTTAAAATAAGAAATTATAAGCCGGGCGGTGGTGGCGCATGCCTTTAATCCCAGCACTTGGGAGGCAGAGGCAGGCGAATTTCTGAGTTCGAGGCCAGCCTGGTCTACCGAGTGAGTTCCAGGACAGCCGGAGCTACACAGAGAAACCCTGTCTCGAAAAAAACCAAAAAAAAAAAAAAAAAAAAAAAAGAAATTATAACTGTTGAAGTATGTTTTGTTGGAAATGGTATTTTTAAATCATATATTTATTTTTATTTTTTATACACATTGGTGTTTTGATTGCACAGATGTCTGTATAAGGGTGTCAGGTCCCATGAAACTGGAGTTAGAGACAGTTCTGAGCTACCATATGGGTACCTGAAGTTGAACCCAGGTCCTCTGAAAGAGCAGCCAGTGCTCATAATACTGAGGCATCTCTTCAGACCCTGGAAGTATAATGTTTTTAATCCACTGATGAAAGTAAGGATAAATAATAGTATAATAGGATAATAGTCCAAAATGGTACAACACTTTTACAGCTATGTAGAAGCACTTCATAGAGTTTCCCCTTTGTACTTCAAATGTACCCAAAAACCACATGGAGGTGTTGTTTCTTCTTTTTCCAGTGTTAATAAATAAACAAAAAATGGCTTCTCAATTCACTCTGGTAGTCTAACTAGTTTGGTGGTGTTGCAGGAGTACCTCTGTAATTTAATGGCATCACACTGATGAAGGTTAACATACCTAACAGAATAAAAAAAATAGAGAAGGGAGGAAATAATAAAAGTTTTTAAGGACTCACTTGTTTGGCTTGTTGTATATGTTCCTGTGTGCCCAGATGTCTGCATGTGTACCAGATGTGGGCAGGTGTGCTCAGGAGCCAAAGAAGGTAAGAGAGCACCGTGTGGTGCTGGGAATCGAACACTGGTCCTCTGCACACACAAGCACTTTTAATCCCTGAGCCACCACTCGAGCTGCCGGATTAATACATTTAATAAAGACTTAGATAGGAATCTGTTCATTTTAAGAAACCACACAAATAACATTTAGAGGTCAGTATTTGTAATTCAGTCTTTGCCATCTTCCATTTCTTGGTTTATAATTATTTAAAATTATACCTTCTTTGGAAGATAATACTGTATTTTAACACTTCTTTTGCAACGCATGGGATCTTTTGCAAAATCATTTTTATATCCAAGTACAAGTCCTTTTTTTTTTTCTTTCAGAAATCAGCGACGTGCTTGTTAAGTGACGCTTCAAAGTTGGAGCACAGTTTTTGACTTGGCACAGAAATAAATGTGTTAGCTGCCGGATTCCCCCACTGACTAAGTTTATTCTAACTTAGTAATCTGTTTTATTTAACTAAACCACAACTTTGAGTCATCATTCTTTTGAAAGAAACTGTCATGGAGGAAACGAACGATGAGTCATGTTTTTTTTTTTTTTTGATAAAAAAATGATGTCATTAACTTTTTAAAATTATTAATCATTTTATTTGTTTATTTTTCAAACATTATCCCCCTTCCTGGTCTTCCCTTCATGAGCCCTTCCCCCCCCCTGCCTTGCCTCTAAGAGGGTACTCCTCCCCCCACCTACCCACTCCTGCCTCACTCCTAGCATCCCCCTTCTATGGGGCATCAAGCCTCCACAGCACCAAGCTCCTCCCCTCCCACAATGCCAGATGAGAAAATCCTCTATTACGTATGTAGTAGGCTCCACGTATACTCTTTGGTTGGTGGTATAGTCCCTCGGAGCTCTGAGGGGGCTGATTAGTTGATATTGTTCTTCCTATTGTGTTGCTAACTCTTTAGGCTCCTTTAGCCTTTCCCCTAACTTTTCCATTGGGATCCCCAGGCTCAGTACAATGGTTGGCTGTATCTGCATCTGACTTAGTCAGGTGCTGGTAGAGCCTCTCAGGATAGCCATACCAGGCTCCTGTCTGCAAGCACATCTTGGCATCAGCAATAGTGTGAAGGTTTGGTGTCTGTGGATGGAATGGGTCGTATGGTAGGGCAGGCAGTCTCTGGATGGCCTTTCCTTCAGCCTCTGCTATGTTTTTGCCCCTGAATTTCCTTTAGACAGGGATAATATGTTAATATCTTCATTTCTTTTAAGAACATACAAATTCTAGTTTCATGAAATCTTATTTTTACAAAGGTAACTCTGAATAGAATCTGTTAGGTCTATAAATACACACAGCACATGAGAGAATATTTTGTATTATATTTTTATCTATATGGAAGAGCTACACAATCATTTGACAAACTTTAGCATTCCCCAAATAAATTATTCGTCTCTGATTATGTGGATGGTCATCAGTAATTCTCTCTCTCTCTGTCTCTGTCTCTCTGTCTCTGTCTCTCTCTCTCTCACACACACACATACACACAAGAACACACAAATAGCATGTTCTTAGAAATTAAGTTTTATTTCTATTAATTTTCAAAGTCACGTTGGCTATGTCAACTTGGCTTAAGCTAGAGTCACTGAAGAGGTTGGAGCCTTAATTAAGAAAATGTCTCAGTAAAACTGAAGTGTAGGAAGCAGGTAGGGAATTTCCTTAAACATTGATTGATGTGGGAGGGTCAGATCATTGTGGATGAAGTCATTCTTGGGTAAGTAGTTCTGGGCAAGCCTGGAAAAGCAGACTGAGCAAGCCATGAGGAGCAGAACAGGAAGCAGCTCTCCACCATGAACTCTGCATCATTTCTGTCCTCCAGTTTGCTGTCCTGTATGGATTCCTTCAGTGACGGGGCTACAGTGTGGAGGTGTAAACTAAATGAACCCTTTCCTCCCTAACTTCCTTTGGTCATGGTGTTTTATCACAGCAATAGTGATACTAAGACAAACGTCATTCAAAGAAGTGATAAGGCCATCAGAAAAAAAGTCAGAACATAATTTCTCCAATTAACAACTATTATATTATTTACATTCTTTTTGAAAAAAATAAACAGGGTGAAAATGAGTTACGACATTTAAATGTAACACTTAAATTCCCTTTTAAAGATCTAAAGCTACATTTCTCACCAGAATTTTCTTTAGAGAATCCCCATTTTCCATACATTAAGGCTAAAATAGCAACACCCCTGACATTCTGTAACTCTTTAATACAGTATCGTGAAAACTTATAACCAATATGCACCACATTTCTGGGGAAAGAATATTGTTATTTGTTGAAAGCTATGAATATGAAATGAAAATCCTTCAGCTGTGACTGGAAGGGTTGACTCTGAATGTCTTCTTACCTCTGACTAAAACCCATGTCTCTATTTATTGCCTCCAAGTGCTGTTTACAACTTCTGTTCCACAGGGACAATGGACTACAAGTGCTGTCTGCCACAATGTTCACAAGAAGTCTTTTCCTAGCTTGTTCTTCTATGCTTACCTTTAATGCTGGGCCAACGAGTTGGTGGAAATAAAAAGTGACTCCAGATAGAGAAAATTCAAAGCATTGGGAAGTTATACGAACCTACCTTTTATATCCGTTCAATCTCTATATAATTGAGAATGATCTTGAATTTAGGATACCCATATTTTTATGACTCTAATACTTAGATTATAGTCACATGCTACTGTAATCAGGGGACTATGTCCTTTAAGGAGTTTC